>JARHVA010000872.1:5000-1205000 GCA_037957365.1 Torreya grandis
CTCTATACATGACCTTTTCATTAAATATCACATCTCTACTCCTAATGATTTTGTGATTTTCAATATCCCATAAACGGTAACCAAAAACATTAACTCCATATCCAATACAAGTACATTTCTTGGATTTTGCCTCAAGCTTGGTTTTATTTTATTTATCAATATGGACAAATGCTTTACAACCAAAAGTATCTAAAAATGAATAATCTACCTTTTTACCTATCCATGCTTCCTCTAGAATGCCAACATCTAAAGGACTTGAAGGCCCTTTATTTATTAAGTAAACAATAGTATCCACAATATCTTCCCAAGATTGTAAGGGTAGCCTTACATGCAATCTCATGCTCCTTGCATGCTCCATGATTGTTATATTCATTCTTTATGACACACCCTTTTGTTGTGGTGTTCTTGGAACCATCTTCTCTCTACAAATTCCATGGGATGAATAGTATTTATTAAACTCCTTGCTATAGTATTCACCTGCATTATCTGATCTAACACACTTTAACTTATTTCTTATCTCATTATCAACCAAAGCTTTCCATTTCTTAAAAGTATAAAAAACATTAGATTTATTTTATATGCAACAAACCCAAGTTTTTCTAGTTACATCATCGATAAAAGTAACATAATAAGAAGAGCCACCAAGGGATGATACTTGAGCTAGTCCCCATACATCTATATGCATAAGCTCTAACTTTCATCCTTCTTTGTCCTCCTCACTCTAAGAAATATGACTCTCTTCTATTTTCCATACACATAGTACTCACATAAATCTAAATCCACCTTCTTCAAATCTAGCAACAAATTCTTTGAGTGGACAACTTACATCCCCTTCTCACTCATGTGGTGTCATAATTTTGTATCTACTTTTGTAGAATCTAAAGCAATGGAAGAGTCAACATCACCATTAGATAAGTACAATGTACCTACCTTCTCTCCTTTTGCTATTATCGATGATCCTTTAGTGACCTTCCATGAATTTTCTATGAATGTAACTATGCAACCCTCACCTCCCAACTGCCCTACTAAAATTAGATTTCTTCTCAACTCAGGAACATGCCTCACCTCTTTCAGCAACCATTTGTTTCCATTATATAATTTTATATGTATCTCACCCTTTCCTAAAATTTTACAAGGTTCACCATCACCCAAATAAACCTACCAAAAATCACCTTGAATATAATCTTGAAAATATTTATTAGGGGGTGTAGCATGAGATAAAGCCCCTAAATCTAACACCCGAGAATCATTAATATTATCTAAGAAAGGATTAAATCTTTTTGTAACACATCACTTGCTACATTTTCTTCCTGGTTTTTATCTTGTTGTCTATCTCCTTTTTTTCCTTTTCAAAACCAACAATATTTCTTTAGGTGTCCTTTCTTCCCACAAATCTAACACACCAATGTTCCTCTAGATTTAGATCTACCCTTCTTAGACTTCTCATAATTCCCTAGGCCCTTTCATTTATCATTTTGTCTTACCCTATTCTCTATAGTCAAAGCATTACCTAATGTCTCACTTGTGCTTTTCTATCACATTTCCTCACTAAGGATAACACTAATAACATCATCAAACTTTAAAGTGTTTGAGCCAGAGATAGAATTGCTCATAGCCATGACCAAGCCACAAACACTGCTAGGCACAATCACATTGTTCTTAGTGCCTTTTTGTCAAGAACCTCCCAGTCTTCATCCTTCATAGTCATTGTTTTATTTGCTATTCCACTCAATGTTAGGAAAAGATCATTTTGATATAGATAGTCCTCCATTTTCATCTTCCATAGTTGGTAGTTTTAGTTGTTGAACTTATCAACCGTAAACTTTCCTTCTTTTACCATTTCTCCCACTCGAACCATAAAACCTCTTTTCTTGTGAGTTTATCTGCCAAATAAACCTTTGGCTTTGATACTAGTTTTTCGAAATATATAATTTAGAGAAATAATAATGAAATAAAGATATAATTAAAATTTAGAAAACATAATAGAATAGAGACACATATTTAACATTATTATTATTATTATATAAATTTTAAAGGAATTTTTATGATTAAATTACAAGTTATAATCCTTTGAATGGACTAAAGCCTTATCCAAGGGTGAACATACATGGATAATTTAAATTATAAAAAAGGGATTGAATATTAATGTGTCTAATGATACTATTATACACTCCCCTCACTTTACCAAATATATTTTAGATATATCCATACTTAAAACATACAAAACATACTTTTTCTCTGATTGTCAAAACACATTCCCATATTCTCAAGCTTGAGAGCATATAAAATAGGAAAATTCAATTTTTAGTCACTTATAATACATTATTAAAAAATTTAGAGACTCTTCACATGATTATATAATATTACCAGTGAATTTTATCTCTTATACAAGCTTACACGCGAGTAACATTTTTCATGACTGTCAAGGTCTTTAACTATGTTCACAGAACATAAAACATAAACTCAATGCAATTTCAAATCGTGTTACCTGTTTATGATTATTTAGGATTGAATAATATTCTTCCCTTATTCCTCATCACTTTTCAATTGAGTTTTGTGCATGATATAATTTAAAATATTAAATAAAACCTCTTTTCAATATTGTATATAACCCAAAATTTTATTTTCAGACCTTTGTAATATCAAGAGTCATCCCACAATATAAAATGGGATAATAATGTGATAGAAACAATCACACACTCATACCACAGAGTCTTGATTGAATACTAATTCTCATGCAAACATCATTATATATACATACCCTACTACTTATCACAGACCTCTATAACTATTACAGACCCACCCACACACCTTCATTTTTATCTTCCTCTTTGTAATTTATCCTTTATTTATTTCATTATTGTATCCTATTTTTCATATTAATAGACATATCACTTGTTTAAACTTAGTTTGTCCTTGTTTCTATCAACAAGAATCTCTCACCCTCTATGACACATCTTCAAACTTGCTTAATTTGACCTTTTCCTGTGTTGTATATGCTTCTAGATTGTTTTAATATATATTTACATTAAATTGAGGGTTAAAATATATTTAAAACATAAGGATAGATCTTAATAACCTTTTTCAAAAGGACCAATCCCTTTACAACATGTAAAAACACTCATAAAATCTTACAACAATTCAAATGTTTAAATTCCCTATTTTGGCAGGAAAATAGAAAACTAAAGACTTTGAGAAAATCATGGGAATTTGAGAATTCAAACTAACATGGCCACGCCTCTTAGACCTCCTAAACCTATAAAAGACATAATTTTACATATTTAAGTAATTACAATTGATTGCATCATGATGTTCCTGTATCAAATAGTATTTGATTTATGTGGCCTTAAAAAATTTGGATGGCCCATGTTATATGGTAGTGATCCTCTATTTTTCACCATTTAATATATATTGGCTAAAAGATGACTAATTTTAGAATACCATCTACAAGATAGGATTATATGTAACTTGGGGCACCTATGTATCCCAAAAATGGATAAATATAATGTAATTAGGGAGGAACACTATAATAAAGTTACATGAAAATTAAGGGTGGAAGTAATAGTTGTGGTACTCCAAAAATAATTTTATTGGTTGAATCTCAATTATGATGTCCATAGGTTTATTAAATCATCTAAAACATGTATAATATAAAAACTAATCAATAATAATCATGCTAGGTACACACCTTCACCAAGTCATGATCAACTTTGGGAGTTGATCTCTATGTATTTAATGTTAGGTGTGCTCATGACTAGGCACAGTCATTTATATGTTTGTTGTGGTTGATATTTTTTCAAGGATGGAAAATTCTATTCCCTTTACAAAGGGATGATACTAAATAAAAATTGATGTTATAATTTGAGCATGTGTGGGTCCAATTTGATTTACCATAGAGCATTATATCAGACAAGGAGAACTTTTTTTTATTACTTTTTGGTCTACATTGTGGTCCATAACGGACACCAAGTTGACCAATTCCATTTCTTTCCATGCACAAATAAACAAGAAAAAAATTGGCTAATTGTATGATTACTCATCTACTTTGGATGTATAACTCAAAACATCCACAAACATGGAATGAGATTTTACCAAATATCCAACATATCTATGATAGAGTCATCCATTACTCCACAAGATACACTCCTTTTTAAGCTTGTATTGGTTTTAGTCATTGCCCCCAATTCATGTGGTATTACTAATGATATTGGAATAATCATATCCACATATAAATAAAGAATCAAAAAAGGCCACTAAATTTTTTGAATGGATTAGGAAAAATCAATAACCAGTGCATGAAATCCTATAGAAAACCAACAAGAAGTAAAAACAACATCATGAATATAATTCATTACCACATCAGTTATAGATTAGTGATAAGGTATTGCTACACGTATATAATTAATGTTGAAAGGGACCAAAAAAAACTCATACCTCTCCATTAATATTCTTACACAATCATCAAGTAAGTGGACACTAATGCCTTTGACCTTAACTTTCCACCTTATTTTAGGTTGCATCTAGTGTTCAATGCAAAAATGATATAACCATACATTCCACCTATCTTAGATAGTTCTTGTATTTTTGAACAATTAAACCCACCATAGAATTAAATACTAACTATTGAACACCATTCTATTTTAATCAGGACCCAAGTCATAGATGTAACTTGGTAAAAGGTACTCAAAATCAGTAAATTTCATTGTATCGCATGGTCAAGACATATTATTTTTTTTCCTAGGAAAGTGGTTTATAGTACCAAATTGAATTAAAAAAATAAATTTTGGTTAAATATCTTGATGTAATATGACCTATTGCCTTTTAAGGGGGGAAAATTGATCCCAATAGTAACTTAGGACCACTACATGATAATAATGGGTTAATTTCATATTATAATGAGTTTTTGGAAATTATAACACACCATAAATGGTTATTTTAGAATACTTTAAAGTGTTTCTATAACTCGAAATGACCTTCTTACAAAGTCAAAACATCATGAAATTCTAGATTGTGATTCAAGTTTTCTATAAATGTAAATGGTTTTAAAATAAATTCATACTTAGAAAATTTATGACCTCAACAAGGTGGCCCACTCCAAATGGCTATTATTAACAATTCTTCTTTTATTATATTTCTAATTCTTAGAATTTTTGATATTTGTAAGCATATGCATGATGAATGGCTATTATCATCATCGAGTAGCTTTAAATAAGCCTCTTGTTCTTCTTTTTTTTTGCTATAATATAAGGGGTTTGTCTCATTGCAATACAAAGTAGCTAATATTTATGTCTTCCACTATAGAAACTCGGTAACTATTTTCAATCAAACTTTGTTTTATAGTCTTTCAATATATTTCAATTTAGTAGATAATAATTTGTTTTATCATAACACACTAATTCCTAATAGTTGGTGTGTTTTCCTCTAGATTAAATCCTTAATTTGTATCACAATATTCCAAACAATATTAAATTTCTTATCTTAGATATGTTGTACTCTTGATATGTGTGTCTGTATAATTCAATAAATATCATATGTTTTAATTTTTTGTTATTATCAATAGTTTGAAATATAAAATAGAAGCATGTTCAATAATAATCTACAAGCATATTATATAACAATGATAGTGAATAATCATATCTTAAATTAAACATGACAATGTATTATATTATTTTTTTTAAATTTTATATATTAAAAATAACAAAATAATATAATTAATACAAATATATGAAATATATTTATTTTAAAAATGTTAAAAATATTCTTTCATGTTAGTATGTCACAAATATTTTATTATTAGTGTGATTATTTTTACATGAGATGTGGTAAAAAATCACCCTTATAGTATGGAGACTTTATTTTCCTACTTGTGATGAGGCTTAACTCCCTATTTTGTCTTCCATATCAAATTTTTAGAACACCAACTTGTAAACCTATGCAAATCCACATTTTTTCTATTGCCTGTTCATCTCCAACAACATTAATGACATGTCTAGATTGACCTATTCCAAGTCATGCGTGTTTGCTACCTTGACGATTCAGATCATCCTCACCATGAAAGCTTCATGTGTTCATTAATTTTATCGTTAATTATAAATCTATGTTCATTTATTACATGGTTTGTGGTGTCAATTTTTCATATAATTCATTTAGTTATAGTTTTATCAAAATAATTATATAGTTTACATTATAGTTGTTGTTTGATTTGTTAAGTCTATAGTTTTAATGCTTGCTTCTCTCTTTCTCCTTATTTCTTATTCTTATTTTTTTGCTAATATTGGTGAAGTGTTATTATGAATTTATAAGTGTTTAAGATTACATATAAATGTTAAACCTAGTTTATGTGTTTTCCATAGTCTAGTTGTTTTGTTTGTGTTATTAGTTATCTTTGATGGTCAAAATTGGGAGTACATTTTTCTTAAAGGATGCATTTTTGGTTGAAATTGATGTTCCATGTGTTAGTCTAGTATATGTTGGGGGTAAGGTGGAGAAGTTGAGTCTAGTGGACAAATTTGAGGGTGGAGACTTTCACACCTAGTAGGTCAAGACCCAAATGATGTTAATCAATGCAAATCTATGGGATATTATCAATGAAAAACCAAAAAACCAAAAAATGTTGATGAGGGAGCTAAATGGACTATCAAGTACCCAACTAGTAGGTGAAAACTATTATTGGCCTAGGTTTTTTTGATATCTACCTGCATCATATAGATCTAAGACATCTAAATTCATATCGGATACATTGACTATCAAGTACCCAACTATTAGGTGACAACTATTATTGGCCTAGGTTTGTCTAATATCTACTTGCATCATATAGATCTAAGACATCCGAATTCATCTCGAATACATTGAGCAAACTATTCAAATCACAAGTTAGGAGCATTATATAGGGTTTCAAATACAAATTGTTTAGACTCAAAATGGAAGAAAGCAAGAGCATGGTATAACATATTAGTAAGTTTCATTCTTTTTTGAATCAAAATCATATTCTTAATTTATCATAAAATTCTTTGTCTAAGTTTCTCAAAAAGTCTCTATAAGTATAGGTATTTCTATTTTAAGAAATATTCTTCCATTATCAAATTCATATTCTTACATTATCATAAATTTTTTTTATCCAAGTGTCTCTAAAAGTCTATCTAATTCTAGGTATTTTTACAGTATGGCATCTCCTAGACTTGGGGGCATCACTCAAACTTGAAGGCATCACTTGGACTTGGAAGTATGGCCTCGGAAGTTGAAATGCCCCAGTCGAGTGTTATCCCATATAGATAGAGGGGCTCTCCCCTAACCCTAGATATCTATATAGGGCTATCTAGGGTGCCCCTCTTTATAAGTGATCAAAACTTAACTATTTGACTATTATAGCAGATAATAGACCATTAGAGTAGTTATGCCAATTCCATGCACCCTATATCTATATAGGCAGCTATATAGATATAAATGGGAAGAGATATCTAGATGGTGTGTGTGGTGGGAGGTGGTCCTCCCCTCCCCTAGATAGATAAGGGATGTCACCCTCGAGATGGAGTTTTATCAGATGGAGTTCTCTATACAGGACCAATGGTTGAGCCAAAGATGGATAGTCTTAGATGAGTATTCTTCCCAATCACTTTCCTCTTTTATGTTTTTGGAAATAATAAAGGCCTTTTTATTTATTTTTACATCTAGGAAATCATGTGCTCTTTGTTTAAAATTCAAAATACTGCATATGAGTTACTTAAAGTAATGACAAAGATATATTTTCCTCAAAGTTTTGAAAGCCAACTTATGTTTATCTGATGTGAAAGATAAACTAAGTTTATTTTTTTCAATCATTACCATTTCCTCTTTCTCTAACTTAAATCTTTTGGTTCTATTTTCTTCATCAAATATGGAAGAGATCAAGTCTTCTATATTGGGATATATTTTACTCAAAGTATAAAATATTTTTGAATAGTTGGTTGGCATCCTATTCAATAGAACAACTTTTGCATCTTTAGTATTTACTTGTATTTTTATACCAATTAATTGATTTAATAAAGAATGAAACATACCTGATATAGTATACTATTCTCTTGCCTTCTTCCATTTTGAGTCCAAATAGTTTTTCCTTTGAAACCATTATAGTTCTCCTAACTTTTGATTTGGATAGTTTGCTCAATGTGTCAGAGATGAATTTGGATGTCTTAGATAGATCTATATATGATGTGAGTAAAGAGCAGACAAACTTAAGCCAATAATTTAATTATCTTCTATTGGTTGGGTCATTAATATTCCATTTAGTTCCCTCGTCAGTATTCATTGGTTTCCATGTTTTTCCTTTAACAATATCACATACATCCTTATTGATTAACATTAGTTGGGTCTTGACCTTCTAGGTGTGAAAGTATTTTCCCTTACTAAAAAGTTAAAAGATAGCATTCCTCATCCACATAACTATCACATGTGTATTTGTCAAGCTGAAGAGCATGACCAATCATTCAAATAGACCTTACTTTGATTTAAATATTATCTTCCATGTGTTAGATAGCTAAGTACCTTGACTTCATATCAATCTTTATGAATAAAAAAAAGAGGATTTCATCCAAGAAAAAAAACACCAAGGACTTAGTGAAAAGTCACAAGACATCATTTATCATCCACATAACTATCGCAGGTGCATTGGTCAAATTGAAGAGCATGACCAACCATTCAAATAGACCTTACTTAAATATTATCTTCCATGTGTTCGATAACTCAGTACCTTGATTTCATTTCAATCTTTGTGAAGACCTTTTCTAAATTTAGTTGGTCTAGGAGGTCATCAATACTTGGAATAGGATACATGTTATTGAAAATCATCATGTTAAATGATGTGTATCAAATACAAAGCCACCACATCATGTCATTATTTATGGATAACACAATTGAGTTGCCACAAGGTGAGGCATTAGGATAAATATGATTGTTATGTTTTAGCATAATAGTGTGTCCCACTTTTTTGCATGAAGAGGCTATATACACTTTCAATTTCTACTCAAAATATATTGAGTTTGGGTATTGATATTAATCAACCAAATGTATTTTTAGATTATATATACAAATATGTAGTGGATTTTTTTTTTTTTTTCAAATTTTACAAAAATCATTAAGTATTTTTTAGGATTTATTTTTAAATTATTTTTTAACTGCCTAATGGGACACAATATTATACATATTAAAAAAAAAGTGATGAATAATATGTAGATTTATTAGTGTGTACTAGTTAATAAGAATAGAAGAGTGTCTATGTTCACATGTGTTAGTGATTATTAAACATAAAATTGAGGTCCATACCACAAGTACTATAGAAAAATGTGTTCTTGATTAGAATTATAGTGAGGTCATTCCCACTACTTCTATTGGTTTGGTTGATAACTTATTATGGATTGTTCGAAGTGTTACCATATATCAAAGGGTTTCAAATACATGTTCATTTCAGTTCTTGAGTGTGTTTTCTCTCTATGTTTGTACTAAGTGGGAATGTTATAAATATTCCTTTGAGTTAGTACATCACATATTTTATTATAAATGTGATTATTTATAGATGAGTTGTGATAACAATTTACCTGTATAGTTTAAGAATTTTATTTGTTACTTTTGATAGGGCTTGATTGCCTATCTTACAGAGTCATTAGCATATATGTATGAGTGTTGTGATTAAATTATATGATATATTTTTATATATCATCTCTGGCCAAATTTAATATACTAGAGGGGTGAGTTTTTATCACAACTCACATATAAATAATCACATTAATAATAAAATCTTTATGATCTACTAACATAAAGGGATATTTCTAACAGAATTGTTGAGAGATATCAATCTAAAGAAATAATGTAAAATTTATATATAACTATCAAATGGTCATCAAATTTAAAGTTGAAATTCAAAGTGAATGCACTCATAGATATTACAATACACTACCCCTCATATGTCATTGTAGGATGCTTCTTGATGTAATAATAATATAATAAAATAACATGATATATTAATAATATTATAATAATTAATAAATACATCACTATTGTTTTAAATTTATCAAATTAGTTTTTACCAAAAGTTTAGTTGAACGTTTCATAAGAGGTATGTCAAGATGCCCATCAAGGGTTCAATCAAATTTTGTCAGATGTTTGCAATCTAACAAATCCAGTACAAAAATAAAAAAAATGTTGTACTCCACCAAGGCCTCATTAGGAAGATTGTTGATTGGAAAAATAATCCATCAAGGGCCCATCAAGAAGTTTGTTGATTGAAAACATACTTATTTTGATGAGATAGGCCTAATTTTGTATATAACCCTCATGAATTTATAACATCTTTTGATCATTGTGTTGCAGTATGGGGATATTCTACATATGGCAATTATTATGTCAAATGTGATTAGAACCAAGATATTTTTTAGGGGCTATTTTTCATCAATTGGCTATTTTTGGAAAATTTTATAAAATTTTATATTCGCTAATAAATAAAATTTTGGAAAAATATTCCCCAAAATTTCTTATAAAATGTCTATAAAATTGTTAAATTCACCAAAATATACATATATTATTTGTAATTCTATAGTTTTCCTTAAAATTATCCTACATACATATGTTTTATAGTTTTGAATGTAAAAATATTCACCTATAATTTTATAATTCTTTAAAAAAAAAAAATCTTAAAAAATGTCTTTTTAGTACAAAATATCTCTTTATTAACTTTTGTGACTGCCTCTTATTGATTTGAAATTCTAAAAAAATTAAAAATTATAACCTTTTTATAATTATTGTCATAAAATTATAATATTTATATTAATGAATTGAAGCTAAAAAATATTAAAAAAAGTATCAATTATATAAAAATTAATTAAACTTTTTATTATTGAAAATATATCTATTAATCAAATAGTAGTTTACAAAACAAAGGCAGTTGAGGGTATCCTCAACCTTAGTCAAAGAAAACTCCCAGTGAAAATAATAAAATAAAACCAAATAACCCACATAACTACCTTGCTAGCTGACAAAACCATGCAAGTGAAAACGCTACTTCTCTCTCATTTTTTATTTTTTTTTGTTTTTACCTGCCTAAATTAAATCTAATTTTTACCATAATACTTAACAAATAGATGACAACTTGATGAAGTATTTGGAAAATATTAAAGTCAATTTGACATATTTTTAAAGATGTTTTTAAATGCCATGTTAATGGATGTTGTCTCCTTGCTCTTTATACACTATTTTGTTTATTGGCCAAAACATGCTCATTTTTTGTGTTTATATTCATTTTCTTTAACAAATCTTTTAATTTTAAAAAATAATAATAAAGATCACATAAAAGGTAAATATCTATAATAAATTATTATTTTAATTTGATAAGGTAAAAGACTTAATTTTATAGGGACCAGGAACTATAGTTAAGAGTTATAAAATAGAGTAGCAAGTCCCAAGGGTTAGAACAATAAAAAGAAAACAATTAGCCAATTATCCTCATGGAAAGTAAAATAGTAAATAAAAAATAAAAAATAGATCAGGAGGGAGGGCTTCTGATGGTTCCTTCTCTTCTTCAGTCTTCTTCTTTGGTGCACCCTACTTGTTCTTTGAAACTTTAGTCCTTGCTCTTTTACCAAGCCCTTCAGTGTCATCTCTGGGTAGGATCATCTATGGTATTTTCTACACCTGTTCAAGTAGTGGGGTCCTCTTGATGGGAGTAGTGATGGGGATCTTAGGAGGGAGGTATCTACCACCATCATGTGTTGCTTCACATGGGTCTTGTCCACCTTAGTAGAATAGGTGAAGGATTGGATTGTTTTGTCTGCTTGTCTATTCAAGGCATTCCATTCTTGTATGAGTCCCGTCAAATTCATCTCGGCCTTGTGCAACTTACTATTAAAATTTTTTATCTTCTCTTTATTGATTTTGATCTCTTCTATCATGGGAAATTTTCCTTTCTTGACCACCTCCCTAGAGGTACCCTCGTCCAATAGGATTGGTCTAGTTTTAGTGACAATCAATTTCAGAGGGGGGTCTTCAGTAGAGATTTTGGATAGAGGGCTAGCTTGGGGATAAATTATTAAATAAAATATGTCATAAAGTATAAACATTAGGTAAATATTTATTGAAAGGGTTGTAGTTTGATTGGTGAGGATGATAGTTGTTTATATATCTATTCACCAAGGTACAAATTCTTCTACATATTTAATATAAAGTGTCAAGCAGTTAAGACCAAGATCATATCTTGAATGATTTTGATAATATGAATACCTTGATGGCATAGATACCCCTTACTCATGACTACTTAGCCAAAATAGCTTACTAATTTACATGTATGCTTACTAAATATTATAAATTTATTAATATAAACAAAGATACCGGCATTCTATATAATTCAGTGATTTTATTTAATACTTT
This sequence comes from Torreya grandis, assembly GCA_037957365.1. Classification (NCBI taxonomy): domain Eukaryota; kingdom Viridiplantae; phylum Streptophyta; class Pinopsida; order Cupressales; family Taxaceae; genus Torreya; species Torreya grandis. The sequence continues at coordinate 17,391 of JARHVA010000872.1, forward strand.
TAACATATCAAATAATAATAATAATTTATTTTATAACATACCTTAAATTATATTTGATACAAATCTCTAATAAATTTAATAAATTATTTATAATAAATTTATTGAATAAAATATATTATAAAATATTAAAAATAATAATTATATATAAATTATTTTAATGATATACCTTAAAATCAGATTTGATACACATTCTTAATCAATTTTGTAACTTATTTATAATAAATTTCTTAAATAAAATATATTATAAAATATTGAAAGTAAATAATTATATCTAATTTATTTTTATGATATACCTTAAAATGAGGTCGATACCAAAATCCCAAATAAAATTTATAAAATAAATACTCTTCAATCATTACATCTAGTTAAAGAACACTTTACAAGAAAATTTTATCAATTAAAAAATTAACGAATTAAATTTATATTTGGTATTTTTTAATAATAATTTTAATCTAAAAATTTAATAGTTGTAAATAATAATTTTATATTTATTATATTTACGATTTAATAATTGTAAATAGTAATTTTGTATTTTTTTAAAGTGCGTTCACTATATTATTTATATAAGAAATTGTTGTCTACAATTATGATATATTTTATCATGATAATAAATATATAATATTATTTGAATCATTTATTAATATATGTTTCACATAATTTTGTACAAATTTTATTAAAAGAATTGTAAATTTAAAAATATAAAACAAATTATTAATAAAAAATTACCACTATTAATTCAAAAGAATATTATAAGTAGATTTTGATATAATTCATCACCCATACGAACAATGTAAGGAATGAAAACTTGTGGATGTAATTAGGGTGCACATTAAAATAGTTGAGGAAGAGCTATTTATTATCTTGATTACAATAAGATTGAGTAAGAAATGATTACCCTTGAGGAAAGAGGTTTGATCTACAATGTGAATAGAGGGCTTTATAAAGAGAAGTTATACATTTGGGTAATAGAACATTGAAAAGTAAAAGGGCATGTGGATATTTGTATTAGCATAAAAGATTTATTTATTATTTTTTTATGTCGAAGAAGATTGAGTTAATATGTCTGAGTAAATTTTTAATTTTTTGGTAGATCAAGATTATTCGTGATTCAGTATAACTTTATATTTGATTTAACTCGAGAGAATCTAATGGTAGATTTATTTTGGATAAGATTGTTAAACCTCCCAGTGTATTTGTAGGTGTAAGTCATTCTATCAAAGATTGAAAACTTTTTTGAGGAGATGATTAGTTTTTGTTTTGTTTTGTTTTTTTATTTTTAAACTTTTAGTAAGAAATGCATTGCTTATGCCAAAAATTATTTTCAAATAGATATGATCAAATAACTTTATAAAATAATATGGTTAAAATCTCTAGAGGGAGATATGTTTCAACAATCTTAGACTGTGAGAACCTTTATTTTCAATGTTTAATGTGCCACAACCATGGTCATTTAGCTTGAGATTTTTCATTGATTGCAACTGCTGAAAATAAGAAGGGAAATGGATATTTTTCAGGTGGTTCGCGTAAAAGGAAAGAAAAACCCTTTCTCTGATTCTAAAGGGAAGGATAAAATTCAAGACAAAATAATGACCACCAGTTCTCATGTCAGTTTAAGTTCCAACCCTTTTACAATCTTAAGTGCTAAGGCAATTGACCTTTAGAAAATAAAGGCTTTGAGAATATCTGAGCATCTTGAGCAAATATTTGCCATGACTCAATATGTTTAAGTAAATGGTCCAATTAAGAGTTCATATGATATCTTTATAGTGATTGAATCAGAAAAAAATTGTTATAAGTCTTCAAAGATATGTTTGAGAGCTTTTTTGAGACAACAAAAGCTCAATAGTAATACTCAAGATGGCCCTGACAAACAAAAAATAAAGAATTTAAATAAGGATAAATTCATTTTGTATTGTTCAATAAATAATTAATTTTTATTTTGATATATTTTATTTTTATTATTATATAGTTATATGTAATCAACATTCTTTTTAATATCATATAATTAATTAACATGATTTTAAACTACAAATATTAATTAACTATTTTTTGTTATAACTATCTATAGATTTTATTATTTTTATTATTCAATAAAAATACATCACACATAATACAGAGATTGAATTGTGAAAACATTATAAGTGTTCAAAATCTCTAGCAAACCCCTCAATCACAATTATTGGGTGGATAAACAAGTTACTATTTTAAAAAACTATTAGAGGAAGAAGTTTGTCCAAAAATCAATCTTATGAAAGCCGGAGATATGATTGAGAAAACATCTACTCATATAGATGGAACTTTGATTTTTAATTGCTTTGATACACACACTTTAACCATATCTCTTTGTATAGAAAGAGTAGTTTAACTAAACTGTTTGCTTTGCTTCCTTGTTTTATGAAAGTAGATATCAAAAAAGACAAAGTCCTAATTTATCCTCAATTAGGTATAAACATACCAACTTTAAAAAATCTACTCTTTGGAAGGTGTGGTCACTCTCATAAGTGTAACGATGTCCCATTATGGAAGTGAGGACCATTGGAAAATCCTTGCAACATTTAATATGATGTTAGAGTATGACAAAGTATATCATTAATGAAAGAAAATAAGTTAAAATTTATTAATTCAAATTAATGCTAGTATAGGATATTTATTTTTCTTTATTTTGTTGTTTCGGTTATTTTTATATTTATACATTTTTTTATGTGTGTTTTATGGTCGATTTAGTTTTTAGTTTTTAATATTCAATATTATTTTTAGTTGTGAAAGAGAAATCAACACAATTATTTTAAGAAGAATTTTGTCGTTGGTTTCAAAACCATCTCTAATCACCCCTATCATTTTTTGGTTTTCAAAAACCATGATTTTTTGTTTTTTTTTTTTAAAACGTTAGATCATCCAAAAACAAAATAAATAAATAAATATTGAGGTTTCATGGTAAAAACAAAAACTACCGTTTCCTTTAGAGTTTAAAAAGTTACTCTATTAAAAAATGATCAAATAATCAATTTTGATAGAATGGCCTTTTGCTTTTAAGTGGGGAACTTAATCAAGGTGGGGTCATTGGAAAATATGGTGAGGATTTACTTCGGTGGGTAAATATTTGGTAGGGTGATATTATGTTGGGAAGATTACTTTACGGTGAGACATTTTATGGTGGAAGAGGGGGTTTTTTTTTTTAAATGATTTATTTTTTTTTAATTTTTTTATAATACAATATGTTGTAATTGGGAGATATAAAGAGATATTATAAGATTGTTTATTGTTTGGTTACATATTTTTTGATATTATTTTATTTGATGAAGATAAAGGGTGAGTTTTGGTTTGGTAGGCAATTAGATCCTCTCGCATGTAAAATAATTTCTTTTAGCCTTTTCTCATTGTTCATTTATTTATTCTACATTCTGCAACATCACTTATCTCCCCCTTTACGGATGCATTATCAACAGAGCTCGACTCTTCCTTAGTTTATTTGCTTTTTCACACATATTAATTTGGTGTCAACTGTAGTGATTGCTCATTCTCATGGGTGCATTATCAACAGAGTTTGGCATCCATTTGTTGAGATGTGCATTGGCACTTGTACAATGTTTGCTCTTACTCATCTAGACACATTGTCGGCTAAGTCTGATGTCCATACCTAGAACATGCACTGGTACTCGCATCATTAGCACATATTACTCTTGCATTCATGGACGCATTGTCAGATAAGCCTAACATACATTCACTTAAGTGTGTTTTGTACTTGTAAACTTTGGGGGGCTCATTGCTGACTATCTCAAGGAGTCGTTGTGGCCCTACATTCTCTCTTGTGTGCACATAGTTTCCACGACTTACATGTGCCCTTTCGATATCACTTTGGTGTCATTGTGCATTGATTGCTCTCATTTGTATGGACTCATTTTTGGCCTAGTCTGAAGCCCATCTCTAGAGCATGCACCATTACTTGTCGACTCCTTGCACATATTACTCATTCTTGGATTTATTTTGGCAGTGTTTGATGTCCTCACATTGAGTGTGCATTAGGAAGGTAATTATCGATTGCCTTATGCAGTGTTTTCTCATTGCAGTTATTTGGTATCTTCTCTCAATCATTTCGACTCTACTTGAGAGATACCAGTAGATGAGGGGAGTTGATTCTACATTAGTGGTTCTTCTTGGAAAGATCAACTATGCTTCTTGATGTACGTATATGGAACCCCTGCTCATGAAAAATAATCGTACTCCATTCCTATATGGACAAACTCCTACCCCTACTGACTCAAGTCAGTATAATAAGTGGGATAACACTGGTGACAAGGTTCTTGGTACCTCACTATTGAATGTTTCTATGGATCTTTGTTACAATGTGGAGCATACACAGTGTCCCTGCACTATTTGTAGAATTCTTTAATCTCTTGTTGGAAAATCCTACTGAGATTTACATCACTTCTCTTCTTTCTATTATATCTTCAAAGATTGTTGTACTCTCTCTTCTTAATTTTATTTCTTACGATGACACATTCCTAATGGATAGTGTTCTTCCTTCTATCGATCCACTACTACAGGATGAGATTATGCCAAACCTTAGTTGTCCTATTACATATTCTACATCCATTCCTATACAAGATGTTGCTCTTCCAAAGCCATCACATATTTGCATTTCAGAGGACTCTACAGTTTCCAGTGAGATTACACCTATTGAGAGCTTTGAGGACTCATATGTTCCTGTGGATACTCATCTTGTAGATATAAGTGCTTCATTTGTAGTCTAGTCTTAAATTTTGAGGGTTGTTGATCCATGCTCTCCTCTTGACATGGACATTTTTTCAGCAAACCTTTCATGTTCTTCTTCTAATAGGTTCAGTTCAGTGGCATTACATTTAGTTCTTGTGCATGATCTTGCCAGATCCATGGCACACTTTATTTTTGGACATCTTTTAGATATCTTTGTATTATTACCTTCATCTTTCTTTGTGAAATGGATAGACTTTCAGTACACACATCATGTTCTTCATTTGACAAAATGAAGAAACTTGGTTTGATGTGGACGGAGCTTCTACAATCTTCAAGTAGAGGATCTTATTATTGACAATGGTCATCTTGTGAGCTATAATTAGAGTGTGGACTGCTTTAGTATCATCTTCTGTGGATATTTTTAGCTCTCTCTTCTTCTTTTCTCTCTTTTTGAGTGGGGGTTCTTTCCTACAGGTTTTCTCCCTTTTTCCAATTTATTAAAGTTTCTTTGTACATGTGGATTAACACACCATACTCATCAAGTCTTGTTGTTAGGACTTATTTCTTCTACCCACCTAAGTTGTGCTTACAGGGGGGAGGGGGTGTTAGTTTAGAATATTTATTTTTCTTTATTTTATTATTTGCATTATTCCTACACTTGAGTTAGCTTGTTTAGGTGTTCATATCATTGGGAGTTACTCTTACCCATCATCATTGTTTAGTGGATGTTATTCTATCATAGGAGTTACATGGCTATTCTAGGCCCTTTGTAGTTGTTCATGGGGAGTTACACACCATACTCTTTTATTTGTACATCTTGGATTAGTGAGTTATGGGGATTTGTATGGTTTTCACTCTTGATTTCTCTCTCATAGTTGTTTGTTCATTCGCCTTTATTATTTTGTTCGAGCTATAGTGCATTTGGTATTTCATCTTCGATCTTGGGAAGATCCATGAGAATTAAAATTATAATTAATATGCATATTTTAAATAAATTTAAGTATAAAATATTGAGGGTTATCATTCTCAACATGCAAAGTAAAATGTATTACATCAAACTAAAATTATAACTATATGAAAAAATAATAATATATTGAAAAATAATCATTTGAAAAAATTAAGATAAAATATTATTAATATAAAATATAATTAAAAAAATGAAAAAAATAATTAAAATAAATAAATAAAATCATGCCATAACACTTACACTAAATGCAAAATTATGTTATTTTTTATATCAATATATATATATATATATATATATATATATATATATATCAATTATAAAAAAAACAATTAAACCTTTTCACACGTAACGCGCGTCAAGTAAATATTTATAATGAAATTATTAAATATAATATAATATAAAATGTAGAAACTAAGTAATTAATATTAATTTATTTTATGATGTACTTTAAAATTAGGTTTGATGCAAGTCCCTAATAAATTTCATAAAATATTTATAATAAAATTATTAAATAGAATATATTATAAAATGTTGAAATTAAATAATTATATTTAATTTCTTTTTATAATATGTTTTAAAAATGAAGTCGATGTCAAATTTTAAATAAATTTTATAAAAAAATAGTTTTCAATTATTATTATTTTATTTTTAAATCAGTAATCGGTTTTTTTTTTCACCATGAAACCTCATGGATAAAGCCAACTTTCCTTACCGTTTAGTCACCACCACAAAAACTAAAATAACTTTCAATTATTACATCTAAATTAAAAAATACTTTTAAAAATAATTATCAATTAAAAAAATTAATAAATTAAATTTATATTTTATTAATAATAATTATAAATATTAATTTTGTATTCATTATTTATTTATTTTTATAAAAATAGTTACAATTTAATCATTTTTAAAAAGTGAACTCAATAAATTATTTATGTGTAATCTATAATTATTATATATTTTATTGTGATAATAATCCTATCATAAAATTTGAATAATTGATTAATATATGTTTTACACAATTTTTTACAAGTACTTTTTAAAAAATCATAAATTTAAAAAATATAAAATAAATTTTAGTTCAAAAGAACATCGTAAATGGATTTTGACATAACTTAGGGCTCATGCCAATAATTCAAGTAATGAAAGACTTCGGATGTAATAAGGTACATCAAAGCATCTATTATTACTTTTGAATATAATGAAATTGAGAAAGAAATGATTGCCTTAAGGAAAAAAGTTTGATCTACAAGTTTGTGGGTAGAGGGCTTCATGAAAAAGAGCTTTGAATTTGGGTATTAAAGCATTGGAAGGTAACATAAGAAGATAATTATTATTATTTTTAAGTCGAAAGGGAGTAAGTTAATCTATTTGAATAGTTCTTTAATATTTTAATAAATTAAGATTATCTATGATTTTGTGAAATCTTTAGATTTGATTTTACACAAAGAGGATTCATTGGTAGCCTCAATTTGGGTAAAATTGTTCAACCTCTTAATGCATTTGTAAATTGAAGCCATTCTATCAAAGATTAAAAACTTTTTTGGGGATTTTTTTTTTGAAACTCCTAGTAAGAAACATATTGGTTATGCCTAAATTTGTGTTCAAATAGATATAAGTAAACCTCTTGCTAAAATAATATAATTAAAATCCCTAGATGGAGAGATGTTTGAACATGTGGACTATGAGAAGTTCCATTTTTGACCCCTGATGTGCCACAACTATGGTCATTTGGCTCGAGATTTCTCATTGACCATAATCGTTGAAAATGAGAGGGAGAAAAACATGTTCAAGTTGTTGGTAGAAAAGAAAAGAAAACCTATGCCCAATTCTTAAGGGGAGGAGAAAGTTCAAGAGAAAACAACAACCACCAATTCTTGTGTTAGTTTAAGTTCCAACCCTTTTGTGATCTTAGGTGCTAGTGCGGATGACATTCAGGGAACAAAGGCGTTAGAAACATCAGATCATATCGAGGAAATTATTGCCACAATTCAAGATGTTATGGTAAATGGCCCAACTAAGGCTTCATGTGGTATCCCCGTAACGATTGACTCGGAAAGAGTTTGCTATGAGTATTCAAAGCTATGTTTGAGAGATTTATTGAAGAAACAAAAGATCAACACTAAGACTCAAGATGGTCTTAACAAGAAAGCAGAGGAGAACTTGGGTAGGAATAAACCTATCATTCTTTCTTAAAATAATTACTCATTATTTTGATATATTTTTATTTTTATTGTTGTATAATGATATTTAGTCATTTTTATGCATACTCTTTAAACTTTGAATATCAACTGATCACCTTTTATTATAATCATTTATATACTTTATTATTTTTTTCTTGATTAATAGATATATGAATATGTTCCAATGACATTACAACTGATAGAGATTGAATTGTTAGAATAAGATCAAATGTTCTAGACTTGACTATCTGTGGTTTAGAATTTGATATAGGTCACAGGTTATTATTTGGCAAATGTGTGGGAATTTTTCTCTCTATTACTAACTTTGAACGTTGGGCCTGCTTTGCTTGGACTTCCATTTCTGCTTCGTGTTTCTCTCTTCTAAGTGGAGGTTTATTTCAAGTGACTTTTAGTTTTGTTGTGGATTACAATTTCGTCAAAAAATCTAGGCCTTAGTTCTTTGATAACCATGATTTTTCATTTGAACCTTGGTCCCCTTTTTTTTAATGTGGAAGATGCATTTGTCTGAATTACTCCAATGTGGCTTACTTTCTATAACCTTCCTCCTACGTTGTATACCCTTGAGCATATTATTTTGTTGACTAATCAGGGTAGATATTTCGTTAAATTGGAGGAGAACTATAAGGGAGGTAGTACAATTAGAGTTTGTGCTTTGATTCATCTTTCCAAACTCCTCTTTTTTCTCTTAAGGTGGATTCATCTCAAGGATCTTGGATGCAGTTCTAGATGTTTTTGTTGTAATTATATTGGTCACCAAGTAAATTTGTGTTCTTTTCAGAAGTTTGGTGGACGTCAATAGGTTTGGAGGATAAAAGAGGGGCCCTATGGGGAAGACTTTATCTGGCACAATCATGGAGTTTTATATTCTCAATGTTCTGAGATCATTCCTTCCCCAATGATTGATCCTTCAGCGATTAAGGCACCAGTTGAGGAGCTTGTGATTTTAGAGAAGGAACCTGGTCTAGATGTTGTGGCTCTCTTACCAAGGAGCTCATTCGGGAGTTCGACCAACCGTCATCACCATGCTTTCCTTTTTCTCCTCCTTGTTTGAAAGGGACCAAACCCAAGCTTGATTGGGTGTTTTGGCCAAACGTAAAGGTCATAGAACCAAAGTTGAAAGATTGAGATTAGAAGCAAAATAAATGATCACAGATGGATCTTTGAGACTCATTAAAGAGATCCTTCTTAAGAGAAGGATGATTCCTTCATGTGGTTGACCTTACGTGACTGCGGTTGAGAGTTAGTACTTCTATCCTCTTTAGGAGCCTTTGATGTTTTGTGGCCTTGTTGATGTGTTTTAGCTATTTTCTTGCCCTTTTTTGTTGTCTTTTTGTGGTTTGGGTTTCTGGTTCATTGCCATTGTTTTGTATTTTCTTTATTTGTAGTTGTGTTTTCTAGCTTTCTTTCTTTTGGTTAGTGTTTGATGTTGTTTGTTCTTTGGAAAATCTAGATTTATCGATTATATCCCAGATTAATTTGGGGGTTCCAATCAAAAGCTCCTTTCATCTAATTCATAATTCCAATCTTTATAAAAACATTTCTCGATTTATAACTCTAATTTCAAAAATATTTACCAATAATAAAATAAAATCAAGGATTCAAATCTATAAAAAAAACCCTACTCATTCACAATTATTAGGTGGACAAACACAAACAAGTTAGATACATCGAGAGCACGTAAAGAGGAGGAAGTTTGTGCAAAAGTCAATCTAAATGAACGAACTTTAATTCCCAACTACATTAATACAAATACTTTAATTCAGAAAGAAAGAGAAGTTTAACTAAACTTAGGGATCCGAAAAAAGACAAAGTACTCCTAATTTACTCCTCGATTAAGTATAAACTTACCAACTACAAAATCATTGTAAGGTTTGGTCACACTCATAATGATAAAAGAGTGTTACATTATGGAAGTGAGGACCAATGGAAAATACTCACAAAATTTAAGATGATATCGGAGTATGACAAAGCATATCACTAATGGAAATTTGCGTGAGTAATAGGCAAGGAGATTGTGTCAATCTAAAATAAATAATTTAATGAATTCAAAACATAGAATAACTAGTTATGGATTGAAAAGCAGATGAGTTAAAGCTAGTGTGGATGTCAAGGTTCATAATAGGACACCTGAGAAAAAGATTTTTGGGTAAAATTTGTGTACGTACTTTTCAAGGATTTACTTAAGTGGTCCATTATCAGGGAAGATTATTTGAGTGCTTTAAAATATAAATGCATTTAATATTTTATATATAATTTGTATATTAAAAAATTGTATTATTGAAGATTGTGGAAGCATAAAATATTTTAATAGGATAATTTTTATGAAATAGATGTATGTTTTATAGGTGTGTTGATTTTTATATTAGATATGTGATATGTGTTGTGGCATAGTTTTAGCTTTGGGAGTGCCATCTAGCATGACACAATTTGGTGTAAAATGTTCATATAATTGTTGAGTTTTGCATAGAGTTTGGTTGTTTCACAATATGTCTTTTGGCACTGCATAATGTGCAAGGGTGTGTGAAGGTTACATGAATGGCATAAGATTTCATGGAGGCATGTAGGTTGTGTGGGGCTTTAAGGAACCTTTGGCTAATTGTATAAATTTAACCTTAAGTTCCTAAAGGTTGTGAAAAATAATTTGATCAACATATTGATCTGCCTTAACGATTTTCATAAATTGATGTGTGGCTTGGTGGATACGTGTTAATGCAACTTCAATGATTTGATCCTTGGATGTTTTCTACACGTATTCAAGATTTGAATGTAAGGGATGTTTCTTTGTTATTGGCTTAAGCAAGGGCAAAAATTTATGATTTAAGGAGTTCCACAATGAATATTAGATGAAGACCCAAGTATTATGGTAAATCAACAATGAATTCATTATGTTTAGTTGCGCACAGTATGATATGAGGACCATAACACAAAGGCTTGATCTTCCTATGAGACCCTTGAAATTTTCCTTATGAAGATGAAACCAAACATTATCACCTACCTCAAAAATATGGTATAGTATGAGGACCATAGTGTAGAGGCTTGATCTTCCAATGAGGACCCTTAAAGTGTTCCCTCTGAAGATGAAACCAAACCTTATCACTGAACTTGAAGTCATGGGGTGTATGATGTGCATCTTGGCATTCTTTGCACTTATAATTTTAATGTGAGATGTGCTGCAAAACCTCCTATTAAATATGTTGGATTTGTTTTAAAAACTTATTTACTTTGTCCTCTACTTTTCTCATCCCTGTGACTCCACATTGGATGGTGCACAATAGGATATGTCTATATGTTTGATTGGGTTAAACCAAATACATGTATGAAATGAATTATGCCATGTAGAATTGTGAAGAGATTTATTATAGACATGTTAAATATAAAGTGAAGTATCATCAAAGGTATGTAGATGTGTGTTATTGCACATATGTAACAAACAAATAAAGGCGGGATTACTTTTTTATTTATCCATATATATTAAGATGAAATTTTATAGATTGGTTTGATTGTGTATCCATCATCTCCCATAAGGCATGCCAAAAATGACTAACAAACTTATGGATCATGATAAGATACAATGGATGTGAATAGTTCAAAGTGAATCCAAACATGATTGAAGAAGTAATGTGTGGTATCTCGCACTTTGATGTTATTTTTTTTAAGTATCCATGATAACCATATTTGAAAACCTACATTTTACATTGAACACAAAAACATTTTGTTGCTTTGTCAAAGGTAGTTTATATATGATATCCATGATGATAGATTCCTAAGGTCTAGATGGAACTAATAGAATATCTAAAATTTCATATTTTTGGGCTTGGCGATGTAATAAGGAATGCATAACTTAATTTGGTCCTTGATGTCCATGTGCATGCGAGACCAATAAGGTGTTTTCATAGAATGATAAGTGTTTTATTGATGTCAAGTTACCTTGCTATCTTGGGGTAGTGTGCCTCACAAATAAGTCTTTGGCAAGGTATGACAATAAGAACACAAAAAATTGGTCCTACCAAAACTATCTTTTTTTTTGGGGTTAAAATTACAACCTTTTGCAACCATGGCCTCAAAACCTATAATGTTGCTAAAAAAACCTTAAAATCAACCCCTGAATCAAAGAGTGGTGTTACCGGTAATATCTATTTTTGTATGGGGTTAAAATTATAACTTGTTTGAAACCATGGCTTTAGCAACTCGTACCATTTCAACCAAAACCTTAAAATCAACCCCTAAACAAAAAAGTGGTGCAATCCCCGAATCAAAGAGATGTTACTAGTACCACCCTCTTTTTGGGTTAAAATTACACCTTGTTCAAAACCATGGCTTTAACAACTACCATCATTTCAACCAAACGCTTAAAATCAATCTCTAAATCAAAAAGTGGTGTTACTAGTAACATCTTTTTTTATAGTTAAAATTGTAATATTTTTGAAACCATGGGCCTTAACAACTGGTACTATTATAATAAAAAAATTAAAATTAACCCTCAAATTGAAAAGTGGTACTATCAGTAGCACCCCTATTTTTTCAGGGTTAAAATTGTAACATTTTTAAAACCATGGCCTAAAAAACTAGTATCGTGCAAATAAAATCATAAACTCCACCTTAAAATGTCCACTCCTTTAGGTTAACCTATCACTCCAAGCACCAAAAAATAAATATTGGCATGATGATGTCACCTTATAATTTAAAATTTCGATATTAATTCAAATAAATTAATTTTCTTATTATTAAAAAAATTCAATAAATTTGTATTGAATTAAACAAAATTTATTTCATAAAAATATTGTTGCATTGACCATATTCAAATCAGAGAAGCTAAGAAATCTTATTATATTATTCATAGTCAAATTATATCAACTAAAAAACATAGAAATTTGATATGTAAGTTCAAACACTCCTTTAAAATTACCATACAAACATCATATTAATAAAAATATATAAAAAATGTTTGATAAAATTATTAAAATTCATCCATAGATTATGAGACACCATCAGGGCCTACATTATCTTTAGATAAATGAATGGATGAAAATTTTGATGACCCACATTCTTATTTACTATCAATGTGTGCACCATTTGAAATTGCATTTATGCCCAATATTTTAGATGTCTAAAGCCTTTTGGATCTATGACTATTACATATGATATTAATCTGGGCACTTGATTATTCATATTATATTTAGTTTATTTGGTGTTTTATTATCTTAAGTAGGTTATTTAATTTATTTATGTCTTATATATATATTTTTTAATAAAAAGAGGGGTAAAAACTTTATTAAAAACTTTGAAAAACAAAGTACAAGGCTCCTACGAAGCCAAAATCCATAAAACAACAAATACCACAAACACCACTCACCGAACCTTCTTCACTCCTCAGTACCATACCTATCCTCCTCTAAAATTCTCTCCAAATTTTCTCTAACCTCCGACGGCAATAACGTGTCCTCCACTACTGTTTGCTCTCCAATCCCTTCCGACGCCCATCTAGCCAGGCAGTCAGCCGCCTGGTTCCACTCTCTCGGAACATGGGCAAAAATCACCGTCTCCATGAGCATACTAATCTGTAAAATCTACTGAACAATCAAAGACAATTACCAGCTTACCTCAGTAATTTGTCGTTCCCGGATCATATTAATCATTATCAGCGAATCTGCCTCACATATCACTTTACGCCATCCGAGCTCGTAAGCTTTCCGTAAAGCAAATAAAATAGCCATTCCTTCCATCTTGTTAACCGTCTGTACTCCCCTGTGAGCCAAAAACATAAAAATAACCAAACTCGAGGCATCCCTCGCAATCCCCCCAATACCTGCCTACCCTGGGTTACCTCTAGAAGATCCATCAGTGTTGATCTTCAAAAAATCGCCAGGAGGTTGCGTCCACTTCCCATCTCTCTGTACCTTCTACCTTCTTTCACCACTCCTCCTCACACACGCTGCCCCTAGAGACAAATCTTGCATTCCCAATCTGTCTACCAACTCAGCATCCCTCCTGTCCATCGGCAACGCAACTTCACATTTGTTTTCCACTATTTCTCGAATCATCCTGATGATTCGATTCCAAACTTGGTCAACTTCCATCCTCTCTCCCTTAAAAATGTGTTTATTACGCTCCAGCCACACCTGCCACAGTAAAAAAATTGGCCCAGCAAACCAAACCTCTTGTAGGAAGCGCGCAGCAGGGGGCGGTTTTGCAATTTTGTGCCAAAACTCAGCCAGTGTGGGGGCGTGTATACAATTGCCACCCCATACGCCCCACCAAGCATGCCAAATCCTGATGGTAAACTGGCAGCTGAAAAAAAGGTGGGACGAACTCTCCTCCTGGGTGCCACACAACACACACCTTGAAGGACCCTCAAAACCTCTCTTCCTGATGTTGTCCCATGTTAAGCACCGATTCCAAGCAAGTGTCCATACAAAACAATTGCATTTTGGCCACGAAAAGCTGCTCCATGTCTGTTTCCACCAAGTTACCTCCCTTTCCTCCCCAAGCTTCTATGCCACAAGATCCTGGTACCCCGTCGAAACAGAGTATTTCCCTTTGGGGTGAGGGAACCAGGCCAGCTCATCCGCACCAACAAGGGCGCAACAGGTGCGCCCAACCAAAATCTCCTTCAACTCCATGCACTCCATCTCTATTCCCCTGATTGGCCACTCATCCTGACTTTTCCAGCTTGCTTCCAAAAGTTGATTTTGATGACCAAAAGTTTTAAAGTCACTTACCTTCCACCATCCGGCCTCACAGAATCTTTGTGCCAGATTGTGTAAGTGAGGGTACTGCACCACAATGGGCAGAAATCTGTCCCAAGAATCATACCAGAACTGCACCTCCCTCTCGCTTTTGCATATCCAGAATAAGCCTCTTTTTATTAAATCTGCCCCCTTCTTCAATGTATCCCAAATAACCGAACCGCTTCCCATCAGGTCAAATCTAGGAATATCCTTATGGCTATTCCCTGGAAAATACTTATGTGCCACTATTTTAGCCTAGATCTGGTCCTGCTCAGTACACAATCTCCAGTATAGCTTGGCTACCAGAGCCGTACCAGCCAACGTAGCTTGTCTCAGTCCCAATCCATTGAATCTCTTCAGACTGCAAACCACCTCCCATCTGATAAGACTCCATTTTGTAGCTGATAAGTTACCAGCCCACAAAAACTGCCTCGCCAGAGCGTCCAGCTCCTGCACAAAACTAGCTAGCACCACCTGCAGCATACATCTATATAGGGGAAGGGCTTGGACCACAGATTGGATCAGTTGAACCCTTCCCGCAAACGATAACCACCTATGAGTCCAATGGCTAACCTTGACTCTAAACTTGTTCAGAATCCCCTTCTAGGACTCCTTAGAGTGTCTTCTTGAAGTAACCGGCATTCCCAGATACATCACTGGAAGGCTGCCGATTTGGAACCGGAGAACATCAGCCACTCTCCTTTGAATAGCCTGAGGAGTATTGAAGAAAAAAATGGAAGATTTCTCCTCATTGATAACCTGTCCCGAGGCCGCTAAGTAGGTATCCAAGCACCTACAGATATTGTTTGCCTCTCTCATGGAGGCAACTCCCAACAAAGCTACGCCATCCATGAACTGAAGGTGAGAGAGAACCGGCAGGCCACCACCCCAATTCCATCCTTGAATCTCCCCATTTCTGGTAAAATCTCTGATCCTCTGCCCTAAACCCTCTGCCAGGAGAAGAAAAAAATAAGGGGACAGTGGATCACCCTGTCGCAATCCCCTAGCTTCCCCGAAGAGGTTGGAATGTTCCCCGTTAACCAGTACGGAGAAAGAGGTAGAGGTAACACAACTCATGACCCACTCAATCCAATCCTTCTCAAAGCCAAAGGCCTCCATCACCTTGTGCAGGAAGGTCCATCTTACCCTGTCATACGCCTTGGACATGTCGAGCTTCATGAACATTGCCTTCTCTTTGGATTTGGACATCGAATGAACCGCTTCTGTAGCCATCATGATACCATCCAAGATCTGCCTACCTTCTAAAAAACCACTTTGCTCCTCTGAAATCAGCTCCTTTAAACACTTCTTCAACCTTTCGGCAATCAGCTTCGAAAGAATTTTGTAGATGACATTACAAAGAGAAATGGGGCAAAATCGGCTGAAGCGATCAGCCCCCTCCTCCTTAGGGATGAGGGCCAAAAAAGTAGAGTTTAGCGCCCTCAACATCTATCTGTTGGTCTGGGACTCTTGCATCACGGCCAGCAACTCACCCTTAATAATTTCCCAAAACTCCTGGTAAAACTCTATCAGAAACCCATCCGATCCTGGAGCCTTTCCTTTTTTCATCAGAAAGACAAATTTCTTTAGCTCTTCCTCTGAAATAGGTCTTCTCAATTTCTCCTTCATGTCCTGAGTCACAATGGAGGGAATACAGGCTAAAATCGAAGCCTCTGCCTCCTCATCCCTCCGCCCTTCTTCCTAGAAGAACGAGCTGAAATACCGTTCGGCCTCATCAATATTTCTCTAGTAGATGATACTATTTCCCCTCTTTTTGTAACCAACGAACTAATAACATTGCCATGACACCTTGCTTTGACCGAATTGAAGAAGAAAGCAGTGTTTTTATCTCCTTCTTATAGCCATTCGACCCTGGATTTCTGTTTCCAAAAAATTTCCTCTCTCAACTCCCACTCCTCCAAGGTTTTCACAGCCCTTGCTTCTTCATTCATTAAAGATCCCATCAGTCCCACCTCCCTAATTAATCTGGTAATGTCATTTAGCTCTTCTTGCGCCCTCCTCTTCTCCTGAAAGATGTTTTCGAAGCTGTACATGTTCCATCTCTAAAGCTGGTATTTGACGAATTGAAGGAGTTTCGCAAACACATACATGGTTGTCCCAGCTGCTAGTCGGCCTTCCCTCCACCATTTAGTGATTTGGCCATAAAATTCCTGGTCCCACAGCCACATCATCTGGAATTTGAAAGGTGGCTTCTGATGCCGAATAGCAGAAGAAATATTCAATTTGATCGGCCAGTGATCTGAATTCCTCCAATCCAGGATCTCAAAGCTAAGCGTCCATCTGCCTCCCACCCAAAAATAAGACACCAAAAATTTGTCTATACGCTCAACAATGTAACTGTTACCCGACCTTCTGTTATTCCAAGTGAATCGGCCATTACTCGATTTGATGTCCACCAAATTTAAAGCCGAGATCTTGTCCCTGAGGAGATAAGAGGACGGCTCCAATCTGGTGTTCCCACCCATTTTTTCTGAGCTGTCCAGAATTGCATTGAAATCTCCCACAACAATCCAAGGTAAATAAGGAAACTCATTACAGACCAGCCTAATGTTATTCCAAACAAAAATCTTACCTTGCATATCACTGGGGGCGTAGACATTCGAAAGCAGAGCATACTCTCCTGAATCCATACATAAGGCAACCACCGATAAAACTGACTTGAATGCCAACCATGCCACCGGTTTGACCTTTCTTGGATTCCACAGGCATGCTAAACCTCCAGCTATCCCCTGGGCCACAATGCATTGGCATGAGCCTTGTCCCCATATCCTCGGGGCAAAGTTCATCATGAAATCCACTGACACTTTGGTTTCTTGAAGAAAAAGAATATCTGGATGTTGACTTCTAACTAATTTGCGATTAGCTTTTTGTCTAGGCCCGTTATTTAGGCCCCTCACATTCCATGATAACACAATCATTTCGAGGGAAGAGGAAAATGTGCTTCTAAGGTCCTTACCAACCTTGATTCAACTAAGTTCTTGCCAATCATTTTGAGTCTATCCAAATCCTTTCTTCTTCCTACCTTGACATTTTTGTCTGTAGCTCCTTTCTTGCTGTCCTTTTGAAGAATCCCCAAGCACTGTGGGGATTTCCCTCGCTTTTCCACCTTATCCTCCCCTGCCTGTGAAGCCTTCTCCCTAAATTATGCACCTTGTCCCCTTGCTACTATACCTGCCGCTAAATTCAGTGCTTCCCCTTGCCTATCCAAAATCATTAGAGTAGGCAGTTCTGCTATTTTATTTGGAGAGAATGACGTGACACTAACAGCCCCTTCATACTCCTCCATCTGTTCCTCTCCAATAGTTATACCCGACAAAACCTCTTGCTGCCCCAATTCCTCTAGCATCTCAAATCTGTTATAGGAATCCTTCCCTTGTCGTTCTAGAAAAGTCCTCTTAAGTCCTTTATTTTTGCCCTTTGATCTCACTTGCGTGAATCCCTCAGAGTCCTTTCTACCTCCATTTCCCATCTTCTTTCCTTTATCTTCAGGCACTACCCTGTTCAAGGGAGGCACAGGAGCAGGTTGTTGGTCTATCATTTTATTCTTTGGGCACCTTCGAACCAAATGTCCATACTCATGACAAAGGCGGCATCAAAAGGTAGTGTCTCATAATCCAGTTGCTGCAACCATGAATATGTTCCTGCACACATTTCTACTATGTTCGACAGCGGTCTGCTCAGGTCAACTTCTACACAAATTCTTGCATATGTCATGATTTTCTTCCCTAGCGTCTGCGTAGATGCACCCACCAATTTTCCTATTATTGAAGCAATCATAAGCAATACATCTTCTCGATAGCATTCAATCGGCATTCGAGGTAGGCGTACCCACACAGGAACCCTACTGGGCAACTCTTCTATAGGATTAAAACCAGCTTGCCATGGTTTCATGAAGAGACCAGCCTGATTATAAAAATATGGACCTCCTTTAAACACCCAGTTTCTATCTTTCAAACAGTTGAAAGTCACCATAAAAACGCTGTTTGCCAACAACATCATCTCCATCTCTCCAGCCGGCTCCCAAGCTCTCCTGGCCCAATTTTCCAAGAAAGGGAAAGATACTTTCATCCCCAGGAATTTGCAATACAGAGAGTGTTTGGAGTAATACTCCACATCTTCCGCAATCATGTCAAATGGAATGACTAATTTTGGCCTTTCATTGCAGTGCTCTAGACATCCATTCACCTTATTAATTCTTGAGCCACCATTCGAGCCACTGCCTTGCACCCCTGAGAACTGAATGGCATCAACAACCTCCTTCAGTTTGGCATCCTGCCCTTGAAGCCCCTTACCTACCACATCTCTAAAACTTATATCTCCCTTCAGGATGCTTTGTTCCACCTGTTCCATTGTGACGCCTGATGCCCCTTCTCTCCCCCTTCTGCCAATGCAAGCCAACTTCCCACACAGGTTCCTGTTTAGCTGTGGCCTCCCAATCTTACCTGCTTGCATCCCACTCCAACACTACCCCCACGCACCACCGACCAAGGCAATTCAGAGCTAGGGCACGGCTGCCCTAGCTTCTCAGCGAACTGTAGCGTTTGCCCTTCCTCTCCATTTTTTCGTATCAGGTTTGATCCATTATCAATTATTTATGTCTTATATTAATTGTTAAGTTAATTTTGGATTTTTTTTTAGAACTTAAAAAATAGCTAAAAGTGTCAGTTAGAGTATAGTTTATTAATGTATACTTAGCTGAGCTTGAATTGTTATTCATTCATCTCTAAAAGGTAGGGTGTAATTTTTAGAGTTGAGTTAATGGAAAGTAAGTTTATTTTAATTCAATTCCTATTTTTTAGGGATTTGAGGCACCTAGCTTAACTATGTTGCATGAGTTGTTTATTTGTTAAGGCATATTGCATGTTGATCTTGTCGAGTTTCAATAAGTTGAATTAGTTTTTTGAGTCTAATTTCAGTTATCTTAGAGTTTATTTTTAGAAGTCTATGTTTGTATTATTTATTTATTAAGGAAAGGTATTATTTTAGTTTTCACTTTATAAACATAACTTGTCATACAAGCTATCTTTTATTAGGTTTATTTTAGCTTTGTTTATTAATAAAAAATCATTCACAAGGAAGTGTGGCACAATAATTCTTATTGGAAATTATTTTTACATTTGTTTTAGCTTTGATTTTATTTATATTTATTCATAAATGAAAACTAGTAAGCTTATATATTCTAATTTAAATTTATTCAGTACAAATTTTGTTATCAATCACACTTACGACAATACTAGATTAACTTTTTAAATTAAATTAAAGGTAATTTTCAAACTCTCTGCACATTTAAAACCTATATTTGGTATCATATCCTCGTTCAAGAAAGGTTCAGAAGGGTTTCAACCCATTATCAAGAGTATCATGGCTTCTGTGAATTCTGCTTCTATGAATAGTCTTATCTTCAAAGGTGATAAATTTGAATATTGAAGAGAATTATTATATGGAAGGAAGTTTAGGAGAATGTTCTCCATGGGTACACATCACCTATAGATTGAAATGCTTTGATTCTACATCAAAAAATAAAATAAAAAAGGATGAAGAAAAGGGAGATGCATAAACTTTTTTTATCTTTAGAGTGTCATAGACCCAAGCATCTTTCCAAGAATTTTCATTTTAAAAAATGTCTATGATCCATGGAATACCTTAAAAACTTCATATCAAGGATCTATTAAGGTAAGAGAATAAAAAATTTAAACTCTTAAAATAAATTTTGAAAATTTAAGAATGTCAAATACTGAAGGAGTTGGAGAATATTGCATAAGGGTAAATGACTTAGTGCATATAATGAGGGTTTATGGAGAAAATCTACAAGATAATGTTATAACAAAAAAATTGAGATCTTTAAGTCAAAATTAGTTACATATTGTGATCACTCTTGAAGTGTGTAAGGATATTAATGCTATATGTGTTGATGAGTTGTTTGATTCTCTCATATCCCATAATTTCTTCAATTTCAGATTAATTCCAAGATCAAAAAAGATGGACTTGTGGTGTCATATTTATATCCAAGGTCGAAGTTTATTTTTCTTCACTATCAAGAAATTATAAAAATTTGTATGAAATTCTAAGACAAAAATCAAGTAAATAACAACTAGTGTCCAAATACAATTATGGGTTCACCAGAATGTTTATGTTTTTTATTTACCAATGAAATTTAGTAAAGATTAAATGATTCAATATTGATTTAGATCTACATAATCTAAATGTAAAATACATAATTTGAAATGGGTTATAAATAGTAATAAATAATGAAATGTGCAAACATAGCTAGGATATGATTTATGTTGACTATACAAGTAAATATATGATGTGAAACATGCTAGAAATATCTATAAATTGTGTAGTAGATGAAAACATGGTTTTGTGATGTATTTGGACAAGGTTTCACTAGGACAACAAGGGCACATTATGGCCTTATCTATTGACTACAATTGCATCCTAGTTGACTATGTGATTGATTTTTTTGTGTGACTACATGTGGTTGTCTAAGAGGATCTATTGATAACCTATTGGTGTAGATTTGACAAATTGAATATCTATAAAATTAAAACCCTATTTCTTGCATAATAACCAAACAGAGATCAAATACAAAAGGGAGAATTAGAAAAAGAGAATAGCTAAGCTATCCTCAAAAAACCCTACATAAGTTGGATGATGCCTACATTTTCTAAAAGGGCTTCATAATAATTTAGTTCTCCATCCTAGAGTGAGTATGTGAATCTTGATATTTTTTATATTAATGCAACTATATATATATTGACTTGAATTCTTGACAATGAATTCTTTTGATTTGTAATAAAATCTCTTTAGACTTGGCTTATGATTATTAAAATAAATAAAAATTGGAATTGGAAAGATTAGTTCCCTTTTGCTTAATGTGTAGTAAAGTTTCCAAGTGATTAATAGATGATGATTTGAGAGTTATTGATGTGATTATATAGAGGAATATTTTGAATATATACATTATTTGACATTGATAAAAATATGAGAGAGTAAATATAAAACTTTTTGAATTCAAAAGGTTATTATTGGAGCATGAGGACAAGGTTGCACTAATGGACACAGTCAACTGTGGCCTTGTCTGCCTAGTGTGGTTTTATTCTAGAAGGACAAAAACTATTGGGATTTGGCTGACAAGAACTTATAAGAATAATATGGATACCTAAATTATGTTTTTTAGTATTTTCAAGATAGTAAGTGGAATAATGAAGATTTTTGTAGAGATTACAAGTTAATGAAATGGTGAATAGGCCAAGCAAGGTAAGGATGTCAAGACTAAACATTGTCAAACACTTAATGATTAAATTTAAATGTATATATTTTATATATCATGCAAGAGTGTGCATGTATGCACTACCAAATATACCACATACATTCTAGATTATATAACATCTACGCAATTGATGAATATTAGAGTTAAGTAGGTATATTCCTTTCTAAATAATGGAAACCATATTGTAAAGGCAAAATTCAAGGGACAACTAGCATGTTCATCTAGGATATTTACACATGATTTCATATTACTATAAAATGGATTATATGTGTTTCAATTCATAGTTTTTATACTCAACATTCTTGTGCTTTGAACGCTATTCTTATTATTGTTGAGTTTATCTCATTTACAGAGTTTTATAGTGACTATGTTTCATGTCTATAATTTTTGACATGGAAATAATTGTTAGAGAATGTGGGATCTTGTTTAATACTATGATTTTTTTGATATGCCTACTTTTAGAGTTGATTTAAGTCAAATAGTGTTAGGGTTTGGTCATTAAGTGATAACTTGATGTTTAATCAATGTTCACAAAAAGATATTAAATATCAAGTTGTAATATTGTACTATGAGATCTAGATATACTCCATTAGTATTCTAATTTACTCTATTCATCATTGTAAGAGAAATATTTTTCATAACTATGAGTTATTATTAAATGACAATGTAAAGTTTTTTGTAAATATTTTTTATTTTTTATAGTTTCATTGATTATCTTATGACAATTTATATAAAGATGTGTTAATATCTTCATTAGAATTTTTTTTTTATATGTGTTCATGAATAAGATAATATATTTTACCAATGGAGTAATGACATTGATCTTAGTTAACTAAGTCACAAGTTTACACAAAATTTAAATTTTTTGTGAGAGTTATGCTACATTATATGAATTATTAGAATTATAAAAAATGTGTGTTTGTAATTTCTAATAAATATAAGGTAATGAGTGTATAAACCTTATGAAAATATAATTATTAGATTTAATACATCATATTTATATATGTTATGTACATTATAATATAAATATACCAAATAAGCATATATCTATGATGCTAGTGACAATTGAATAGGGTATATAGACATAGTGGGTTATGCTTATTATTTCTTTATAACCATCTTTATAAATAATAGGGATGTCACCGTAGTCTTGCATATTCAAAAGTGAGAAGAAAGAAAAAAGAAACCCCTCATCAATTTTCCTTTATGGAACCTTGTTGGAGAAAGAGAGACTTAGATTTAGGAAAACATTTTTAAGTCCATAAATTTAAAGGTGAAATTTATGGAACCAATAATTAATTGGTGTTAGTTATGGGGATTGAATTTTTAAATTTATCATCTTCTTTTGGAAAATATTTATTTGTTTATAGATTATATATATTTTATATCATATCAATTTTAATAAATTTATTTTGGTGATTTTGACAAATCTAATGATATGAATATCAGAATGCACGTATACAATTGATTAATAGGATGTGGAATATGAAAACTGATATTAAAATTATTTACGTAGTTCTTCAAAGAGAATGCTATATATATATATATATATATAAACTTACCTCAAAAAAATATTGACTCTTGAGATAAATTTGAAAGGTTGTTCAAATTACATTATAAAGATAATATTGATTTTAAATTTTAAATAAGTGACTTGACAAACATTAGGAAGATGTTTAATTAAATTATTCAGGAATTCAATCAAATTTTTTTAAAGAGATTGCCCATAGTATATGAACACTTTAAATTATGAGAGCTCAGGTGCTTAGTTATTTATTATGTTGCATTTGATGTCAAAGTTAGTTTATATCTCAAAGACAATAATTTTGTTAATTTGAGGCAAGCCCATACCATGGAAATGAACATTGAAAATAATATCGATTTTAACAAGTAGTCTCTTAAAATGGATGAGATAAAATTGACTAATCCTAATAAATAGTTTCTTCCTAAACTCTTAAATTTAGATGAGAATTTTAAAAAAAAAAAATGGAAACCTTTAAAAAAATATAATTAGAATGTTTAGAAATGATAAAGGCCTTACACCAAACCAAAATAAATCATATAATCAAAACAGACCTTACAATCAAAATAAGGGAAAGAAGCCTTTCTTTAAAGATAGAAGTCCTAAAAATTGTACAAATAAAAATGATACTCATAACCTTATTATGGCCAATATGGAAGAGGTCAATGATCATAGTGATTTTAAGTGGTTTGATGCCTAATATATGCCTCATATCTAATGTGTTATAGTTGTTTCCATTGATACCAACAAAGATAAATATGAACAACAAAAATTTAATGATGGTAGATCCATGATTTTAATCAAATTTTGTCAACATGGTAGAATTATATGATATCCTGTCTCATATCTTTGCTCACCTTAATGATAAGATGATAAATATGTATAAGATGGAATTAATTTCTAATTAAGACATCCTTGCTTTGACCTACATTATTTTCAATCAATTTAAAAGTGATTATTAAAAGTTATTACAATTTAAGTAACAAATTGAATGTGACAAATAAAAAGAATGATCCTTCCACCTCCAAGCGTAGTACTTTGTCTAAGTTTGAAACTAAAGAAACCCTATTGATGGTAATATGAACAAATATTTGAATGTATCCCCAACCTTGAAAAATAGAATGTTCTTTACAGAAATAGAATTGATTCCCCCAAGTGGCTTGACAAAAAAATTATGCCTCGAAATAAGACTAATATGCATTTGCTTGCAAGTGTGGCCATTAAACAATAGGGTGATAAATACAAAATATATCAAGTGTCATCTTCGTGTGATCTTTATTTACTTAATTTTAAAAAAAATAATACATATAGGATAGATTTTAGGAAGGTGAAAACTTTAACTTATGTAGCAAACATAAAATGTTGCATTTGATTGAAGATTTTACAAGAGCTTACATTAAATGTTGTAAAATAATATTGGGGTGAAAAAAAATTGAAAAAACAATTTTTTTAATAAAATGTCATTGACTCTTTTACTCAATCAATGGTCATGGAGGCAAAAACCCATGACATTTGGAGAATATATTTTGATGGGGCACTCTAAAGAAAGAACCAAGGATAATGTTATATTGTTTTCATTTCATGGTGTGATTTATAAATTATTTTTAAGACTATATTTTATTTATACTAATAATTTAGTTGAATATGAAGATTTATTATTGAGATTAAAACTGGAAAATAAGCATAGGTATAAGTCGATCAATATTTAAGGTGATTCAGAAGTAATAGTAATTTAAAAAATGAAATTGTATGAAAATCAATAATGAAAGGTTAAATCAATGCAAGATTGATACTTTGTACCTCAATAATTTATCTAAGTATAAAGATTTGTTATTGTGCCTGAAATTAGAAAACAAGCATAGATTAAATTCAATCAATATTTTAAGGGATTTAGAAGTAACAATAATCCAAAAAATGAAAATGTATAAAAACTAAAATTGAAAGGTTAAATCAATGTAAGATTGATACTTTGGATCTCAATCAAAAAAATTATTCCTTCAACATTGATTTTATTGAAATAACCAAAACTATCCTAATTGAAAAATTTGTTGTGTATGCTTCAATGTTTAAGACTAACATGGAATCACTCTTTTTGATTATGAAGTTAAGATTCTTATGAGACCATTTTTTATTATAATGTGATTGGATTTAAAATATTTCAGGATAAAATAATTTACATATTATTGAATAATACTAGTGAGTTTGATTATCATCAAATTGATTATGAGCCTTATGTGGAAATGTAAGAAGATAAAGAAATAAAAATTGAAAATAATGTAATTTAGCTCAATATTAAAAAAAAATGAAAGGGATTGGTTATCATAAAAAGATAATTTGATATAATTAATATAATTATTGTAAAATTCATTGAAATAGATGAATATGTTGACAAAATCAATCTTGGGACATAAACTTCGTAAGAATAGTGAAGATTTTGAAATATCTTTCAAATACTGAAAGGAGGACATATATTTAATTATTCAGACAATATGAGTAGTATTTTGCATGGTCTTATAAAGATTTAAATTTCCTGTAAAAAGACTTATTTTAAGATGTAATACCTCTCCAACCAAATTATAAGCCCTTTAGACAAACAAAGGCCTATAACCCCTTCTCTAGCTAACAAAATGGAAATTGAACCACACAAAGTGAGAGATGGAGGCATTATTAAGTTAATGAGATATTCATCATAAGTGGATAATCTTGTTTCTATAAGAAATAAAAATGGTGATATCAAGTTGTATGTGGAATTTAAGAATTTGAAATCTTCTTGAAGAACAATTATCCACTACCAAATATTGAGCATCTTCTCCAACAAAACGCCCATTATGATTTGATGTCTTTAATGGATGGGTTCTCTGGTTACAATCATTTAGAGGTGAAGGAGTCTAAAATATATAAAATAAATTTCACTACTTAATGGATTTTTATTATATTCACATTAAGTTAGATGTTGTCATTAGTTACTAGTATATATAATGTTCATGTCCACACTATAAAATGATTTAGTCCCACATAAGTAGAGTTAGCTAGTTTTCATTAATAAGTATGGATATTAAAGTTACATGTAATATCTTATGACAATTAGTCATGTGATTCATGCACACACTCATGTATAGTCTATAGTGTAAATCTACATTTATGATATTGTAACTCCACTTCTCAATGTGTAGCTCTAACTTTATGAAGTTTTAACTCCACTTCTAATAGTGTGTAACTTTACCTGTGTTGTTGTAACTTTAATTCTCCTTATCTATGTGTAGAAATACCCATTATTATAAATACAAGGGCTTGTATATAGTTTTAAATTAAATTATTTAATATAATTTTAATATCATGAATTATTATCTCTATCCACTCATGGAAGGTTTATTTGGCTTATGAAAGTTTCCTAAGAACTGTTGAAGATTATTCATTATTCTAATATGATACTAGAGCTTTATTCAATTAATCCTTTTCTCAATGTTACTTCTCCTTTAGTTAGAAGACAATTTTGGATTTAAAAAAAAATTAAAATTCTCACAAATTTCTAGCCTTCTAAAATGTTTTCAACCATCCAATATTTTGGGTTGTGCAAAAACCCATCTCATCTTTTTGTTTGAATTTAATCAACTTTTTAATGAAATTTTTAGTGTTTTAATTTTTTTTAAAAGAAAAAACACATTTTTTATGAACTACATCATGAATTTTATGATAAAATTCAATAAACATTAAAACAAAATTGTAGAAAAATGAATTTTTTTGTTGAATATATTTTTTCTAGTGATTTTTGAATTTGGAGTCTCCTAGAGAGACAATGGTAAGAGGCATTCATTGTAGCTTTCCTTAGTTTTCTATAATTTTTTTTTAATAGGTTAGAAGTTCTCATTTTTTTTATTTTTTTTAATTCTTCACTTCATAAGCTTTATGAAAATTCCAAATTTACAAAGATCTAACAAATGGTGTTCCTATGAAAATATTTTGAAGGTGATAAGGCTATTTGAATGCATTTTTTGGACCTATCTATACTTTCAAGGCCACATTTTTTAATCCTAAAATCCTAAAAGGCTTCCTTTTTTTTGAAATCATGAGTCTGAAATCAATACTATAATATAGACACCTATATATATAACATTTTTTTTCTAAAAACATACTTTTTTATTGTGGAAACATGTGGGACAACCCATTTAAGCACATTCCTAAGCTCATATCTTGAGATCCATAAGGAATTTTCCCTCACTTTTTTTTCCTAAAAATGTGCATTTTTTCTTGTAGAATCTAGATATATAATCAAATTTAATTTGATCTAATAGAAACTTTCAAATTCATTTGTATTTTTCTCTCTTTTCTCTAAATAAAGTAATGTAACACACATTGAGAAATTATAAGCATTTGTGATATTTATTTATTTATTTTACAATCTCATACAATCAATATGACTATCTCCTTTACTTTCGAATATGGTTTACTTAAATATCAAAAATATAAATCAAGTACAAAGAAGGATACAATTACATCATCTCCAACACAAGTGTGGGTACCAAAGATAAATCAAGTAGTTAAATATCAAGGAAAATATTACACAAATAACATTAAAAAATAAGAAAATGAAAAGAGACAATTCAAAATCATTATAGGCATACACATTAGCCAGATTCAAATATTTCCTCAGATGATTATCATGCACAATTCTTATTTTTGAGTCAATAGTCAGAGAATTTTTACATGCCCCATACAATCATTCATTAGTTATTCTACACATATGTGTTGTGCTTAAATGCCATATCATTTTATGCATTCCATACAAAAACTAAGTAATAAAGCTTAAAATACATTAAGTAATTCATAAACATATAACATCATCTAATAAATTAAATGTGCAAGTAAAACATGGAACATAAAAAATTAACATCATATATATCTCAAATAAGCATTTACAATAACAAGTATCAATCAATAATGGGGGCATGTTGCCCTATCCATTGGCATCATGTACATACCTAGAAGATGGTTCACAACTATCTACATGAGGACCCTAGGATCGATACCTCTTATGTCTATCCCAATACTCATATATGGCTAATCTATCTTGGAGCCTACCGAGATCCTACTATAATTTATTGTTCTCTCCTAAAGATGTACATACTCTGTAAAAATATTTTGGCCCAAATCACTACCACATGTAGCTAATGGAGGCATTTATTTCTTCCTGAACTGCACTCTCAACTCATCTCTTTGTAGCCACTATAATGTAAATTAAATCCATGATAATAACATGATAAAATAATGGTGTATGCACACCCAAAATGTCATCCATGTGCTCAACTAGTCTACCTCCTACTACATTATTGAGGATGTTACAATTTAAAGTGAAAATGGATGCATATATAATGGCTATCTAGTATGTATCTCTTGAAAAAAAATAATGTCATTTATACAATACATTAACAATCTCAAAAAAAAATGATAAAATACAAAACACCAATACACATGTATAATTACATTCATATCTAACAATTGTAGAAGGCTTTCTAGTAGCCTCATCGGCTACTTCAACATCCTTGACCTAAGCCTAAGGATTAATACCAACATTATCAATGACAACATAAAATAATAAATTCTATTTGGTCTACATCTACCATTGATTGTATGTTATAATATAATTTACATCAACACTATCAACTATGAGCACTAGGGGATAAATATCTCTTGCAAGTAGCAGTGCTAGATCCACATCAGTAGGATCCTCCCTATCTCCTAGATAATGAGAAGCCCTATGTGTCCATGTCCATGGATATTATACTAAGGGTACCTCCTGACTAATGTTAAACTATTAAATCATATGCTCATACTAAAATATCTTGAAGACACTAAGAAATTGATCACGCAACCACACACTAACATGACATAACTTTGTGGCATCTTTAGACCACCCTAAAAAAATATATAAGTTTGTAACACTATAATATAAAAAGCTAATTGGTCAAGTATAGTGTAATAATCCTTAGTTATTCAACCACTATAAGACCTACCAACTTACCACTTAACATATGTTTGTGGATGTGACTAGCTAGCATGAGGACCTCCAATAGGGCTTGTAACAATAATATACTCATAATCCCATACTCATAATGAGGTTGATAAACCTAAACCTCCAACATGAACCTTTTTGGTGAATATATACAATTAATCTAACACATTACACCCCTAAGCATATCTAGTGTCACAATCCTCAATATTTTGGATTATTTGATTCATGCAATACAATATGTCCATCCCACCCCCATCCATAATTTAAAGGAGTCCAATAAAACACACAAGTATTTACTCAATCATGAAATATTAGAAACATAATCTTCGACAATAAATATTAATCTAACCATCTCTTTAATAATATCCTCTACCCTGAGCAGTCATATATCAATGTGCTCTCCTAATATGGGCTAGCACCTCAATACTATGTACCAATACATAGGTACCTACACTAAAAATACCAGTTTACACCAAACATCCTTGAAAGTAACTATGATCTCCCTATTGGGAAGTCAAAAGGTACATGTAATCATACTTCCCATGACCCTACTCCTCCCTATGATTACACAAAAACTCACATGCAGACTACCAACCTTGGTTATCCCATTTCAAGACATTTTCCACTCGCATGGACCTTTCTCACATCATACATTCATCCCCTAATATCCTTAGCATCTTACTTCCATTTTGTGCATAGACATGCCCTCTAGATGCCTCTTGGGGCCCTTTCAGAGCCCTGTTGACCACTCGGAGTGGCCTTTTGACCCAGGTCATGGCTTAAGGAGGAAACCCATGGCCTAGGCCACATGTGTCCTCAAAATTTGAAGCCTAGGATATGGCCCAAGTAGAACGTGCAATAAAGGGGCCAATTTGGCCCAAATGGCTAGAAATGATCACTTTTTGGCCTTTGGTAGATTAGGGTTACCTTATATGATACTTCTTCATTCATTTTCCTCTCTCTCTCTCTAGAATTTTTATATAATATTTCTCTTGATCATCACTCTCAAATCTTTGGTGCCTTCTTGAATCTCACCTGGTTTATTCTTGGCACACTTAGCTTTCATTGTGATAGGG
Organism: Torreya grandis; assembly: GCA_037957365.1. Classification (NCBI taxonomy): domain Eukaryota; kingdom Viridiplantae; phylum Streptophyta; class Pinopsida; order Cupressales; family Taxaceae; genus Torreya; species Torreya grandis. The sequence goes on from JARHVA010000872.1 coordinate 47,902, forward strand.
GATGCCCTACTGCTCTATAGTTCATCTTGGTGATTCACATTTCTCTCTACAATGTTATTGAAGCTTGTTGGTTGCTCCTAGACCCTTAAAGACTCCATTTCACATGTTCTTATGCTCCATATATTGGATCTCTTAGAGTTTTTAGCTTCTCTTTTACCTTTTCCACTACTTTTGGCTCTTGGTTTGGACTTAGTTCATACACAACCTGATCTTCCTCCTTCATTGCTTCCTAGATTAGATAATCAGTTGGTAGAAAGTTTGCACAATAATTTTGAGTCTGATATGATGGTAATTTTATATGTAAAGTGAAATTTTTATTTTTTACAGTAGTATATATGCTAGGTTTTGCTTTTTTTAGTGATTTAGCTTGTTTAGGGCATTATCTAGGATAGTTTCTAAGTTTTTGATAGGGGGATCACAAGAACAAACACACTTTGTCCTGATCCCTCTTATTAGGATCTTGATCCTCAAATAGAGCACAATATGATTACCAAATATAAGCAATTATAAATGCAAAAATAACTAGAAATACAAGTAACTATAATTCACCAATAGCACAGAATATGAGCGACAATACACTATCTTGTATTAACACTTTACAAAAAAGAATACAATAAAGAGCCACCACACTCTTCCACCTTACAGAGGCTTCCCACACCTCAAGTGTACAGTAATTATTCTACAACACTCTCCTACCAAAAATGGTCCCAACAACCAACTCACAAACAAAATTGGTGTTCACCTCTCCAACTAGTTAGTAATAACCCTTCCAGTTCACCAAGCACTCTATAGTACTTCAAGTTGATCTCCCATGAACCTGCAACCTATAATTCAACAGACCATACTCACACATGTAGATCTCCTATGAGCTTGCAACAACCTGCAACTTAATGATCTTACACTTAGAAGGAGCTGCCTTGCCTTCCTTATCAACTCATACTTATACAATACATGCCAATAGGTCTATAAATAGATCCCAGACTTAAACAATAACTTAGACTCTTAATTTAGACAATTATCCTCACAGCTCAAGACTCCAACTGGCCTTTACATGAAAACACTTCATTCACTTAACTAACTGTCCATGCAACGAACAGTTCTGGAACACACAGGAGACCGACGCCGGTCCCTGCTTGCCTGGTTCTGTCGACATCGGCCGACTCTCTACCGTCGCCGGTGGCCTTCTGCACTAGTCACAACCGACATCGGTCCTGCTACCGACATCGGTGGCCTTCTGTTCCTACTGTTTGCCAAGAGTTGAAGCTTTTAGCTCCACAACTTAACAATCTCCCACTTGGAGATAAATAGCTGCAACCTGTACCTATACCTGTACCTGTACTCCATCTAGTTTGTTCCCTTGGCTTTGTATCCCTCCTCAAGATCACTCTTGAAGACCAACCACCACAAACCTGTAGTGCAAAACCTATCATCCAAATCACCTGCCACATCCACATCTACAAACCATGTAGAAAATAAATTGAACCTGCATAGCATGTGCACCTGCTGTTAGTCCCTCTAAGAATCCACTGAACTGCCCTCCAATGGTTCTCTCCCGGATTGGCTCCAACTTGTGACAACTCCCACTGCTTGGGAAAACTTAGGTTTAGTACATACCATGCACTCAACCTCATTATGTGAATCAAGAACCTGTTCTGTGAACTGTCCAACCATCAGCGTGCTAACCGGTTTCACACAATCATCCTGAAACAAAGTCAACATATGACCTACCATGTCTCTAGAACACACTCATGCCAAAGAATCTTGCTGCTCCCAGATTCTCCATGACATCCCTCTGAACTAGCTTTACCTTTAGTTCAACAATACACTGTATATGTAACCCTGCAACAAGCACACCATACAGTAATAGGATAATGTAGCTAATATTATCCAACCTGGTAAAGAGAAACACAATGATCAAACCTCCATTGCCCTGCAGCTAATACAAGACCATATACCCTGATCTTCCGTCTCATGTATCCATTTCCGCTCTTCTTCATCCTGAGCATCCATTTGTCTCTCAGTGCTTACTTCCAGCTGGCAACTCTACCCAAAACACCTATTTGGTTCTCCTCCAAGGAATCACATCCTCATCCATGCCAAGCTCCCACTGTTTCCTGGATCTACCTATTCTGCTTCTTTGACAACTTCCTGGTCCTATGCCATAAGTGAGCAAAAAGTAGTGTAAAGAAGGGAAATGATGAATTTAAGAACTTACTTATGCCTTTAGTCCTCCATATGGGTGCTTGAGACTCCATGACAGCTTGCTGTCCACCCAAAATTTGTCTCAGTAACCGATGCCGGTCACATCTCAGTCTGCACCCAACCGATGTCGAGTCCCTGCGATTGTCTCCTTACCGACGTCATTTTTCCCTGGCCGACGTCGGTAGTTATTTACCCTGAGTCACCGACGTCGGGCTGCACATAGCTGACGTCGGTCCCTGTCTGGACGCTGACGCTGGTTTTCCTGTCGACGTCGGTCTCTGTGTTTTTCTAGTGAGACTTGACTTTTTCCCGCGAGCTCTTTTTGGATCAAATCTTTGTCCAAAACACCCTTGCTCTGCTCAAAATTCTTCTGCATCTTGTGCTGAACTCTGTCCGTCACCTTCTCCTTGAAAACCAAGGCTTTCCTATTCTTGTCACTAACATCGGATTCCTCAAGAAACGTCACCTTCTTCTTCTGCATACAGAAACCGCGATCCATACCTTCCAAATCTGAAAGCATCCCCTTTGACTCAAGAACAAGCATCTCCTTCTTATCTATGTGACCAAGCCTATTAAGCCACATCTCCGAATCTACAGTTGAAGTAGATAACCCAGAAAGAGAATCAGTAATACAAGTAGATAGATAAAGCGTACCTACTTTCTTACCTCTAGCTACAACAAGTGTACCCTTGGTAACCTTCCAAGAGTCCACTGTGAGAGTTACTGTGCAACCCTCATCACCCAAACTTCTAACAGAAATCAAATTCCGCTCCAAAACTAGGACATGCATGACCTCTTTTAACACCCATGTGTTACCTGTCTGCAGTTTCAGCTTCACTTTCACTTTGCCAACAATCTGACAAGGCTTACCATCCCCTACACAAATATCTTCAAAGTCTCCCTGGACATACTCATGAAAAAATTCCCTATGTGGGGATGCATGAAAAGAGGCACCAGAATCTAAAACCCAAGATTCTACTTTATCCAAAGAACATACCAGAGCATCTCGTGCAGCGTAATCTGCAACATCTGCTTCTTTTTCATGTCCTTCATGCTGATCTTCACCCGATATGCAATCTCTCTTTAAGTGCCCTTGCTTTCCACACTTCCAGCAGGTTATTCTGCCATACCTGGACTTGGATCTCCTGCCTATCTTGGACCTTGATCTCCCATGCTCTATCTTCTCTCTTTGCCTTCCTCTGCCTTCAACACTCAAAGCATTCCCTGATGATTCACCTGTGCTTTTCCTACGTATCTCTTCATTCAAGATCACACTCACAACATCATCCACTTTTAAGACTTTTGAAGGAGACACAGTATTAGAAACTGCCATTACCAAACCTTCCCAACTTTCAGGTAATGAACACAAGATTAAGAGAGCTCTAATCTCATCATCAAATACAATATTGACTGAACTTAACTGGTTTACCAAACCATGGAAATCACTAAGATGGCTATGAATAGATCCACCTTCCAACATTTGCAAATTAAATAAATGCTTCATAAGAAATACCTTGTTAGAAGCTGAGGGCTTTTCATATAAATTTGCCAAAGATTCCATCAACTCCACCGTTGTCTTACACTGTGATAAGCTGGAAATCATAGATGATGCAAGACTCAATCTAATAGATCCCAGAGCCTTCCAATCAAGAACCTTCCATTCTTCATCTTTCATATCTGAGGGTTTGCAATTAACCCCACCCAACGGTAAGTACAAATCTTTTTGATACAGATAATCCTCAATCTGCATCCTCCACAATTGGTAGTTCTTGCCATTAAACTTTTCCATCCATAGCTTACTGTCTTCTGCCATTGCTCAACTCCCACTCAAACAGAAACCCTGTGAGTAACCTGTAATCAAAACACACTAACCAGATCTAATCCAATCTGTTAGTAGCCCAACCAAAAGCTCTGATACCACTTGATAGGGGGATCACAAGAACAAATACACTTTGTCCTGATCCCTCTTTTTAGGATCTTGCTCCTCAGATAGAGCACAATATGATTACCAAATATAAGCAATTATAAATGCGGAAATAACCAGAAATACAAGTAACTAGAATTCACCAATAGCACAAAATATGAGAGACAATACACTATCTTGTATTAATACTTTACAGAAAATAATACAATAAAGAGCCGCCACACTCTTCCACCTTACAGAGGCTTCCCACACCTCAAGTGTACAGTAATTCTTCTACAACACTCTCTTACCAAAAACGGTCCCAACAACCAACTCACAAACATAATTGGTGTTCACCTCTCCAACTAGTTAGTAATAACCCTTCCAGTTCACCAAGCACTCTATAGTACTTCAAGTTGATCTCCCATGAACCTGCAACCTGCAATTCAACAGACCATACTCACACATGTAGATCTCCTATGAGCTTGCAACAACCTGCAACTCAATGATCTTACAATTAGAAAGAACTGCCTTGCCTTCCTTATCAACTCATACTTATACAATACATGCCAATAGGTCTATAAATAGATCCCAGACTTAAACAATAACTTAGACTCTTAATTTAGACAATTATCCTCGTAGATCAAGACTCCAACTGGCCTTTACATGCAAACACTTCGTTCACTTAACTAACTGTCTGTGCAACGAACAGTTATGGAACACACAGGCAATCAACGCCGGTCCCTGCTTGCCTGGTTCTGCCGACGTCGGCCGACTCTCTGCCGTCATCGGTGGCCTTCTGCACTGGTCACGACAGACATCGGTCCTGCTGCCGACGCTGGTGGCCTTCTGTTCCTACTATTTGCCAAGAGTTGAAGCTTTTAGCTCCACAACTTAATAGTTTTTGCATTTGTATGTGATTAATAATATCCTCAATTTCTTGAAATATCTTCCATTACATTTCATGATTGATTTTGAAACATTTATCATTGCATAATAGGATCCTAATTGCTCAAAAAAGTCTATTTATTTGCTTAAACAATTTCATCTCTTGCTAAACCAAAAATTTGCATTATTAGGGAATAATAATGTTGAAGATAAAGAGTTAGCTTAGACTTAGATTAGGAATTCTATTTCAACCTTGATTAAAAACATCTTTACTTCCTAAAAGATCTTTCATTTGTCTTGAAAATGCCTTTTTCTAAGTTTATGCATTACTTGATAGCTCTCTTTATTCAGCATTGTCATTTTTGTAATTTGTATGCAAGTATATATCTAGTCTTAGCTACTCACTTTAATATGGTTATACCCATTAGAGATACATGCATCCTTTGTTTGCTTGATCATGTTATTCCTAACCTAGTTTATGATTCTTTATATAGCTTGGTGTAAGATGATAAATCAAATAGCCTCTATAGATCTCTAGTAGCCCATAGAAGCCTTGAGCCTTCTAGTTGTTTGTTTAAAGTACCCTATGTACCCCCTAAAAAACACTAGTGGTTCCATTTAGATTATTGAAGCTACAATACATGTATTTGTGTTCCACATCCTATCCAATACATTCATCTAATGCATATCATATGCTATATGACTAAGATAAGAAACATGCCCTAAGCCCAATCTATCAAATATATATTTCTCAACATATAATATATCTAACCCTGAGACATTTTCTATATACCTACCATGATAAAACTCTCCAACATGCATTTATATCTACAAAAATGTAACAACATGATATCAGATTCAATATGATTCAATCATGTTGTCAAATATAAGTGTTTCAATATCATACACTATATATTTATCATCCTAGGACACCTCTGTTATAATTTATACCCCTACATAGGAACGAGTTAGACATAATATTGGATGAATTTGGTATAACTTGGACACTACCATCAGTTGAAGGACACTTTTAGAAATAACATAAAATATGCAAATATGCATAAAAACATAAAAATTTAAAAAAAAAAAGAAAGTCAAACTGATGAAAATAGCTCAAAAAGGTGAAATTTTTGAACATAACAAGTACAATGGCTTATCAGTGTGTAAGGCACTATTTAGATACTTAAAATTACTTGGAAACACATCTCATCATAAAATAATTTTAGAATCTCAAAGCACAAATTGCAATCAAGAATTGTTCAAATAAATTGTGAAAACTAAAAAAACCAACCTTTTTATATCTAGTGACTTTATGTTATAAGTTGAAAAATCATTTTGCCAAGCAATACTTATCAAAATTGTACACATGATTTCTCTAAATCCATATATCAAATTCATTCCACATCAAATGTGTTGGAGCACACATATGGAAATCTTCTGCATGGTATTATTTATAAGATCATTTATGATAATTTATAAATACAAAATTTGTGAACATACTCCTTATACAAAAAAAATCTATAATTGTACTAAATAGGGGAAACATTCATTCTTCTATTGAAGTATAATTAATATTGCCTACATCAATTATTAAACATGGTTTGATGATAAAATCAATAACATTGAATAATTCTTATCAAATCCACATATCTGTCAGGGACAATTAACACCAAGTTCAAGCTACAAATATATAATTAAAATTACACATATTTCAAAATAAATTATCAAGAGATAATAATTCATGGAATTAAAAATATTCAAACTCAAACATGTTTATTCTATTTGATAAGCACATTACTTTATCAATTGACATGGGTCACATGTTATTACATATACTTTTCCAATGACTAAAATTATCTATGCATATACATATTTTGACATGATCTATTCGATAACCTCCTCTCTCATATCAAAAGGGGGCATACAATGGGATTTTTCCCATTTTTCACAAATGTTTAGATAAGTACAAATTTTTAGACTGGTAAAGTTATGGATATTGGTATAGTTATTCAAATTGGTATAATTGTTTAGATTCGTACAATTATTCATATTTGTACAAATATCCATATTGTAAAGTTATTTAGATCAGTATAATGATTGCTTCATATTGGGTAAAATTATGACACAAATACATATGCATAATGATATGGCATGATGCATGTGATATACATTGACATATATTTATATAGATTGGGGGATATGCAAAACACATGTTATACATGATACAAATTTCAATATTTTCCAAATTAACAGATTGATTAGATTTAATGACAAATTATGTCATTCCATATAACATGATGGCCATATACACCCTAAATTGGGAAAGCAACCACACATATCATGTCTTTTCACAATCCTTCCATAGGAGACTCTGACTAGAGAATATGAGCTTTGCTCACATTTAGCCATATCTTTCATTTTATTCATTTTGGCCTTGTTCTATGCTTAAATCACCTTTTTGCCTATTCCTAATCATTTAAATCCTTTCAAACAATCATTACACCTCATCCAAGTTAGGTTTTATGTCCTCTTTCCATCCTCAGGTCCTAAGACTGTAGGGTAAAAGCGTTGGGATTGGACTACAACACTGATGCCACTAGTGTCCAATTCTAACACTTTTGTCCAGGTTCATTTTTAACTTAAATGACCAGTTTCTTTTGCTAGATGAGTCCTAGCCCCTTTCTTATCTTCATCCCTAAGTTTCCCCATGTCATCCAAATGTGATTAAATTTCCCAAATTCAGAATAAAGAGTCTCCTATATAAAGGACTACACAAGGCATTTTATATCTAGCACTTACTACTTTAGCACAATATATAATTAAAGTCAGTCAATAGTATAACTCAGCATTTTGCATTACACATAGACTTGCATGCTTGATCAAGGAAGGGCCTAAGTGAAAGTCATTCTTACATATATCATGGACATTGATTATTCATATTCCCTAAGGGAGAACTACATTTGAACTAAGACCTTAGCTTGAGGGTTAATGTAGGCAATGATTAGGATAGCAAGGGGTCTAGATCATGTAATCGTTCTTCCCTTAACCCAAATTTTCCCCCTTTTTGATTTTGATGCATTTATTGTTTACATGTGCATAGATAGATACAGGGTTTAGAGATTGAAACGAACCTAAAAGAATCTCTGTTGACTTCCATCCTCTAAAATTTTGTACATAGGCTCACACCAAGGTAGCGGACAAAACCTAGAAATCTCATATCTCCTGGATATTAGTGGTAGAGGTATACTATAGTGTCGGTGCCACTCCTATCTACTTTTAGCACTCCTGTCCAATCATAAAATGAAGGATAGATCCATATTAATGATAGTGTCCCAGTCTTACACCTCAATTTATAGCCCCTGAATCATTCATTTCACTCTATTTTTAGATAAGTTCATTTCTCTTCCTCATGTAAATTATTAGATAAAAATTTGTATTTTGCTATATTAAACTATATTTTCCCCCTTACTCTAGACCTTTTATTGTTTAGGAACTAAACACTAGTTTCCCAAAAATAATAAAACATTTGGTGAATTTAACTTAATTCAAATAAATCTAAAATCCTAAGTACACTTAGGGTTTTTCCTTCATATTTTGTGCAAAAACTAACTTTCAAATTTTTGATTTTGTATAAAAATTTGTGCATTTATCCTATTCTAAATTATTTTTAGAATTTAAATTATTCCATAATTTTTAGAAATTTTAAAACCCTAGCTCAAAACTCTAGATTTCCAAACTAGGTCTTCAAACCCCAAGCCTTCCTTGTAAATTTTAGAAAAATATTTTGGAATTTTTGCAAATTGTTTACTTTATCAAAAATAATTTCAAAATTTCAATATTAGTAGTTTTCTTATGCAAAATTTTAATTTCAAATACCTGATTTTTGTATAAATTTTTGTGCATTTATTCTATTCAAAATTACTTTTAGAATTTAAATTTATTACATAATTTTCAAAAATTCTAAAACCCTAGCTCAAAACCCTAGATTTCCAAACTAGGTCCTCAAACCCCAAGTTTTCCTCCCTTACAATTTTTAGAAAAATAGTTTGAAAGTTTTGTAATTTGTTTACTTTGTCAAACACAATTTCAAAATATCTATGTTAGTACTTGATAGTACTTTTACACACTCTCTTTGGTGAAATAAATAAAATGGACACTAAGGCACTTCTTCTCTCTCATCCCATAGATCAATTTCTAAATTTTTCTCATAATTATGACAATGAATGGACAAATTTGAAAAATTGTACATTAGCTAAAATTGTGGAAACTGAATTTACAATGAAGATAATTACTATTGTTGTAATGAGGAATATGATGATATACGTGATAGTGATAGTGAAGTACAAGTAGATGCATCTTCTTCTCTCAAACATATCTCTTTTATTACTTCTTCTAAAGAAAATAAGTTTTATAAATGGGAAAGATACTTCTCACCTTATTCTCCCCTGCACAATGCACCAAATGAACAAATTAGTCATGCACTTCCAAGTGAACCTCTAGTTCATGATAATTTTATTTCATGTGAACCTAATATCTCTCTCTCTCTCTCTCTTGCTACTTCCATGTTCAAAGTACAACAATATAAATGCAATAGAATAAAATTGTCAATGCATACTTCATATGATCCATCTAATGTTCCTAACTCTACTTTGTCAAAAGAATGTCTACATGAAAATTCTTATTTTCTTATTTCTCATATTGCACATGAAAATAATGCATACACTCCATCCATGGATAACATAGATGCACATGATATTCCAATTTCAAATGATACTTTATTGCATATTATAAAAGAATTAAACTCTTCTCTTACACCTCTCCCTATTACATTAAAAGTGATAATGAGTATGATAATTAACATGCAAATGAATATGAAAATGAGAGTGATTATGAACAATATTCCACTGATGACAATGCATGGAATAATGATAATTATTATGCACATAGTGAAGAAAAAAATGCATCTAATGTTTCTAACTCTTCTCTCACTCCTCTCAAACATAATGCACTTCAAAATGTTGTTTCTACTTTTATGCATGATTCTATTTCAAATAATGCACATGTTAATGCTAATGTCCCATCTTCTACTCAATTAGAATGTGATACACTAAAACATAAAGATACCAATGAATCTCCCAAGCCACCCCTCACTACAATAGAACCCAGTTCTCACTCTTCACCTAAAGAGAATGGTAGCCCATATCCCTCTAGTAAGGTCCAAGTTACCATTATTCCCAAGGTTAAAGTGAGCACACCCTCTCTTTATGATCCAATTACTAAATGTGGCATTGCCATGGCTAAAATTAATAATCAAATTCAATGATTAAATGAACCACTTCAAGATGTTAATGTACCATCCCAAGAGATTATCTCTTTAATGCATGTAGTTGGTGAATTACAACACCAAGTAAATCTCCTTACCTTGGAAAATAAGGCCTATAAATCCTGGATGGATGTCAATAATTTACATGATAACCCTCTTTCAAAGACATTTATAAAATATTCATTGCCTAAGCATTTCCAGATAGCATCATTGTCTCACTTTGATGGAATTGGAGATCCATTCGTACACCTTCAGGCCTTTCAAAAGGCTTTGCCATCTCATGCAAGTCCTTTGATTCTACTCAAGTTATTCCAACATAAATTAGTGTGGGAAGCACAAAATTGGTTCTTTCATCTACTCCTGGGTGGTTCCATGCACACATATGATGACCTAGAAGAGGCATTTCTCAGATATTACATAACAAACATGGGTCCTCGCATTACATATAATAAAATTGCTTACATTAGAATACTTTAGAGCCAGTTAGTGATTATATCTTACAATTCAAAAATCACATGTTAAGATTGATATACAAACCATCAAATTTAGAGATTCAACATATCTTTATTAAGGGGCTTCGCCAACCTCTCCTCAAGCATCTACTATATCAAACATAGTCTTTTTTTAGGCACTTATGCTATATAGTTCTAGCGTTGGAAAAGAAATTGGGACTGACTGAGGTAGATTTAGTTGATCAAATTACTCTAGATTTCATAGCAGTATCTGTAGCTCCTAACATCTAACATCCATCATGTCCTAAACAAGATAGGAGACCACAACCAGAAAAACAACTAGTTAAGAATAAAGAGCTAGTTTTCAGAGCACAACCTACAATATGCACTATAAAGAACAATAACAAGGCACCACTATAGTTTGATTTAGAGAATGATAGCCCATGTGTCATATTATCAACACTATTAGATAAGAGGTTAATCACATTGCCTTTTACTCATCGATGAGATCCATATCTCTTACATTGACAACCACATCGACCCTTTTGTAACTATCATCATATTTTTGGACATAGAGACAATGATTGTTATGGACTTAGAGATTGAATTATTAGATGTGTTGATAATGGTATCATAGAATTCACATAGGGCACACCAAGATCTCCTCCATAATGAAATCATAGACCTCATTTATCCATGACATGACTGTGTCATCCCAAGACATTCTTTTATAAGAATCATTGGTCACTCATCATGAGAGAAATGCAAGTTCTAGGATAGAGTCTCACAAGAGATTTCCTATTCCACCTATTCAGAAGGTTTGTAAACTAATACAATGAGAGCAGCCTACATATAACACTGTATTTTGAGGAGTACATAGTGTAGTTCCATATACATATCCAACAGAGTCACAAGTACCATAATAGAGTAATGCTCTAGAGAAATATTCATTATGGCCAAATTGTTTGGGTCCTATCTCATGTAACAATCTGCTATGATTAATATTAAATGAACCCATATCACAGAGTATTGCTTCTGAGAGATATTCACTATGACTAGATTTTTAGGGACCTATTTCACATAGCAACCCACTACGATTGATATTAAATGAGCCCCCATCATAGGTTTCGGCTCTATCTTGATCTATTGCTTAGTCATACACATCAAAATAGAGGCCATAGGATATACTATTATGGATATATGAGCCTTCTTCATAGTACATAGTTTTAGTTGCACATCCAATAAAGTTACATTTTATTGAATCTCCACGTATAACTATAGTTAGTACACAACAAACAATATCAAATACATAGCATATTACTACACAGTATGAACAGTATGGGAACTTGTTCAATTGGCCATTAGGGCTTAGATAGTGATACAACACATATTCATACCAGCATCAATTCTAGCTTCACTTAGTAGGGCAATGATGGAGCCAAAGGTCTAGCTAGCCTTTGTATTCTTGAGCCACTCTCAAGGAAGTAATACACATAGTATGTTATCTTACATCCCTACATACTAACAACTAACATTCTTAATTCCCAACACTATCCATATCCAAAACCATCTTATCAAAAATATAGATCTTACTAAATCATATTTTTACCAACATTAAACCAACTCAATTTTTCCAAACAATTTACCAATTACGAAACCCACAAATTTTTGCTTACATATGATTACATCACACTTGAACTTATCAATAAAAGTCAAATCACATATCCCAAGTACCATTTTACCAGATATATGCAAAAACCTCAACATCAATACCAGATCAACTATTCCTAAATCAATGAATTATAAGAAATATACCAATCCATCCCAAAATCCATAATACAATATGCATGAATATAAAATCAAACCAACATTCATATATATATCTAAGTTTTCAAATACATATACATTGTATCAAACACAATCAATCATGAATGGGTGTCATGCCCACACTCTCAGTCTTGCCCTCTCCTCTAGTACTAGTCCCATAATCCACTCTTGCACTTGATGGCCCCATACCTCCTTGAAATATCAAATACCTCTTGCGATGACTATCTCACTCTAGCAACTGACCATGGTACAAGTCCACATACTACCTCTGATGCTTCGTATACTCATCCATAATCCTCATACTTATTGATCCATAATCAAGTGGAGGCATCATATGCCTATCTAGCTTAGCCCTTAGCTCATCTCTCTATCTTATTATTCTAACATATGCAGCTATCTCTATATCAGTTCTATCAAACAAATGAGCATAGACACCAGCTATAACTATCACTTTCTCTATCAAACGATCCTCCATAGCATCATTAGGTACATGCTATGTAAGCTCTTAGAGTGTAGACTCAATGATAGTCTCCTAGAACCTATCATCTCCACCTCCTCTCCCAGTAGATGCTTCATCTTGAGCACCTCTAACTCTACCTGCATGCAAAAGTAAAACACTACATTAGACATACATTTTCAAGAGAACCTAAAACAAGCTCAAACTTATACACAATTCAAATATAATCAATGCTTACCTCCCATCATCTAGATCAAAGTGGGATCCTCATACTCGGGGGTATCCCCTCCATCAACAGAATACAATAGAGCCCATTGATGCCTCATCCACCATGTGGTATATACCTATGTGCATCCAACATCATCTACATTAGGAATATCTATAGCCACATCTTGTACATCTAAAGGTAATGGTGCTAACTCAGCCTCATTAGGCCTCCCATGAGCTCCTGCCCTCACTAGTGCCCAAGCACTCCTCACCCACACCCATACTGTAGGGGGCACATCTTGTGGTACCCCAAAACTATCTAGTCACATGCTCATATTGAAAGTGCTCATACACTCTAACCCAGTAGTCATGTAACCAAAAATTGGATCTCATTTACTATAACTGCACTCCATCCTTAGGCCACCTAGGGAATCCCTTATAGGGCCTCCATATGATATCCCAAGCCACCAATCTGTCTAAAACTTATTTATAGTGATCTATCCCAGGAGACTAGATAGCCAATATACTCATCCACCACTCTCCAAATGGCTATGGAGGTGCCCACCTCTCCCTCAATAATCCTATCAATTGCACAATTGCTATGTGCACATAAGCCCAAAAATACAATAAAGTAGCCATACTTGCACCACCACTGAATGCCTCCTAAGTAAACTAGTAAAGATCCCTATATAAGTGAGCAAGCATAGTCCTACCCGATGAGAACATAGTGCCATACACCTCTATACTGCACATGATTATATGCATCATGTATGTAATCGACACCCCACTCCCATCCAAAACAAAAAATGAAGTCAACAACATAACCAACCACTTATGTAGATGCAAAACACTCAACTGCATAATAACTGACAATAATACATTGTTATCACTACCTCTCCAATATATGCTTGAGGGCACACTATTAAAATACAAGGATGTATGATCAATAGCATCAACAACCATGTCATCCTATAAAGTCACACAATGCCCACTAATTAGTAAATGTAAAATACAGTAGACATCCTCCAAAGTAAACTTAATCTCCACAGTGGAAAGCTAGAAATTACATGTGTCTACATTCCACCGCTCATATAAGGTAGTAATCAAATTTCTATCCCAATGCACAGTGCCTAGGTCACACACATGACCCAACCCTACCCAATCCATCACAACTCTCTCATTAATTGACAAAGGTAAAAATCTTAGTGTCTCCATCACTTGGCCTTTGTGGAACTCCCTCATTTTCACCTCATCCTAAAAAACACCATAAAATAACATATATATCAGCCCATAATACAAAATCAATATCCAAGCAAAAACCATACCAGTTAAATAAAGTAATAACTCAAAAAATCCAAGCTCTAAGATAATAGCACTAGGTAAAGGATAACATCACTGGATAAGAGCATTGTAACTTGGATAATAGCACTGGAGCTTGGACATTAGCACTAGATAAAGGATATGAGAATTGGAACTAGTAAAAAATTTCATAAGACTCTTAAAATAGTTTTAAAATGTCTAAAACAAGCTTCTAAATAGGCAAAAATCATGTGTTTCAGCTACTCACCAGGGTAACATCACCACCAACCTCAATCTAGGCTACCAACTGCTCAAACTGGGTCATGGTAGGTGCTCATCTCTTCAACATATCTTCTACTCCAGAGCTCCAAATATCAACCTAGTCAACGTGCAAATGAATCAAAAATCAATCCAATTTTCCTACATCAAACAACTTTTTCATTCCAAATAAAACACCATTTTTTCCATAACTAGAACCCCATAGCTCCATTTTAAAAACCATTTTGTTCCATAGATTCCTTAAAACCACACCTTTGACATCATGCAAACCTTGCTCTCTTACTACATCATCTACCTACTATGACACACACACATCTCTATACCTATTTTATACCCAGACATACAACTCAGTCTTAACCAATCAAAGCCACATTCAACTATCAAACAACTCAGCCTAATTAATCAAGAAGAATTTCAATCTCCTCACAACAAGCTAGCTTTGTTTCTGTCATCACTTTTGGTGCAACCTCCTTTATCATAGATCTCATCCCTCTCCCCAAAAGGGGGCATGATTCTTACTATTCCTATTCCTACACTTACCCAGCATGCCTATCCAATCCTATAGGTGGATGCACATGGTTCTTACATCTCCAATATTTATATTATCAGATTCAGCTCATAATGGTCAAAATAAATAGTACTTCAGATTATATAGGTCACTCAGCATTACTCAAAACATTCAAGGGGATATACCTTTAGTTTACATATACAGTGGTTTAGATCATATGCATCCATAGTGATTTTAGTTTATAGGTACACATACTATTTAGATATAGTGGTTCAGAATATATGGATTCATAATGACTTTGATACAGATTCAGACTAGATACCAAATTTGAGGGCATGTACATACTACACATCTCACACATATAGATTCATACAGTATGACATAGTTATAGGACTAGATAGCAGATTATAAGCATAATGCAAAGCATATTGTTTTGATCTCTATTTTTGCACATGGGGCATGGCATGATATGTCATTTCACATGTGGTTATATAGATTTCTAGACTATACATACGTATCACTCACATACTAAGGGGGCATGGCAAAGATGTTCATGTTTTTCATCATCCAAGACTATATAGATTGGAATGGTAAGACACACCATTCTCTTCTTGCACATTTACTAGAGTTTTAGATTATACCTAGGTTATCACTAGGTTGGATTATATGATCATCTGCAGTGGTTGGTCCATAGCATTACCCAGACGCAGACTACATGAGTTTGTGTGAGATAAAGGGTAGACATTGGTTTTGGGCCTCTGAGCACTTCTTAGATCCATTTAAGATAATTTAGAGTGGGAGGCATGACAAATTTTACTCTTCACAGTATATAGATTCTATGCACACATTCTAGATTACATGAGTTTATGTGGGACAGAGGGTAGAGATTAGTTTTTGACCTCTAAGCATTTCTTATTTTTAGCCAGATTTAACACAAGGGGAAAACATTACCCTCTTTCTCCATGATTACATGGATTCCACTTTTAGATTAAGTACAGGGGGCATCCATTTCATATATTCCTTCTTTTTCTAGGTACTATTCGACTATCCATCCACTTCCCTAGCTAGGAAGTGAGTTGGACTCTTTTTTCAACACACTTATCTCCATGTAAATAGGTTCAGGTATGCATTTTATTTTCTTTATTTTACTCTAGTAATTCATTTTATTACATCACTAGCTTAAAAGGAGGTCAAATGTATGCACCCTAAATTAGTCAAACAATAACACATATCATGTCCTTTCATAGTCCTTCCATAAAAGACTCCGACTAGAGAATATGAGCTTTATTTACATTTAACCATATCATTTGTTTTATTCATTTGGGTCTTGTTCTATGCTTAAGTAACCTTTTTGACTATTCCTAGTCATCTTGAGCCTTTCAAATAGTCATTCCACCATAGCCAGGTTAGGTTTTTTATCCTCTTTCCATCCCCTTAGGTCCTGGGACTTTAGGACAGGAGCATTGGGATGGGACAACATCGGTACCACTAGTGTCCATTTCCACCACTCTTATCCAAGGTCATTTTTAACTCCAAAGGCCAGTTTATTTCACTAAATGAGTCCCATACCCTTTTTTAGCTTCATCCCTAAGTTTTTTCATGTTAGCCAAAAGTGATTAAAGCTCCCAAATTCAAAATAAAGAGTCTCCTATATAAAGGACTACACAAGGCATGTTATATCTAGCACTTACTACTTTGATATAATACATAATTAAAATTATTCAATAGTATAGCTCCACATTCATCATTACATATAAAATTTCATGCTTGATCAAAGAAGGGCATAGGTAAAATTCATTCTTACATCTATCATGCATGTTGATTATGCACGTTCCCTAAGGGAGAACTACAATGTGATCTAAGACCCTAGCTTGAGGGTTAATGCAGGTAGCAATTAGGATAGTAGGGGTTCTAGATCATGTGATAATTCTTACCCTAACCTTTTTTTTCCCCTTTTTACTTTTGACGAATTTGTTTTTTACATGTGCATAGATAGATATAGGGTTTGGAGATTGAAATGGGTTACAACAAGCTCTATTGACTTTCAGCGTCCAAAATTTTGTACACAAGTTCACATCAATGTAGCGGATAAAACCATAAAGCTTAGATCTCCTAGAAAATATTAGTAGAGGTGGAGTTTAGCACTGCTTCCACTCTTATCCATTTTTGGTGCTCCTATCCAATCATAAAATGAAGGCTAGATCTAGATTCATGTCAGTGTCCTAATCTGCACCTCAATTTTCAACCCCTGAATCATTCATTTCATCCCATTTTTAGATAAGTTAATTTCTCTTCCTCATGTAAATTATTAGATAAAAATATATATTTTTCCATATTAAACTAGATTTTTCCCTCACTCTAGACCCTTTATTGTTTAGGAACTAAACACTAGTTTCCAAATAATACAACAATGACACCGATTGGCTCAAATTTTGGGTATGAACATAGTTCATGCATACACTATTTTATTTTACCATGTTGTCATTGATTAAATTAAATTGGGGGCATGAACATAGTTCATGTATCCACTATGATATTTTACTATGTTGGCACTAATTGGATCAAATTGGGTGAATGATCATTATTTATATATACAAACACTACTACAATTTTAAACTTAATATTATAGCAATGATGGTATGAAAGATTACATATAGAATCTATAAGTTCATCTGTAGCAGTTGATTCACCTACATAAGCCTTACATGGGTTTTTGATTTCATATTTGAGTTCAAGATCATTTAAATTAGAAATTTTGGTTGTTATTTTGTGCACTTGATGGTCTATCACTTCTCCCTAAATCACTTGGAATTTTGTTCAATTCTCTAGTTAGGAAGTGAACAAGACTAAAACATGTTTTTTCCACATCAATTGGGTCAATTGAGGATTAATGACATTTCCACATTTCTCTATTTGGTTGGTCAATTCATGACCCATGGAATCTCCATTCTCTGTAGCATGAGCATACACCATGAGCAACACAATACCACATATATACACGTATAATTGTTCTTTGAATATCTTTTAATTTATTTTTATGACTATACTTTGTTTTATTTAGGTAGTAATATATCTAATTGTATATATCATTTATTTTAGGAACACATGGACATTATAAAATATTGGGTAATAGAAAATTTAATTTCACAATTGCTAATGCATATTTGCATTCTCTTTATCCTTTTAAACTCGTATTTTTAGTTATAATTAAATACTACATTAAAGGGAAGAGCATTTGTAGATACTAAAATTTGATACAAGCCTTGTTTTCATAATGATTTTACGTGACTTTACAAATATAGATCCTCAATTGTGAATATGAAATTTATTGGCAGACTCATCTTGTTATTGTCATCTTCTTGATTTTATAATATTATGTAATATTATGTTTTATTATTTCTAGCTTCATTTATAATGCCACGTGGATTTTTAGCTTTATTTTAATTGACATTCAATTTTCCTTGGATTTTAAATGAATTTAAAATTTACAAATGTTATCATCATACATAGGCATTGATTTTTTTAAAAAATATTCTAAATCCTTTTTC
The DNA here is from genome assembly GCA_037957365.1 of Torreya grandis. NCBI lineage: Eukaryota > Viridiplantae > Streptophyta > Pinopsida > Cupressales > Taxaceae > Torreya > Torreya grandis. The sequence continues at coordinate 66,795 of JARHVA010000872.1, forward strand.
AAGTAATTTTGGGCTTGTTTCTTTTTGGACCATTTATTTTACACATTTGATTACTCTTGGGTAGACTTTTACATGCCACTAGTTCCTAATTTAAATTTGAGAACTTTATATATACAAAGCCCCTTGAATGAATTTATGGACAAAACCATTCATTATTAAAAAGTTATGTACGAATTTCAAACTATTCTTAGCTCATTGTTCATTGCAAAATTTGAAGTTTCTAAGGTCAATTTATATTTTTTATGATTGTAACAAATGAGAGCCTAGGTGAAATAACATTTATACTTATATACACATGACTTGTCACGCACTCACATTAAAAAGAGAACTACATGTGGTTTGATCCCTCTTCAAAATATTGGCAATGCAGGTAATGCTTAGCTAGTTGACAAATATTGGTTGAGGCTAGTGCAACATAAAATACTAATCCTTTTGCAAATTTTCTAATAAAAAGTGCAAGATCTAGAGTTTGGACAAAGGGGAAAGAATATAGGATTATTTTCATAGGTCCAAAGGTGATCAAACATAGAAAATACATGTACAAATGTAGGCACATAGTCTTAAGTGAAAATAGTTTGAATTTGCCTCCCCGAATGAGTTTGTCAAAAGTAGACTACATCTTAATTTTGTAGGCATTTGTATTTAACATAGTCAGTTTTTGATTCAATCCTACACATAGCTATTGTAGGGTACATATGATGATTATCATTGAATATGAAGACCAGAAATGAGATATAAAAATCTAAGTAATTTGTATCCCTTAGATGCTTGATCATTTATATACTTAACATGTGAAATAAATCATAGTTAGCATTTAATTTGTATAATTGTTAATAAACATTATGAAATCTAAATATTCAAGGTTTTATGCTTGTTTCTAACTAAATAAAAAATAAGGTAAAATAGGTTTGAAATTACTAACTATAATACTTGACTATGCATGTTTGTCTATGTATGACCAATTAGTTGAAGTATTTATTCCCCAAGTTGCTACTATATTAGTGCATTGAAAACTCCTCCTTACAAATTGACCATGTGACAATAGAGTTATTCTTTTACTGATAAATATAATGATACTAAATGAATTGATCAAGTTAAAAATATAGAGATGTCATTACATCCTTCTATAGAGAGTGTGGTGTAATTGAAAAAATTATTCCATTTAGCAGATCCATATGGGTGGTTCCTTGCCATCAAATTTTGTGCATGTCCATTTTTGTGATATAGCTTTGAGGACCCCTAATTAGAATTGGTTGTACATTTCCCTTGATGAAAATATATACCATGAGAAATTGAATCATTTATATTTGAAGTATTCTATTACTAAGCATTGTTTGAGAGTTGTTTCAATTTGATCTATATCTAGTTATTTAGGCATTTTCTCTTGTTCTTCCTTCATTTCCATGAAATTTAATCTTGCTTTGAGATGGTATATATCTTATTATATAGATATTTAATGAGATATTATTTGGTTTCCATGACATTTAATATTTATTTTATATGTTTTACATTCTACTACATAGGTATCGTATCTAGATTTTCCTTTGTTTCTATTAAATTAATATTACCTTGAGTTGGTCCAATCTTTTTGGAAAAGAGTTTGCACCCTCTTCCTAAGTTTGGCCCATTACCACTTCTAAACACACACACACACACACACACACACACACACACACACACACACACACACACACACACACACACACACACACACACACACACACACACTTTATGGACATAAGGATTAGAAAAGAAAGAGTAGCCTAATAAAACAAGGAGTAATCTACTCTTTAAAATAGGCCAATTAAAGAATTTAGATTCTACATATATTATGATAAGAAATATTGAATCTAAGCATGCATCAAACATAAAAAGTACAACATTTATTATTCTAATAATAGCAATATGAAGGATAAATTATACTTAGCTTACACACTAATGTGTAGGTGGATCTAAGCAATGTCGCTATAGAAATAGACTATCTAGACATAGAAATAACTTTTTTATAGCATGGACACTTGCATCACCATGTGGATACTTACATCAATGCTATTATCTATGATTCAACACATTTATATTGTACGAATTGTCAAATATTGACTAAAACTTCCACTTGGGTCTTTATGGGTTTTTTTATCACCATTTAGATGGTGTATTCAGATCGTGCACATAAGCTCTCGATACTAGAATATATCTTGAACACTAGTTCTTCACTTTAGGTTAGGTTACCTTGCCAAAAATGGGTTAGTGAGATCATAGTGTCAAACTGACCTCAAATACCCCTCTATCCAATAACACTGCCTACATAGCCACTACTTTGAATAGGTGCTCAAAAATATGTAGTTCTAACATATGTGTTGGATTATGTATGCACAAGGGTGAAATATGCTATATGCAAGTGCATATAGTGATCTAGCTTGTAACTTGACAAATATTTCTCGTAGGTTGTTCTTTGAATGCTTCAGACCTATATCTTGTATATAAATAAGCTAGATTTGTTAGATGAATAATGAAGTAGCTTTAACTTACCTATATTTTCTCGATGAATAAAGAGTTGGATTTAAATTATATTTTTACCACCTATTTTGAAAAGTTCCTCATGAAAGAGTTAATTAAGAATAATAGGTCAACCTATATATTTTGAAATAATTGTAAATTTGAGTGTTTAGAAGGCAAGGACACTTATGTTGGGATAGCGATAGTAGCATCAATGCTATTATCCAATTCTAAATGTAACTAACCAAAAATATGGAATGTTGTTAAAGATATGTAATTGATAGTGAAGGATATATATCAGAATTCAAGTATATTATGGGCTAAAGGTGACCTAGGTAATTAGAATATTAGGGTTGAACTACAAGATAAAATTTTAGGCCCATAGGGATGGCAAAGGCAAGCTTATTAGCTACAAGGAACATCTAGAACTGAAGACTAAATTTTTGAGTGATATTTTTCAAGTGTAAAAGACTTGTTTAACATATAAATCTAGATTTAAACATATACATTTTCCCTCCCCCTTTAATATGGTAATGCATAAGGATGGAATTACTAGTTTACAAGAAATAAAATGTGTATTATGGTGTGTACAACACACCTTGCTTTACATGAGTCCCATTTGAATATATATATATATATATATATATATATATATATATATGACCTATAACCAAAAATAAGTTACAATTGTAATTAGAGCATATAATCTAAATTAATAATTAAAATTTCCTAAAAGAAAAGAGAACAAAGGAGTATACATGTGTCGATGCAACCATGTTGCCCCTTGATAGTTTTCTTTGGTATGACATTTCCTTGATAAAGAATTAGAGAGAGGTTCATAACTGAATCTTCAATATGTGTAGAGGTTAATTTGAGGGTGATCATGTCCCTAATTTGATATAAGGGTGAGTTATGCCAAGTGCATTTAGAGGTCATAATATCAATCACATAACTAAAATTTAACATAATCTATCCAATCTTGCCCAAATCAAATGGTCTAACCATATCAAATTTCAATTATATAAAATAGTGCCAAGTATATTGGGAGTGCATAATATTGATCACATTAATCAAATAAACCAATTGCTTAAGTAGATAAAATCTCAAATGATGAATCTTAGTAGATACGATGCATTAATATTGGTATAGTATGTATATGTATACACACACATACATGTGTGTGTATCACAAATCTAAAAAATATGTGCCAAATGTATATAATTTTATCCCATGTGTAAATTTGAAATATGTAAATTGAATCAAAGTTTGCCAATTTTGTTAATTGTATGTATGTGGAATCATGTCTCTATGACATGCCCCCATTGATATTCTCCCCCCTTTTGAGGTGAGGGGAATGAAAAATTGATAGTCACCTTATCTCAAAAAGATAAGATAACTATGTTGTATTTGTGTGAATCATACAGTAAAGAAGTATATAGTAGTGTCATTTTGAATTATATATATCAATGAATCTCATAATATACATACATAATAATCTTTAAGATGCATGATGTGTATCATGGAAATATTTAGAAGCTAACAAGCTCAAAATAAAATCAAACACATGCATATAATAGTACTCAAAATTCAAGCAAAGATGGGTCTAAAGACACCAAAAACAAGGGGCATATTCAAATGTCACACTCTCAAGATGAGGACTTATGAAAATGTGCACATACCAAAGAAACAAGCAACACTCAGGGTACTCTAGCCAACGAACTATAAAGATGTTTAAATTTTCCACAAACAAGATAAAGAAGCAAACAATAAGTACACTTAAGTGATATAAATGAAGATACAATAAGCATGCCATACTAGTCCCTGCATATATATATTAGTAAAATGTCATGTAGAATAGCATATCAAGGTACACTATGTCATATACTAACATGAGTATAGGCATGTGTAAATGTCAGTATATAATATCAAATGGAAATGATCATAAAACAATAGAACATGTGTCAATCCTGATCATATAGAATCAATATCCCCCAATGTAGTGTGTTACATGAGAATAGGAAAGGTCTGACTTCTACATGCATATGTATTATAGATCTAACGTATCCTTGTATCACACTCAATTACCCATGAAACATGTGTGCAAATAAATTATATGTTATCTACTAACATAAAGAAAACAACATATGCAAAAATCTAGTAAACATGTAAAATGCTAAATGTATTTATATTTTTAATTTATTTGAATTTTTTGTATTTTATTTGGAATATTTATTTTATTTGATTTTTTGAATCTTTTGATATGTTTTATTTTTTTTGAATTTCTTAGAAATGACTAATCTAATAATTCCTTGTCATCAAAGGCTATATGACCACTTAGGAAATTTAGAAACCATCATTTATAGCGATACATTACCACCTCCTAAATTTTTTCTTATAGTTGGGTTCTAGAAGCCATTGGTATTGGTTCATCACCATATCCATCATGCTTTATTAAAACATACCTACCCTCAAAAGGAAAGGTGAGGCACATGTTTTTAGTAACCAGTATTGCATTTAAATCAATCAACCATTGTTTCCCAAAACTAAATGGAAAATGTGGCTCCAAATCCAATACCCATATTATCATAGGAACCACCTATGGTCGACATGCAATATATAACATAATGCATCCAATAGATATTGGAAAGAGTGGGCAATGTGTTAACTCCTTTGTATTATGTCTTGACTACCATAAACATGAAACATTACAGACTATGTGCCAATTGGGAAAATCAATCTTGAGATGCTCATAATAGTTCCCATTGGTATTCACAATAATGGTCATATATTATTATCATGAGTGATTTTGAATATTCCCCCTTGTAATTTTTATGTTTGAGTTGTTTGAGATCAAGGATATTTTTTTGTTTTTCTTTCATTATTTGTATACACCCCTCATTTTTGTATTTATAAATGTGGTTTTTCAATGCCTCACAATTACTTGTATCATGGCATGTGAGTTGATGATAATTAAAATATGATGATCCTTCTTTTTGGTTGAATTTTTTGTATGATTTTTATCTATTATTAGGCAAAGATGTTAGGTTGTGTTCATCTAACATAGAAATAATTATGTTCAAAACATCATGTGTTATAGTGATATGTAATATCAGTTTTGATGATCAATGAGAAGATTACACATTATTCACATGATGTATTTGCATTCATCCCTTGTGAGGTTGGCATAAATATTTTAACTAAGAGGGATGAATGGTATAACAAGCATTCATATGTTCATTTGTTATATGAAGTTGATTTTATATCCTCTAGTGCTAAATTTAAATTGTAAGTACCAAGGCCCGTAGGTGTAAATAGATTGTGTGATAGATGCTAAAGTGGATCATAGATAAGATTTTTTAGTTTACCATTAGTCATATCATGAGGAAGCTCCTCATCACTATCATAATAATCTGAAACTTTACCATCTTGTTCTTTAGAATTTACCTATAAAGGAAGCTCAACTATTTTATTTTCTTGTGGTGGTGATAGCATGGCTTCCTTTGTAATGGAGAATGTTTGAATTATTAATCATTATGTTCATTTATATGTACTTGGGAATTTATTTATTTATAATTATCATGAGAGGAATGATCTATATTACTTGATTGACACGTCTTATATGTTGTTATGTTCTCAATTGGAATAAATTATTTAGGTAGTACTATTTAAGGAACTTTTATTATATTAGAATGTAACATTTTTAAAATTTTAAAGGGATCATCATCTGCAAGCATGGTTAATAATGTTCCATCATATATGAATTTTACACATCAATTTAATGTAGATGGTATGGATTCAATAAGGTATATCCAAGGTCTACCCAATAGTAAGTTATAATGCAATGATTGAGACATTACTTGGAAAGTAGTTTGTATTATTTTTGGCCCCAATGTCACAATTGATGTAATCTAACCAATGGGTGGGTTGCATGAATTATCAAAACCTTTGATATGAATGTCTTATTTTTTAAGAATATCTTCAATAATTCCCATTGTTTTCCAAAAAATTATGTTACAAATGTTTAAACTGGATCCATTGTCAATGAGTACTCTCTTGATTCCCTTATTTTGAATATTGAATTGTATGAATAAAGAAAAATATTGATTAATGATGTCCTTTGAGGTAAATTTGTGTGGTCAAAATTAATGATATTTTCATTATTTTTGAGGTCTTGCATAATAGTTACAAAATAAGTTGGTTTGATGTCACTTGATACTTGGGTTTCACTCAAGGATTTATCTAATATATACTTTTAGACAGCTGATTATTTTAAAATCTTGAGGATTGATATCTTAATATGGATATTACTTAATTTTTCAATCATATCATACCCCATAGATTTTATTACTATCTTTGGGTTTATAAGAATATGTTATATATTAACAAGTGGTTGAATGTTTTGGGAGCCTTTTCCTTTTCATGTAGTGATAACATGGACCCCAAAATCTTATATAAGCCATGGGCGATGAATAATGGGAGAGGGATGGTATTTGTCACTTGAATAATATTTAGGTGGAAAAATAGGTTAATAACATTCATGTTGGCACCTAGTGAAGTTAGATAAGGGCTCAATTGTATTAAAATAAAAATTAATAAGATTAAATTTGTGTATTGTGTTAAATCTTGCACTTTATTTGTGCTAAATTTTGGATTCCATTTTGGTCATATTTTTTTATAAATGTAACAATGTATGAAATACATGAATCAATGATTATTATGATGTTTTTAACAAAGTAAAATTTACTGTGTATTCATTTTTTGATCATAATTTATTCCTTTGAACTTTGAAATAAATATATATTTTTTCAAATAAGTTTAAATAATTTAGAAGTCATAAACCTTAGGGCACAACAACATTCAAATTAGAAATACTTAGAGGTTAGGTTCACCAAATGTTTAATCCTTTGGGGAAATAAAGATTAAAGAAGAGGGAATAGGCTAATAAAAAAGGAGTAAGCCACTCTTTAAAGCAGACCACTTAATGAATTTAGATTCTACAGATACCTTGATAATAAATATTGAATCTAAGCATGTTCCAAATATAGAAAGTACAATATTCAATATTTTAATAATAGCAATATAAATTACCTCCTTGGTGGAGCTTGTAATTGAATATTTTTTGTTGGTTTTGATATAGCATTAACTATAATCTTATCCTCATTTTTTATTTCATTGGGTTTGCTCTTATATCTTGGTTTTCTTTGAAACTTGAAATTTGAAGTAGAAGTAGACTTTGAAGTATACTTGAGCTTATTCAAAGTAAGTAATATGACCTCATGATTTTTGATTGTATGTCATAACTTATCAAAATATTTTAACTTATCAAACAAAATTTACTGTTGAAGTAGAGATAAAAAAAATTGAGTGAAGATACCTTGGAGCTCATTATTTACCATTTTATTTGTCATTTTTTATAGCATAGTCTTGTACCTTAGAACATATTCACTGATTATTTCATTAGACCCTTGTTTGAGATTTGTAATTTAAACATATGATATCTTTTCACCAATGTCAATAGAAAAGTGTGTTACAAACTAATTTTACAATAGATTGGAGGCCATTATTGACTGAAGAGGAAGATAATACAACCATATAAGAGCATATTTTTGAGACTTCTTAGTGTATATCCAAGAATTTGAATGGAGCCACCAGTGTGGGGTACATGGGGTACTTAAAAAAATAGATAGAAGGATAGAAGGCCCAAGGATTCTATGGGCTACAGGAGATATATAGTGGTTATCCACTTTGCCAGCTTGTACCAAGCTATAGATAGACTTGTAAACTAGGTTAGGACTGGCATGATCAAGCACATAAAAGAATCAAGTATCTATAGTAGGTATAACCACAGTAAAGCAAGTAGCTAAGACTATAAAACTATTTGCATACAAATTATATAAATAACAATGTTGAATGAATAGAGCTAACAAGTAATCTGTAAATTTAGAAACAAAGGCACTTTCAAGCCAAATGAAAGACATTTTAAGCAATAAATATGTTTTCAAGCAAGGGTGCAAGAGCATGACTAATCTAAGTTTGAGATAACTCTCTATTTTCAACACTATAGTTCCCTAAGAATGTGATTTTATAGTTTATCAAGAGGAAAGATTATTTATGCAAGTTGTGTAAATTGTTTTAATCATGTAAGATCCTAATATGTAATGGGAAATATTTCCAATGCAAGAATGACATATAATTGAAGATATTTCAAGTACTGAAGATATTATTAACCACATACAAATGCAAGAAACTTTAGAAACTATCTTAGGTAATGCCCTAAATAATATAAATCATTAAAACAATTAAACCCTAACATGTAAACTATTACAAACAAACAAGAACTTCAATTTGCATAGTAAGTTCCCTCATATAAAAATCAAAGGAAGTGTGTAGACTTTATACCAACTAATTATCCAAGCTAGGAACAAGAGAGGAAGAAAATCAGGTTGTGTGTGAGCTGAGTCGAGACCAAGAGCCAAAAGTTGTGGAAGAGGTGAAATAAAATCTACCAACTGAGAGAGAGAGAGAGCCAATGTAAGGAGCACAAGAATAGGTGAAATAGAGTATTAATGGAGCTAGGAATAATCCACAATATTTGAGAAAATTTTAGAGAGTAACGTGAATCACCAAGATAAGTTACAAAATAGTAGGGCATCCCCTGTCACAATGAAAGCTAAGTGTGCCAAGCAAGAACCAAGTGAGATTCAAGAAGGCAACTAAGCTTTGAGTGTGATGATCAAGTGGGAAGATCATATCAAAATTTAGGAGAGAGAGGATCAAATGAATGATGAAGTGTCATATATCTCAACCCCAATCCACCAAAAAGCCAAAAAGTAGTTGTTTCTAGCCATTTGGGCAAATCTAATCCCTTTTTTGCACATTCTACCTAGGTCATGACCTAGGCCATGGTTATCATGAAGTAAATGTGTTTCCTAGGCCATGGGTTTAATCCTTAAGCTATGGTCTAGGTCAAAAGGCCACTCTGGGTGGTCAACAAGCCTCTGAAAGGTCCCTAGGAGGCATCTAGAGGGCCTGTTTGGTGCACAAAAGGGTAGAGATGTGATAAGGATATATAGGGGATGGTTATATGATGTGGGAAAGGTCAATTCAAGTGGAAAATTCCTCAAAGTGGGATAACCAAGGTTGTTATTTTGTATGTGATATGATGTGTAATCATAAGGAAGAGTAGGGTCATGGTATGTATGATTACATATGCCCTTAAAGTACAAGTAGTCGATATTCAAATGAACAAAGAGTATTGTGTAGTACCTAGAAGCCACACAAAATCAAAGTAAATAAAGAACTAAAAATATAAAAGATAATATTACCTACACTTACCATATGAGGATGGTAATGGAAGAAGTCGATGACATGATCCATGGGTGAGAGTGCAAATGCTACATAATCCAAATCTAACTCTAGCTCCAGCTCTAGATCTTGTGAAGAAGGGACACAAGTGATATCAAATCAAATTGTATAATCTAGAATAAAATTCACTAAGGCATCAACCATAGTGTTCTCCCTATGAGGGATATGGGTGACTTAGATGTCCTCAAAGGATGAGAGCAAATCATGCACCACCTTGAAGAGGGTGAGCAACTTAGAACTAAGGATAGACTAGGCACTGATGAGCTAAGATATAGCTAAGAGTGATTCAAATAATAACTACATATAACATGATAGTGTGAAACTTGACTGCATTGTTCATCTCATTAGTAAGGAGGTAACTAGCTAGAAAAGCTTATAGCTCCATAGGTCATCAATAATCCAAGTAATAGTAGTGGGTCCTGGGTTGCCTTGACTACTACCATCTATGTCAATCACCACTAAGAGGTGCACCATGATGGGAGTCAAGGATACAAGAGGATGCTACAAAAGGATCATCTCAACATGGAGCAAGATTAACAAGTTGCATAAGGGAGACAAATAACATAATAAAGTAGTAATCGAGGGCTGAAAAATAACACTAACTATGGGATGAGGTGATGAAGGGTGGTAGGATGTTCATGAAGGGATGAAGACTAATCGGCGAAGACTAGAATAAGTCTTGGAGTAACTACAACCAAGAGCCCACACCTATAGGAACCACATTAAAAGAGGGAGAGGGAGTCAATAGGGATCAAGAGAGGGTAAAAAGAAGGTTTTGGGCCAAGGTCATGGTCTGCCTAGGCAAAATTATGGGTTGGACCACTGCTAGGCCATGGGAAACATGGCTTAGTCCACTACCAGGCTATGGCTTAGCCTAGAAACCTATGGTCTGGGCTAGAAAGGGCTAAAAACAAGATTAAGGAGCTTGAGAAGGCCCAAAACTTTGCTCAGAAAGGAACAAGAAGAGGGAAACAAGAAAAACATGTTGGGTAAACACATTTATCTCATTATAGGACACACATAACTGATCCAAGGTCACACTTCTCTCTCATATAAATGCAAGGAGGAGTCACAGTGCTAGAGGCAGGAAAGGCACCTCAACTGATAGAACTATTATTACTATGCGGGGGCCAATCATGAGAGTGTGTCTCAATGCCAACCATAATGAGAGGTGAAGAGGGGTGGTAGGAGGCTCATGATAGATGAAACACAACTAGGGAAGGTCAAATTAATTCATAAGAAACTACAACTGACCCACACCACCTACAGGTATTGCATAAAAAGAGAGAGGGGGTCAGTAGAGGGCTAGCTATCAGCAAATAGTAGCTTGGCCAACTAAAAGAAGCAAAAGACTCTATTTATATCTTTAGCTGCATCTAAGGAAGATTTGACAAGCCAAACATATGTGGAGACCACAAGGTCTGATGATGGATGTCATGAAAGGGAAAATACACTAAATAAGGGCCTATGGAGGGTGTTCTAGTAAGCTTTGAGGCTCACCAAAGCATGACAAGCCTAGACCTAGGCCTACCCCTAAGGTTAGGCCACCACTTCACCCTAACTAGAGGCCTACCCCTGAGGCAAGACACTACTTAGCCGAAAAGGCCAGATAATAGGGAAAAGTTGGGAAGAAGGATATGAAGCATCCATATCTTTAGGTTCACAAGTCATGACCCAAAACATAGGAGTTTCAAAAGTGGGGTCATTATTAGTGAATGAGACCTCTAAACCCAAATAAGTAAGAGGATGGTAGTGCATAAGATGCATAGGTATGAGTTTATTGTAAGCTCTCCTCTCATTTATTAGGTTATGTTCTATACCATGGATGGAATAACACTTGAGATCAGACTCAACTACTCTAGTGACATCAACAAGAGACATGTTGAAAGAGATGATACTCTAATGGGAGAAGCAAAATAAGAGGGGAAGCTCAATTTTTAGAGAGATATCTTAAAAGAGGTCTTCGAGAAGGGAAGAGCCAACCTAGTGTCATAAATCTAGAAAGGGAGTTGGCTGGTGTGTGCCAAACTCGAAAGGAGTGAATGTTACATGATACTAAGCTAGATCACAACATTCATCCTTAAGGAAGTGAGACTCAAAAGTAGGGGGCATATGGGAGTCTATAGATCCCCATGAGGAGATAACCAAAGATTTTCCTAAGGTCTTTGTCTTTGTATAAAGCAATGCCTAGGGATCTGAGTCAACCTTCATGGTATGAACATCACCTTCATGCTTGAAATGAAACATGCTGATTGTGGTCAACATGATGACCTACATAATAGTCATCAAAGGATGGCCAAGAATCATATTATATGAAAGATTTAATTCTAACACACAAAACTCAATCTTGACTATTTTGGGGCTAAACTTGACCTAGATCTTCACATTTCCCATCAGTACAATTATGTTATTATTGAAACCAACATAACTATGGTGAGAATCAGAGAGCTTATTCCAACTGATCCCAATTTCATTGAACACATGTAGGGGTATGATATTCAATGCAACTCTTTCATCAATGATGCATATCTTAATGCAACAATCATCAAAAGAGGTCTCAATATAGAGGGGGAGCCGATCCCTCTTTGCAAGAACTAAAGCATTGGGATAAGAGGTAAGGTAAAAATATAATACATGAGGTTAAAGGTTCTCAGATGTATTAGAGTTGAATAAGACTTCGACATCATCCCATAATGGATGCTCACAATAGAGACCAAGCTCATCAAAGATGAGGCCCTTTTGCTCAGGGCAAAGGCAAAGAAGGTCCCAAATAGAGATGCTAGCTAAGAGGCCCTATAACTCCTCTATGATGGAGTAAGGATATTGTCTAGTCTAGGGAGGGATGTTACACTAAAATTCAAATCTAACCTTGGGATTCCCTTCCCCTGTGGGCTAGATAGGAGGCCAAACACCATTAGTCTCTCTAACAGGTTTGGTGACCCAACTAGAGCATGTGTTAACAAAACACTCATACCTAGTAGAGGCTATGCCAATAGAAACAATGACCTTGCTACTCTTATGCTTGGATTTCCCTCTTAGGTTAGCCTAAGAAGAGGAGTCAAAAGAGGTATAAAAGAAAGAAGGGGAATGATGGGTCTTAGCCTTGGATTTCTTCTTTTTTTCTTCTTCTTCTCCTTATCATGATCAGGTAGAGGCACCTTGAACACATTCAACTTGTAGTTAGGTTTTGCAAGAGGAGAATTATGAGATAAAGGCAAGGCTTGTGCACCAGACTTCTAGGTCACATAATTAGCATCATCATGCACCTTCATCTGATGGAAATTATAAAACTTAGTAGGGTCATAAGGAAGCAACATCCATGGCTTTGATGTGCATGATTCAAAAGCCTTTTTTTTAGCTGGCTTCTTGCTCAAAACATTCACCTCACAGCTATCCTTCTTGTCCTTATTCTTGGGAGGAGAATTAGTGACGTCATCATTAGTCATATTGTAGTTATGAGTGTGAAAATAGGATGAATTTTAGGTTGGCATGGGCTACATGCCTGCATGTACCTTAAAGACTTCAATCTTTAGGTATTCATTAATAGTTTCATTATACAAGGTGAGCTCACGCTTGAAGACCTTAAGGTGAATCTCATGCCTCAATGCTCACGTGAACATGTCATAAAGATGATTATCCAAGAACCTTTTTATGCATGTATAGATGCTTGAATGTCATTGATGCACAAAATCAAAGTTCAACCCACCCTTGGCCTATACCATGGAGGTGAATAATTGGATGTCGAGGTTCAATGGTCTAGAGATATCAATGTACTGGAGGAAGTCATCCATAAGGAGATAGAAACTAGAGAGAGAATCTAGAGGCAGATTCTAAAATGAAACAAGAGTTATAACTCACATAGAATGAGGAAATAACTTTAACATCATGCCTTTGTCTTATTCCTAATTTAAACACACCATCATGAATTTTGTAATATGCTATGTGAGATTGGAGTCCTGAGTACCAGTGAACTTAGGTAGTTTAGGGATAAGAGTAGGAAAGGGAATAACACATACCTAAGGGGCTAGAGAATTCCTATGGAGATCTTCATGTGCATAGTTGATAGCAGGTTGGTGTTGAGCTCCAAATGGAAACTCATGATGGTGATAATTTTACCTATGCCAATAGACATCATCATAACCTTGGTTATATAGAGGATGACACTAATGCGGCCTCTAATATGGGAGATGCTCATGATAAAAATCATGTCTAATATGGGTTGGAGAATGACCATGGGAAGGATACCATTCCCAATAGGGATGATGGGATGCTGTGACATACTCATGTAAATGGTCAAGATGACCTAGGTCTCCATGATGTTTATCAAATTCCATTAGATGAGGGTCAACTTGAAGGTGTTGATGCTCAAGATAGGCATCTTATGGATCTCTAGTTCATAGGTGGAAATCAAAATTAGCATGCTCATCTGAAACTCTAAAGGAAGTGATAGGAGGATGGGAGGACTCCTCATGACATAGATGCCTCTCTGAGTTGGAATACCTATGACCCAAAACATGGACATGAGGGGCTTCTTTTTGTAGTGTCTCCTATCAAGAAAGAGCTAGGGAAATCATGTGAGAAATAGTTAAGGCACTCAAAATTTAATGGGTGAAATCTTTATCTCTAGAGGAAGCATACCACCTAATTCTAGGGGGAGAAAGATGCACTTCATTCACCTAAAGGCATCTATAATAATCATCAATGATCGCACATATCTCATTAGGTCTCAGTTACATAAGGGGATCCTCATCACCTTAGATGGGTGAATGAGCCATGACATGAGGTCAAGGGGAAACATCCTCAAATGAATTAATTTTGGACTAGTGAAAGAGAGACTGAGTCCATTGGTTATAGACCTACTAATTTTGTTTCCTACAAAATGTGAGAGGGTTTAGATCACCATGTTGGGTTGATGGAACCTCTTAGATCTTATGATGTCTATGGTGTTCCATTGTATCTATGGCCTCCTCATGAGTGAGCTTAGTGATAAAGCCCTGAATCCAAAGAGATTAACATCCCAAGGGTGGGAGGCCAATCACGGATGCAATGAATCAAGAGAAACACAAGAGATAATAAAAGAGATAAATAGATTAATAACTAGTAGGGAGAATAACACAAAATCAAAGCAAGATAAAACAACCAAGGTGAGAGCAAAAACACAACTAAAAGCAAATCCTAATAACTAAAAAAGGGGAGTTGGATAAGAGAGTTCTAAACAACATAGAACTAGCATGAGACCATATGTGAGGTCCCACCAGGTGTTCCAAAATGTAGCTCCAAGAATCTGAATAGATCCACAAGTGTTTGGTATGGGGGTACACAAGGTACTTAAATAACAAACTAAAAATCTAGAAGGCTCAAGGATTCTATGGGCTATAATAGATCTATAGTGGCTATCTAGTTTTCTAGCTTACAACAAGCTATAGATAGACTTGTAAACCAAGTTAGGTCTATCATGATCAAGCGCACAAAGGATGTAGGTATCTCTAGTAGTTATAACCACAATAAAGAAAGTATCTAAGACTAGAAAATTATTTTCATACAAATTTCAAAAATAATAATGAAGAATGAAGAAAGCTAACAAACAATATGTAAACTTAGAAATAAAGGCACTTTCAAGACAAATGAAAGTTATTTTAAGCAATAAAGACATTTTTAAGTAAGCATACAAGAGCATGCCTAATATAAGTTTGAGATAACTCTTTATTTTAAACACTATAATTCCTTAATAATGCAATTTTCTAGTTTAAAAAGAGGAAAGATTATTTATGCAAGTTGTGTAGATTGTTTTGAGAATGTAGGATCCTACTATGTAATAAGAAACATTTCCAATGCAAACATGACATATAATGGAAGATATTTCAAGTAATGAAGATATTCTTAACCACATACCAATGCAAGAAATTTTAGAAACTATCTTAGATAATGCCTTAAACAAGATCAATCATTGAAACAATCAAACCCTAGCATGTAAACTACTATAAACAAATAGAAATTTCACTTTGCATAGAAAATTTCCCTCATATAAAACTCAAAATAAGTGTGCAAAATTTATACCAACTTATTATCCAACCTAAGAAGTAAGAGAGGAAGAGGATCAGGATGTGTGTGAGCTAAGTCTAGACCAAGAGCCAAAAGCTATGGAAGATGTGAAGGAGAATCTGCCAACTAAGAGAGTCGATACAAAGAGCACAAGAACAAGTGAAATAGAGTCTTGAGGGAGCTAGGAGAAACCCACAAGCTTTAGTAACATTTTATAGAGCAATGTGAAGCAGAAAGATAAGATGTAGAATAGTCGGGCATACCCTATCACAATGAAAGCTAAGTATGCCATGTAAAAACTAGGTGAGATTTAAGAAGGCAACCAAGCTTTGAGTGTGATGATCAAGTGGGAAGATCAGAGCAAAAATATAGGAGAGAGAGGATTAAATAAATAAGTGTCATATATCTCAACCCTAATATGCCAAAATGCCAAAAATTAGTCATTTATAACCATTTGGGCAAATCCAAGCCCTTTTTTACACGTTCTACCTAGGCCTCAACCTAGGATATGGCTTTTGTGAAGGAAACTTGTAGCCTAGGCCACAAGGTTCCTCCCTAAACCATGACCTGGTTCAAAATACCACTCTAGGTGGTCAACAAGACTCCAATATAACCCCAAGAGGCATTTAGAGGGCCTATTTGGTGTGTAAAAGGTCAGAGATGTGCTAAAGATATATAGGGATGGATTTATGATACAATAAAGGTCAATACGAGTGGTAAATGACTTGAAGCAAAATAACTAGGGTTGATAGTTTGCATGTGAGTTGATGTGTAATCATAGGGAGGAGTAGGGTTATGGGAAGTATGATTACACTTAGACAAAGCCTTTTCAACAATTTATCATTATCTACATAGTCTAGATATGTTGCATGGATTGCACACAAATGTTATTCAGGATCACCTTTACCTTCATATAAAGGAAATTTAGTAGCAATAAAACCAAATGGTAATGGATAATATGCAATTTTGGGTGCCAAATGGTTATGTAACAAGGATCATGAATCCATGGAGGGGCTACCATGAGAAATAATTTGATCACTTTGAGATAGCTTGGCTTGTAAGGAAATAATTCTATTTTCAAGGGTAGTATTTTTAGAGGTGATTAAAGGATTATAAGTAGCATGACTAGGCATAGGCATGGATACTTTTTGGAATCCAAGTGATTTTCCCAAACCAATAGATGATTCTATGTAAATAACTCTAGGTGTGTAAATAGTAATTGATGCACTAACATAAGTACCAACATCGAAAGTAGGGGGTTTGATAACCCAACAAGGAAAATCTTCTGTAGATGTGAACAATTTATCTTGATGTTCATATTTTGATACTATAAGTAGGCTAATTATCTTATTTACCTATTTGGGGTTCTCTAAAATACCTTGAAAATTTTTAGATAATTCATTCACTTGATTTTGATCCACTCCATTAAGCTTTTGTGGATAAATATGAGTGTTATGTTCATTATTTACACCATAGTTCTCTTCATTATTTTTGGTATTAGAGTCAGTGTGAATTTCACATCCATTAGACCAAGGAATTTTAATAATAACATTATTATTTTGAGAAAAATTATCATGATTTTCCATGGCAAAAGAGACCAAATGAAGTTTCCTATATATAAGAATAACAATTAATCTAGCATTGCCTTAGAGGCATATAATATAATACGAATCAACAAAACTAATGATTATGAATACAATATGAGTATAATACAAGCAAAAATCAAGGTATAACTTTGGTGATCTAGGTAAGAGTTTGAATGATTATGTACTTTCTCAATTATACTTGCTCATTCATAGATTAGTGTTGGCCCAATATTTTAGAGCACTTAATACAAAGGCTAAACCATGCATGTCTCCCATTATCCCATCTTTGAGGGTGTGGTGAGAGTAACATTCATTGGTTATATGTTCTTATCAGGTGCACTACAAATGAAATAGCTAAAAGAGGCTTATTGTGGTGTAAATAAGGGACCCTTAGTATTTCCAATATACCCTGAGGCATGTGGAAACTAAACTATGTGTTTAGTGTTGTGCAATGGCGTGAGTATTGGGGTAGTGCCCCTCACACCATGATGTCCATAAAAAATTCACCTTTTAGCCCATAATGACAATCACTAAGTAGTTTTACAACTATCAAAACATAGCTATTCAAAACAAGCATCAAATAAATAGAAAATAAAAGTCAAAATATTTTTATGTATAAAGATCAATAAATTTTAACCTAAACTCAAAATAAAATGCTTTAATATTAGATGATATCCAAGGTGAAAAGATAATTTATTCAATGTAATATCAAATCCAAGGTCAAAGAATATGGACACGTGGTGTCATATTTATATCCAAGGTCAAATTTTATTTTCTTTTACTATTAGGAAATTACATAAATTTGTATGAAATCTTAAGACAAAAATCAAGCAAACAACAATTAGTGTTCAGATAAATTTATGGGTTCATCAAAATGTTTATGTTTTTAATTTACTAATAAAATGTAATAAAAACTAAATAATTGAATATTGATTTAGATCTACATAATCTAAATGTAAAATATAGAATTTGAAATGGGATATATATAGTAATAAATAATGAAATGTGTAAACATAGCTAGGATTTGATTTGTGTTGATTATGCAAGCAGATATCTCATGTGAAACATGCTAGAAATATCTGTGAATTGTATAGTAGTCAAAACCATGATTTTGTGATGTATTTGGACAAGGTTTCACTAAGAGGACAAGGGGACACTGTGGCCTTATCTGTTGACTATGCAATTGATTTTTTTGTGTGAGTACATGCAGTTGGCTAAGAGGATCTACTAATAACTTTTTGGTTTATATTTTACACATTAAATATCTACAAAAGTAAAACCCTAGTTATTTAATAATAAACCTAATAAATATCAAATACAAAAGGGGGAATTAGGAAAGGGGAGTATCCAATATATCTTCATAAAACCCCACATAATCTAAATGATGTTTATATTTCCCAAAAGGGCCTCATACTGATGTAGGTATCCACCCTCATACTGATGTAGATATCCACCCTAGAGTGAGTTTGTGAATCTTGATCATTTTTATATGAATGCAACTAGATATATTGACTTGAATTCTTAATAATGAATTCCCTTGACCTGTAATAAAATAACTTTATACTTGGCTTGTGATTGTTAAAATAAATCAGAATTAGAATTAGAAAGATTAGTTCCCTTTCGCTCAATGTGTAGTAGGGTTTCCAAGTGATTGATAGATGATGATTTAAGATGTATTGATGTTATTATATATAGGAATATTTATAATATATACATTATTTTTCATTGATAAAAGTGAGAGAGAGAGTTACTATAAAACTTTGAATTTAAAAGGTTATCATTGGATCATGGGGGACAAGGTTGCACTAAAGGACATGATTGGTTGCAGCCTTGTCTACGTAGTGTGGCCTAATCCTAGAAGGACAAAGACTATTAGCATTTGGCTAACATAAACTTGTAAGCATAATATGGATACTTGAATTATTTTTTCTAACTTATTTTCAAGATAACAAGTGGAATAATGAAGACTCTTATAGAGATTACAAGTTAATGAAATGGTGAATATGTCAAGCAAGGTAAGGATGTCAAGAATAAATTTTGTCAAATCCTTAATGATTAAATATTTGTATCTATATTATATATATCATGCAAGAGTGTGAATGTATGTACTATCAAATATACCACAAGCATTCTAAAACCTCTATGCATATGATGAATATTAGAGTTAAGTACGTATATTCATTTCTAAATAATGGAAGCCATTTTGTAAAGGAAAAATTAAAGGAACAACCATATATGATATTTAAACATGATTTAAAATTACTATAAAATGGATTCTATATCTTTCAATTCATAGTTTTTCTACTCAACATTATTGTTCTTTGAGCATTATTCTTCTTATTGTTGAGTTTATGTCATTTAAAGAGTCTTATAGTGACTATATTTCATGTCTATAATTTCTAACATGGAAATAATTGTTATAGAATGTGGGATCTTGTTGAATTCTATGAATTTTATGAGATGTGTAGCTTTGGAGTTCATTTAATTCAAATAGTGTTAGGGTTTGGTCGTTAAGTGATAATATGATGTTTAATCAATGTTCACAAAAAGATATTCAATATCATGTTGTAATATTATGCTATGAGATCTAGATATACTCCATTAATATTCTTATTCACTCTCTTCATCATTACAAGAGAAATATTTTTCATAACTATGAGTTATTATTAAATGTCAATGTAAATTTTTTTTTAAATATTTTTCCCTTTATTATAGTTTCAATGATTATCTTAACATAATTTATATAAAGATGTATTCAGAACTTTATTAGAAAGTTTTTTCTATATATGTTAATGAATAAGATAGCATATTTTCCCAATGGAGTAATGGCACTGATATTAGTTAACTAGGTCAAATTTTACACAAAATTTAAATTCCTTTGTGAGAGTTATTTACATTATGTGAATTCTCAAAACTATATAGAATGTGTGTATGTAATTCCTTGTAAGTGTAAGGTAATGAGTGTATTAATGTTATGGGAATATAATAATTGGATTCAATACATCAAATTAATATATATGTTATGAACATTATAATACAAATATACCAAATAAACACATGTATATGATGCTAGTGACAATTGAATAGGGTATATAGACATAGCGGGTTATGCTTATTGTTTAGTTATAAGAATTCTCATTTTATTCCTTCATGTAACCATATTTAGAACTATTAGGGATGTCCTTGTATTGTTGTATATCTAAAAGTGAGAAGAAAAAAAACCCTCTTATCAAATTTCCTTTATTTAGAGAGCGAGAGAGAGAGAGAATAAACAATCTCTATTCAAAACATAGTGTCTTTGTTATGGCATGTGATTGGTTGGTGGCACAACTTGTTGCCTTCTCGGAAAATTTCCCCATGATGGATTATAGTTAATTGCCTAATTAATTGGGGTATTCTTATATCAATAATGGTATGTTTATGAATATGTGGGAGTATTCATAGGGACATGTCATGTGCAATTATACCTTTGGAAGGTGAAAATTTTAACTTATTTAGATAACATAAAATGTTGCACTTGATTAAGATCCTAAAAAGAGTTTGCATTAAATGTTGTAAAATTATATTAGTGTGGGAAAAAAATGGAAACAAAAACTTTTTATAAAATATCATTGACTCTTCTACACAGCCAATGGTCATGGAGGCAAGAACCCATCAAATTTGGGGAATATATTTTGATGGGCCATTCTCTAAAGAAAGAACCAAGGATAATGTCATAATTTTTTCCCCTCATGGTCTAATTTATAAATTATCCTTAAAATTATACTTTATATTCACTAATAATTTAGTTGAATAAGAAAATTTGTGATTGATATTAAAATTAGAAAACAAGCATGGACTAAATTCAATCAATGTTTGGGGTAATTCAGAAATAATGGTAATCCAAAAAAATGAAAATGTATGAAAATTAAGATTGAAAGGTCAAAACAATGTAGGATTGATACTTTGGAACTCAATTAAATTTTTGATGCCTTCAACATTAGTTTTATTGAAAGGACCAAAACTATCCTAGTTGAAAATTTTGTTGTGTATGCTTCAATGTTTAAGACTAACATGGGAACACCCTTTTGTGATTATGAAGTTAAGATTTTTGTGAGAACATTTATGATTATAATTTGATTAGATGGAAAATATTTGATGATGATAAAATAATTTACATATTATTTAACAATACTAGTGATTTTGATGATCATCAAATTGATTAGGAGCCTTATGTGGAAATGTAAGAAGGCAAAGAAATAGTAGTTGGAAATAATGTAATTTAACTCAAAACCAAAAAAACCCAAAGGGGATTGGTTACAATAAAAAATTAATTTGATGGAATTAATATAATTGTTTTAAAATCTAATTCAATAGATAAATGTGTTGACAAATTCAATCTTAGGATAATAAATTTCCTAAGAGCAGTGAAAATTTTGAAATATCTTTCAAATACTGAAAGGATGGCATATATTTTATTATTCAGATAATATAAATAATTTTCTCCATGGTTTTATAAGGAGTTAAATTCTCTTAGAAAAAACTTATTTTAATATGTAATCCATCCCCAACCAAATTATAATCCCTTTAGGCATAAACAAAGGTATATAAACCCTTCTCTAGCTAACAAAATGGAAATTGAACTGCATAAAGTGAGAGATGGAGGTATTATTAAGTTAGTGAGATGTTCATCATAGGTGGATAATATTTTTCCTATAAGAAATAAAAATGGTGACATCAGGTTGTATGTGGACTTTAGGAATTTAAAATATCATAAAAGAATAATTATCCATTACCAAATATTGAACATCTTCTCTAGCAAGTCACTCAGTATGAATTGATGTCTTTGATGGAGGGGTTTTCTGGCTACAATTAGTTCGTAGTGAAAGAGTCTAAAATATATAAAATAACTTTCACTACTAAATGGGTTGTTATTATATTCACATTAGGTTAGATGTTGTCATTATTTACTAGTCTATATATTATTCATGTACACACTATGGAATGGTTTAGTCCCACATAGGTAGAGCTAGTTAGTTATAATTAATAAGTGTGTATGTTAAAGTTACATGTAATATCTTATGACAATTAGTCATGTGATTCATGCACACTCTCATGCATAATTATAGTGTGTAAATATACTTTTGTGATATTATAACTCCACTTCTCATTGTGTGTAGCTCCACCTTTGTGAGGTTTTAACTCCACTTCTAATAGTGTGTAACTCCACCTGTGTTGGTGTAACTCTTATTCTCCTTATCTATGTTTAACATTACCCGTAGTTATAAATATAAGGGCTTGTATATAGTTTTAAATCAAATTATTTAATATAATTTTAATATCATGAATTATTATCTCTATCCACTCGTGGAAGGTTTACTTGGCTTATGAAAGTTTCTTGAGAAATTTTGAAGATTATTCATCATTCTAATATGGAACTCAAGATTTATCTGATTAAAATCCTTTTCTCAATGTTATTTCTTCCTTGATTAGATGATAGTTTTGATTTTTTTTTTTTTTAAATCAAAATTCCTACATAGATATCTAGACTTCTAAGGTGTTTTCAACCACCCAATATTTTGGATTGTGCAAAAACCCATCTCATTTTTTTTGTTTGGACTTAATCAACTTTTTTATGGAATTTTTAGATGTTTTAATTTTTTTAAGAAAAAACACAATATTGTTGATCTATATCATGAATTTTATAATAAACTTCAATAAACATTAAATGTTCAAAAAAAAATTGTTGAGTATATTTTTTCTACCAATTTTTTAATTTGGAGACTCCTAGAAAAACAACAACAAGAGTCATTCCCTGTAGCTTCCCTTAGTTTTCTATAAATATTTTTTATAGGTTGGAGGTTATCACCTATTTTTGGGATTCTTCACTTCACAAACTTTATGAAAAATATAAGTTTACAAAGATTTGACAAATGGTGTTCCTGTGGAAATATTTTGAAGGAGACAAAGTTATTCAAAGGCATTTTTTGGACCTACTTGCACTCTAGATGCGACATTTTTAATCCTAAAATCCTGTGAGGCTTCATTTTTTTTAAATCATGAGTCTATCATTGATACTATAAAGTAGACACATATTACTATTTGTAACTATTTTTTTTAAAACACACTTTCTTATTGTGTAAACATGTGGGATAACCCATTTAAGCACATTCCTAAGCTCATATCTTGAGATCCAGAAGGAATTTTCACTTATAAATTTTTCTAAAAATATGTATTTTTTCTTGTAAAATCTAGATATATGATCAAATTTAATTTGATCTAAATTCATTTGTATTTTTCTCTCTTTTCTCTAAAAAAACCATTATAACACACATTGAAAAATTATAAGTATTTGTGAGATTATTATTTTTTGTTTTCAAATCCCATAATCAATATGACTATCTCTTTTACTTTCCAAGATGGTTTACTTACATATCAAAAATATAGATCAAGTACAAATAAGGATACAATTACATCATCTCCAACACAAGTATGGGTACCAAAGATAAAACAAGTAGTTAAATATAAAGGAAAGGATTGTGTAAATAACATTACAAAATAAGAGAATGAAAAGGGACATTCCAAAATCATTATGGGCACACACATTAGCTAGCTTCAAATATTTCCTCAGATTATTATTATGTATAATTCTGATTTTTGAGTCATTACTTAGAGAATTTTTACATGCCTTGTACAATAATTCATTAGTTATTATGCACATATGTATTGTGCTTAACTTCCATATCATTTTACGCATTCCATAAAAAAACTAAGTAATATAACTTAAAATACATTTAGTAATTCATAAACATATAACATCATCTAATAAATTAAATGTGAAAGTACAACATGGAACATAAAATATTAACATCATCTATATCTCAAATAAGCATTTATAATAACAAGTATCAATCAATAATGGGGGCTTATTTCCCCTATCCATTGACATCATGTACATACCTAGATGATGGTTCACAACTATCTACATGAGGACCTTATGATCGAGACCTACTATGTATCTCTCAATCCTCACAGATGGCTAATCTATATTGGATCCTACCATGCTCCTCCTATAATTTATTTTTCTCTCCTAAAGATGTACATACTCCTCAAAAATATTTTGTCCCAAATCACTACTACATGTAGCTAGTGGATGCATTTTTTTCCTCCCTAAATGTACTCTCAACTCATCTCTCTCTATCCATTAAATGTAACCTAAATATATAATAAAATAAGGGTACATGCACACCCATAATGTCATCCATGTGCTCAACTATTCCACCTCCTACTACATCATTGATGATGTTACAAGCTAAAGTGAAAAAAGATGCATCTACAATGGCTATCCAATACATATCTCTTTGAAAAAAATGTCATTTATAAAATAAATTAACAAACTCAAAATAAATTATGATAAAATACAAAGCACCAACATACATGTATACTTAAATTCATCTCTAGTAGTTTCAGAAGGTTTTCATTAGCCTCATTGGCTACTCCAACATCCCTGAATTGAGCCTAAAGATTAACACGAACATTATCAATGACAACATTTGGTCTACATCTGCCATCAATTATACACTATAGTATAATTTGCATCAATATTATCAACTATGAGTACTAGGGGGTAGATATCTCTTGAAATAAATGATGTTATATCTACATCACTAAGATGATCCCTATCTTGTAGATAATAAGCAACCCTATGAGTCCATGTCCATGGATATTATACTAGGGGTACCTCCTACCTAATGCTAAACTATTAAGTCATATGCTCATACTGAAATATATTGAAGACACCAATAAATTGATCATGTAACCACACACTAACCTTGATATGCCACAACTTTGTGGCATCTTCAAACCACCCTAAAAAACCTCTATAAGTTTGCCACACTAAAATATAAGGAGCTAACTAGTCAAGTATAATGCAATAATCTATAGTTTTTGAACCACTACAAGACTTACCAACCTACTAATTAGCATATGTACGTGGATGTGAGTAGATATAATGAGGACCTATAACAAGGATTATAACAATAATATACTCATAATCCCATACTTATAATGAGGTTGATAAACCTAAACCTCCAACATGATCTTTTCTGTTGAATCTATACAAGAATTTATACCAGTAAGCTAACACATTATGCCCCTAATCATATCTAGTGTCATGATCATAAATATCTTGAATTATATGAGGCATGCAATATAATATCACCATCCCACCCCCATCCACAATGTAAAGGATGCCAATAGGGCACACAAGTATTTCCTCAATCATGAAATAATAGACAACATAATATTTGACAATAAAATATTAGTATGACCATCTCTTTAATTATATCATCTACCTTGAAAAATCATATATGAGTGTCCTCTCCTAATATGTCCTAGCACCTCAATATTATGTATCACTACACAACTGCATATAGTGGAAATCTTAGTTTACACTAGACATCCTTAAAAGTAACTATGATCTCCCTATTGGGAAGTCAAAAAGTACATGTATCTATGTTCCACCTCTTGCTCAATGCATTAATCTAATACATATCATATGGTATATGACTAAGAGAAGAAACATTCCCTAAGCCTAATATATCTAATATATGTTAATTAATATCTAACCCTAGTAGGTTCTCTATATACCTACCATAACAAAATCTCTAACGTGCAAATCTCTTTACAAAAATGTAACAACATGACATCAAATTCAACATGACTCAAGCATGTAGTCAAATATAAATGTTTTAATATCATACACTAGAAATTTATTTTCATAGGACACCTTTGTTATAATTTATATCCCTACATAGGAATGAGTCTAATAGAATATTAGATACATTTGGTGTAACTTGGACACTATCTTTAGTTAAAGTAGACTTTTAGAAACAACATAAAATATGCAGATATGCCTAAAAGTATATCAATTTTTAAAAAAATGATGAAAATAGCTCAAAAATGTGAATTTTTTTGAACATAACAAGTCCAATAGCTGATTGGCTTGTAAGGCACTATTTAGATATTGATGTTCATATGAACATCTAAGGATTTTCAAATCCAAATGGTTAATTACCATGGTTCAAACCTGATGCTCGTCTGAACATATTTGGAGTTATTGGTTGGTTTATTTCTTGTGAATTCTAGGTCAATTGGAGTCATTAATGTTGATAGTGAATTAAACACATGGCTAATATATTTTAGAATGTATTAAGGTACTGAAATCGACATGACATCACATCTCATCATAAAATAATTTTAGAAGCTCAAAGCACAAATCACAATAATTAATTGTTCAAATATATTATGAAAACTAAAAAATCATCATTTTTATATCTGGTGACTATGTTATAAGTTGAAAAACCAATTTTCCAAGTAATACTTATCAAAATTGTACACATGATATCTCCAAATCCGTATATCAAATTCATTCCATATCAATTGTGTTGGAACACACATAAGACATTCTTCTACATGGTATTATTTACATAATCATTTATGATAATTTAAAAATAATAAAATTGTGAACATACTCCTTATACAAAAATATTTTGTAATTATACTAAATGGGGGAAACATTCCCTCTTCTATTGAGATATACTTCATATTGCCTACGTCAATTATTAAACACAGTTCAAATAGAAAATCATTAAAAATGAATAATTCTTATCAAATACACATATCCATCGGGGATAATTAACACTAAGTTCAAGCTAAAAATATATAAGTCAAATTACACATATTTCAAAATAAATTATCAGGAGATAATAATTCACAAAATTAAAAATATTCAAACTCAAACAACAAGTTTCTTATATTTGATAAGCACATTACTTCATCAATTGACATGGGTCACATGATATTACATATAATTTCCAATTATTGAAAGTATCTATGCATATACACATTTTGACATGATCCATTCGATAACCTCTTCTCTCATATTAAAAGGGGTCATACAATAAGATTTCACCCATTTTTCACAAATGTTTAGATCGGTACAATTTTTCAGATTGGTAAAGTTATGCAAATTGGTATAGTTATTCAAATTGGTATAGTTATTTACATTGGTACAATTATTTATATTCATAAAAATATTCATATTGGAACAAATATCCTATTGTAAAGCTATTCATATTGGTATAATGATTGCTTCAGATTGGATCAAATTGTGACACAAATACATACAAATAATGACATGGCATGATGCACATGACATACATTGACATAGATTTATATGTATTTGGGGATATGCAATACAAATTTTATACATGTAGACATCCAATTCTTATCATGATTGTGCTAAGATTGCAAATCTGAATGACATTATGAAATAATGCACAATCTGGACCAAAATCATTGAAATGCTCTAATTTGTATGCACACATCACATGAAAGTGCTGATTTACACTCATATATGTCTGAATGGGTCAATGCATTTAATTCAATCATTATCTTATTATAATTTAATTTTTTTCAAGTTTTCAACCAAGAAAATTATCATTTTGGACCATTTAAATGCTCTAATTTATTTTCACATGTCAATTACATGTGCCGATTGGTGCCTATGTATCCTTAAATGGGGAAATGCACCATTTGTAACTGTTATTTTCCTTTGATTCAAATCCAATCAAATTATGACCAAGTAATTTGACATTTTCAGCCATTTTGATTAAACATGTCACCAATTTCTAAGAAGTGCAAAATACTAAGTAAATTCATTAAGCAAATCAAATCAAATTAAGAACTTAAGTGTAAAATCTGTAGAAAGTTATAGAATATCTATTATTATAAATTCATAATATCTAGGCCATGAAATCACCCATGACATCATCAAAAGGGTGTCAAACACTAGGCATTAATGGAGATAAATATCAGGTTTAAGGTCACCCATGCCTTATTAATGTTCCCTTATTCCAAAATATTAATTATTTTATCCTCCAAAATTGAATTAATATTTGGACATACATATTGATCTAAATATGGATGGTCATGGTTGATTCTCAAAAATTTTGTAAAAGTATAAATACATGATCCACCATAGATAAAAGACAAAAAATTTAGTGCAAACAACTTATGCAAAAATATTGATAGATGAGCTTCACTAAATCCTCCAAATTGACCAACCAAGGAGCCATAGCCATTGGTGCTAGAATATATGATGGAGGAACTTTCCCAATCACATTGACAAAGATTTAGAGCACCAAATCTGGGAACAAACATGTTTATGGACCATCTTTGAAGGAGAGCCATTTTGAGAGGATATTGCTTATCTTGCTTTCCTCATTAGTTTCATGATTTCATTAACACCACCCCTCAAGGGAGTGGCCTTAACATGTTAAGTTATATATGCCTATTATTACTTTTACTTACTAAAGAATGAACTAACCTGCATTGTAATCATGATTTACATTTTGGCATGTTAAGTGGGATTGTGCATCTCACATACCCCTTTGGGGGTGTTTTTATCCTTATAAATATGTATTCAGACCATCTTTTGATGCTATTTTGATTTTTCTTCTAATTTTCACATTTTCTATCTTCTATACCAAACACTGAGGTCATCTTGTAAATAACAGGTCATCATGAACATAGGTGAGATTGATCAGTGGAATGGTGAGGTCACCTTAAGCAACAAAGACATTGTAAATGTAAAAAGTGAGGTTGATTATTGTGATTTTATTTTTAATATTTATTTTTAATAGATCAACAAGATAGACATATGTATTAGCGATATCAACCTGTGTATTAGCGATATCGACTTATGTAGTTGTGAGGTCATCTACTAATCAGAGAGATAATCTTGAACCAAAATTAAAGGTAACTATTGTGTTTAAAACTTAATTAAAAATTGTGAACTCATCCTACTAATCAATGAGGTCATCTTGCTAATCGATGAGGTCACCACATAGTTTATTTAATTTTCTATGGAAGAATGAGATCACTCTATGTAATGGTAGGATCACCTTGTGGATCAGCAGGATCGCCCTGTGTCCAAATCTAGCAATTTAAAAATAGCAATCTTCAATTTCCTTTTGATATCCTATACCCTTGCTTGACTACTAAAAAACTCTATTTTTCAAGATTTAAAAAAAAATCTAGTTTACTTTTTAAAATAATAAAGGCAAACTTCAATTCATACTTCACTTAGTGATTTAAAATGAACACAAATCCTAGACTAATTAATCTTAAGGGATTTTGTTTTTATTTATTATTCATTTATTTTTTTGTTTGTCTTATTGCAAACTAGACTTTATGCATATGCTCTCCCCCAACCCCTTTAGGGAACTCAGGTGATCCAAAAGTGCTTCATTCATTGCATTATCACATAGTCCAAAAACTATAAGGAACATCGTTTATGCTCTCCCTAAGTTTGAATAACTTGGGTGGTCCAAAAAATGACCTTTAAAAGTTCTAGTTTTATTTATTTCATGCACTTGGTTTGTGTGATGGATTTCATCACCTCCCCATTATTTATTTGGGGGATTGTTGACCTAGGATTTCATCTCCCAAAATCATTATAACCCCACTCCATGACGGGTAATATAAGTTGAGGGTGAGTTGATGGGATGTTAGTTTGAGCAGTCAAATTAACTTTGTTAGCAATATCTACCTCAAAATAATGGCCTAATCTAGACATCACACTATACTAAATAATCTAGTGGATGTAGTGGTTGTAAAAAGAATAAGAAATTTTTACAACAAGTTGATTTTCTTAGATCTAAATGATGTGTTGCACCCTAGTCTTAACCACACATATGGGACTATATAGGTCAATTGAAACTTATAGTTTTTAGATAAACCCTATTTTCCATGAAAATATTGTCAACGTAGGGTGAGTAGCCTGAAGTTCCATGTCACCATATGAATTATTGAGAGAAGAGTGGGCATAAAAAAACCCACTTTTCATGTGCATCTAAATTTATTATATTAACAAATTATTTCTTCTTAAGAAGGAATATATCAAAAGAATTTGACAATATGAAACAACTTTGATAGTTTCTAGGATATGACAAACACTTTGGTGTTTACTTATTCTTGTTTACTTGCATATTTTTTTTGTCTAAATCTATTTATGTGTGCACACCATGCCAAAAATAGAACCAAAGCACGTCCAAAACAAAACACATATTAGACACCACCTTTTTTAACAAGAACGTGTTACGTTGGTCAAATTAATTCAAATTAAATTACCTTATTCAAAAATGAACCAAACCATTTGTGCTTATGTCTCCAAAAAAAAATCATTATGTTATCTATTTAGATCTAGACTATTCATCACTTGGAGATATAAGGTCCTTTAGTCTAAATTTGAAATTTTACCTTTCAAATTTCTAACCCAAAACATGATTGGTCTAAGCTGGAGTCTTACCCACAACTTGGGATTAGGTGGTTCACTTTTGTGCTTAGCTTGTGTAACTTGGGTGATTTATTTATGTTTGGTTTGAAAGCCTTTGTCTAGACACTACTCATTTTATCCTTGTTCAAACTTAGTCTATCTTACATTCACTAATGCTCTAAGTTATTTAACCATTCCACTTTCTTTTCTATTGGGCACAGTTGTGCTACCCATTTGTTTTTAATTTTAGACTTAAGATTTTGTGTGTCAGCATGCATCCTAAGATTATTGGATCACTTGAGCCTTCTTCTAATTTTTTTAATCACAGCCTACCATGGGCACGCTCATATATTCATGGTAATAACACAATTTGAACCTAGATTTTATTATGTTAACCTACACCCTAAGCTCTAAGTTTATTATACCTTCCTCTAATTACCAATTTTAACCAACAAGGTCAAATTCTTAGGACTTATTTATCTTCTTCTAATTATGATGCATCATGTAATTTAATTTATGATTCTAGACTTGAATCCACCTTGTATCTATTTTATCTCAGAATCCAAACACCTTTGTATGCTTGCAAACCAAAATTCACAATACTTCACAAATGTAGAGAATCATTATAAAACATGCAAAGGTATACTCGTAGTGAGGTCTCTTATGGCCCTAGTTATGTGGAAGATAATTTTTATGATGGTGAAGAACACCCTATTGTGTTTGATGACATCCCAACTATGATAGGATCCAAGCAAGGTTACTTTGAGCACTAACCTATAGAGGATAAAGATAAATATCTCCTAAGTTTGATAGAATCAAGAGCTTGACTTCTACCTGATTTACCAATGGAGAAATTACATACACTTGTTTGATTAGAGGAGACACCACTAGAGAATCCTCTTACTCTTATAAAAAACCAAGCATTGCTTCTTCTAGCAAATGAAAAGGCCCACTTGAGAATGCCTCCCCAACTGATCAAGATCTTGTGACCAAAATACAAAAAATTATTCAATGGTATGTTGATCAACTCAATGCAGACTTAATGACTTATTTTGATATAAATTTAGTTGACAATACTAATTTTATCAAGCAATAATAACTATTAGAGCAAATGCAACAAGACCTAGCCAATCCTACATCTAATGTAGACTTTGTGGCTTCTCCTAAATAGAATAATCCCATAGATAATTCTCAAAAAGTTTCACTTGATACAAAGCACACTTTTTTAACCATCAGGAGACTCTTGCCTAGTTGTAAAAACATGTTGCTAAATACCCATAATCATCATAGGTTGGAGGCATTTTACACAACACTTTACCAAGTTCTTCCCAAACACAACAAGTTCCCCTTACAAACTAGCAATGGATATGCCCTTTGGTAAAACAACAACAAATACCACAAAATTATTAGATTTCATATAGTTCATAATAATATATTCATGGGAATTAGTATCAAGCATCTAGGAATCGGCAATAAAATCCTTTAAACCAACAAAATCAGACTTATCCACACTCAAGGATGAACCAAAATTAAAATTTTGGGCAAAGGGTCTATATCCTTAATAGGACCACACAGGGGGGTACATTCCTCCCCAGCAAAACTACCTTCCACCCACAAATGCACCAAATATGCAAGAGTCAAATTTAATGAAGGAGATATTCATGAGGCTTGAAATAGGGAATCAGATCAAAAAATATAAGTTTGATGAGATATATCCTTATCCATTTGACTTGAGCATTCTTTAGGTACTTTTTTCACCTCATTTTGAGCCACCAAAATTTGATAAATATAAAGGGAAAGGTAAGTAGAGAACATATTCAAGCCTTCTTCATGGTATTCCAAGAGGTAACTTACAATAGTGTCTATTTACTATGCTTGTTTCCATGTATCTTGGATGGATAAGCATTATATTGGCTCCTAAAATTACCTAAAAGATCAGTGAAAATTTTTAATGATTTATCAAAAAAAAAATTCAACCATTTATATTATATCATTGAGCATGAGTTGACAGTAGTTTGCTTATGTAAAGCAAGAAAAAATATGAGGAAAGCTTCATGGCATATCTACAATGGTGGAAAGTACTAGCTAGTCACTTTTAGCATAATATGATAGATAGGAAGCTAGATGAAATCTTCACAAAGAACTTATGCCCTAAGGTGGCCCATAATTTGAGATTCATTTATGCCAACATATTCAAAGAAATCATTGAGAAGGGTGTGCAGATCAAGAAATTAATTATTACCAAAGGCCTCATGAAAATCTATTCATAGACTCAAACATCTAATTAGACTCAAGTACCTATTCAATCTAATACTATAGAGAAACCTAAAGCTTTTAATAAAAACAAGAATATGGTGGGTAATGGAGTAATAGAATCATGACATGTGAAAATAGTGCAAGCTCTGCCAACTCAAAATGCAAAACCTAATCCACCACCCAATTTTCGAGAGTTCATCCATGCAAAGGATTCAAAAAATATAGACCATTTATTAAGTTAGGAGAACTTGTTGAGGTAGTATTTTAGAAGCTAGTTGCATCCAATTTAATCATATGGCCTATGCTAAAACCATTTCCTTGAGACCAACCTAAACCCGACTCATATCATGAATATTATTTATGTGATTTTCATCATGTTATTGGCCATGTCATTTATCAATGTGTAAAACTAAGGCATCTCATTGAAGACTTGATTGAGAGTGGAGATATTGAAGTAAAATAAGCAACACAAAACACCAATCAAGATATGGGCATTTACAAAGACCCATTTCCAAGGCATAACCAACAATAGTAATGAAATAATATGAATTAAGGATAGGGCCAATGTCAGCAAGGACAAGGCCAAAAATAAAATCAACATTATCATAATTAGGATCATGATATCTAAACTAATAACATGGGCTACAATATTATGCCATATGATTATAATATACCATGGGGTGTATTTTTAGTAATCACATCACCACCATTATATTCAAACCCCATATACCATCTAAATTTTATCAAAGCATTGGTCCCTCTATGTTAGGGTCATCACCTTCTTCCTCAAGTAAGGTCACATAAAGTTTAAGCAATTCTATTGTGATTCAATTTCTGTGGGTTTCTATTTATAGATGACCACCCAATTCTTCTAATTATGATAACTCCCTGCTAGCTCAAAAGTACGTAGTTATAACTAGATTCTCACAAGTTACCCTTCAAGGCCCTTTGCCTTCTTCCAATACTAAGACAAATTTTAACCCTATGCCTTCCAATCCTAGATTAAACTTTGTACCAGTTAAGGCCAAACCTTGTCATCCTACTGTCTAGAAACCATATAGTATTCATGAATAACTAAGTAAAATATCTATGCAAATTTATATTCTTGATCTCTTGCATACATCAGATGTTCACAAGACCATACTAAATGACTTCCTCCAAAATTACACTATTCCCAAGGACATTGACCATACCCAATTTTAAACACACATGGGGAATCTATCTCCAAGCCATAAACTTACCTTTGATCAATGAGATATGTCTTCCATCGGTCTTAGTCATAGTAATACTTTGTATATCAATGTTGTTAAAGCACATCACAAGATCAAGTGGGTTCTTATAAACAATGGTTTGGGGATGAATATAGTGTAGCTGAAATTGATACAACAATTGGGATATATAGCCAAAGACATGTAGCTATAAATAATCATGATCAAAGCATATGACAATGTTGAAAGAGAGTCTTTAGGGACCATTTAATTTTTAATTATTATTGGGGCTATAAGCCATGATAACATGTGCAATGCCATAGACATAGAATTGCCTTGTAATGTACTTTTTGGTTATCCTTGGATCTATAAAGTATGAGTGATCCCTTCTACCTTGCATCAATGCCTCAAGTTCCCCCATTCTTGAATTGAGGTCACTACTTATGTTTATTTGTAGCCATACCAATATTGTAAACATTTAGAGGTTGAATATAGGAACTATAATTATTGCCCTGGTTCTAAATTTGTAGCCAGGAAGAACAAAGCCATAATTTTTGAACCACCTGAATCCAATTATATCGACCCTAGTGATCTTGATTCCACTTCAGCCGATCTATTTCCTACAGCTAGTGCAAACCATTTTACTATTGAGGACACTGACATTTACACATACTACCTAAAACATGATTTTTATATAGTAAATTTGCCTAAATATCCTAAGTCCTAAGGAAGACCAAAACATTATAAAAGCCCTAATAAGCCCAACATGATTTGGTAAAATAAAAACACATCTTTATAGAATCAACCAACGGTATTTATACCAAATACTTCACCAAATTATAATTAAGAGGCCATTACTGAAGGAGATTGGTTGTATATTGATGGCCTCATCAATTTATTTCATAATCCTAAATACCCTATTCTTAATCAAATTATGGATAGTTTGGACTATGCAGGTAAATTATTAGGGCCATGGGAGTAAGGTATTCTTGAATCTCTATTTGTTGGCAAACCTACTCAAAACTAGGGCCTCAAATTTACACTGCCTATGGGTGACCTCATGTATTTTGAAAGTGATTCCTCTTTCTAGACTAATGAAAAAACTCCTAATAGTGACACAATGTCCCATTATAGTGCCTATAATGAGCTTAGGTCGACATGTTTGATTCCAATTCCATTATGACCATCAAAACTCCTTAACCACTTACCCTTTGCCATCCTAACCTCATTGATTGAGACCAAAAAAAATCTATTATACCTATGGATGAGTTTAAATACAAAGAATTTATTGTAGAGTATATGGGACTTAGAGATGAATTGCCACTTGGTGATCAAAAATAAGATTTCGACTTCACATTAGACCCTATCACCTATTTTGAAGAGTAGGTAAACTTCCATGGTCATCTAATAGATAAAACATCATAATCTTCAGGTGAAAACCTATTTGAGATGCTCATTGGTTAGGGAAATAGTAAAGATAAAGACAAGCCATTGAGTGAAAACCTATTTCAGGCACTCTTAGATGGGGAAGTTTGCCCACCTCTACAAGAAGTGTAGTGTTCACCAAGTCCAAGCTTTATAGCCAGTTCCAGTATTACTTCTGAACAACATAAAGTCTTTGAGAGTCGTATCTTGACTTTCTTGAGAAATTTTTCAATTGGTCATTACTATAACAAGTAAACTTAGATTCCTCTTACTCTATGGATGAATCTTGGGACTCATAACTAACCAATAAACAAGAGAATCAATATCAAACATTGCTTACTATTCTAGAAGATGGCTCCACACTCCTTGTATAGAATACAACTGAGGTAGACCTTGGAATCTATGAAGATCTTAATATCATTTATCTAGCTTAATCCCTCACTAATGAAGGACATGATTATATTTTCACTATTTTGAGGGATTTTATTGATATATTCACATGGGCATAGTTAGACATGTCAGGCCTAGACCCTACCTTGGTCATGCATTGACTTGTAGTACATATAGATGCTAAGTCGGTCAAGAAAAATTGTAGAAAATGCAACCGTGCATTGATATATTAGTGAAAAAGGAGCTAGAGAAATTCTTTGGAGCTGGCTTCATAAGACCACCAGACTACTCTGAATGGATATCAAATATAGTCCCAATTAGTAAAAATCCACAAGGAATACACTTATGTATTGATTTTAGAGGCATCAACAAAGTGTGTCCTAAAGATAATTTCCCTCCACCAAATGTTGACATGATTGTCTACTCAACTTTAGGGAATGAGATGTTTTCCCTCATGGACAGATTCTCTGGCTACAACCAGATCAAGATAGCACTAGAGGACAAACACAAGAATGTGTTCACCACACCATGGGGAATATTCTATTACCAAGTCATGCCTTTTGGCTTGAATAATGTTGGTGTCACTTATCAATGTGCCATGACTACCATATTTTCCATAACATGATGCATGATATAGTTGAGGATTATCTTGATGACATCTTAACAAAATCAAGAACTGATGCTAGACATCCTGACATTCTACAAAGAATCTTTGAGAGACTTCATGAATACAAGGTTCATCTCAATCATAAGAAATGTGTCTTTAATGCTACTTCAAGAAAACTACTAGGATTCATTGTATCACAAAAAGAGATTGAAGTGGATCTCACTAAGATCAAGGTCATCATGGAAATGCCTCCACCTTCCAATTTGAAATAACTCCATAGCCTATAGTGCAAAATCCAATCTATTCATAGGTTCATATCACAACTAGAAAATAAGTGCCATCCTTTTATGCACCTCTTGAATAATGGTGTCACATTTTAATGAGATATTTATTATTATCAAGTATTTGTAAAACTAAAGACATACTTTGCCAACCCACTAGTATTGATACCGCCAACACTTAGCTAGCCATTACTTCTTTATATATTAACAACAGAACATGCATTGGGGGCACTCTTGGCCCAACATGATGAAAAATGTAAAGAACATGCAGTATACTATATGATCTAGACATTCATAACATATGAGCATAACTATTCACCTATTGAGAAATCTTATTTGGCAATGGTGTTCACTTCTCAGAAGTTACGACACTACATGTTGAATGATAAGACTATTATCATTGCTAAGGTGGACCCTCTCTAGTACTTATTATCTAAAAGAACTCTTATAGATCACATGGATAAATGGGTTATGTTATTGAATGAATTTGATGTTGAGTACCAAAATTTGAAAGATATTAAGGGGCAAGTCATCACAAATCAACTTGTTGAAGCTCCTACCATAGACATTAGACCCCTCACATTTTATTTTCCAAATGACTCTATCATGATGATAAAGGAATTAGCTCATGAATATGAACATTGGAAATTATATTTTGATGGTTCATTCACATCCCACAGATATGGAGATGGCATTTTACTAGTTATACCATAAGGGGACCTCATCCCCAGGGCATTTCATATCAGCTTTAACTACACCAATAACATGGTTGAATATGAAGCCCTTATTTTAGGACTTTTTATTATAACACAATGGTATATCCAATAGCTAATGGTTTATGGGGACTCTTAGTTAATCATTAATTAGAATATAAACTAGTATTAGATTAGGGATCAAAATCTTGTACCCTAAAAACAAATTATGGACAATCTCAGGTCAAATTTTAGGTCACTACAATTTGAATAGATACCATGGGTCAATAACTAATCAATTGATGCAATGGTAATAATTGGATACATGGTAAAAATCACCAGTAATGTTAAAGAGTATTAGTTTCTCATCGAGAACCTTCTACAACCTACTCATGTATTACCAAATTTAGAAAGTGCTTGTATTATTATTGGTCCCAATACCCTCATTGACCCTCCTTAGTACCAAGTTATTTATAACTATTTTCATGACCAAGTTCTTCCTCCTGACCTTTCCAATAATTGCCAAAAAAAATTCCTTCATCACCTAGCCCTTTATACCCTCTTTGGAAACATGCTTTATTATAGGGACTATGATGGAATATTCACTTCTTCATTATATATCTTCAGGATAATCAACATTAGCACTTAAAGAGGTTCATTAAGGAATGTGTGGAGCCCACATCAATGGCATAGTCCTTGCCAAGAAACTCCTAAGAACAAGATATTACTGGCCCAAGATGGAGATAGATGCTTGTAAATATGTCAAGAAGTGTGTTGCCTAGCAACAACATGGTAATCTAATACATACACCTTCATTACCTTTACAGTCTATTATTACACCATGTCTATTTTCTATATGGAGTCTTAATCTCATTGAGAAAATAAACCCAACATTTTTGGATGGTTATAAATAGATTCTTACTACTATAGAGTATTTTACTAAGTGGATTGAGTCCATTGCTCTCACTTATGTAACCAAGAAGAAAATCTCGAAGTTTATCCATTACCATATCATCTATCATTATGGTATCCCCACTTGAATCATATTAGATAATGGTAGATCATTTGTGAACAAAGATGTTAAATCCCTTTGTACCCTATTCAAAATCAAACACAATAAATCCACACTATACAACCTACAAGGTAACAGTCAAGCTAAGGCATCCAACAAAACCATTATCACAAACCTTAAAAATATTATCAATAATATTGGTTGTAATTTTCACTTGTAAATATTTCCCACCCTCTAGGCCTACCGTATTAGTCATTATACCCCTATAGGAGCCACCCCATATTCCTTGGTTTTTAGCATAGAGTTTATTATCCAAATTGAGATCGAACTACCCTCATTATGTGTATCTTTGTAGCACATTTTTGATGACAAACACTATATAATTTCCAAGTTGTAAGAGTTATGACTTCTTAATGACAAACATTTAGTTGCCTTGGATAATTTAAGAGCATATCAAAGTAGATTACATCGTATATATAACAAATGCATTATCCCTCATGATTTTGAAGTTGGAGACTTGGTAATAAAAGAGAATCAAAAGAATATCAATGCTAAATGCAAAAAGAAGGGTTATTTTTAACCCAATTGGCTGAGCCCATATATAGTTATAGTGAACTATGGTTTAGGGACATACAGATTGGCTACTCCAGAAGGTGAAGAAATCCCATAACTAATGAACATTATACATCTCAAGCATTTATATGCTTGAAAACCTTTTGAACCATTGTCTATAAGATCCCCTACTTTGGAGCACCTTATGTCACAATTGCTTATTATTCCATCATACTTGTAAATTGGACCATTGTAACCTGGATTGTTGTAACCAAAACCATTGTACCCTGAACTATTATAACCTAAACCGTTTCTGTTACACTATACCTAGATTGATCTTACTTTCACCTAAACCATTCTAATTGTTTTCCCCTCACCAATTATGATCCTAATATGATTCACTAGCATTATGTACACATTTAAGGACCGTTTTACAAGGCATTTTTACTTGATCGATATCCATTGCTTATTTTTCAAATAAGTGTACTAGGGTATGTCAGCACATGGTTTTTACCTATTGTATGGTTCCTTGGGAATTCTTATACATTGTGCATTATTCTATTCTTATTTTTATATTGATTGGTATTTACTACTACCTTAATATGGTCATTGGTGTCATACCCATTGCAATCAGTTTAGCTATCATTTAAACTCTTACCTATGGAAGTGCATCTCCTCGATTAATTAGTTCAATATACCTTTGATCATATTACATTTTTTTGCTTATTCAAAAACACAAAAATATTATAAAATGATAAAATAAAATACCAAAAACATTGCTAGCTCATGAAGATGGGTTTACAATCTCCATGGGAGTTATAAAGTCATGTTATTTTTTGGGTGGGTTTCATTTTTGTTCTGATCATTATTTCTACTCCTTTCTCATAAGTCATTATGATTTTGAATGAACTTACCATTTTTTGAGTCACCATTGTGTGCATTGTACATTTGAAATAGATACATTACTGCACCATTGGTTTAAACCATTCTCTCACCATTTTGCAAGCAATTTTAGTTTGAATGATCTTGATATTTTATGAGCACCATAATCAATGCTCTCATCATTTTATGAGAAACAAAAGCCACGTTATCACCATTTTAAGAGTTGAATTAGTTGGTATCTCATCATTCTCAGTTGATTTTATATGCTTAGAAACCCCATAAAAATTTGGAAAAAGTCTAAAAAATCACAAAAATCACAAAATCATGAAAATTGGCTTGGAATTTCCATGCAAGATATAAAGCCATCATTTTTTTTAGGATGGGTCATCTTGGTTATTCAATTTATTTCTAGACCACCTTGGTATTTTTCCTCCCATTTTTGGGATAAATACATCGGCTTGAGGTCAGCATGGACTATGTAGGTAGCACTTAGATACATGGCGTATCTAGAGTTAGCTTGGTCACACTGTTCTTTCTTATTCAACCACTTATTTTCTTTAAGGATCTTAAGAATCCTTATATACACATAATATTTTCAAACTTTTATTGATTATTGACACTTTGTATCTTGTAGGAACCCATCGAGTCTCAATCTCTCTGAGTGCATACCTTAAGGGGTGCACCAGGAAAGGGGTGGGCAAACATTGGTGCTTCACAGGATTGTTATCCCTTTTGCCACATGTTATCTACACACTTGTCTCCTAAAACCATTTACCCTAAGCTTGTTCTTCTCTTTTTGACCCATTCTATACTTTTGACACATTTTATCCTCCTTTTCTTTACCTTGATCCCATTTTGTTAGTCAGTTATACAGGGTTGATTGGGTTGACCTTGTATAGTTTTGGGTTATTTTCACTTATGAGATATTTTGAGCTTTGGTCGACCTAGCTTGGGACCTA
Source organism: Torreya grandis (assembly GCA_037957365.1). Lineage (NCBI taxonomy): Eukaryota > Viridiplantae > Streptophyta > Pinopsida > Cupressales > Taxaceae > Torreya > Torreya grandis. The sequence goes on from JARHVA010000872.1 coordinate 107,866, forward strand.
GTGAATTATTATCTAGAATTGTATAGGGTCAACTCAGTCAATCCTGTTGGTTGACATATTCAAAAAGATTTAGGGTAAGATCTGCCTATATATAAAATTTCATTTCCCACCATTTGATAAGAAAGAAGCAAATAATAAGTAAGTGTGATCAAACATCTACTTATTGACCATTCTACTCAAGAAGTAAAGATTAGGGTTCCATACCTTTTTTAGAGATACGAATCTTGTCTTGTAGAGAAGTCTTTTGGATACATCGGTAGGTTATGTAGCCTAGAGCTGATTTGTCTTTGTCATCCTTACATACCAAAATAACCTCTTTCGAAGAACCTTGGCTAAGGGAGAGATTGAGGCTTGGTGGGTTTGTTTTCAAGGTAAATATTCCTAACTTTATTTTTCCTTTGTAAGAGTAGATAGATAATGTAGTTATGCTTCTCTTCCATACATTAGGATTTCATTTACATTGACATGAGTATATGTATTCTATGCATGTTTAGTTTTATTATTTCTAACTCCCACTTTGTGCCAAAAGCTTTGGTGAGCACTAGATTAGATTTTTTTTTTTTTGTTATTAGAATAGGTGAAATATCAAAACCTAGGACCCCCTTAGGGTTATTGCATGATTGTGTTAGACTGGAGGCTTTGGATCGCTCCTTAGCATAGTGTATTGTAATAAATGATCCCCTAATATGGTCTAGTGGATCCCCATATTGGTCATGCTCCTTCTTAACAAATGTATTCCCAATCAGAAATGTAGGTATGCTCTATCTTCTCTGAGCTAGGATTGATTTATAGACATGATATATTTTTCATTGCAAACATTCTGGTGAACCTGATGTGAACTAACCCTTGCAGGATTTGTTTACTTATTTTTCATTATTTTATCATTATTTTTATCATATATTTTCCATACTGGGTCAACTACATCAAAAAATTTCTAACTTCTATGCATAGGTTTAAACATGTCACATCAAGACGAACCAATTTTATTTGTGAAGGTTTTTCATCAGGTACAAAAAACATACTAGGTCTACCTAGTTGACCTTATACATTTTCAGACACTCAATTCAGCATACTAGGTTGACCCAATTGACCCTCTACATTTTCAAACACTTAGTTTAACATACTATGTCAACTCAGTCGACCCTGTACATTTTAGACACTCAACAATATGCTTTTTCAAAGCTAAATCAACCAAGTTGACCTTATTAGCAGAATTTTTAAGCAATTCTCAAGGTTCTTTGACAACAATCTCACTCTTCTGCATCTTCAAACCCACTAAGGTTCCTTTCTATCCTTTTTTTCTTTCCTTACAATCATTTCTTTTCATAGTTTGTTATCTTTACAACTACCCTTGTACAGTCAACTAGATCAACCCCGTTGACTCAATTTTGTATTCTATATGTTGTCTAGATAACTAGATTAACTCTATCAACCCTGTTCATTTTTAGACCTTGCTTCCATAGTATAGAGGTGACATTATCGACCCTATTCTATATTCAATGCATACACTATTGACTATACTGATATTGTACCATGTTTTAAAGTTGAAATTAACCCTTATATGCTAGAAATTAGCTCACACTTTTAGTTCTTATTGCTTGCATACTTAGCATAGATCACATAGTCTAATTAGGTGGTTTTCAATTTACCATTTAGTTTCACTATTTTCTATTTTATACACACATAACCAAATCAAAAAATCTTTAACAATCACTTTAACAATTGTCTACCCAAGGCCAACCTACTTGGATTTCATCACCAAGGTTGACTTGGTTTTATAACCAAGTATAAACACGTGGTTAATGGTATATTCTAGCTAATCACCTGATACCCTTATCACTGTGGTGTGTGAAGTGAGGGGGTAGGCCATAATACCAAGTTTGTACCATTGCCAATACAGATCCTTTTTAGCCCAAACATCTTGAAACCATCTTTACGTTGTTTTTTAGTTCCTTGATTACAACCAACTTCCTATCACATTTAAAACTATATTCTAATAATCTAACAACATTCAGGTTAATGATCTAGTTAAATTTTACTTTCTAAGTTGATTGCTTTCTCTTTGCTCAATTGTGTGATGTATTGCAAAAAATTGCATTATCCAGCGTTGGTGAAAGGATTTGTGTTGTGTACCTTAATTGGATCAACCTCATTGATCTAATTAATTTTATGTTTCCTTTCAGTTCTTATTTTTTAAATTCTTTTAAAATTATTCTTGTCTTAGTAAACTATCATTTCAGTCGACATAGTCTGTTACAGAATGTTTATTTTCCATGTTTGTTATATTAGATCGACCCAGTTGAACCTATACACCTTTTCTGCCTCTATTTATTGTACTAGGTCAACCCAGTCAACCCTGTATAGTTTTTAAGCCCTATTTTATGTGCTAGGTCTACCTAATCAACTCTATATAGTTTCATGTCACTTCATATTTCCTTGTGTGGTTATCTAGTCTTATCTCATTATGGTGACATCTTTTCAGCACTCTCTTAAGCAAGAACATTGCATAATTAAGGATTTAGATAATAACCTCACTTATTTTATTACCTTAGATGAAACTATCCACTTTCTTCCTTCCTCTTTTCCTAAACCAAAACTAATCACTACACCATGTAATGTAGTTGAGGTCATTCATCTTAATCCTCCTCCCTACACCAATGTTGGGAATCCTCCACCTACAAAGAATCCTCCTCCTACCAACATTAAAAATCCTCTTCCTATCAACACCAATACCCCTCCTAAAAACACCAACCCACCTATTGATATAACTCAAATTATTTCACATGTAGTTCAACAAATGAATATCATGCAAACAACCAAACAGTCTCAAATGATGAACATGCAACAACATTTATTAAACTTGACTAGTCAACCACCTCAATTCATCATGTCTCTTTCAAATCAAAATTTTGTCCATCTTCCTCTTAGAGATGCCAATGGGAATATCATCCCTCAACCTCCAATGAATAAGAAAATGCTTCAACATCTTTAAAATAAACCTTTAGCCCCATTCATTGCATCCATAGATATTGGAAACATTTTTCTAACTATAAAAGATGATGGGACTAAAGACCCTACTATCTTTATTAAGTATTTTGATAATCCCTATAAGGAATGGGTCAAAACTAACACCTTTTCTACCAACAAGATCTTAGCCAAAACCTTTGTTGGTGATGCACTTGAATGGTACAACCAAATTCTTAGACATTACATCTCAGAACTAGAGGATTTAGTCAATGCTCTAGTGAAGGAATTCCAACATGATGACCTTCCTAAAAATTACCTTAGCCATTTCATCAATGCCAAGCAAATTCCTAATAAATCTTCTCATACTTTCATCAAATGATGTATCTCACTCATAAAGTGGATCATAACATGAATGATGATACTCTTTTAAAACTATTTATTACTGCTCTTAAACCTCTCCTTCAATACAAAATTTGAATCTTTTCACCTAAAACTTTAGAAGAAGTCTTAGACCAAGCAAAAAGGCAAGACTTTATTATGACTCAATTTGAAACACCTTAGACAACTACTAAAGCATCTTTTCAATCATTTTCTCATAACATTGATTCATCCAAGCCTCCTCAACCTCAAAATGGAGCATCCAATTCAAACAATTTTAACCCAACCCACCCTCCCTTGAGTCTAGAACAACTTAAGAATAAATTGCCACCCTTTAAACCCATGAGCTTTGATCTTTCCAAACCTCCTCCAAAATGGTACAATCCTAATAAATTTTGTTGGTGGCATGTTACTATAGGTCATTATCATGAGCCTTGTCATGATCTTCACTGATTGCTTCTTTATTAATTGCTTGATCCACATTTCAATCTTGATATTCTCACAAAACAAAGTTATCAAGACTATCTTCAAGATTCTAAAATTCAATCTCAAGAACCACAATCACATCAACATCAACTAATTAATGATCAACAACAATTATCCCATACCTACACCTCACTTTCTAATTGTGTTTAAACCACAGTTGATCTTTCTTCCTACACCAATAAGGAAAAGATAGCTAACATGAACAATTTTAAACATATTATTGCATCCATTAAACCTCAACCTCTTAGATCACATGAACCAAAAGAGTACTTAGTTCAAATTCCTACTCTAAAGTATGTCATACATGGTCATCCTTTACTTCCTCATACCTCTCCCACACATCATATGTCACATTCAACATCCCTAAAATATAACAAACCAACACAATTACCTATCTCCAAATGCACCTACCAATCCAATGCAAATCATTTTAATGGTTCAATGTTACCTCACTCCACCTCACATGTTAATGCATCTTGTGATGCCCATCCATATGTCCCTTCAGACTTTGAGACATCTTGTGATGCCCATCCCTACATCCACTTACCCATTAGGGCATATTAAGATGCCCACTCTTATTCTACATTGCACAATAACAACTAAATTCAACTTCAAGAAACCTTTCAAGACTCATAGACTTATATTTCACATGCTCATCCTTCATACAGACATTAGCATATATCTTGTATTTTTTGTCTCATGTTTCTTTATTTTTGTACACTTTACTTCTTTTAGTTTCACTTTACTAGCATCATCATTATCACCTTTACATTCTTGGTCTTTCTTACACATTACATTTAGAATTTGTTTTCATTTTGGCTATTATATATCTCTTTCATTTTTGTCTTTTTATGTCATTCTTTACCTTAATAGCTTTATGATTGTTTGTCCCCATTATTTAACATTCACCTCATTGGTGTTCACCTTGTGAGTTGCAGTGTAAGACCATGGATAGGACTTGGCCTTCCTCACAAATTAAGACATTAAAACATCTTTAAATCACTTTTTGGGATGACTACTACTTTCATTTATTCTTGTGATAGATCCATTATAGGTTAGTATGGATTCTCTAATGACATGACTATCATAATCATAGCCCCATCCCCTTTCATAGCAATATTTCCCTCCTTGTGATTAGCTTTGAGCATATTCATCATTGTATCACTTATTCCATAGATGGATCTCTTACGATCCCCAAATTTCCCTTATTTCCTTTCATTTGAGGCTCACATCAGTAAATTTTGAGATTGCACACATACTTGTGGGCAAGTCTAGAATTCTTTAGACACCTTGGTCTTTAGGTCCTTTTCTCTAGTGACCAAGTGTAAGCTCCCTTGTGTTTATCATCTTTAACACCCATGTTTAGTTTTCCAAATCCGTATGGAGGAAGAATATAAAAAAAATCCATAAAAACATTCAAAATCCAAATCATTTTAAAAAGGTAATATTCAAAATTCTAAAAAGTTAAATCACACTAAAAGACATGATTCAAAGCACATCTCTTTTTTATATTCAAATTTCAAACTCCATAGTTGGCCTCACAATAGAGATAAGGTCCATTGGGGTGCAGTAGGTCAGTAGATTAGAAAAGGAGAATTAAAAAAAAAATTAGTGCTACCTACTTTCTCACGTAAGTACCTAATCTTCACAGTAAACTGACGGCTCTATAAGGGGTCCTGAGGAATGGAAAACACATTGTGGGAAGGTAGGTCCATTTTAATTTTCATGCATATAGCCTTAATGGGATGATATATATACTTCACATATTATCCCAAGCTTTGTGTTCATTATTAAAAATGTCCTGAGTCCTTGGTGTTGACAGTTTTTAATCTTTCTCACTTTCCTAGTGTGTCTCATTCTTACTAAAGATTTTCACATCACCCATGTGGCACCTCAGATTCCTTATTTACATCACATTTTCTTTATATTCCCCTTGTTGGATATTGTTTTTAGCTGATCACATCTATCTTATTACACCTCTTGGTTTATAGTTTGTGAGTTGTATTGTAAGACATCAGATAGGACCATGCCTTCCTCACAAACACCCTTACACCATTTTCTTACCATACCATCTCATTATCATACTATGGCATGTCATTAGGTGGTTGTGTTTTCTTACATTGTATCTCAAAACAAGCACTAAGTTTGAATTTTAATCCTTTTGAGCTTTTTGATTTTCATTTCTCTATCATGTTCTTCTTTGATTTATGTGAACTTCATTTATCTTACATATGAAATTTGGCATTCTTACATGTTTATCTTTATGTATGACTTATTCATATTTGTCTTACATCTTGATTTGCATTTCATTTTCACTTATTTATGTTTTCTTTACTTTGATTTGACATGCTCATCTTACATGGAGTTATTTTTCACTTTCTTACATATCTTTAATTCACATCTTCTTGCATTGACATTCCTTTTTATCATTTATGTTTTAAATACTTCCCAGTGTGATTTAGGATGTTCTACATTCCTTTTTTCCATTTCTATTTTAAACACTTTCCAAAATTATTTAATGTATTCTATAATCATTTATCATTCACTTTCCATCATTTTTCATTCATTTGCCATCCTTTTGTCATTGACTTACCTTAAATATTCTATCCTTGCCTTAAAAATCTTAATTTTCCAACTTTCCTAAAAACTCTAACTCGTTCTTTTCCACTACTATATGCATATCTTCCAAACATTTCGATTTTTGGCTATTTTTTTGTTTTAACTTCTACAAGTTCACCTAGTGTTCTTCACATTGGATGCCTTCACTTATCTTGTACTCTATTTATTTATCTATGGCACTAAGGTATGTGTTTTTCAATTCTATCCTTTCATTTATCTTTTTTTTGCTTATTGCATTTTACTTAACATTAACATTATGTGTTATCATGTAATATTTCTCAAAGCACCATCTTGTGTTACACTCACATGACACGTGATGAGCTTTGAGTGGGGCATATGTATACACATAATATTTTCAAACTTTTACTGATTACTGACATTTTATATCTTATAATAACCTATCAAGTCGTAATTTATCTAAGTGCATGCCTTAAGGGGTGCATCGAGAAAGGGGTGGGTAGACCATTAGTGCTTCGTAGGATTGTTGTCCCTTTTGTTATCTATACACTTGTCTCCTAAAACCATTTACCCTAAGTTTGTTCTTCTCTAGTATACCCATTCTAGACTCTTGATACATTTTATCTTCCTCTTCCTTACCTTGATCCCATTTTATCAGTTAGTTGTACAGGGTCGACTGAGTCAACCTTGTATAGTTTTAGGGTATTTTCACTTAAGATTTATTTTGACCTTTTACTAACCTAGCTCAAGACCTAGTGAATTATTATTTGAAATTGTATAGGGTCAATTCGATTGATCCTATCGACTAACATATTTGGAAGGATTTATGGTAAGATCCACTTGTATATACAAGTTTATTTCCTACCATTTATAAGAAAGAAGTGAATAAGAAGTAAGTGTGAATGAACATCTACTTATTGACCATTCTACTTGAGAATTCAAGATTAGGGTTCCATATGTTATTTGGAGATATAGATCTTATCTTTTGAAGAAGTCATTTGGATGCATCGATAGGTTGTGTATCCTAGAGATGATTTGTATTTGTAATCCTTACATACCGCAACAACCTCTTGCAAAGCACCTTGGCCAAGGGAGAGATTGAGGCTCAACGGGTTCATCTTCAAGGTAAGTATTCCTAACTTTATTTTTCCTTTGTAAGAGTAGATAGATAATGAAGTTGTGATTCTGTTCCATGCATTAATATTTTGTATACTTTGACATGATTATATGTCTTATATGCATGTTTAATTTTATTGTTTCTAACCCCCCACTTTGTGCCACAAGATTTGGTGAGCACTAGATTAGATTTAATTTTCTTGTTATTAGAATATATGAAATATCAAAACCTAGGACCCCCTTAGGGTTATTATGTTAGACTAGAGGCTTTGGAACCCTCCTTAGCATAGTGTATTATGATAAGTGATCCCCTAATCAAGTCTAGTGGATCCCCATATTGGTCATGATCCTACTTAATAAATGTATTTCCAATTGGAAGTGTAGGTATGCTCTATCTTCTCTGAGCCAGGATTGGTTTATAGACATAATGCATTTCTGATTGCATACACTCCTAACATTCTCATGAATAACCACTTATCCTTTAGTTTCCCCAAATTTATTATCCTTAGCCAACACACTCACTATTTTATGAGACCATTCCCATATTCATCTACACATCAATCATGTTTCCTTAATATCATTTTTCTTCTATCCCATATCCTAGGAGAACTACATCTGACCTACATTTCATGTTGGATGTTTTGTCCATGAAACTATGTAGGTAGAGTCCACTTGCCTTATGCATATGGATTCATCTTGGCTACCCCTTCCTTTTCTTTTATTCCCCCATTTTTGCTTGTTTTGTGTCATTATATCCTGTAGCCTGGGGGCAATGTTTGGCATCTTATTTGTGTCATTGTTTCCCTATAGCCTGGGGGTAACCTTATGCCACTTGTCCTTGTGTTATTGTACCAATATCGTTATTACCTAGCATAAGGGTCACCCTATCACCTAGAATAATGCCTCTATTATATAGACACAAATAATTTTTTTTCTATTTGTAATAATATTTTTATTAACCATATTTTTTATATTACTATTTTTTTAGCTTTGTATACTTGCATATTGATTAATTGATTTATCTTACTATTTTGTGTTTTTATGTGTTTTGATTATTAGGTTGTTAGCTTATTTTGAATGTTGTGTTTGAATACATTTTATAAGCCTTTTGAGTTTGGCCTTAACTTGGGCTTAAATTATTTAAATTTGTATTTAACTTGTTTTATAGCTTGTTTATGTTTTAGAACATTCTTGTTACTTCTTAAGTCTTGATGATTCATATCTTGATTTTAAGTTGGTTACATTTTTTATTTGATGTCTCTTTTTATCTTTTTATTTTCTTTGTTTTTTGTTCAAATGTAAATGCTTGTAACTTTGGTTTTGGTATTGTTTATCATTATATTTAGTTGTAAATATTCACCATTAAATCGGTCCATTCATAATCAAAATACAATGTTATTATAGGTTATTCATACTTATGATGTATAATTTCATTTGACAAAGTAAACACCAAGTGTTTCGAGTCCAAAAGTCAATAGGGCACCGAATAATGTCTCTAAAATCACTATCCTACATATCTACTACCTAAACATGATATCATAAACATAATTGAACATTGGGCCATTTTTATTCTATCCTTCATTCCTCATTCCATTTTCTCCCACTTCTGGGAGAACTACATTGGCTTGAGGTCCATCTAGACTATGTAGATAATGCTTGGATACATGACGTATCTCAAGGCATCTCGACCATCCTTATCATCTTTGTTTCATTCTTATTCACATTTATATTATTCTAATCCAATCTCATCATTATTTAATCTCTTTTCACATCCTCATATGCCTGGTTTTTTGTGGCTTATTCAGTCTTTGAAAAGTCATTAGACCATCGTCCCTACATTTGTGCATGCCCATTTTTAATTTATGCGTTAGTTATATCCTTGAGCTATGCTTGCCAATTTTCCCTGTTGGGGCATAATGTTTAGACCAATCACCAATCTAATCAGTTGTATTAGGGAAATTTTTAATTATCAGTGATCAAATCATCCCTCCTAGGGCAAAATCAATTTATCAACTTATCAAATCTGCTCTTTTGGGGCATATTATTAATTTATTGACTTCATTTCTTTGGAGCAGTGATCTCATTTTATTTTTATTCTAATTCTAAGCTCTACAATGTTTGCATTCATTTTGGAAAATCAAATTATTTAACTTATTTTGGGATCGATCATTCCCTAAGCCCATAACTTTCACCCTATTTTGGGTATGTCAAAGAGTGTTGCTTCTATTTTGGGATGCATTCTTCCCACTTCCCCTAGCTTGGGGCCTATTATATTTTATTATACTTTATCATTGGGAATCAATGCATGTAAGCATTATCTCATATGGATTTAATCTCATCTATGGGTTAATTTCACTCTTTCTCTCTTTTTCGAGAGTCCATCCCCCTCTTTCATCCCTACATGCCCTTTTGAGGGGGCATCATGGGTCACTAATTATTTCTTCAATCATTACCTTCCAACTTCTTATTAATGACTTTTTTATTCTTTAAAAATTTGTTTCTTCAATGAAATGTCTTGCCATGCCTTCTCAAATAGGGGCAAAATGTAGACATCTGATTGTTATCACTATTGTGTTAAGATTGTAAAATTGAATAACATTTTGTGACAATGCACAATCTAAACCAAAATAACTTAAATTCTCTAATTCATTTGTAAACATCACGTGTAGGTGACAATTTATGCTCATGTATCTTTGAATGGGGTAATGCATTTTATGCAATTGTTATTTTCTTCTAATTCAATTCATATCAAGTTTTCAACCAAGAAAATTGCCATTCTAGACCATTTAAATGTTCTAATTCATTTTCACACATCATGTGAAGGCACTGATTTGTGCCTATATATACCTAAATGGGGTAATGCACCATTCATAATCATTATTTTCCTCTTATTCAACTACGGTCAAATTACAATCAATTAAATTGACATTTTTGACCATTTTGATTAAATGTGCGATGAATTTCTAATAATTGCAAAATACTAAGTAATGCCATTAAGCAAATTAAATCAGATTAAGATCTTAGAAATTTATTGAATATCTATTATTGAAAATTCATAATTCAAAATATCTGAGCCATGGCACAACCCATGGCATCATCAAAAGGGTGTTAAGAACCAAGCATTAATGGAGATAAATATTAGGTTTAAGGCCACCCATGCCTTATTAATGATCCCTTATTCCAAAATATTAATTCTTTGTCCTCCAAAATTGAATTAATAATTGGCCACACATCTTGATATCAAGATGGACAATCACGTTTGATTCTCAACATTTCTAGAAAAGTATAAATACATGAGCCACCATAGACAAAAGACAAGCTTTTTATTGCAAACAACCTATACATAATTATTGCTAGAAGAGCTTCACTAAATCCTCCAAATTGACCATCAAGGAGCCAAAGACATTGGTACAAGAAGAGATGATGGAGGTCCAAACCACATTGACAAAGACTTGGAGAACCAAATTTGGGCAAAAACACATTTATGGACCATCTTTAAAGGAGAGCCTCTTTGGGAGGGTATTGCTTGTCTTGATTTCCACATTAGTTTATTGATTTCACTGACACCACCCCTCGAGTGAGTTGGCTTAGCATGTTAGGTTCTATATGTTTATTATTGATTTTCCTTACTAATTCATGAACTAACCTACTTTGTAATCCTGCTTTAAAATACATGATACAAATTTTAGTATTTTTCAAATTATTAGATTGATCAGATTGTATGACAAATTATGTCATTACATATCATACGATGGCAATAATTGGATCATATTTTGGGTATGAACATAGTTCATGCATCCACTATTTTATTTTACTATGTTGTCACTGATTGTATTAAATTGGGTGTATGAACATAGTTCATACATCCATTATTATATTTGACTATGTTGGCATTGATTGGAATCAAACTGGGTGCATGAGCATTCTTTATATATACACACTACTACAATTTTATACTTAATATCATAGCATTGATGGTATGAAAGGTTACATATTGAATCTATAAGTTCATCGGTATCAGTTGATTCACCTGCATTAAACTTGTATGGGCTTCCCCTTTCATCTTTAAGTTAAAGATAATCTAAATTGGTAATTTTGGTTGAGATTTTGTGCACTTGATTCCCTATCACTTCTTCGTAAATCGCTTGGAGTTTTGTTCAATTTTATAGCTAGGAAGTGAATAAGACTAAAAAATGTTTTCTCCACATCTATTGGGTTAGTTGAGGACCCATGGCATTTCCTCCTTTCTCCATTTTGTCAGTCAATTCATGAACCATGGAATATTCATTCTTTGCAACGTGAGCATACTCCATGAACAACACAATATTGCAGGCATACATGTATAATTTTTCTTTGAATATTTTTTGATTTCTTATTATGACTCTACTTTATTTTATTTATTTAGTAATCTATCTAATTACATATATCATTTCTTGCAGAAACACATGGACATTATAGAATATTGGGTAAATGGAAAGTTTAATTTCAGAATTGTTAACGTATATTTGCATTCTCTTTATCCTTTTAAACTCATAATTGCTAACACATAGGATTTTTAGTTACAATTAAATACTACACTAAATGGGAGGGCATTTGTAGATAATAAAATTTGAACAAGGCTTTTTCACAATGATTTTATGTGACTTTACATATACGGATCCTCAATTATGAATATGAAACTTATTGGCAGACTCATCTTGGTATTTTGTCATCTTCTTGATTGTATAATATTATGCAATACTCTATTTTAGCATTTCCAGCTTCATAAACTATGTCATAGGGATTGTCGGCCCTATTTTACTTAGCATTGAGTTTTCTTTGGATTTTGTATGAATTTAAAATTTATGGTTGTTATCATCATACACAAGCATTTAAAATTTTTGTAAATATTCTAAAGCCTTTTTTCAACTAATTTTGGGCATGTTTCTTTTTGGACCATTTATTTTACACATTTGATTACTCTTGGGTTGACTTTTACAAACCACTAATTTTTAAAATTCAAATTTGACAACTTTATATATGTAAATCCCCTTGAATGAATTTATAGACAAAAACATTCATTGTTACAAAGTTACATATGAATTTCAAACTACTCTAAACTCATTTTTCATTGCAAAATCGAAAGTTTCTAAGGTTAATTTTATATTTTTCATGCTTGTAATAAAGGAGGTCCTAGGTGAAATAATATCTAGACTTATATACACATGAATTGGCACACACTCACATTAAAGAGAGAAATAAATGTGGTTTGATCCCTTTTCATAATATTGACAATGTAGGCAATGCTTAGCTAGTTGACGAAGATTGATTGAGGCTAGTGCAAATTAAAATACTAACTCTTTTACATGTTTTCTAATCAAAAGTTCAAGATCTAGAGTTTGGAAAAAGGAGAAAGAATATATGATTATTTGCATAGGTCTAAAGGTGATTATACATAGAAAATACATTTACAAATGCAAGCACATAGTCTTAAGTGAAAATATTTTAAATTTGCCTCCCCGAATGAGTTTGTCAAAAGTAGAAGTTATATCTTAATTTTGTAGGCATTTGTATTTGGCATAGTCAGTTTTTGATTTGATCCTACACATGGATATTGCAGGGTACATATGATGATTATCATCAAATACAAAGACTAGATTTGAGTTATAACAAGTTAAGTAATCTGTATCCCTTACATGCTTGATCATTTATATATTTAACATGTGTAATAAATCATATTTAGCATTTACTTTGTATGATTGTTAATATACATTATGAAATCTAAATATTCAAGGTTTTATGCTTATTTATAACTATATACAAAATAAGGTAAACCAGGTTTGAAATTACTAACTATAATACTTGACTATGCATGTTTGTCCATGTGTATATGTAAAATATGTAAACTAAATCAAATTATTCCAATTCTATCAATTATATTATGTGCAATCATGTCTTTATGACATTCTCCCATTGATATTCCCCCTCTTTTGATCTAAGAGGAATGAAAAAGTGATATTCACCTTAACTCAAATGGATAAGATAACTATGTTGTATTTGTGTGATTCATGTAGTAAAGAAGCATATAGTTGTGTCATGTCAAAGTATATATATCAATGAATCTCATAATATGCATACATAACAATACCTAAGATGCATGGTGCATATCATGGAAACATTTATAAGATAACAAGCTCAAAATAAAATCAAACACACACAAGAGTACTCAAAATTCAAGCAAAAAGGGGTCTAAGGAGACTGCAAACAAGGGGCATATTCAAATGTCACACACTCAAGATGAGGACATATGAAAATGTGCACAGACCAAATAAACAAGCAAAACTCAGGGCACTATGGCCAAAAATCAAGATAGATGTTTAAATGTTTCAAAAGCAAGATAAATAAGCAAACAAGAAGTACACTCAAGTAAGCCAGATGAAGAGATAAAGTATATGAAATAGCAATAACTAGCATAAGCATGGCATACTAGTCTTTGTATACATATGTTAGAAAAATGTCAAGTAGAATAGCATATCAAGGTACACTATGTAATATAGTAACATGAGTATAGGCATGCGTAAATGTCAGTATATAAGCTCAAATGGAAATGATCATAAAATAATAGAACATGTGTCAATCATGATCATATCAAGATCCCCCAACGTAGATTGTTACACAATAATAAGAAAGGTCCAACTTCAACATGCATATGTATTATGGATATAATGCATACATGTATCACACTCAAGTACCCATGAAACATGTATGCGAATAAATGATATGTTATATACTAATATAACATTAAAAACATATGCAGAAAGTTAGTAAACATGTAAAATGCTAAAAAAATTCATATTTTTTTATTTATTTGAATGTTTTTGTATTTTATTTGAAATATTTTATTTTTATTAACTCATCATCAAAGGGCATAGGACCACTTGAGAAATTTAGAAACCCTTGTTTATAGTGATGCATTACCACCTCCTCAAATTTTTCTCATAGTTGGTTACTAGAATCCTTTGGTATTGGTTCATCACCATACCCATAATGTTGTATACAAACCTACCTACCCTCAAAAGTAAAGGTGAGGCATATATTTTTAGTATCCAATGTTGCCTTTAAATCAACCAACCATTATTTCCCAAAATTAAATGGCAAATGTGGCTCTGAATCCAATACCCATATGACTGTAGGAACAACCTATGGTCAACATGAAATATGTAACATAATGTATCCAATAGACCTTGGAAAGAGAATGCAATGTGTTAACTCCTTTATAGTACATCCTAACTACCATAAATATGAAACATTACATACTGTGTGCCAATTGGGAATATCAATCTTGAGATGCTCACAATAGTTCCCTTTGATATTCACAATAACGATTATATATTATTATCATTGGTGCTTTCGAGGATTCCCCCTTTTACTTTATATGTTTGAGTTTTTTGAGATCAAGGATAATTTTTATTGTTCTTTCATAATCTATATACGCCCCTCATTTTTGTATTTATAAATGTGGTTTTTTAATGCCTCATAATTACTTGTATCATGGCATGTAATTTGATTATAATTAAAATATGGTGATCCTTCTTTTTGGATGGTTTTTTTGTATGATTTGCATCTATTAGGAGGTAAATATATTAGGGTGTGCTCATGTAACATAGAAATAATATGTTCAGAACATCATGTGTTATAGTTATCTATAATATTAGTTGTGATGATCTATTAGAAGATTCCACATTACTCACATGATGTATTTGCATTCATCCCTTGTGAGGTTGGCTTAAATATTTTAACCAAGAGGAATGAATGGTATAACAATAATTCTCATGTTCATTTTTTATTTTTGCCTTGCCCTTATTTGAAGTTGATTTTATATCCTCTAGTGTTGAATTTAAATTGTAAGTACCAAAGCCCATAGGCATGAACAGATTGTGTGAGATATGCTCAAGTGGATTAGAGCTAAGAATTTTTAGATTTTAATTAGTAATATCATGAGCAAGTTCCTCATCACTGTCATTATAATCTGAAACGTTACCATCTTGTTGTTCAAAATTTACCCATAAAGGAAGCTCAACTATTTTATTTTCTTATGGTTGTGATATCATGGCTTCCTTTTTAATAGAGAATGTTTGACTTCATAGTCCTTATGTTCATTTGTAAGTACCTGGGAAGTTAATTCCTTATAAATATCATGATAGGAATGATCTATCTTACTTGATTGACATGTCTCATAAGTTGTTATGTTCTCCATTGGAATAAATTATTTAGGTGGTATTATTTGAGGGAATTCTACTATATCGAAATGTAATATTTATAAAAATTTAAAAGGTTTATCATCTACATGTATGGTCGATAATGTTCCATCACGTATAAATTTTACACATTGATGTAATTTAGATGGTACAGATTCCATAAGGTATATCCAAGGTCTACCCAAGAGTAAGTTATAATGCAATGATTGAGACATTACTTGGAAGGTACCTTGTATCAATTTTAGCCCCAATGTCATACCTAATGAAATCTAACCAATGGGTGGGTTGCATGAATTATCAAATCCTTTGATATGTATGTCTTATTTTTGAATAATATCTTGAATAATACCCATTATTTGCCAAAACATTGTGTTGTAAATGTTTAAACCTGATCCATTGTCAATGAGTACTCTCTTGATTTCCTTATTTTGAATATATAATTGTATAAATAAAGACAAATATTGATCAATGATATCCTTTGAGGTAAATTTGTGTGGTCAAAAGTAATGAGATATTCATTATTTTTGAGGTCTTATGTAATATCTATAAAATAAGTCAGTTCGATACCACTTAGTACTTGGGTTTCATGTAAGGATTTATATAATATATATTTATATATAGTTGATTATTTTAAAATATTGAAGATTGTTATCTTAGCATGGGTATCACTTAATTGTTTAAGTATATCATACCCCTTAGATTTGATTACTAGCTTAGGATTAGTAGGAATATGTTATATATTAATAGGTGGTTAAATATTTTGACATCTTTTCCTTTTCATGTAGTGATAGCATGGACCCCAGAATCTAATATAAGCCATGGGTGGAGAATAATGGAAAGGGATGGTAACTATCACTTGTTTAATATTTAGGTGGGAAAATAGGTTAAGAACATGCACGTTGGCACCTAGTGAAGTTAGATAAGGGGTCAATGGTATCACAATAAAAATTATAAAGAAGGATTAAATTTGTGTCTTATGTTAAATCGTGGACTTTCTTTGTGCCAACTTGTGGATTCCATTTGGTCATAATTTTTATAAATGTAACATTGTATTAAATACATGAAACAATGATAATTATGATGCTTTTAATAAAGGAAAATTTATTGTGTATTCATTTTTTGAACATAATGTATTCTTTTAAAATTTGAAAGAAATCTATTTTTCTATAAATAAGTTTAAATAATTTAGAAATTAGAAACCTTAGGGCACACTAGATTCAAACTAGAAATAATTAGAGGTCATGTTCACAAAATGTTGAACCTTTTTTGAAAAAAAAGATTAAATAAGAGAGAGTAGCCTAATAAAAAAGGAGTAAGCTAATCTTTAAAGTAGGCCAATTAATGAATTTAGGTTCTAGAGATACCCTGATAAGAAACATTTAATCTAAGCATGTGCCAAATATATAAAATATAATATTTAATATTCTAATAATAAAAATAGAAAGGAGAAATTATACTTAGCTTATACACTGATGCATAGGTAGATCTGAGGAAGGCAGGTGTAGAAATAGACTATCTAAAGAATCTGATCCAGTTATGAGATTTTAAAAATTATTTTTTTCATCATGGACACATGCATCACCCTGGGGACACTTACATCGACACTAATATATGTGCTTCAACACATATGTTATGTATTGAATATTGACTATTGTTTATTTTTCAACTTGGGTCTTTCTATGTTTTTTATCACCTTTCAAATTGTGTGTTCAAATCACATGCATAAGCTCTCAATATCATAATATAGCTCAAACCCTAGCTCTTCACCCTAGGTTATCTTACCTTACCAAAAATGGGTTAGTGGGCTCATAGTATCAAACTAACCTCAAAGACCCCTTTATCAATGAGCATTGCCTACATAACTACTACTCTAAATAAGGTCTCAAACATGTGTATTTCTCCCCTATGTGTTATCTTGTGTGTGCACAAAGGTGCAATCTGCTATATACAAGTGCATGTAGTGATCTAGCTTGTAACTTGACAAATATTGCTCATGGGCTATTCCTTGAATGATACATACTTGTAATATGATTGATCTTATTATTGATATAGAAAAAGGGAAGAATAAGTTAATATAACACAATTATGAAATTAATTGAATGAGTTTGAAAAGGTACTTTCTTAGTATTTTCTAGATGAATGATGAATTAGATTTAACATATTTTTATACCACCTATTTTTAAAATTTCCTCAAAAAAGGGTTAATGAAACATAATAAGCTAACCTGTATGTTTTGAAATATTTGTAAATTTTAGTGTTTAGAATGCAAGGACACTTGCTTTGGGATAGAGACAATAGCATCGACACTATTATCCAAGTCTAAACACAACTATCTAGGCAAGGTAAATTTTAGTGGCTATTCTTTTTTAATTCATGAATATTTCAATTTATAAATTGGCACTTGGATATTTTTAGGGGGTGTTGAATAACGTGGATTCACCTAAATTATTTAGGTTTAAGTTAATTTTCTAGGTTAGATCACCTACCATTTAAAATAAAATTCATACATACAAATATAGTTTTCCACTTCATCGAAAGTCAATATGAGCATATTCGCCATTATATGAAATCAAACATGCACCCATATACTCATAATGGTAACTTTCATTAACAAGAAAGGAATGAAGTGTCAAGTGATGGTGTTGAATGAAAACATGTTTCCAAGTGACACCAAAGCTATTGAACAACAATAATGTTATCAAATGATGATAATGTTTCCTAATGAAAGTAATGTTATCTATTGATAGTAATGATGTTGAATAATTACAACACTACCAAATGACAATAATGCTTTCATTATAAAATAATCTCTGTTGTTTGATAATAATGCTATCAAGTGACAACATTGTTGTCATTTGGAAAATTACTATGAAATGAAAACATTACTTCCATTCAAAAACATTACTATCAAATAATATCATTCATGTCATTCAACAATATTATTGATAAATGATAGCATTAATTTTTTTCAATAGCATTGTTGTCAAATGACAACATAGATATTATTTAGTAGCATTGCTTTCATTCATCATCAACTCTATCATTCAGTGGTGAAGAGGTATGATCCATATAAAAATAAGGTGTAGTCTGTCTATGGGTTTTCTATATACTTGCATTCCCATCTAGCTTATATGCCCCATTATGATTCATCTGTCCATTTTCCTTCTCACCTAAACACCGTCTGTTAACTTTCACCAAAATTTTGAAACACATATTTAGAGATTTTCTAAAAAAAATCTAAGTTAATTTCTATATGGGCCGCTAAAATTTACCCTATATCTAGGGAGATGGAAGGTTATTAAAGTTTTGTAATTGACAACAAAGGATATATATATATATATATATATATATATATATATATATCATAATTAAAGTGTATTGTGAGCTACATATGATATGTGTAATCATAATATTAGGGTTAAACTACAAGATAAGTATTTAGGCTCAATGGCATGGTGAAGGCGAACCTATAGGCTGCAAGGAAGGATTTGAACTAAAGGGTAGAGCCTTGAGTTATATTTTTCAAGTGTACAAGACTATTTTAACATATAAATCCATATTTAAGCATATATATATATACATATACTTATGCATATGCATATATGTGTGTGTGTCTATATGTATATATACATATATGTGTATGTGTGTGTATATTTATATACACACTAGGGATTCTTCCCTCATGTGATTGAAGGATTTTTATTTCCTTCCAATAGAGTGATCACTCTACTAAAAGTCAAAAATAGGGTTATCAACCACCTATGCTGATGTAATCACCTTACAAAGATAAATCTAGTGAATGTTATATTGTGTTAGGATAAAAAACTATGAGTGATATTTTTCAAGTGTACAAGACTATTTTAACATATAAATCCATAATTAAGTACACACACACACACGTGTGTGTGTGTGTGTGTACTAGGGAGTCTTCCCCAGTGTGATTGAAGACTTGTCCTTTCCTCTTGGTAGAGTGATCACTCTATTAAAGGTCAAACATATGGTTATCAACCACATATGTTGATGTAATTACCTTACAAAGATAAATCTAGTAAATGTTATATTGTGCTAAGGTAAAAAACCCTAACGCAAAAATCATCCAAAATTAGAGTCATTGGAAACTTATACCATTATTATTACCTCACCAAGATAATTTTAATGACTGCTATATTTTTCAAGGGTGAAAAACCCCAAATACATTTTTTTTTGTTTTCTTCATTTTAAAAACAAATGATGTAAAAACCTTGATTTTTCCTAGAAAAAATGTATTATATTTTGACTCAAAAAAATCCAAGCAATGGTGTGGATAAAATTATTAATTGAACAATAGATCTAGAAAAGTAAGAAAAAAATTGTAGGACAAAAACATTATTTGCCCCGAATATTTGTTTTCACTTTCTTGCATAGCTCAAATGCATTGCAAAAACTTTATCCAAATCAAAACTCTAATGCTACTTGTAATGAAATTAATATATATAAAGAGAAGATTAAAAATAATAGATCATAATTCAACATTGAGCATGAACATATTAACAACAATATTTCATAAATAAGAGTAGTAGAATGAAGTAGATCCACATTATATGAGTGAAATGAACAACAAAATTTTGATTATATGATTGAATCATTTCGAGGGGAAAGTAACCTTACAATAAAAAAAATCATAATATAATGATACAATACTCAAGATCTACCTCCTATATATAATATAATTAAATTATGATTAGATAATTCTAATTAAGTTAATTATATATATTATTATAAAATATATAATTTATCAAATGATTAAGTCAACATTTATGCATGTCACCGTTCATACAGATATATTTTAGTACATCTAATAAGATAAGGGAATGGCATGATATATATTGATATTAATACAAGGGTTGAGTATGAAGCCTTATACATTAACATTGACATAAAATTTAGTGAATGTAATAATTAATTTCAAAATATGAAAATGAAAATAAAATAAAAACAAATATGATTAAAGATTTTTATTTTTATATTTATATTTGAGAGGGCAAAATTGAGTATTGTTGACTTGTGTACATGGGAATGTATGTAAATGGTGAACTTGATGGACACTTGCATTGGGAATATGGAGGCATGTCAGGGGCTAGTTAGTTTTAGACTTGTATCTTATTGGAAAAAGAAATTGGTTTTGAAATGTTTAGTTAGTTGTTTGGGATTTGAAATGCCATGTTTTGTGTTTTATTATGTTGATTCATGAGATTTTTATGTCTTTAAATTGTGTTTGGTGAATAGAAAAGGATATTAGTTTTATAGTTTGATATGTTTTTGATTTAGATGTTATTCTCAATGTTTTTAATGAAATGTTAGATTTAGTTTTACTTAAAATGATATTTTCATAAATCTTTTTTTTTTAATGAATTTTGTAAATTATCAAGTAAATTGGGATGTGTACAAAATGGCTATTACGATGATCTCTCAAACTTTTTGAATCAATGTGAAAGCATAAAAGCAACATCTATTAACTTTACTAAAAAAATTTATAGCACATGGTTAAATTTTGACAAGTAATTGAGATTCTTACTTAAGGACAATATATATTTTAACATTGAAGTTTTCTAACTTTAACACTGTTTACTAAAATTACTATATTATATTGTAGAAGTAATTTCATTATTTTTTTTAAAAATGCATATTTAACTCTACAATTTAAATAGTTTTTGGTACAATTAATTTGCAAGGTTTCAAAATAAAACCCTACAATAAATCTACATTCATTTGTAAAATGTAAATATTATTGACAATAAACTATAAATCATTGATAAGTTTGCCTCATTTGGTTCTATTATGATAGTCATCATCTATTGATCAATAATTTGTTAACTCTAATAGTGGTTTGCTTTGATGTGTTTAACAACCCAATGAAGACTTTAAGAACACATTAAATTGGTGGTGTGTTGAAAAGTACAAAAGGAATCTATTGAGATTTGCATAACATATTTTTATAAGTGTCCTCTCTAATGATAGTGGTGAAGAGCATGTTTCAATTTTGCCTACAACGATATATGCTTCACTTTACATACATTCAAGGAAGGCCTAAAACCTATAACAATCATATGTCAATGAATTGAATGCAATTATTTTTAAGATATGTAAAGAATGTGTATAGAAAGGATCATTTATAGTACATAAACTATGAAGAAAAAAATATTATAATTTTGTGCATACATAGTAATAATTATACTGCATTATTTGCTCAAATAGTTTGATGGTATCTTATAAGCATGTTTTTGAGCCTCTATAAAAAAATTGTTAAAGACAAAGGGGAACAAACCCATGCACTCAACCATAATAACCCATACCCATCCCTACTATCAACTAACCTTCAGATTTATAATACCATATCAAAGAAAAGAATAAGGTACCAACACATAGTTTAATTATTAGACCCCTATGAGTTTCTTAATGGTGAAGAACTTGTGATCTTAAAAATAAGGTCACAAGTTCAAACCCTATAGGGGATGAGTCACAGGATAAGAAGATGATACATGAGCATTGCATGGTAAAAGGGGAATAATTATTGACATCAATAAATGAAACTTGATTTTGTTCATATTGAAAAGCCATTGGAGTATTTACGATTAAAAAAAATCTTAGATTCTTTAAAAAAATATAATTTGGTGATTCCACCTGAATCATCTATCGTGCTCTCCATGAAATCTTCTTTACTTTTATTAACCATTTTTAATCCATTTAAATTATGTTTAGATCTTGATCCAGCCAAGGGTATTACTTTTGTAGCTGGAAATTCTACCTTTATGAAAAGATGTGTTAATAGTTCTTCCATTCTAAAAGACTTTGAAGGCTAGATAATGGTTAAAAAGTAAAATTGGTCTTTAAAAAAGTTAGCTTCTAGGCATATGATCTTATATCTCATAAAAAATAGGGTTGTTAAAATTGCAGTGGAATAATATTTTGTAACTTTTGGTTGTGTTTTTTTATTTTGTAACTATAATGATTATGGAAAATTATGGTGGTTAGTCGAGACTATTTTGATTCTCTACTAGTCTACTAATGTTGTGGATAATTTGAATATTGGTTACATAAGAATGATTGTAAAAGTTTAATTGCTTATGAATTTTTAGTTTGTAGATGTGAATAATTGTTATGAATTAATTATCTTTTATAAGCTTTTAAAGAAGCACTTGCTTTATTGCTATTGAAGATATGGTTTTGGTTGTGGAAGTCAGTTTTTTTAGGTTTCCAAGTTAGTTTGGGTTTATAGATGAATAATTTTTGATACAGTAAGTAGTTATATATTTATAATGGTTTTTTAACTCTAAAATTTTATTATAAGGATCTTTCTTATTTGAATATATGGATGAAGGACCCTTTAACCCTGTTATTTAAAGATGAAAAAAAAATAAAAATATAATTTTATCTAAAAGTTCCTCATAGTGTCAACCATACAAAATAAAATTTTCTACACAAATATACATTCTTTCTTATACAAGGAACATGTGAAACACCTATAGACCATTGGGATTATCACCACAAATAAAATTTGAAAATAAATAAAATAAACTATACCAATAAGAATTTACATCCACATTCTAATGGAACCTTCACAAGAAGTTATTGTTAGTAGTAGTTAACATTTGTACACCAATCAAATAATGGGTTAGGTGCCTCATACATATCAACAACCCTATTAGCATGTAAAACCCAACATTAAATGACTAAAAGCCACACAAAAAATGATGACAGTTGGTGTGAATAATTATTATTATTATTATTATTATTATTATTATTATTATTATTATTATTATTATTATTATTATTATTATTATTATTATTATTATTACACCAGAGTTGTTTTCATTTAGGTGAATGAATCAAAGATTCATCTCATGATTTAGATGCCAATTAAATGCATAAAGTGGACATTCAAATCCATCACATTGGCACATTGGTGTGTCATGCCATCATACATTATCCACATGTATGCTCCCTATCACCATCTTAACTGTTGAATCTGTAGAAATCAAATACACAAAAAACATCCATTAGATATAAAGGAAAACCTCCAACCGATTTTTATAATATCTACAAGCTTGGATTTGTATGTATGTATGAATAACAAAACTTGTTCGATGTATATTGTGATTGATTATGAAAAACTTAGGTAGTGGTGCTCTTGAAGCAATTTTTTTTACACAATCTATTAATAAATAAAAAAATTCAAAAGAACAAGTTATTCATTTTGGTTTTATTTGTTCAAACAAGCAAAATAATCTAGATTTTGAACTTGGTAATTGCAACAATGCCATAAAGAATATGGATATGAGCCTTGAAGGCCTTGGGGCCAAGTTATGGGATATGAGTGATGTGGATGGATTTTCAAGGCAACCATTAGAAGATGGGACCACCATGAATTTAAGGTTGGAGATTTTAAAAAACCCTCTTTTGTGGAGATAAATTTCAAGGAAGAGCTTGATATTAGCATAAATAATGGACTTGAAGGTTTAGGATCCAAATAGGTGCTTAAGGTGGAGACATTAAATCCCTTAGACAATTCATTGGAGAGTTTTTGGAGTAAAGATCTTGATCATGAAATATTTGCAGATGAGAAATGAGTTTTCCCATAGTAGGAGCTTAGCAATATTCAATCTTTGTGTTTGGTAGGTTCTTTAAGTGAAATTTAAGAAGCTTCTAATAAAGTAGATAGACATGTACTAGAAGGAGGAATTTTATATTCTAATGCTCATATCACTGGGAAATTTGATTGTCTATTGGAAGACCCAGAAGGTCAGAATAGCCGTAGGGTTGGATTTAATAACATCATCAATGCTAACAATGAGTCCTCAATTATAGCAAGTTGTGATTATCATCTTCACTAAAAGCCTACAAAATCAGGGAATGCAAATAACGGTTATCCAACCCGATCATTTCACCTTTGCCAACATAATCTTAATGTGTATAAAAAAATTCAATGTAGTGTCCTAATAATAACAGGTGGCAATAGTATTGTAAGCAGTGTGTGACTTGTTAAATGCAAAATCATGCATTATCAACAAAAAAATAAAATAACATTACTAAATGAAGTAAGGAGAGATAAACTTAGGTGAAAATTAAAATTCATACCTAAGCAAAAAAAACAAACATTTGAAAACTTTAAAGTAACCAAATAACAATTGGTAGAAAACCTTACCTGTAATTCTTCTTCACTACTTTTAGTTTTTTTAATATATTCTATGATCTGTAAGAAACAAGAATTATTAGATCTGTATGGTACAAGCTCATGGTATAATACAAAACCATACAAGTTAAAGAAGCCAAAGGGGCTTCTAACAACATTGGACACTTAGAAGTTGTATAAGATAGGTGTCATACATGAAGCTTTTTCTATATATTATATAATTATATGAACTATAACATTATATAATATCATAATATATTAATAATGTATTATATTATCAATAATAAAAAATATATTATATTATTTTTTTAATAATTATAAATAATTTTTAAAATGTTATTGTTATTGTTATTAAAACATAATATTTAATTATATATAATATATTAATATTACAATAAAAATAATATTTTTATTATATATTTTATAACATATATTATTATATATAAAATTAATATTTATTATTACTACACATTAATAGTTTTTTTATATATTAAAATAATATTAAATAATAATTATACTTAAAAATTATATAATATAATTTTCTATATAATATATTATACATTATTATAATATAATATATTTTTAATTAGTATATATAAATATAAAATTTTGAACCTCAATATCTTGTCCCCAAGTCAATGGGCATTGCATTGTTGAATCTAGCTGCATATGAGATGTGGAGCCTTAATGCAATCAAATTAGCTCTCATGATAAGACATTAAGGTCTAAGAGTTTATCTTTTAGCTTTGATTCATTCATGCTATCAATATATTGAAACCTAGAGCAATTATATCTAGCTTAAAAACATACGAAAACACCATACTTAAACTCCTATAAGAAAGGGCAAGGCTATACAAAACATGCAAATAGTGAAATATTTCAAGGTGAGTTACATGACGCAAGTGAGGGGTAATAAAAAGGTATTTTAGGTGATATTGTACATCAAGAGACCTATATAAAAATATAATATTATATAAAATATAATAATGCAATATAATATCAGTATCAATGGACACATTACCATTTGGAAGACAAGCATCTTTCTCTACGACAACATATAGATAATACTTATACCATATAATTTACATCTACACACGTGATTATGCTAAATTTAAATTGGCTTGTCAATGTAACAATAATGCAGAATAATGCATGTCAGTTATATCAAAGCAAGGAAGTGATATCTTTGATTGGCCATTTTATATTGTCAAGGGTGGATGAGGACATCATGAGAGTCGATTTGATTGTAGTAGAGCTCCACATCTCATGTAAGAGTCAAATCAATGATGCAATGTCATTGATGTTAGGACAAGACATTGAGGTCCCAGAGTCTATCTTGTAGCTTCCATTCATCCATGATGTCAATATGTTGACACCTACAATAATTACATAATGTCTAAGAACATGCATAAACATAATACTCAGACTCTTGGAAGAAAAGGCAAGGCCATACAGAACATGCAAATAGTGAAATATTTCAAGGTGAGATGAGTGGTGATGGTGAGTAGCAATGACAAGGTATATCTAACGATTTAATACACCGAGGGGCCCATATTGAACACCTGACCAAGATTCAGTGCAATTTTTGGATTTGTGACCATCTTTCATTACAAAGGGCTATGTAGCTTGCAAGATGGCAGCATCTTTCAATGTTCATTATTTTATTATCAAGGGTGGACGAAGATGTCATGAGAGTTGGTTTGGCTACGATGGGGTTCTACATCTGATGTGTGGCTCAAATCAATGATTCAATGCCACTAATATGGGGACAAGAAATTAAAATCTCAAAGCTTACCTTGTAGCTTCTATTTGTCTATGCTACAAATTGTATTGATAGATTTGAAATGTTGCTGAATTTTGAACATGAATCTTCCTAGGGTTCATTGAGTTTGTCACTTGAAATACCCTGTTCACCTTACAATCTTTCACCACTTCCATTTTCTATATACCTTGCTCTTCCCTATCATTTTACTATTGCTCAAGCTCACTATAAAACAAAACGTCTCCTCCCTACACAATGCATTGCCATATCATATGAAAGAACAAACACCCTAATTTTCTACTCTCACCTCTACCATAAATATTAGATTATTATTACATACCGCATAATGTAAAAAAAAAATAAGACGAAACCAATGGTCATAAATTTCAAATGAAGTACAAGTATTAATCTATATTTTTTCCCTTTACAAAACTTGTTTTACTAAAAATGAAAATTATGCCATGTCTTATAAAAATGCACTCTAGTAAATATACCAATAATAGGAAATTGATAAAAACAAAATTAATAAAAATAAAATAACATATAAACTTGGATTTGTATTGTTGGCCCTCTTGGACAAGCGTAGAGAAGGCTCCTAAAAAACCCGCGTATGCCGCTTTGAGTGGCGCGTACGCGGTATTCTTTAGTAAAAGAGGAAGTAATGGTTAGTATTTTTACCCGAGGCTGCGGGGATAGCTCAGTTGGGAGAGCGTCAGACTGAAGATCTGAAGGTCGCGTGTTCGATCCACGCTCACCGCACTCCATGTCTTACTGTAGGTCGAGCTTTGAAAACGACTTACTGTTTTTCCCTCTTCCCTTCTAACCTCTTATGTTTTATTTCTTATTTTTAAAGTGTCTGCAAAAAAATTACATTCAATTTGCTACATTAATGATCTATTCCAGACGATGTCGAGATTACAGATCATGATGCACAAAAAAGCTTAAAAGTTTGAATCCGACATGTTTCAGTGCGAGTTAAAGAAACTGTGCACTGTAATTTTTTTTCTGAAGTATGTATTATGAATTTTTCTAAATTTATTTTTGCAAGCTCGTATAAGGTAGTCTATGCAAAGTAGATTTTTCCAAATATCTTAAATTCACATGCAAATTGAGGACTAAATGTTTCCTCAACACTTGATACCTATTAAATCGTCTAATACATTTTTTATGTTTCAATTTTATACACTTTTCATGTCCTTAAACAAGCCAATCAGTTTCGTTGGTGATGAAAATGGATCGTTGTGACTAATAATAAGAACACTTTAGCATCTCGTGGTGCTTATAGACCATAAATTGCTGTGTATCAACCCACAAAGTGGTCTCACAACTATCCCCTCTGATCCAGAATGATAAACAAGGTGTGCCTTCGATCGCTAAAGCACCTTCGCCACTTTCTCTCACGTCGTAGGAGGTGACCACCATTTTGCCCTCACAACCTATGGTTATCACCGCCCAATCACCACAACCCATCCCGAGGCAATACTCACACACAAAGTTGAAAATATGGTGTCATTTGATCATAAAGTTGTGCTCAGAGTGCCCTGTAGTCCCTCTCCTTTGGAAGATGGGAATACATTCAAGAAAACCAACATCTCTTCCAAATGAGTGAATTTTTATGTGGCAACCAAACAAAGCTTGTCTTTGCTAACAAGTTTGTAGCCCTCAAGGATCTTGAAGAGGGTAATTGTCATGTCCCCTTTTTCCTGGACATTGACAGTCTTGATGATTAGCCTATTATACGACCTTCGTAGGCTAATAGGATGGATAGAGGGTCATAATGGAGCTTGGATTGACTTTGATTCACAGGATTTCTACATTTGGTTTTCATTCGGGCTCTTTTCGAACACATTTGCCCTGAGCTCCTACCTTTTAGGGATATTTGATATGCAGCGGAGCGCCTTTATTTTGGTATGGTCATGTGCGGAATCACTACCTGATTCACCTGCTTCGATCGGTTCGAAGATCCGACATGTATTGAGGGAGATATTAATATTTGATTGATTTAATCAAATATTAATTATTTAGCCTATTTTTAATTAGAAACCCTAATTCTAATTTAAGAAACCCTAATTAGGGCAAGCATATCTTTTTGAGGGTATAAGGGTTTCTCATGGAGGCCATTGTTCAGGTATGCATAGATTATTGATATTGATTTTGAAGAAATTCTTCTGTGAAGACTGAGCCAAGGGTTCCAGGATTCTATTGCAGTGGAGAACGTTCCCTCTTCATTGTGTGTGATTTAGAGGCTGTGAGATATCAGCTGATTTATTGCCAAATTGAGAGATAGCTTCATCCAGAAGTTATCACAGAGATACAGATCTGAGAGATAGCTTCACCCAGAAGTTATCACAGAATTCCAGGGTTGAGAGATAACTTCATACAGAAGTTTATCACAGAGCTTTCCAGGTATTTTCTTTATTTAGTTTTGATCCAATAAGTTATACAGAGATAGAGCTTGTGTTAGAATCTATATTCGTGAGATCAAGCTGTTCAGCAATCAGGGGTTAAGAAGAGACAGGTTGGCGGCCGTACCACGTCCGTACAGGTCCGTTCAGAGCTGCTCAGGAACCGACCTCGGCAGACAGAGGGATTCCAGTGACCGACATCGGTTGACTGAAAACCGACGTCGGCAGAAAGCCGACCGACAGAGACCGACGTCGACGAGATATCGACCGACGACGGCGCCTGTGTGTCGACATAGAAAGGCCGAGACACTTCCAGATCCAGTTTTTCATTGCCAGATTAGCAAAAGCCAGGGTTTTAAGACCAGGATTTTAATATTCTTTATTTTGTATAACAGAGACTCAATCGTGTAATCGTCCAGAAGAACAAGTAATGAGATCTTTATTTACTATTGAGAGATTATACTGTGATTTGTGTATGCTTATTTGAATCTATTCTGCAAGTTTGTATCTGTAATCAGAGCTTTATGAGTTTATATATTCCTTGTTTGAAGGGGATATCACAGTGGTATCAGAGCTTTTTATTGCTATATATCAGATTTGTATAGAGACAAAGGAAGCCCCTAAGTAAGGGACATCACAGTGGTATCAGAGCCAAATTCCTGCCATGCTGTTGGGCACATCAGAGCTAATGTCTTGCCATCCTGTTGGGTAGTTTGGGTAAGTTGAATCAACGAAGTATCATAATGACTTCATATACTCAGAGTCGGTGGGACTATGATATGAGGAAGTTGGAACTCAGTTTGAAGAGGTTGAATGAATCTCTTTCATATCCTTCATCCAAAAACAAGCCCACGCGGTATATGACAGCGAATGATGAGTGGGACTTATTACCTCCTCATGTTCAAGAGAGGACGACCTTTGATCGTTTTGTCAAGCTGAGGAGAGAGCACTACAGATCACTTAGACGAGAGAGCAGCATGTCCCATAATTATTATGATTATGAGATAGGATATAGTGAAGATGATGATGAGTTAGATGCTTGCACTCAGAGTGTACAGGTGGGCTCAGATGTTAGTGCACTGAGGGTTGATGATCTCTCAGTTATGACAAAGATTGTAGAAGAGTCCCAGGATCCTATTATTGCAGTTGACACTCAGGAGAATGCAGTGGACAGTTTTGAGGACTTAGTTTCACCGGTTGTTTCTTTCCGTATGGAAGAGTTAGACAGTGATGCTACAGTTGTTGATACTCCGTCTGTTGATATGAGCTTTGGGGTTGATTTACAGAGTATGGATGATTATTTGTATATTGAGGTGGTTGGTGATGAGTACATTCCTGCAGTTGTTGCTGAGGAGCATGTTGTTGATGCTGACACACATATTCAGGATTTGGATGTTGTTGATTCTAATGAGTTTGAGATACCAGTGGAGTCGTGTCTCCAGATTGATTATTCTCACACGGATGACAGTGTGGTACAGTTGGTTGTGCCACCTTTACAGAGAGATCAGTTGGGGTGTGTGGGGGAGTATGTTGATGCTTCCACATATAATTTCTACTGCACTGAACCATTCATGGAGTATTTGCTAGATAGTGCAGGTGTTCGTCTGGACTCACATAAGATGATAGAAGGTGTTCTTGTTCGAGGTTCTAGTGCTATTAGCAGATTGGGTGAGGAGATTTTACAAACCCTTTCTACCATGTTACCTTACAGGGATGTAGAGGTGATGTTTGATGAGCCGAGATTGGAGCCATCCATTGAGTCCCAGTTTGGCAATAGTGTGCCAGTAGCAGAGTTTGGGGGTTCTTACCAGCATCATACAGTGAGGTATGCTCCTTATTTTTCTTTGCATTTAGAGATTAGTTTTGGTGTCAGTGACTCAGGGACCAATGATTGTCATATACACGATCCAGTTGGATGTGAGTATCAGTTAGATAGGGACTTGAATTTTGACAGAGTTGATATTTTAGTTGGCTTGAGTCCCTCAGAGCGGTTTCTTCTACCGGCATCTACAGTTGGTCTTCAGATAGTTGTTTGGGTGTCGAGTGCAGTTTTTCAGTTGTTGATTTTGATACTGTTGATGCTATTGATGTTGATGATTTATTCACATGGGTTGATTGGTGACATGATGGATGTTACACAATTTTTTCCTTGGGATCCAGGTGGATCGAGTAGTTCATTGTTCCGAGATTGCTTAGGGACAAGCAATTTTCGGAGGGGCGGATTGTCATGTCCCCTTTTTCTTGGACATTGACAGTCTTGATGATTAGCCTATTATACGACCTTCGTAGGCTAATAGGATGGATAGAGGGTCATAATGGAGCTTGGATTGACTTTGATTCACAGGATTTCTACATTTGGTTTTCATTCGGGCTCTTTTCGGACACATTTGGCCTGAGCTCCTACCTTTTAGGGATATTTGATATGCAACGGAGCGCCTTTATTTTGGTATGGTCATGTGCGGAATCACTTCCTGATTCACCTGCTTCGATCGGTTCGAAGATCCGACATGTATTGAGGGAGATATTAATATTTGATTGATTTAATCAAATATTAATTATTTAGCCTATTTTTAATTAGAAACCCTAATTAGGGCAAGCATATCTTTTTGAGGGTATAAGGGTTTCTCATGGAGGCCATTGTTCAGGTATGCATAGATTATTGATATTGATTTTGAAAAAATTCTTCTGTGAAGACTGAGCCAAGGGTTCCAGGATTCTATTGCAGTGGAGAACGTTCCCTCTTCATTGTGCGTGATTTAGAGGCTGTGAGATATCAGCTGATTTATTGCCAAATTGAGAGATAGCTTCATCCAGAAGTTATCACAGAGATACAGATCTGATAGATAGCTTCACCCAGAAGTTATCACAGAATTCCAGGGTTGAGAGATAACTTCATACAGAAGTTTATCACAGAGCTTTCCAGGTATTTTCTTTATTTAGTTTTGATCCAATAAGTTATACAGAGATAGAGCTTGTGTTAGAATCTATATTCGTGAGATCAAGTTGTTCAGCAATCAGGGGTTAAGAAGAGACAGGTTGGTGGCCATACCACGTCCGTACAGGTCCGTTCAGAGCTGCTCAGGAACTGACCTCGACAGACAGAGGGATTCCAGTGACCGACATCGGTTGACTGAAAACCGACGTCGGCAGAAAGCCGACCGACAGAGACCGACGTCGGCGAGATATCGACCGATGACGGCCCCTGTGTGTCGACACAGAAAGGCCGAGACACTTCCAGATCCAGTTTTTCATTGCCAGATTAGCAAAAGCCAGGGTTTTAAGACCAGGATTTTAATATTCTTTATTTTGTATAACAGAGACTCAATCGTGTAATCGTCCAGAAGAACAAGTAATGAGATCTTTATTTACTATTGAGAGATTATACTGTGATTTGTGTATGCTTATTTGAATCTATTCTGCAAGTTTGTATCTGTGATCAGAGCTTTATGAGTTTATATATTCCCTGTTTGAAGGGGATATCACAGTGGTATCAGAGCTTTTTATTGCTATATATCAGAGTTGTATAGAGACAAAGGAAGCCCCTAAGTAAGGGACATCACAGTAATAATATGCAATTTGATGTTTTCCAATGATAATTTACTCTTTGAATGTTTGTGGCCTCACTGAACTGACCTATAAGTACACAATCAAGCACAATTGTCGAAACTTTCGTAATATGAAAGTGTTGTGTTTGCAAGAGGTTAAATTTTTTGGTTTTCTTCTTCACTTTGCTGCTAGCATAATTTGGTCCGGTGCACTCTACCAGATGCCTAATCATGAGCCTAGCCATGGAGGAGTCATCACGTTGTTAGCACTAGAGCTTTTATAGAATATTATTTCTTAGGGATCTAACCCTACCCATTAGGTGGTGTGGATTTTTTTTTATTTTGATGGTTGATTTCTTGGCTTGGCCAACTTGTATGCCTCAAATGATGTCATCGAAAGAGCTCCACTCTAGAGGAGGTTGGAATATTTGCTTCCCGAAGCTCACTAGATTCTTTATGGTGATTCTAACATGTTGGAATCCAACAAAGATAAATAAGATTGTCTTCCTATGTGTTTGTGCGTTGGGGAGTGAGAAACATGGTTTACATGCATAATAAGCATGGTCTCTATGATCCCAATTACTACCAAAGAAGAGGCTCTACTTCATCTTGGTTTACTTGGTCAAATTTAAGACAAGGTCAAGACATAGTGGTTAAAAGCTTGGATCGGGATTTACTCATGGAGTTGGAATTGTTCTCTCTCTCTAGTTCCACCACTCGCTTAATGTTTGTTATTGATGATGTCATTCTTTCAAACCATCAACCTATTTGATTTTGTATTGAATGGAGTTCCCCTCGAACCAGATCAATTAACACCTATTTCTATCTCAATATTGCTCATCTTAGGCATGAGAGAACTCCAGGTCTCATCAAACAGATTTAGAATCTAGTTCGTAGACCCACAAGAGACACATGTTGGATTGATTGGTAGGCTTATGTCACTACTCAGACTACAAACTTTCTTTGACTATATGATAGACAAGAAGCTACGTTTAGATAACGTGCACATGAAGCATCATACCATGAATTCCATAGGATTTCACATGTACTTGATAATTCTCCATTTAATGTTCATTTGCTATCTCAAGCTGATCAGTGGAGACACAAACTCAAAATTGAGGAAGCCTATAAAGCCTAGGGAGCCCAAATCAAAACTAGAATGCATTTGTTGAGAGTGGGGGATAGAGTTACCAAATAATTCTTTTGTCTTCTCTGCTCTAGACAAGCTGCAGATAGAATTAAAACCATTAAAGATGACAATGTGGTTTACCAGGGTCTCGAACATCCTGCAAGCTTTTGTGCACCATTACCAAGGAGTGTTTGCCACCCAACCCTCTTCTCCAGCTCGTGAAGCAATTGTCCTAGAATTCCTTCAAGTTGTTCACTACAGCTTTTTTAAAGCACAAAGAGTTTCCTATGATAGACCTCTTTGTCTGAATGATCTCAAGGAAGTAGTCATGTAGTTGGTCTTTGACAAATCCCTTAGCATTGATGGTTTCCATTGTGAATTTTATTAGGTCCTTTGGGACACTGTTGGACTAGATCTTCACAAAGTCTATTATGAAGCTATTTTATCCAACTCCTTGGGAGCCCTCATCAATTAGGGTAACATTAGATTCATCCCAAAGGCTAGAGATCCTGATCTTATTACCAATTAGATGTTGATCACTCTTTTGAATGTCTCATATGAAATCATTGTTAAAGCCCTTGCCCTCAGGCTAAGACATCTTCTTCCCCTCATTGTTACAAGTGAACAAATAGGGTTTATCCAACACAGATATATTATTGGCAATGTTATTATAGTTTAAGAGGGTATGGAATGGGCCAGAGTCTCTAGTCAAAATTCCATGTTTATGAAGATTGATTTTGAGAAAGCTTATGACACGATTGAGTGGCCATTCATCATTGCAATGCTTCAATCTCTTGGATTTGTCCCCCAGTTTGTCTTTATTGTTAATATGTTTTTTCAAAACACTAGAGCTTGTATTACCATTCATGAAGTGCAATTTCACAAACTTGGATTGTTCAAGTCTATTAGGGAAGGTTTCCCCTTGGTCCCCTCTCTCTATGTGTTTGTTGTGGAAGGGTTTAGTTACCTATTAGCTAATTACTCTTCAAGAGGTTTGGTGAAAGGTGTTTCTCTCCCCCATTATGATCATCAACTCATTCAAATGGGCATTTTATTGATGATTCTTTTCTTACCCTTTTGGAGGGAAAA
This sequence comes from Torreya grandis, assembly GCA_037957365.1. Lineage (NCBI taxonomy): Eukaryota > Viridiplantae > Streptophyta > Pinopsida > Cupressales > Taxaceae > Torreya > Torreya grandis. The sequence continues at coordinate 142,726 of JARHVA010000872.1, forward strand.
GATTGAGTCAAGAATGCCTTGACATTTTTGGCCTTGTGTCTCGCTCCTCTATTCAGTGGATAAAGACTCAATGCTTTCCCCTAAAACCTCCTTGGTTGGAAGCATATAAATGTCAATGGATTCATCAAGTGTGGAATTTGAATTTCTAGGCATTCCCTTTGTTTTTTGGGCTTCTCCATCTAAGCTTTGGTCATACTTTATTCATAGGGATGAGAAAAATATTTCCTATTGGATCACCAAACCTCTTTCTTTAGCAAGGAAATTCCAATTTTGTTCCAAAGTGTTGGTTGCTACCCATGTTTATTATTCTTCTTGCTAGGCTCCTTCCAAATCTATCTATGCTAAATTGGAGAAGTTACTGAGATATTTTATTCAGGCAAATCCAAAAGGTCATAAGGGTTTCCACATGGTCTCCTAGGATAATTTTTGTAGACTTAAGGAAGTTAGGGGCCTTAAGCTCATTGATACCAAGCTCCAAGGCCATGCCCTAAGTGTTAAGTGGATCATTAGAAGCTTAGAAGGGGGTGTGGCTTGGAATGTTTTATTGAGACATTGCATTACCCAAGGAACTCCTCTTGGTAGAAAGGCATGGAAGGGACTTGATTTATAGAGTCTTCTTCTTTCCCATGTGCTAGTTCATGTCGGTGGCACTTTTGTGGTTAAAAGTATATAGAAAAATTGAGAATTGTTCAAGCCCAACCTCATGTGGGTAGGGGGTGGTTTCAAAAATGACCTAAAAATTATCATTCTCTCTAGTGGTCTCCCATGGGATATGCTTAGATTTAAATACCAACGTAAGGCTAAGAATGTAGAAGCTATCTCTAAAATTCAAAACTCCATACCTAACATGCTTGTCTTCACAAGATTAGTGTTCCTTATAGAGCTCCATGGTGGAAAAACTGACATTGGCCTACTTCTACTCCATCCTACTGGTACAAACCCCAGATTGGGTATTATCTTTTTGCTCCTTAGTATATTCAAAGTGAAACCCTCAACTGCCATTAGAAGTTAAGGTCCTCGGATGCTATTTGGGTAAGAAGGTTTGTCAATTTTCGAAAAGCGCATATTGATCCCAAAAAGTTCATTTTCTCTAGTGGATTCTCTACCAAGTCCTATTAGTTTGAGACCTACTCAAGCACATGGGGGTTCAAATCCCAATTATACTACTTGTCATTAGGTAAAGACCTCTAAACACCTTTTCCGGTTCCGCCTCCATGCTTAATCTGTGTGGAAATGGAATCATGCCCTTTTTCAACCTTGTCATCTAGAATTCTTTTCTTGGAAAATTGTTCTTCTTGAGGACTTGGCCATGTTACCTACAAGATACAACATTTTTTAGTAGATATTTTGTGTTGGTAGTCTTTTTCATATATGAAAAGATAGAAATCACATTCTTTTTAATAATAAATCTATGGAAAGAGGCTTTTCGATGACTAATAAAGTTAATGTTATCTCCAATGTTTTGCTTCAGATCTAAGTACATGTGAAGAAGGTCCACTTGGAAGTGAAGCACCACTAGACTCTTTTGGATCACTGATGGAGCCCTCTGTGTTGTCTCAGTCGAGTGCCCCCTAATCCTCTATGCTGCCATTGTCCTTCTCAAGGTTGGAACAAGGGTTTTTCGTCATTGTATAAGAGCAAGTAGAGCTCCTCTCCCCCTTCCTATCACTGTTCGCCGCTCCGTGGTGGTTATGCATTTGACCGTCTTGGAAACAATGTGGTAGTTGTGAGGTGCTCCTCCCCAAGTTAAGTTTCCACACTTAGCTCTTGCCATTTCTCCTTTTCGATAGGGTGAGGACACTGAAGAAAAATAATAGATTGATGAGTGGGAGCCCATCCCTAACACAACAGATTCTCAAAGCTCTAGCAAAATTGGGGGGACAACCCTGATACTTCCCTCATCTTCTAATCACCATGTTCGTCATTATTGCCTAATAACCTTGTTCTTTGTGTTTGGTGATCCTTGTTTTTATTTTTATTATAATTATAATAATTATACAACATTAATTTTATTACTATTTTGATGTGTTTATATTCTGGAAACTTTTTATAACTCAATATAATATGCATTTCAAGTATAATTCCCTCCATTAATATTTTGTATGACTAACATTATATTCTTAATTATAATAAATAAATAAATAACCTAGAAGAATACAAATCCCTGCACGATTTATGGTGGAGAAAAAAACACCTAACCGAATTATTTAGCCTATTTACGTAACGACAAAGTTACTAATCATGAGAATGCAAGAGGGTGATCGCACTACCGGATAAAGGAAACCTTAATATAACATCTTAACCAGTTGCAGTTAAAAGAAAATGAAGATTTTTTTTAAGAAAAACAGGATGGATCCACATTTCAAACTTCTCCCCCAAAAAAATTATATAATAAACCTCCATTAACAAAGCCTCTGTACGTGCATTGGCTTTTTAAAGTTTGAAGTTTGAAAACATAAAACCTTATCCTCCCAGCCGTCTACACTCATCTTTGAATATCCACTACTCAAATCTGATATGACTTGAAAGAGTTTCTAGATAATTAGCAGAGAGAGATAAGAGAGGCAGTGATGGACAAGTCCTCACCTACTTTGAGTCTCTCTTCGCCACGTCATAAATGTATATATAACATCATTCTTAACTAAATTCGTTTTTTTATTTATTTGATATCACCCTTTGTTCATTAACAATGGTGAAATGATAAACAAGTTTATCACCTACTTTGAAACTTATTCTTCACCACATCATAAAAGTATATATAACATCACCCTTGACTAAATTTGTTTTAGTATTTATTTGACATCATCTTGACATCATCCTCTTTTCATCAGCAATGATTTTTCATCATATGAAAAATTGATTCAAATTAAGAAAGGTGTATTTCAATTGGTAAGGATGATGATATGTCATATATGTTAAATCATTTATTAAGATACAAATTTTTAAAATATTTAAAACTGTAAAAATTAAATTTAATCCTTAAATAATTTTTGAAGAAATAGATTTTTTTATAACAAATTAAACATACATAAATATAATATCTATAATATATAGATTATTTTACAGATGGCATTTATCTTTGATCACGACGATCTTGACTGTTTCTAAAACTACCTACATGTGATTGATTGACAAATGCACAAGGATGATGGTGACCACAATGATATTTGTAAAGATAAAATATTGCTGTCGTATTGCTTATACAATATATGGATTGTTTTTGAAACGGAGTTTATTCTTATTCACAACTATCTTTAACTGTTTCTAGAACTTTCTGTATCAGTGTAAAATGCAGCTGCCATGTTACTTATACAATATAAGGATTGTTTTAGAGATGGAGTCTATCCAGTTCATGACTAACTATCTTGACTGTTTGTAGGCCGCCCCTTTCTGATTGACTGACAACTGCAGAAGGGTGATGGCGGCCACGGTCATATTTGAGCGTGTAAGAGGCGGCTGCCGTGTTGCTTATGACTTCTGCTCTTTTATGGTAATAGTCATATAGTGATACTCTAAAATATGTTTATAATAACGTGTTAGCTAATTTGTCAAATGCAAAGATATTTCATTCATATTTGCACTCCGATAAGGAACTCCTAAATAGTCGAGTTTTATTTTATTTCTTATTCTTATATAATAATTGTCAAATATCATCATTATTGTTAAATTTTAAATAATTTATAAATGATTTATTAAATTTAAGTTTAAATGTAATTAGAGATGATATAATTTAGGTTAGAATTTCAAATTAATTATGTATGTCAAATCAAAATTTATGGAGTTATAGAAAAGTTATTGGTTTACTAGTGAAATTACTTGATTCAATTTTTTGTTAAATGCAAAAACTTGACATTGTATGGGATGAGGTTAGGTTCTATCTCTAAGAGAATTTGACAAATAAAATCCCTCAATCCTTAATACTAAACTGAAATCTATCAATAAATAAAAAATGTCAACATTACAATTTTTTTCATCTTTTAAATAATATTTTACATTATCATATTTTGAATAAAATACCTATTTATAATATATTTCATTCTATATATTAAAATATATTATAATAAATATTTTATTATTTATTTATAACTTATATATGAAGGGTCTCAAGTATAAACCGTAACATACAGCGAAAAGCCTTAAAATACGGTCTATACACTGTTAATTTCCAGACCTTAACATAATGATTCATTTAAGATGGGTTTCAATATAAAAAGCTTTCATCTTAAGGATAAGTGAAAAGCATGAACTTTCCTTTTTTCATTTTTACATATTGTTTATGTTTGTGTGGGAAGCATTTAATAAAAAATATGGAACGTGAACAATTGTTGGTTTAATTGGTGAAGTTGCTTGGCTCATAAAGAATCTATTCAATGATTAATTTTTGCTGCTACCAAAATTTGACACACAATTAGAGATGAAGCCGAAATCATGCCTCCTCAATCCTTAACTCTTAACTAAAAATCACCACATAAAATAGTAATTCATAAAAAATTTTAAAAAAAAGAAAAACAAATAAACTTAGTTATCAATTTATTACAAATATATATATATAATCAAAATTATAAATATACATAAAACATAATATGTAAATTTAATCAAATTAAAAAATTAAAAATTAAAAGTAAGCGAACTCAATTATTAATTTATTTCATCTTTCAAAAGTACTATTGGTGCTCCCAACTTTTATTAAAAGTGCCTTTGGTATTTCTCACACTAGATTTCCATCAAATCTAAATATATATGGAAGATCATAGATAAATTTGATTATATATTTTCAGGTTCAAATTCAAATATTAATTATATGGTTATAATTTATTCAAAATATATTTTTAGATTATATATTTGTTTTATTTTATTTGATAAATCTACTTTATACAATGAATATACAACAGACATGTCAATAGATATGAATGAAAACCATAAAATATTGAAGTTTAGTGCCTTTAAATGATTCTTGAATAAAAAGAACATATATTGATTGAATTTTTGAATATTATTTCATGGTTTTATGTTGATATACTTTGTGTTTACATATATTATTGTGCATAAATTTGTTGTTAATTCATTAAATAAAATTAAAATATATATTTTTGTAGTGATTTTATTAGTTCAATTATTTTATTTTATTTATTTATTTATTATTTTAATTGTATTAAATTAATTAATTATTTTAAATTTATTTATAATATTTTTTCAATTAAAAATATTAAAGTGTTCATTGATTTGATATTAATAAATTATTATAATTAAAAATTATTTTTTATTACTTAACATTAATATGATAATTGATCTTATTTATGTTGGATGAGATGATTTATTTTATGAATAGATTTTTTGGTTATAATCAAAATAAAATTAACATATGTAATCATTAGTTTGCATACGTTTTGTTATGTAATTACGTTTTTTAGATTAAAGAATGTAAATACTACTTTTGAGGTTTGACACATATATTTTATGATTATACGAATGACGTTATAAAAGATATTATAAATGATATCTTAAAAAAATCAAAGAAAATAAAAAATCATGTCTATGATTTGTAAAATATTTTTGAGAGGTTGAGACAATACAAAATACATTTAAATCCCAAGAAATATATTTTTGGTGTGATTTCTAATATATTATTTAATTTCATTATATTTAATAGAAGTATAAAAATAAATTCAAATAAATTAAATGTTACAATTTAAATGTCTCTTAAAAATATTAATAAATTAATAAATTTGCAACAAAAAAATTCAATTTACTAGATAATTTTTTGTCAAACTTGTTAATAAAATTCACCTTTTTTACTATAATTATTAAGAAGTACATCAAATTTGAATGAAGTGAGTAATGTAAAAATTATTTTAGTACAATTAAAATGTATTTTATTACAATTATTATTACTTTACCATTTTATTATAAGATATATTTTTAAAAAATTATTTATATACAAAATAACGATGATAATAAAAAGAGATAAATTTATTATATCAATATAATTTTAATTGATTATTTAAAAAATATATAATTTAATAAAAATTTTATATTTAATTATAATTTTTGTAATTCAAAATTTAGATACTACATATTTAATAATGAAATACGTAATTGCTAAAATTAATCTTTTGAAATATGTAGTATTTAAACTTTATTTTTAAAATATGATATCTAAATAAATTGTATCGCTAATATAATTTAATCTTAAGTTTTCTACCTAAAAATCAGAGGAGAACACGTTAATGCAAATATTATAAGCTCCTTAATTAAACCATGCCCCATAGGTGATATTTATCTTAACAAATCTACATGCATATTAATGAAAATAAAACGTAAACTATGTGTTTTGAAAGTTTTAAGTATGCCTCAGGGGTTAGAGTGGTAATTGTTATTATCACTCTGAATTAAAAACTATACAAATTGGGGTTTCATGTGATTACAATATTGGAAAGAATGAAGCAAAAATGTTAGGATTTTGTTCAGTAAAAATATTGAATATAAAATATTTTCAAAGTATATGAGGGCTTTTAATTTATGATTAATTAAATAAAATATATTTATTAAATTAAAGAAGATAGTATTATTTTTATGGAGATTATATGTAAAGTTTGATTTCCCAATTCAATAAGTTTAAAACTGATAATATTCTTGAAAATAATAATAAATATATTTATGATATGATTAATATTGTTACTTTAATTCCTATTCATGTTCATAGTGACCAAGTTATTATTACCATTAAGATATTAGAACATTTTATTACTTAAATAAAAAATATTGAGTTCTTAAATGTTTTTATAATAAAATATAATATAAAATATTCATAATGTTATGCAAACATTTACAATTATTTATCATAAAAAATAATCCTTCACATATTTTTCAAGGAATAATAGAAAAAGGATAGAAAGAGATGCAATAAATGTATTGTTTCTAGAGGTATACTCTTTAAAATATATTTTGATGGAAAATTACTTAAATATCTTAGGTATGATGGACCTAAAGTTATATTATAATGAGTTTATGATAATTGAATGTAAAAGATATTTTAATGACATAATCATGATAAACAAATTAATTAAAATGAAATAATAATAAAATATATAATAAAAATTTATTTCCATAAGTAAGTTAAACTATATGAAAAATGTCAAAGAAATGAAAATATTAAACATGCCATTTCCCAAGAGTTATAACTTATAATGTTTTCACGACTATTTTTTATACAAAACATTAATTTGATTGGTAAGATTTATCTTTCATCTTGAAAAGGTTATAATTTTATTATCACTACATAATATCTTAAAAACTAGGTAGAATAACTCCTTTTACATTAAAACTGTATATAAATTCATTTGTCAGTTTTTTATGATAAATATTATTCAATATTTGTTCACTTTCCATATTTATTTTAGAAAATTACTCTTCCTTAAAGATATTGTAAGATAAATTTAATATAAAACATACTTTATCTACTTCTTGTTACCCATCATAAAATAGAAAAACTAGAACTTCCAATAATATTATTGAAAATATTTTAATAAAAACAATGAGTACTCATGAAAATGTTTTGCATAATCAAATATATATTTAGTCTCATGTGCATATAGAAAAATGTAAAACAATTATTAGAACACTTAATAGGACAATCCCATATTCACTTGTGTATGGGACAAAATAAAACTTTCTCTTTTTTAACTTGAGATCCCATTTTTGAGTGTGTCACTAAGAGATCTCTCTATTGATGGTGATAGTTACATAGATAAGTGATTATATAAATTATGATATTTATATACAAAAGTGATTATATAAATTATGATACTTATATACAAAAGTGATTATATAAATTATAAATGTTTATTGAGAAAGAGAGTTGATCAAAAATAAGTGTAGAAAGTTGATAAGTTAAAAGAGTTTATTTATGGATAATTATTATTATTATTTAAATGAAAAATCTCAATTTTTATAGATTATTTGAGATGGTTGCATTCAAAATTTAAAGAAGATATTACAACATGAATTGTAGTATTTTAAATTTAGTTTCTAAACCATTTTTTTTAATGATCAAGTATAAATAGATTCAACATATAAAATTTGAAGAGGAACTCTTATTTTTCCTGTAAAACAAAGTATATAGCCATCTGTATACACCCTCATTTTTTTAGTATCATTTATTAGTTTAAACCATTTAGTAGAAAGTTAAATAAGATCATCTAATTTACAACCTATATTTGAAAAATAATAATAAATATTTATTATTTTATTAAATTTACAAGTAAATAAACCTTGGAAACCAAAAAATAATGGATAGTTAACCATGCCCCCCTTAAGTACCTTCAAAAAATGAAAATCTATTTTTTTAAAAATACGTATAAAAATAGGCTTAGTTTGAAACCATATAATTCTTTTTACATTTAGATGAATGAAAAAAAGACATAAAAAAATATAGACATGTATAGTTGCGGCATATAGTGACATAAAAATATAAATTTATAAATCAATATTAGATGAAAACCTTATAATAGTCAAAAAAAATTAAAAATTATATATTTGGAAAGAGAAGAGTATGCTCAATATTGTAATAATAGTTTTTAAAAATGTCTCAATGAAATTTGTAGTGTTTATGATGGTAGAAGCTAGATTTTTTAATATAAAAAACATGAATTTGATTGTGTGTTTACAAACCCAGGCCTTAGGCTTAGGAATACAAACCATTTCCAAGCCTTTAGGCATGTTTTTGAAAATATACATAGAAAAAGCATGTACACATTGGTATATATATGGATGTATATGTATTTATCTATATGCATCTATCTATTCTTATTTATCATCACTTGAAACATACAATGGATTTATTTAATGTGATTTATGATCATTAAAAACATACACAAAGATATATACAATGTTTTCATAGTCGATATAGCTAACTACCTATTTCCCCTAAAGCTAAATCGTATGTCATGAGGGATGTAAACATGAAGTAGAGCTATCATTTTTTTTTATTTTTTATTTTATATTATAAGATTGGGTGGTCACCCCTTCTATTCCTTCTTAGTTTTCTTTCACCTCGACGCATATCTGGGTAGCATGAGGAGAACAATGGTAAAACATGAGATGAGGTGAATGACTCACCCCGACCTGACCTAACCCTATAATAGTTGGGGTTGGGGTTGGGAGGTGCCTTTGTTCCATCATGAATACATGAAATAGAGTTTCTCTATGCTCACTACTCTACCTATCGATTGAATTCCAACTAGAATTAGATATAGTCACCCTCGACCCCATATATTGCCCTCTCTCTACCAGATTAAAAAATTATTCACTACGTTATATATATTACATAGTGAATAATTTCTTAATCTAGTAGAGAGAAGGGAGTAGACATATATCTAGAGGGGAGGCCCATATACCATCTATATAGAGGGCCCCTATCTAAATATCTCTATGGGGTGGGTTTGTGTCAATATATACACTACCATGTAGAGGACATAGTCAATGATAGTGATGTAATTTTGGGTCAATTTGAGCCCTGAACCTAAATTTAACTATAGAGGATGCAATATGGTGTTCAAACAACCCCAATTTCATCATAAAATGAATCAAAGAGTTGATTATTTCAATGATAGAGGTAATTAGGGCCAATTTAAACCTGTTTAACCTAACTATGATTATAGGATGTGATTTTAGGTTAAATTAGCTCTGATTTCATGACATATTGAGCCAATTAGTTAATTGGTACAATTAGTGATGCAATTCAAGAAAATTGAGCTTTGTGAACCTAATTTTAACTATATAGGGTGCAATTTGGGGCTCAATTGACCCCAATGTCATAAGAGAATAAACCAAATAGTCATTTGGTTCAATCACGAAGGCAATTGAGGAAAATTTTAGCCCCTTCAACCTAACTATGACTACAAAATGTGATTTGGGGCTCAATCAACCCCAATTTCATTAGATAATGAACCAAAGAATTGTTTGGTTTAATGACATATATAATTTTAGCTATATAGGATGTGGTTTGGGCCACAATCAACTCCAATGTCATCACATAATGAATGAAAAGTTGATTGGTTCAATCATGAAGGAATTTAGGGTCAATATGAGACCCTTGAACCTAACTACAACTACACAATGTGATTTGAGGCTAAATTATCTTTGATTTCATCATATATTTAGGCAATCAATGAATTGGTGCAATTAGTGGCATAGATTTGGAAAATTTGAGCCATGTTCAAACTTAATTTCAATTTATTCAATTAAAAGGCAATTGAAGCCAATTTTATCCCCTTAAACCTAAATGTAAGATTAGGATGTGATTTGGGGATAAATTAGCTCAAAGTCCATCATTAATTGATCTAATTAGTCAATTGGCATGGCATTAGAGATGTGGTTTGGGATAAATTAAGCCTTGTGAACTTAATTTATGGATCAATCAATTATATATGATGTAATTTGTGTATTATTAACCCTAATTTTATCACAAACACAATCATGGAGGTAAGTAGGGCCAATCTGATCTCCTTGAACCTAGTTGTTATTATAAGATGTGATTTGAGCCAAATTAAGGGCCCCAACGTGATTTAGGCATCAACCAACTCCAATTGTATCAATTAATTAACCAAATAGTTGAGTGCCTTAATCACATAGGTAATTTGGATCAATTTGAGTCCCTTCAAACTAAATGCAACTATAGGATTTAATTAGGGACTCAGTTAGCCCTAATTATATCATAGATTGAGCCAATTAGTCAAATTGTGTAATTAGTGATGTGATTTGGGCTAAGTTGAGCCCAAATTGATTATATAGGATGTAATTTATGTTTAATCGACCCTGATTTTATCAAAAAATGAAGCAATTAAAAATTAAAAAATGTATAAAGAATCCCTTGAATAAAAGGTATAAACAACATGTATATAAACATGCATATGTATTATGGCATGTATGTGTTCCTCGAATTACCTATATAACACTTTTTCCAACATTAATATTTTACCTCTTCCTAGATTCATGTCCCCGCTAGTATTCTTTGCATCATTATGGGCCTTACATAGTGGAAGAGAAAAGCTATTAGGTTATTTTTTTTGTCCCCATCATCAAAAGCTATCAACTTTGCCTAATCATAGGTGACAAATTTAATTCTAAAAAAATGTTGAGTAGTGTAATGAGAAAATGGCCTATGGTGCATAAGAAAACTCTAATGTTTGTAGACACTTTTGGTTCATGGAGGGAGAATAATTAGCAAGGTTTGAGCATTATATGACCATAATAGGATCGAGTGAGCTCTATTTATTCTGTAGCTCAAATGCATGTTATTGGATGGCTCATACGAGGCACATATCATGCTTTTTATACATGCATGGACTTTGTTTGGAATGAGTGTGGATCACAAGAGTGGTTGGATGAATGGAGTTGTATACCTCTAAGTCTAATCGACAAATATTAGGTTTCATGAGCATTACAACTTATAAATGTGACATCATCAAATGACTTTGAATATGTCTCTAATATAGTGCAACCAGGCACAACTTTAATCATTATATACTAAATTCTCATTAACTATCAACATCATTATTAAAAAAATGTTTTATTTTGTGATGTAGGCATGTTTTTATAGTTATTGTCTATGATAACAACGAAGAGGGAATAAATAATTAATTATGTGTGTAGAGGGAAAAACAAATTTGATTTCTTCAGTCATAGATGGGGAAAAGATTAACTATCCTAATGGTTTTATGGTATTATTGGAACTTGGCTTCTATGATTACCTATCTTAAATTTAGATGTATGGTTGTTTGAAGATTACGAAATACATATGAAGATAATACACTATTAAAATTTGGTTCTTGTAATAAATATTCAATTGCTTAAATATTAAGGTAGCCCATTAAACAAGAATATATGGAAGGTTCATGGGTCTGACCATGAAGCAATTATTGCTACTATCAAGAGTAAAGCAAATCCTAGTGGTTTTTTGGATTGAAATTCCATGTATGTTGAGTTCTCAAATGTAAATGTGTTTAATTTTATCAAATTTTATATTGATTTTGTAGATAGTACATATAAATTTAAATTTAAAGACTTACTAACATATTTTTTGTAGGTTAGTGTTGCAAAATACGCTTCCACCTTCACATGGTTGAAATTGTTGGTAAATAATTTCATATTATTGAATCTACAAGAAGTTTAATAAAATATCAACAGAAGGTTGGTACTATTATTACATAATTCCATATTCTCTTAAGGCTAGAATGGGTACCCTATCTCCTAATCATGTGGATTTAGAGGTTGCAATGGTGGGAACATTTGTGTTTTTATTATTTAGATGTGTTAGAAGTGATGGATTCATAAGGGGAGGTCCTATAAGTGGAAATGCTAGTTAGAGGACAAGAACTTATTTTTTTACTGTAAAAAAATTACATTTCAACACTGATCAATTAACATCTACCATGGATTCATCTCTTATGTTTGATTGTTGTGCTATAAGGTGTAAGTAGAGATATTCAATATGAACATGAATTTTTTTTCAATTGATGCAAATGACTTATAGTTTTCATTTTACATGTGTATCAATTTGGCCTAAAAATATAATTTTATCATATTAAGAAGGATGTTCTTCAAGTGAAAATGGGTATTCCATATCTTTATTGAACATGATTGGAGGATAAGAATTTAGTCCTAGAAGTTATTCACCACCCCTAATGTGGTGTCAATGCAATTTTTCAGCCATGAAGCACTAGAGGTGGACATCTCTAACTATGCCTTGAACTTTGATAACATTTATTGTCAATATTTCTTCATTCCAAATCAGTGGTAAAAACACATATTCATGTGGATTTGGACGTCACAGTCATAAAAACATTTGTGATTTGTCCATCCATACTTGTTGGAAGTGATGTATTTTTGAGGGGAGGTCATAGAAGTGGAAATTTCAGTTAGAGGACAAGAATTTGTCTCTTGACTACATAAAAATTACATTTAAGCACTAATCAGCATACCATATTTCATAGATTCATCTCTTAAATGTTATATCTTCATGCTCTAGGGTGAAAGTAAAGGTATTCCATATGCATGTGAATGTTATTTTTATTCGTACAAATGACTTACACTTTTTTTATGTGCATCTGAAGTTTGCTAAAAAACTATAATTTTCTCATATTGGGAAGGATGTTTTTAAGGTCAAAATAGGAACTTCATCCCCTGACCAGAAATGATTAGAGGATAAGAACTTAGTTCTAAATGTTTTTCTCTAACCTCGATGTGGTGGTGATGCTAGTTTTTAGCTACGAAGTACTAGAGGTGGAGATATTTAACTATACCTTGAATTTTGACAACATTTGTTATTCATGTTTTCACATTCATTATCAGCTATAAAAATGTGTATCCATGTGGATTTGAAGGTCTTGTTCATGGGGAAAAAAGTGATTTTCCTATCTATAAATATTAGAATTGATGAATTTTCAAGGGGAGGTCCTGGAAATGGAAATTCAAATTGGAGGACAAGAACTTGTCTCTTTACTGCATAAAAAATAACATTTCAACATTGATTAGTATACCATCTACCATAAATTTGTATCTTATGTTAGATCATTGTGCTCTGGGGTACAAGTAGATAGTTTCCATATGCACATGAAGGTTCTTTCACTTTATGAAAATGACTTCACATCTTAAGTTGGCTTTAAAAATGCAATTTTATTGTATTAGGAAGGATGTTCCTGAGGTTGATATGGGTACTCTGTCTCTTGATCGGGCTTCTTAAAAAATGCAATTTTCTCATATTGGGAAGGACATTCTTGAGGTTGATATGGGTACTCTGTCTTTTGATCGGGTTGATTGAAGACCAAAAAATTGGTCCTCGATGTTATTCCCCACCCCTGACATGGTGGAGATGCTAATTTTTAGCCACAAAGCACCATAGGTGGATATCTCTAATAGTGTCTTAAACACAAAGATGTGAAAATGGCCATTTCTACAAATTTAGATCCTAAGTCTCTTATACCTTTAGCAATGTAGTGAAACATTAAAATTTCATACCCATAGAAATTTGAGAATATTATAATGTTTTCACCAAGTCAAGTCAATGAAATCATTGGGACATTTAATATTAATGTTAGTGCCATGAAACCTTAGGCAAGGTGAGTGTTAGGACTATTAACGATTAACACATCAATTTTAAATGATAGTCAATATACAATGATGATAGTAAATCGGGGTACTTGCCACAATGGGACCCATATTAAACCCACCTTAGTGAACTAATTTTACTTCAATTTGGTCCTTTAATTTATTTTATTAATAATTTCTCACATACATGTTGGTTGACCTTTTTTTCAACCACAATTATTACCCATAAAGGTAACTCACTCATTTTTTATTTGACAAGTAATTGAATTTAGTTGTATATCATTTTTTTTTGGTAACACATATAATTATATTGCATCAATCTTTGCATGATTAATTTTTATTTAATATTTTATTAAGTACACTAAATTTATAGAACTATTGTTTGATGGCAATGATTTATTCAACATTTTATAAAAAATGAAATATTAAAGCTGATCATATTTAAATAAGGCCATGCAACCATAAAATTTAGTTTTTCAATAATAATGTGGGCCAATTTTTATGCAAAAACATGATCACTATATAATGTGAAAAACACACACACACACACACACACACACACACACACACACACACACACACACACACACACACACACACGTAAAAGCCATAAAGGCATAAAAAATATGAACATAATAGAATGTTGTGTCAATTCCATACATGCATACAATGCCAAAAAAGTGTGCATTGCCATATAGTCATACAACAAAGTATCTCATGGATGACATATTCTACTCATAAAAAATCGTCTCCCTCTTTGCCTTTATCATAGAAGGTTGTCCCTCAGATGTCTTACTGATATATGGAGATCCCTCAAATTCATTAGATTCCTCCAAGATTCAACTGCAAGTCCTTTCTTTCTCATAATTCATCTATAACTTTACATTTTCATATATAAATATTATTATAAACTTTACATACTAGACATGTAGCCAAGTTTAGAATTTAATTTTTAAAATGTAAAAAAAAACTATTCAAACATGCACTTACTATAATCTCATGGTCACACTCAATTTGATTCTAACACTCAATAGGGCCAGAAGTAGGTTGAACCACACACATGAGTGTGAAAGGGAGAAATAACATGAGTTGGTGCCCCACTAATTATCTCAATGGGGCTATCAGATGTCATTAGATAATCTTGTGTAGATAATACATTCATATCATTTATATTTGCATTAGTGTACAAAGGAAAATCATTAACACAAATATATATTTACAATTTAACATTACAAGTTATCAAATCTTACTGAGTTGCTACATAGATGAAATCACAACAATAATGCCTAAGTGTATTCTTACCCATATAGATGGAGTCTCCATTATAGTCATCAACTAAATAAACAAAATATTATTATTAGTTGAGCATATCTATATAAATAAATACATGTACATGAATTATAATATTAATGAAAAATTACCTTTGTATATGTATACATTGGTTGGGTAACAATAACATATGCACTACTAGATGACCCATAATTTGGCTATGAAAATGACATGACCGTATCCTCCTACAATATAAAAAATTACATAAATATTATTGAATTTTCTATTTAATTAATTATCATGTTTTAAATACAAATATAACATGTCAAATATTATTCTAGTTTTTTCAACATGTCAAATATATAAGATACCTACAAAGGTGAATTCGATGTATCCACAGTAAATGTATGTGCCAAAAACTCAATAGTCATAACCATAAAATATATCCCCTTTGAAGCACCACCATATTCATTTGAATGTCCAATGAAAATATCACCATAGGATCTAAAATGGTGTGGTCGAATAATAGTGCTAGTTAGACCATCCCCATGTCTACCCCCTCTAACACTAGTGTCAAAAAGTTTACTCATACATAGAATAACGGTATTAGTAAATGCATTAGATGCATGAAAAGTGTTAATCTATAAAACCTCCTTCATTGAAGAGGGGATTATCTCAGGTTGAAGTGGATTTTGGATACAGACTCTTGCACGTTGATTAGGTGCATGATGTATGCACCTGGTCTATCCTGACCAGAGTCTAGGCCCCTTTAAGTAGTCAAAACAATTAGAACTTTCACTGAGTATAAACTAAAAAATGTGTTTCCTCAAAAAATACAAAGGAACCTCATGGATGTTACAAAACTAGTAATCAAAGACCATCTAACAATGGTCTCAAAAATTATCTCTTATCAATTTATGTTGGTGCCAGTGGATTGGGAATTATTTGCATGATAAAGGAGGCAGTTCATTAGTTGATGGATCAATGAATATTGAAAAAATTTGTCTTTTATATTTTTTTATCTCTTGCACTAACTACTGACATGTTTTCATGATAATATGACTTACATCTCTCTCAATAAGATGTTCGTCTATCAATTTGACTTGTTATTGAGTCAACTAGGCCTAGTAATGAAAATAAGGTATTTAACTAAGAAGTATGGTGGGTGTTTGTCAAATGGGGTCCCTCATTCTCTTAATTATTTATTAAATTTTTATTTTATTTTCCACTATATGTGCAGTTGAATCCTCCTAATACCTGGGGGGTCTTGTGTAATTTTAGGAGGGTTAGTAGAGTTAGGAGGGTTTTATGGATTATTTTATTCTTATTCAATTCCCGCATTTTGTCTTGCACTTGAAAGGGTTGTATAACCAAAAAATAAATGGTTTAAAAAAAACATTGAAATTAAAAAAAATACAAAATTTTGTGTTAATTGGTAGGAATTTAGTTTGCTTACCTCTCCTCTGACACAACATTGTTGATTTGTCGAGTTGGGTGTGTGGAGTGTGAGTGTAGTAGCAATTATATCCTCTTGGCTATCATATGCAAGCATGGTTTGATTAGAATGAAATGGAAAATGAAGTGAAAATATGAGTATTAATTTTTTTACAATGTTATAAATAACATGTACATATTTTAAGCTTGGTATTTACCAAGCCTAAAATGAGGAATATATGCATTATTAAAATAATGCGTACATGTTTACGACTAATTCATGAAAATGTCTATAAATTGTTTCCTTAAATTTCTACACTTACACCAAAATCACCTCATGAAGTCTTATAACAATAATATTATATCAAGGGAATTTAATAAGAATAACCAAATATTTAAAAACATCATAAGAATACTAATACAAAGAATAATCAAAAGGGTAAGTTTTATCCTAATTAGCTTCACTTATCTAAAGTAATAAATAATTTTGGATTGACGACGTATCATCTTACTACATTTGAAGTTAAGTCTTTAGATAATAATTCAACATTATGCATCTAATTTTGTTTATCTATGATTAATTTATTTTTCCATGTCAATATGGAACATCAAGGGCTATTTACATTTATTGATTACATTTCATTCCTTGCCTTAAGCTTCTTGACCAGTTAATTTTCTAGATTTATTATATGCATATTTTGATTTCTTAATATTACACCTTGATTTTTGTGGCTTTCATTGCTTTGTACTTTGACATACATATTTTCCCTCACTAGAATTTGTTTCTTATCTCTTTTGAATATTTTATGTTCCTTTTGGGTTTTATTTGGTTTGGTAAATTTCAAAAGTTTTTTTCACGTTCTCATATGTTATTATTTGACTATTTCTTAACAATTGAAGTGATATAATGTGGATTTAGGTCAAAGGACATTACATAAAGCTTAAAAATGAGCATGCAATTCAAATTTGAATAAAATAAATAAATATAGTAACATAAATAGATATAATTTTATAAATAATATATATTGAAAGGAATTAAATGAATAAGAGAGGGTTTTGAGATAACCCAATGATGATAGTCTAGTGGTGAGTGAGTTGAGTGTTAGAAGTAGGAGGTCTCAGGGTCCATTCTTGGGATGACCATTCTTTAACATCATTCATTCACTAAGCTATGATGGGTTATTCATAAAAAGTATCTAATGTAATGAACTACCGAATTGGTGTTTAATGTGATAAGGATCGTTATGTGGCTTGAAACCTTTATTCAATGTGATGAGACAAGTCCACAACCCATGGTTAGGAATACTATTCACCCCTAGTTTGGTCATTCAAATTATAAAAATGTTTGTGGTTTTGGCTCCATTTAAAAAAATATATTACCCAACATTCTAACTCGGTGATAATATCCTAGTGGTAAGTTAGCTAAGTGTTATAAGTGGGAGGTCTCAAGGTCCATTCCTTGGGATGACCACTCTCTAGTATCATTCCCACACTAAGCTATGATGGGTTATTCATGAAAAGTATCCAATGCAATAGACTAACAAATCGATGTTCAATGTGATAGGGGTCAACATGTGGCTTGAAAATTGTATTCAATGTGATAAGGCAAGTCCACAACCCATGGATAGGAATACTATTCACCATTGGTTTAGGCATTCTGGTTATAAAAATATTTGTACCCAAAATTTTATCTAATGAGATATGGGTAAGTTGGTTAAGTGGCTTGGTTGTTTCAAGTCCCACCCAGGTTCAAATCATTATAAAGGCATATGAGGTCGGTTGTGGCTGTTGGATATATTTTTGGGACCATTAATGGTTGATGGTATTATCGAGGCTGATGGTGGCCATTATTGGTAATAGTTGGTATACTTGGTATATAAGTGGTATCACATGGGGATCTAGGCCCCCAATTGTGTCCCAGACTAGTCCACACTCCATTCAAAAGCCATCATCTATCTAAAAGAGAGGGTTTTGAGATAAATATTAAATTGTATCAAGTTTGTACATTATCAAAGGTTTAAATCAGGTAAAAATAAGTCCAAAGACTGATTTAGAGAAAACTCCAAAAAAATGTGATGATCTAATAATATGCAAAAATATTCTAGGAGCATAGTGGTACATGTTTGGAAAGATAGTCCACTCCTAGCTAGATAAGGTACTCTCTTAGTAAGGTAGAGTAAAATCCCATCAAATTTTAATTTTTTGTATTAAAATTTATGATTTCTTTCCTCTGCTTCTACTCTTCAAAGCCTTGCACAAATTTTTTTAATTCATTTTAGATTTTCTATAAATACTTAGGTTCCCTCCTTGCAAACCCTAATAAGATCAAAACACCTTGTAAGAATAGTCAAAGTGGAAATAATAATGATGGGCCTACCTTAATTATACAATTTATCTTTAAAAATATGGTAATCAATAATTGATGCAATTCGGTACAATATGAAGATCTCAATCACTATCCTTATCAATGAAATGCAAGAAACTAGTATAGTCTATATGTTCTTTCACTAATATTCTAATTCAGACTTTGGTACAGGGGTACTACTTTAATAATGCAAAACACTTCAATATATGACTTAGAAATTTAAATCAATGTCTCTTACTTTATCCCCTTTATCCTAAAAATGCATTAGTGCACTCATGTAATTATAGACTTATTAAATTTGAATCAAGACATTATTGTCTATAAATTGGTATAAAAAAATGTGAGAAGGGAAAAAAATGAGGCATAAGGAACCAAATAAATTGGGAAAAGGTTTCAAGGGACCCTCTAAAAAACCAACTAGGAGCATAGTGGTAGACTCTTAGTTAGGAAGACCAAGAAACCCTAAAATAGTGTTTTGGATAATTTTTGAAATAATTGGGGTCATACCAAGTCAAAAAAAATAGTTGTTTTTTTAGGTTTCCAACCATTCAAAATTAAATGGTGGTATTATCATTGGCTTATAATGCACAAAAATAGAGTTTTAATGGAAATATAAATAATGGGAGTCAAATGAGACCTATAACATAAATGAAAAGTGTCAATAAGAGCCTAATATAAACCAATGATAAAAAAAATATTTAAACAAATTAATACCATAACAAATAACTAGTTATGTACAAAACTCAAGTTTATAAAATAACCTATATGATTCCAATATTATATATAATATGTGCTTATTATATGTTGTGGATGATAGTTAATATAGTGCAGGATATTCATGTTATATAAAAAATTACGATATCTCCATCTCATAGGTTTTGAGATCTCATGTTATATCTAATAAAGTTTCCATGTGTTGCATGCTATGTTTTTATGTTGACATGATATTTATCATGCAAAATCACTTCCTTTATTACCTATATTGTCATGATTTTTGTCTAACTTCCATTAGGGCAAAGTTATATGCACATACTTTATATTATTATATCTTTACATGTGTTATGATCTAATAGTATGACAAAAATTAAATGTTATATCTTGAACTACGATTACTATGTTTCAAGTTATAGTGAAATTATATTCTTATATCTTGAGCCCAAAAATATCTACAGTGTATATTCATTCAATGTTACATCTTTGTACAATATACAAATCAATTTTCTTAGATGTTATTTTACACATGATTAGATCTAATATTTTTATTAAATCATATATGAGTTTAGTAAGGTTATCCCAAATCTTAAAAGGGAGGCATATATCCTCTTCATTATATTTTGAGACATGTTTTATGCATGGGAATTTGCAATATTATATCCAACATGATGGATTTCGAGGCTTGTGTCTAATAGGTTATTTAACTCTAATTTCTAGTGACTTATATTTTACTCAAATTTAGAGGCACATGTTTGATAAGGTGTCTAACTCCAATCTATAACAACTCAAATTTTATTTATATCTAGAGGCTCATGTCTATTAGGGTGTTTAATTAAAGTTCTCAATGATTTTATTTTTTCCAAATGTGGAGCACCATGTCTGATAGGGCTCCTAACTCCACCCCATTGTCATGTATTTATTTTTAATAGAATAAGATATCTTAGTTTAATATTTCAAATTTCAACATTGGCATATGCATAGAAAACACAATGAACTAAATTTTTATTTCACTCAGTAACCTTTGTTTTGATACTAAAAAGTTGTGGACCTAATGATTCTAATTTTATTCAGACGTGGAGCATCATGTCTGATTTGGTTCCTAACTCCACCCCATCATCATATATTTATTTTTAATGGAATAAGCTATCTTAATTTAATATTTTAGATTTTAACATTTATTATTACCTTGCACTTACCCATGTTGTACAAAAAATAAAATCAATTTCATGTCTCAAGATAGGATGGCTTAACCACCTAGAAGACCCAGATGTGTAGTTGTATCTTTTTTACATACCCTTTTCTAATTTGAAATGTATGCTCTCTCTTACAGAAACACACTTCAAAGTGGGTAAAAATGATCACCTAGAAATGGTCCCATGGCATTTATTTAGTGTTATTTCATGTGAATTTAGTGTACGCATCTCCATATCAATTATTGGTACAAATTAAACATCATCAATGTGTACTTGTGACTCACGATGAATTTATTGATCCTTTTTACATCCACAGAGAGTCTCCCTTGATTTCCACACTTGATTAGCTCCCTATTAGGGACACCTTCAATGGTCTTGGTCCCTTTGATGGTTCAACTCTAATCTCATGGCCTCTCGTTCACGTTCATCCTCATTTCCTACTCCTAACCGTTAAAGGTTGGTGTATGCACAAATAAGGTCTTAATTTATATTCAATTATCTACATATAATAACTAAAGTTACTCATTTGAATCATCTAACATCTATATCAAATAAATAATTATTATATAAAAAACATAATAAAAAGTCAATCATTAAAACATTTATTATTGTTTCCACAAACTAGATTTTATCTACGTCATACAATATAAGACAAACAATATCATATATAGGAGCATCCCTTAGTTTAAGGTTAATCAAAGTTGGGATGTAGTTGAAGGCCCTTAGGTCAAGGCTCATTGTTTACAACATTGAAGAAGAGGTAGTAACATGATGATAATTCACCATTAGCCATATCATTATTCATAAAATCTTTAGAGGCACATATCTGATAATGTATCTAACTCCAATATATAAAGAATCAATTTTTATTTAGATCTAGAGTCATATGTCTGGTAGGGTGTCTAACAGGTAGATGCAGGATAATGGGGGACAAAAGGGGGTATAAAGGGACAATTTTTTTCTTAAAATAACAATAGTTGAACTTGGAGAGAATGTAAGGGACACTTCAAAAAAGAATTGGACAATGACATCAGACTATGGATTATGTCATTTTGAATGTAGTATCTAAATATATAATTTTTTTAAATACCCAGATGATAAAAGTGTATGAATAGATACATTTATGACAATAGATTGGTCATTTTTTGTGAAAAGATAAGGAGATTGCATGTGTACAAACAAACTTTTTTTGAGTAAACAAATGAATTTTTTTATAAAACTTCATATATGGATAAGTGAAATATCTAAGATTGTTGAGAATATTTTTTATTAATTTTCTATTATACATATAATTTTTTAATAATTTTACTATTCAAGACAACTAGAGAATTGAAACTACAAGTGTACAAACATAACTTTTTAACCTTAACTTCATGAAAATCATTTTTTTTAAAGCATAGTTGACAGTGTGTAGATTGTTGAGATATAAGTTTTATAAACATTCAATTAATATTCAAAAAAGTTACAATGGAATTTTTGATGATATTTATATAGTCCATAATTATGTATCTTATGTAGAAATTAATTAATAATTATAAATAATATTCTAGCAGTAAAAAAAATTATATAATCTAAAACTACACTTTCCCCTCTACAAACCCATATATATATTTTTTTAAATAATAAAAGCTGCCTAATCACGTGTCAACAAAGATGAAAAAGACCCTTATATTTATTAAAAACTAAGTGGGCCACTCCATTGCTAGTTTCAAGCTAGGTTTGGACCTCCCTAAGCCTGTACCCAAGGCAAATTTGGAGGGAAAATGCAAAAAAAAGAACCAAAATATTGAAAGGGCAATTGCCCTTTTCAAAGACATGTATATTTTTTTTGTTTTTTGTCATTAGAGCTAGATGTTTTTTTGTTTGAATACATGTATGTGTTTTTTGTTGTGTTTTTATTTTGGTGTGTAAACTGAGGTGGTTGTTTTTGTTGTGTTGTTTTTTTGTTTATGTTTGTAAGAAAATATTTAGTAAAATAAATGTAATAAGTTTACATTTAATTTATATTATTATACTTTAAATTTATTTTATTAAATATAACAAATTAGGGCCACTTTGTATCTTATGAAATCAATTTTAGAACTATAAGATTTACCATTTAGAAGATAGTATTTAAAAATCCAATCTGATCAATACATAATGTTTATAATTTCAAGATTGTAAGATAGAATGAGAAACGAGGTTTCAAATCATATATATATATATATATATATATATATATATATATATATATATATACCATTGATTATGCCCCATATTTTACCTAATTGAGGATAATTTACCTACGTGTGTATTCCCTACTTCATTGAATACCCAAGATTGAAGGTGGTTTCCTAAATAATTAATGGGCTTTTCAATTAATGGGTCTATCAATATGCATAAGTGATTACCCTATAGCATGTAACTTATAACATATCTATATTCATGATATGATCATTCATACATGACATATATCATATATCTATTATAATAAATGTGTATGCATTCACTAATACATGACATCTACCTGTAGTCATGATACGATAACTTATACCAAACATGAATGTAACTAGTCATATATCTATTATAATAAATGTGTATGCATTCACTAATACATGACATCTACCTGTAGTCATGATACGATAACTTATACCAAACATGAATGTAACTAGTCACCCTAATAGACTTCATTCAGAATAGAATAAATTGAAACACCACTCAAAAGTCATTATAAAAAGATACCATTCACTTTAAAATAAAAGTCAAATAGATGCTCAATCTATGCATTCTTCAATTCTAATCTCATGCATTATTCCAAAGTCATATTATAGCACTCTAAATTCACATAGAACACTCCCTCATTGACCCTCATCATCCCTAATCATTCCCTCATCAACCCTTGTATTCACTTATCATCCATATTCACTCCCTCATCCATTATTATTGTCTTTCATTATCCCTAATCACTCCCTCATTGGATATCATCATCCTTCATTATCACTAATCATTCCCTCATCAACCCTCATCATCCCTAGTCACTCACTCATCATCCCTAATCATCCCTTATTATCAATGATCATCCCTAAACACTACCTCATCAACCCTCATCATCCCTAATCATACCTAATCACTCTCTCATCATCCCTAATCACACTCTCATCATCCCCAGTCACACTCTCATCATCCCTAATAACTCCCTTATTAACCATCATCATTTCTTATCATCCCTAGTCAATCCTTCATCATTTTTTAGTGTCCCTCATCATCCCTAATCACTCTCTCATCAACCCTCATCATCCTTAATTATCCCTAATCACCCCCTCCTCATCTATCCTCATCCCTCATTGTCCCTAACCATTCCCTTATTGACCCTCATGTTGCCTAATCACTTTATCATCATCCCTAGTCACTCCCTCATCTAGTAGAGTGTGTTCCAATCTAGTAGTTAGTAGAAATTTGTTTCAAACTGAACAATAAATTTTTCAAATTAATCTTGAATGGTGTTTCAATTTATTTTATTCTGATTAGAGTGTACTAGGGTGATTATTCTCATTTGTGTCTAGTAGATTAGGTGGGGTCATGATGGATTACTCTAGGGATAATGTTAAATGATTTTCATGGTGGAAATAAGATAAAATCCTCTTTGCCCTTACATGGAAAAAATTCATTTTGAATGATGAGGGATGATGAGAAATGATGATAGATCAAAAATTTCCTCTTTGCACTTACTTCGTATAGTCTGATTTGGAAAATGGGTTATAAAACAAGAAACCGTATTTCCTCCTTAGTGAAAAAAATGATGTTGGTATGTTATTTGGATGTGGGGATGTACATGTGGATTAGAAAAAGAGTTGATATGCTACCTCAGTTTTTCATATCATGGTGTGTACTATCTTGGACTCATTATCACTCTACGAAGAGTGGCAGGTTGATGTTTAGGTCTTTTAAGTTAGTCTGAGCTTTGTCTTCGGGGCACTATAAGGGCTATTGATATTGTTGACCAATTTTGACTTTTAGGTCAAAATAGGGCACCCATAGTAAAAAAATTCACTTTTAAGCATTTAAAAGGGTGTAATATGTTGTTATAAGGTGTTTCATAGGTCAATTTATAAGGTATTTCATGTTATACTACCTTTGGTTATTAGTCCTCTAGGTCTATTTATTATTTTTGGGCCATTTAGAGGTCATTTTAAGTGTATTTAATGCTTTTAATAGGTTTATTGGGATTTTTGAAAGTTAAAAAAGCTTATTTCATCACCCATGTGTCCTTACAAGTCTTAGAAAGCCGATATAACTAAATAAATTATAGGTTGTTCAGATAAAAGGCAGTTTTCTTAGCTAAAGAGAGAGAAAATGATACTTATACGATTCTTTAGGAAGTGTGCCACTTTTAAAAACATGGTGGTGTGACTCTTCACCCTCCCATAGGTCATCTCCACATTTTTATTGAATAAATTGCATTAAAAAATGCATTTACAACTCATTTTTCTCCCGTTTGCTCTTGGTATGCAAAGGAAGGTCAACTTCAAGCACTTGGTATGGAAGGTACAAGTAGAGTTTTAAGGAGTGATTATACAAGTGGATTCTAATCTAAGTTTAATTTTTTTTTAATAATAGGATTTTGTGTTTTGGTGCCTTCTCCTTTACGAACAATTCAGGCAACTTTTTGTAGAATTGCATCGAAGAGGAGTGTATGTTTGCATATGTTTCTTATTTTTAGGAATCCAGTGAGATGTGTCATTTTGATGAGGTGTTTACAAGTTTTAATTAGGTCCTTTTCATGGTGATTCAAACATCCAACACTTCTCTTTCAATGCCACTTGAAGGAGAGTTCAAATTGTGCTTATTTTCCAAGTTGACAGTCATATATGAGAAACTTGAGTTTTACAATGTGGGAGGAAATATATGAGGTGTTAAATAATATTTGATTCATGTATACAATGTTATTTCATCAAATTTACTAGGTGAGGTATGAAACTAGAAACTCCTTCAAGGCTAAAATTGCCTAGTTTCCTTGCCCACTGCCTTGTCCACAAAATGCTAGTAGTCACCTTCTCCAAGAGAATTGTATAGAGGTATGAGTGTTGAAAACGCATGATAGAGCTCATTTTTTACACCTATAATATCCAAGGATCCTTTATTTCATTCCATGAAGCTAAGATGTTATACCAAGAAGCTTCCACTTCAAATGATGACTTGACTGTTTTGGGTCAACAGTCCCTAAAATGGCCAAATAAGGATCCTAAAGGTTCTTTAGAATATAATATGTCATGAAAAATATAGTTTTAAATCATCCTTATTAGATCATATAATATCCCTATCCACATGATACAACCCTGCCAATTTTAAGGGAAAAAGGAGGAGTGGAGGATGGTTTTTAAAGGCCTCAGAATTGTCAAAAACTCACTAAATTGTGGCAATGATGTCTACAAGAGTTTGAAGGAGATTTTCAACTTTCACTACATATGAGAGTCCTAAACCTTTTCCAAGTTGAGGAAACATTTTCAAGGGTCATAAAAAATATTCCTAAGCACTTAGGTGATGGAGAAGGAGGATATTTCATGAAATGACCCTTTTAGGCCACCCCTTGTCTATACACAGGGTAGAGAGGTAGTGAGGACAGTGCTTTGATGAATGACAGACAAGATGGTGTAAAGAGTCCTAAATAAGAATATAATTATAATTGTGAAGTTATACAAGTCTAAATTCAAGCTAAAAAAACCCTGGATACTCCTAACATGCTCCAAGTGACCCTTAGCTGACCTACAGGCCTAGGAACATATACCTACAGCCAAGGATGAGGAATTGGTGGTAGTCAAGGTGAAAAGGGTGTTTTGAGCTCAAAATGGGTATGTAAGTGAGTCATATGAATATAATTTGATGCTATGGATATCACCAAGGACCTTCTACACACCTTTTGAAGCTTGCATGCCTTACTATGAAGTCTACAGGCCTAGAAATAGGCATTTATAGTCAATCACAAGGTATGTTGGCAATAAGGTGGATGTTTGATGCTTATACCTTATATGGATATTTCAAAGTGGATGAAAATTAAACAAGTGAGATTTGAATATATGGTGAGAAATTAAAACCCTATACATCATTCACTAAGTCCAAATCTTTCCAAGATTAACCTACAACAGGTCTAAAATGCAAAACACAGTCAATAGGGTATGTTGATAGTGAGGTTAAGGTTTGAAAGTTGAACTTGGTTTGAAGGCTTATAGGTGGATTCCCAGCATGAATAAGAACATATAGGACCTATTAAACATGTATATAGGTCCAAATCCATGGAATAAGTCTCAAACACACCTAAAACCATGGCTTAAGGGGACTATCTCAGTCCTTAAGGGGCAAAGGCCTAATTTGGAATTCAAGGGATGAACTAAGGTAAGAGATTGAACTTAACCTTGGAGAATTGATGTATGATCACCCTCATGAGATTTTAATCATAATATAAGGCTTTAATTTTGTTTCAAAATCATATAAAAAGCTAAAAAAACATATAGCCAAAACATAAAATAAATTTTCCCCTTTTCCAGGCATTAAAGGCCTAATTCATGTTTCCCAAGAGCATAAGAGGTGTTTAAAGGGGAAAGTGAACTTTAGAATTAATTTAAAACATAATTATAGGTATTAATATCCCATAACATATCAAAATTAAGATAAAATCACTCTTTTCTTTCCAAGTGCATCCTGCACCCTGCCTACCCCAAACTATGCTTTCACAAAAGTCTGCCTTGCAAACATAGAAAGTTGGAGGACCAAATGGAGGAGTTGAGAGATAAATTTTGGTAAAGAGTACCATTATTACCTATATAACATTATATAATAATCATATTTTATGATATAATATTTAAAACACTTGCCATTTTGTCTCATACCAGGGGCAGTTTTAGTGTGCATGGAGGTGCCAATTTTGGGGAAAATGATCAAATGTTGAATTATAAGGATAAAAAAGACAAATTTATGATTGTATAAGATTTATGGTACATAAATAATCATATTAAACCTTACTATAATGTTTTTAATCATACAGGTTGTTCTAACCTAGGAGGTTTGCATGCATACCTAGTGGGAATCCTTAGGCCTAAAAGCCCAACTAGGGGTCATTTGCATTTTTGTCATTTTAAATGCCTTAAAATTGATTGGAACATGTTTTAATTGGTATAACAGATGTTTTTTATCCATCATATGTCAAATTAATCCATTGGAGTTTCAAGTTGAGTCTCAAATGGCAAGCAGGCCTATTGGTAAGGTTTAGGCCTAAGGCCAAACAAGGGTAAGTTTTCATTTCTTATCTTAAGGAGATAATAAAATGATGGGAAAATGTTTTTTGGGAGAATATATAGGTTTATGAGACATATTTTTTCAAATAAATGCATCATAATGTCAATTCTTGGCTTAGAAGCTCCCAAACCCTCACGAAAGGCCTAAAATGGCTCAATTGGCCAACTTCAAATGCTTGAAACTTCCATCATATCTTGCATGGGACCTAGAGATATTAAATTATTTTTTATGGGGTCATCAATAATCCACATGTGTAATTTTTAAATAATTCTAGTGTGCCACCTTTATGAACAAACGTTAAGAGGGTTGGTCACTCTAAAACCCTCCTAAAACCCTGTTTGAGACCTAGAGGTGGAAATGAGCCTAAAAGTGCCAAAAAATGGAGGAATTTGAATATAATTTCTGAATATAATATGTTTATAAATCCAATATAATCCCATACATGTCAATTTTTTTGTATGGAACTATATGGATCAGAGGAAAATAAGGCTTATTTTGACTATTTTGAGTGGTATACAAGCTACAGAAGGAGTTAGAAGATGAAACAAACCATGGAGGTAATATTTAAACTTTAGATAACTCCAAAAATTCATTTA
Organism: Torreya grandis; assembly: GCA_037957365.1. Taxonomy (NCBI): domain Eukaryota; kingdom Viridiplantae; phylum Streptophyta; class Pinopsida; order Cupressales; family Taxaceae; genus Torreya; species Torreya grandis. Next base: position 171,672 of record JARHVA010000872.1, read on the forward strand.
ATCTAATTTAAAAAATTATAATTGTCCCAACCAGACTCTCACTTTCAGCCAATCTAGTGAGCCAGCTAGTGAGGACTTAGAGAAAGTAGAAAATCTTCATTTGGAGGGCCTTTTAAGGAAAATTTATTGTAACTAATGCCATAGAAAATAATTAAACATTTCATTTATCCTATTTTATGGACCATATTGTAATTATGAAGAGTTTTTAGATGCCAAGTGTGAAGGGTGAAGGGAAAAGAGCTATTTTGAGACTGCCAAGTGTGATCATGCATGGCAAAGATGATAGGAAGGGTCATAAGCCTCCCCAATTTATGTTATGGATTATTAGTAACCCTCTTACTCATATTTATCATAAAAACTGATCAGACATAGAATTTTGGTGGTTTTGTAAGACCACTTATGAGGGGCAGTTTTCTATGTATAGAAAAGGAGTTTTTTGACCATTTGCAGGTCTTGGATAATTGAAGATGATATTTTTAACTCCTAAAAATATATGGCTCATCCCATCCTTCTCTTTCATGCATGTTTAAATTATTTTCACTTGGTGACACATGTCCTTGTGCCTTTTCAACTTCTCTTCTCTCTCTCTCCTTCCAAATTCTATAAACTGGGCCTTCTTGGCCATTGTTTGTATCTCTCTACCTAGGCATGGTGAATCCCTAAAAAAATTTTACCTTAAATAAATAAATACAAATGTTTTACCTAATTCAAATATTGTATTAAGTGTACATACTTGGTATTATTCTTGTGTGAGTGTGATTTCCTTTACCTTCACATGTTGATTCCATTGGTACCTAGTGTATTGTGTTTAACTTCTTACAGGTCAACAAGAAGTGTTTGAATATAATTTAGGTGTAAGTGAGTAGGATTCTCAATAGTGTCTCAAAATTCCTATTATTTATTTCCTCCTACCTCATGTCATCTACAAGACCCCATGTTGAAACACTGATGTGAGAGGGGATTTTGATGTTGAATGAAGTGTATGAGCCATTTGTCATTAGTTTCAAGAGCATGTCAAAGGTAAGAGTAGAGAACAATATTTTGGTGCATCACCTATAATATAATAGGTTTATTTCTAGTTTTTATAACCCTTTTCATCCCCTTAAGTTGTTAGTAGTAGGAACATGAGCTTAAATGATGCATCAAGGGGAGCTAGCCCCTAATCTAGAGATCCACCTCCTAATAGGGATACCCAAAACCCTGAGGTGGTTCCATTGTGACCCTTGAATGATGATAAGTTAGTCACATCTCCTCATTGGGTGCATTCAAGTGACAATAGATACCATGTTCCCAACTCACCCACATAGTAATAGACTTGATGACATGTTTTGGCATTTCCTAATGGTTTCATAGATTTGACCTTTAAAATCATTAGATCTCACCCCCATAATCACCAATGCTCTACATATGTTAAAAATTATAGTGATTATGTTATTTCCTCATTGGTATTCATATTTTGATGAGGAGGTGAAATCCTTCTTCTGGACACAGTTATTCATTTTCTATTTGGATTACAAATGTTGAGTGAAAGGGATGGAACATTTTATATCTTCTCATGTTTGTGAGTTATTCTCAAAGAATGATGTGGGTCATGATTATAAATTATTAGCACTTATGCCACTAACTTTTCTATGGCATGTTTTTTCCTTGCATTGAAATCTTTGTGCTTGTGTAGGAACTATGATAGGAAAGTGGAGAGGGGGTTGATCAGACCTACCAATGCTTACATCATTCCAATATGGTGTGGTCTCTATCATGTATGTTTAATGTTTTTTGTTTAGGCTATGTTTGTAATTTAGGTTTCATTTTTAGGGTTTTGGGTTAAGGGTCTAGGGTTCAAATTTTATAGTTCAGTGTTTGGGGTTTATTGATTCAGTTTTGGCATTTAGGTTTTATCCAAATTTAGGATTTAGAGTTTATTGTTTGGGGTTTGAAGTTTTATGGTTCTGAGTTTGTGGTTTAGGGTTTAAATTTCAAGGTTTAGGGTTTAACATTTAGGTTTTTAGGATTAGGGTTTAATGTTAAAAGTTTAGGGGTCACAGTTTTGGGTTTTGGGTTTTTGGTTTAGGGTTTGGGTTTTAGTTTTTAGGGTTTAAGGTTCATGATTTTAAATTGTGTTTAGGGTTTAGTGTTTGATATTGAGGGTATAGGGTTAATGTTTTATGGTTTATTGTTCAGGATTTAGGATTTTAGGCTTATGGTTTGGGTTTTAGGTTTAAGGGATTAAAGTTTAGGTTTTAGGGCTTAGGGTATAGGGTATAAAGTCTAGGGTTTAGGTTTTTAAGTTTATATATTTAGGGTCTAGGTTTTAGTGTTTATGTATTGTTATTTTGGGTTTAGGGCTAATGTATTAGGGTTAATAATTCAAGGTTTATGGTGTTTAGGGTTTAGGTTTAGGGTTCAACATTCATGGCTTATGGTGTTTAGGGTTTGGGGTTAATTATTTAGGTGTAAATAGAGTGTACTAGGGTGATTAACTATATTTGTGTCTAGTATGAATGATCATATCATGACTACATGAATATGCCATGTATGAGTGATAACATACCTACATGTAGTACTAGGTATGGGGGAGATGTAATGTATGAATGATTGTATCATTATTATATGTATGTTGTAGGTTGAATGCTAGAGGCTAGCTATTTATGCATATTGATAGAACCATTGATTAAAACCCCCAAAAATTATTTAGGAGTTCATCTTGGATTCACCTTTAATCCTTTTACATGAATTCCCCTAATCACTCCTTTCTCTATATAGGTGAGAACGAACCCTATCCTTTTAGGATATGGCTTAGTCAATGCCCCCTCTCCTTTCTATATATAAGTGATAACTCAAGATTATAGTTTATGGTTAGAGGTTTAGGATTTATAAATTTAGGGTTTAAAGTTTATGGTTGATGGTTCAAGATTCATAGTTTAGGGTTTAGGGTATACGTATTAGCATTTAGGGTTAAAGTTTTAGTGTTATGACTTAGGGATTATAATTTATATTTTTTGATTAAAGGTTTGGGATTTATTATTTGTGGCTCAAGGGACCAAGGGTTTAGCTTTGAGGTTTTTGGGTTTGGTGTTTGGGGTTAGGGTTTTGGGTTTGTGGTTTCACACTTAAGGTTTAGGATTTAGGGTGTAAGGTTCAAGGTTTTGGTCTTGGGGATTTGGTTGAGGGTTTGGGATTTAGAACTTAGTGTTTAGTATTTAGTGTTTGGGTATTAGGGCTTAGGGTTTTTAATTTTGGGTTTAGTTTTTATGGTTTAGAGTTTATGATTTAGGTTTTGGGTTTATAGGTTTAGGGTTAAAGTTTAAGGGTTTAAGGATTTAGGTTTAGTATTTAAGGTTTTGGGTTTTGGGTTTGGGTTTATAATTTTTGGATTAGGATTTAATGTTTAGGTTTTATGACTTATGGTTTATGGTTTTAGGCTTGGGGTTAAGAGTTTAGGTATTAAGTCTAAGGGTTTATAGTTTAGGTTTAGAGTTTAGGATTTAGGATTTAGAGTTTAGGGCTTGTGTTTTGGAATTTAGGGTTAGGGGTTAAAGGTTTAGGTCTTAGTAGTTAGGGTTTGGGATTTAAGGTTAGGGATTAATGTTTTAAGGTCTAGAGATTAGGGTTTGGGGTATAAATACTAGATTTTTAATTTAGGGTTTGGGGTTTACATCTTATGAATTAGGGTTTTGGGTTTGGTGTCAAGTTTTAGTGTTTAGTGTTTAGATTTTAATGGATTGGGACTTAGATTTTAAGATTTGGGATTTAGGTTTTAAGGTTTAGGGTTTAGGGTTTAGTGTTCATGGTTTAAGGTTCATTTTTTAGGGTTTAGGCTGAAGGATTTAGGGTTTAAGGTTTATATTTTAATGTTTGGGATTGGTTGTTTGGGTTTTAAAATTTAGGTTTTAAGGTTTAGGGTTTGTGGTTTTAGGCTTTAGTATTTATAGTTTTGAATTTGAAGTTTTATGGTTATGGGTTTGTGGTTTAGGGTTTAAATTTAAAGTTTTAGAGTTTAGTGCTTAGTATTTTAGGATTATAGTTTAGGGTTAATATTTTAGGGGTCAAGTTTTTGGGTTCAGTGTTTAGGCTTTAACATTCTTGATTTTGATTTTTTTTAGGTTTTAGTGTTTAAAATTAAGGGTATAAGGTTAAGTTTTTATGTTTTAGTGTTTAGGATTTAGGATTTTAGGTTTATGGTTTGGGGTTTAGGGTAAAGGATTTACATTTAAGGTTTAGGGTCTAAGGTATAAAGTATAGTGTTTAATGTTTTAAGTTTATACATTTAGGGTCTACAATTTAGGGTTTATGGATTATTATTCTAGGTTTAGGTATAATGTATTAGGGTTAAGGTTTCAAGGTTTAGCTCTTAGGGTCTATAGTTTATGTATATTATTTAGTGTTCATGGTTCAGGGTTTATGGCTTAGGGTTTAGGGTTTAAGGTTTAGGTTTCAATATTTAGGGTTTAAGATTTATTGTTTAGGGTTTGGGGTTAATGGTTTAGATGGAAATGGAGTATACTAGGTTGATTAACTGCATTCATGTTCAATACGAGTGACTGTATCATGACCACAGGAAGATGTCATCCATGAGTGACTGCATACATACATGTAGTACTATGTATGTGGTATATGTAATGTATGAATAACTATATCATTACTATATATATGTTATAGTTTGAATTCTATAATCTATTAATTTATGTATATTGATAAACCTATTAATTAAAGGTCAGAACAAGCTTAAAAATCAAACTTCATGACTACAAGTAGAGTTGATAGTTTACCAAGACAGAACAAGGTTTTATGTAGTCAAAATAATCATTTTATTGTGAGTAAAAGGTGTGTTGTTACTTAATTTATTTTATTCACAAAGTTATTTCATGTGTGAATTAAATCCAACTTCATTTTAATAGAATTTATACTTGATCCAAGGTTCTTGTCATCGAAACCTTATAAAGCTTATTTTATGTGTATCTATAGTCATTTCCCATCTCTTGTATCATGTAGATAAAGTTACATGAGTTTGTTTAAAATATTTCATAAGTTGAGGGAGGTATTAAAGACTCTGTTTTAAGTGTTATTTATTTGAAATAGTTTTTAAGTTGTATGAATAATTAATTTGAAGCTATCAAGCTCTGTGTGTAGAGTCAAACCTTAGAATAGGGTTTTTGATACAAAAAGAACCATAACTTGCATTTAAACTAGTCAAAACTCCTCAAATTTATAGGGAAGTTATTAGATAATGCTCATAAGGTATTAAAATAGGTATTATTCTCAAACTTACCTTGTTTTTACAAACACAAAGGACTATTTTTTGATCTGCCTATAAAAGTCATAGGAAAGCTCAATCAAGAGAAACCTCAAGTGTTTTATTTTGTTGATTGAGTATAAACCTCTTATGAAGGTCCAATGTTAGTATGTAAAAATATATAATAATTCCTTAAAGTGAATCAAAGCATTTGGTAGTTAAGACAAGTTAATATCCTTCTAGTTAGGCAGATTACGTCATCCGGACCTAAAGAGCAGGGTTGCCATTGAAGTCCAATTCTTAAGTAAGCAATAAAGGAAATTGGTTTCTCATCCTTAGAGATAGTCTGCAAACATATAAATAAATATTTATAAGAATCATTTGATGATATTATATTAATAACACCTTTTCAAGACCAAACATGCCTATACAAAGTATTGTAATAATTCTTAGGACTTAGTCAAAATTTTAGGCACTTTGGTGATCTAACTGGTATTTTGAGATTGTTTAATGACACCTATGAGTCTTGTATCATTGTATGAGATTTTAATTGAATTTTTTAAGTGAATGAGTCCAAAAAATAAGGTATTTGTAGACTTATTTTTGTCAAGTCCTCAAGAGGTAGAATTTGGCCTAATATGCCTATAAAGGGTAGAGTTGATGTCATCTAAGTTTTGAGTTGAATTTATTCATGCACTAAGAAGCTTGAGTAAAATAATTCATGAAACCCTCATAATATTATTCAAAGAAGTGAGGTTGTACAATTAAGTGCTTTAGGAGTCAAATAAGGGTTTTGCTAGAAGGCAGATTACTGTCTTGGGACCGAGTACCCTATTTTAAGTCATTAAAAATGTCTTTTGATCTAAATACAAAGGCTAAGAAGTCAAGAGATAATAATAAATAATAATTTAATTATCCTTTCAATACCAATTTTCAAAAGACCTTTTGTGATAGACCAAGAGATATTTTATGGTTAGGAAGAGACGTAATTGTAAGCAAGTTTCTAGAATTCCTTGAAGTAGACTAGGTTGAGTAAGTGGAACACTTAATTTGACACTAGTAGTGAATAGTAAAGATCAAGATATGACTTGTGTATTTAGGTAGGGCATACTCCTTGAGATCAATATATTTCTCAATTATTTAATTAGGTGGGGCATACTCAAGTAGATAAAGTAGGTAGGGAATACTTAAATAGGTAAAGTAGGCATGTAATCCTCAATGGTATAGATATATTACATATATAACATGATTTTAAACATCGTTTCTCATTCTATCTTCAGATATTAAAATTCTAAAAACTAAATATTGACCATATTGGAATCTGAAAAACTAACTTCTAAATGGTAACTCCTACAACCTTGTAATCAATTTCAGAATATGCAGAGTGGCCCTAATTTATTATATTTACTAAAATAAATTTAAAGTATAAGTTTAAATTTAATTACTTATTATATTTATTTTACTAAATATATCCTTCCAAAAAAACAAACAGATCACAAGAGGTCAAATAAAAAAACATAACACACAACAAAAAAACACAAGCCAAAAAAAATTAAAGGATGCATGCCCCTTAGACTACAAAGGGCATACACTCTTTAGGATCGACACCAACCCTTACAATATTTACATTGGTTTTTTTCTAAAAAGGGTGTATGCCCTTTACATAAAAAGTTTTGTATTTTTCATTGTGTCATATTTTTATCCCCAATCTTTGTGCATCCACCCTAACTAAAGTTCTCAATAATTCTATTTTTTTTAAGATGTGGAGCACCATGTTTGGAAGGGCTACTAACTCCACCCTATCATCGTGTATTTATTTTCAATGGAATAAATTGTCTTAATTTAGGATTTAAAATTTTAACATTAGTATATGACTAGAAAACACAACAAACTTATTTTTTCTTTCACTTGGTAACCTTTGTTTCCGTGAATTTGTTTTTTTATTTCACTTGGTAACTTCTATTTTGATCTTGAAAAGTTATGGATCCAATGATTCTAATTTTATTTAGATGTGGAGCATCATGTAAAATCTAACTCCTAAATCTACCCTATCATCATGCCTTTATTTTTAATGGAATAAGCTATCTTAATTTAATATTTCAAATTTTAACTTTATTATTACTTTACACTTACCCATGTTGTGTAAAAAAGAAAAAGAGATGGCTTAACCACCTAGAAGACCCATATGTGTAGTTGTATCCTTTTCACATATCCTTTTAAATTTTTAAATGTAAGCTCTCTCTCATAGACACACTTTTTAAAGTGGATAAAAATTAAGACACATATAAATGGTCATATGGCATTTATTTAGTATTATTTCATGTGCGTTTAATTTATGTATCTCTATATCAATTATTGGCATAAATTAAACATTGTTGATGTGAACTAGGAATTTGACTTAAAAGAGGGGGTTAGATCAAGTGTTAGTTCAATATGAAATCAAAATAAACATAACACACTAAGAAACATGACATCTCTAGGCCTAGACATTAGGGGGAGCTTAATAACAAACATGCATGTGAAAGAAACAACTAAAAACATAAAAGAACCATTCCTTCAACTTCCTTGGATCTTCCAAATGGTTCTTAGAGTGGCTTGCTCGACTTATTCAACAAAGAGTCTTCATCAATGGAATTGTTTATCTCCTTCTCACCTTGGCACCTTTGGGTTTTGATGGCTTTGGCTCAACAATTGGGCATGGTAACAATATACTAAATGGATTTTGAAATCATTTAAGAATTATAAATCTACACTATCCAAGCTTTTGGACTCATTTGTGCATGATAAATTTACACCAAAAGAGCTTTTTGAAAACATTTAGGCATAATAACTTTGGCTTGAAAAAAGCTTAAAATTATGGTTGTGAGGCCTTGTATTTATAATTTTTTGCAAATGATCAGAATGAACTTGAACCATCCATCTCAAGATAAATATGTGTGGCTAAGAATCCATTCAATTTTAGAGGTTAAAATAGAAAAATGCCCTCATAAATAATTGAGATAGAGAGGCATTAAAGAGGCTTGAGAGGGCTTAATTAGATATTTGGTGCATTTATAGCCTAAAGGTGCCTTCCTAAAAAAATGATGTCATTTGATGATGCAAAAACTCATAATCAATTTCAAAATAGAAATATTCAACAAGTTCCATGGAAAATTAGCTTAAGCTCTTGGTTCAAATTACTTATCCTTAAACATGATTTATTAATTTTGGTGCAAATCTTGGCAATGGGTGCATAAATTAATCAAATTGGTCAACATGTCATATTATCGGCTTTAAATTTGACTAGATTGGAATTAGGATACGATGTTATATGCATTGGAACCATTATCCCATTTAGGATGTTGTCGACACAAAATAACAAAGGCATATATCTCGTGCAATAAAATTGGTAGAAAAGAGCAATCTAGAGCACCTAGGTGCAAAAATGTCATTTTAACTTGAAATGATCTAATAAAAGTTAGCTATCTCATAAAATGCATTGCCTCATTTAGGGATACATTGGCCAAAATCAACACTTGTATATGATAAATTTAAATAATTTATCATGTTTTAGTGATTTTAGGCCAAATTATGATATTTGTTAGAAATTGATCTAAAGCTTGATTGGAGGTTATTGGTGGCCACTTTTAGGTTTCTATAGTTTGCCCCTATTTGGGAAGATGTTGTAAACTATAAGCACAATAATGCCTTCTCAAATAATGATTAAAGGCTTGTATGCCAAAAAAAAGATGATAATTGAAGAAAGAAACTCCCAAAAAAATGTTTAGGAATCCTATGATGATGCCGCGTCAAGGTAGTAGTCATCACATATGTGGACGGACAATCCCTCAAAAAGAAGCAAGAAGAAACATGGGATTAACCTGTGGTTGAGAGTAATCCAAATGAGAAATGCTTGCATGCATTTATTAGTTAAAAAAGAAGTACCGATTTGCCTAAAGGTGGTTATAATCAATAACAAAAGTCAAAATAATGATTTTACCATAAGAGGTTATAAGTATTAAAATGACCTAGATTGGATAAAGATGGTTGGTTAATTGATTGAAAAGATGTTTGATTGATTATTCTCCAGTAGGGTAGATTAGCAAGCACGACTCAAGGATAGAAATTGTTACACATATTAAAATGAGTGGGCACAAATGTAGATGCAATGGTCTAATGACTAAATAAGCCACAAAAAGCCAAGCATACGATGATGAAAGTGATGAAAGAGATGGATAGAATAATGAGATTGATCTATAGAAAAGATTTAGTTGTACCTACCAACAAGGAGATGTTCATTCTTATTAGCAATAACACAACTAGAATGGTAAATGGATTAATTTTATCAAGATGGGTGAAAGGATTTATCAAGATGCTAAGGATAAAATTTTATGGATATATTCCTTGTAGACCTTCTTGAAGCAGATTTTTGCTATAGCATGTGATGATAAGCATCATGATAGAAGACCATGAGGACTTGGTCAAAATATGCATAAGGACTAAATCCTAATCCAATAAACAATTAAAAATAATGCACCAATGATAAAAACCATGATGACAATGTTGACATATGAATATGGATGGATTCAAGAATGATGTGCAAGGAATCACTGAATGAACACATAAATTGAGTCAAGACAAAAGTGCTAAAATTAAATAAACAGGAAAGCAAGCAAATAAATAAACAAATAAAATAAACAAAAATAAAATCAATAAATAAACAAAAAACAAATAAATAGAAATTTTTTAAAAAAAAAACACAAAGAGAAAGCATGAAAGAAAAAGTAATAGAAAGCATCCTACAATGGATTTGCCCCAATAGGGCAATTCGAGGATGACTTACTAGGCTTTAGACAAGACAAATGTTTTTGGATTCTTGGAATGTTATGAATGTTAAGGTATCTTAACTTGTTAGATAATGCCAACATACCTACTCACAAAATGGTGAGAGCATTTATATTAGGTTTCTCACAAAATGATGAGAGTGTGGCTTAGGTTATTCACAAAATAGTGAGAGCATGGCTTAGGTTTCTCTCAAAATGGTGAGAGCATGATGGAAATGGGGACTAAGGTAACCTGAACATGAATTGAGCATAGAACACATAGTCCTAAAATGACCTCAAGTCACAGTAATTCCATCCACACAAAAAGTGGGGAGAAACCAACTAGGTCACAATAAATTCTGAAATACGGCAAATGGTCAGTCAAATAAAAACAACAATGACAAGGTGATGCAGTAATGCATGATAAGTAAATGTTTCCCCTAGTTTTTCCATAAGTGGTTATAACTAGGATACAACAGATTAGATCAATGATACTAATTTACCCATAGGTAGTTATAATTAGTAGCAAGAGTCATGAAGACTAATTTATGCAAGCAGGCAATATAATCAGGGTCACATAAACAAACTTGATATAGGATGAAAAATGAAAGATATCTTACCAAATAAACTGTCACTCTAATTTCACAGTATCTCATTATAAAAATGGATTTGATTGATTATTGAAATGGGATCAGAATCCCCTCACAAAAAGGTGTGGGAATAACCAAAGGAACTAAGATCAAAATAAGATTGGATAGGATGACTAAAACCAAGTTTTGGTCTAGATAGGAATGGTATGATAAGATGACATTATTTAGGATAATGATGGGTTTTGATAGATGGGATAAGATGGTAAGAGGGTTGCCCCCAAATGATTGGATTAATGGTAGGATATGTAATAATGGAAAATGGATATGGTAATTTAAAATGGAAAATGAAAATGGCATGGTATATGTTTGTGGATGATGATGGTTGTTAGTTTTTGATATGTTTGGCTAGGTATGTTAATGCCATATGATTTTATTGTTCTTATTGAAGTGGAGATGCATATCCTGGTCAACAAATGATACAAATAGAGTATGTGATCATGTTAATTGCTATCCCACACCTCATCTAAATAGTTGCTTTTTCAATAACTACCTACATATTTGGATGCAAAGAATGTTGTTATGATCTTTGTTGGTCATTGATTTTGATTCCTTCAAGTGTTAAGATAAGATATCTTTGTAGCCTATGCAAATGAAAGTGTGGCTGTGGATTATAAATAGGGATAAACATTGGATGATAGGTTTAATTTGTAAATGGAACGGTGGAGGATAATGGACTGTGGAATGGTTGAAAATAAATAAAGACTGGTATTTTTAGGCACACATAATGTTGTTGATTATAGATTCAACATAACTTTGGATATGGCAACGCTGAATACTTGTAAATATTCTCTTGATAAGACCACCATATTCTTCTATTATTTGGGCCCAAGAGTAGATACCATTTGATTAGGTTGTAGATTGGAAGCCATTTTGATTTGATCTTTGATTTTGTCTTCATCAAGTAGTGAATAAATTTTATGCTCAACTCACCTTGATGAGGTTTCTACCAATGAATTTGTCTTAATTGTCCCATAGTGCCTCTAAAAAGGTTTCACTAATAAACATTTACTTTTGACTTTGATTGTCTTGTAGTGCCTCTAAAAAGGTTTCACTAAAAGATGCTTAGTTTGAACTTTGATTGTCCCCCATCACCTCCAAAAATGTTTCACTATGAGATTGTTCTTCTACATGAATTTGGTCTTAGATTTCTTGTTGTTCTTCATCTGATATGTCACCATGGATGTAGTTCAATAAGGTATGATTCTATCAGTCCCAATCAACATTCATGGGAGATGGAATGTCAATAATATGGATATGTTGGTTGATATTAATTGAATGGGATGAGGCAGCACAATCCTTGTAGAAGATACTAGGAGAACTTGTGTTGATGATGAAGTAATCATCCTCAAAAATCATAAAATGATCAAAAATGTATTCAAACTGATCTTCAAGGCATGCATAACCAATGTTATAACAACCATGAATGTATTCTGATTTTGAATTTGATTCTGACTTAAGGGACTCTGAATCCAATGGTAAGGTTGATGTTGATTCTAATTCTAATGCTAAACTTGATGTCGATCCAAGAATAGAACCTGACTCTAATTTTGATTCTTCATCTGATAAGTACTCACTTATAATGATGTCTTATTGCATGTTTGGTATTGGATAAGTAATAGTCAATGATGGCATGGTGGGTTCTACAAAGACTTATTTGTTAAAGAGAGACTCCATAATGATAGGAAAAAGGTCAAGAGACAAATCCTCAAAGGCTAGCTTGTCAGAAGGAGGCTCTTAAAAAATAGGCATATAGTCAAGATAATGATTTACCCAAAGGTGGTTATAATCATTAAGAAGTGACTCAGTAAAGACTAGCTTGTCAAAGTGAGACTCCTCAATAATTGGTATAGTATCAATAGATGATTCATCATAGGTTGACTTATCATAAGCGGTTTGTTCAACATAAACATCTTGGATCAGTTGGTTCTCTTGGCCTTAGTTTTCAATGAGTTGGAAAATACCGATTTTGAACTTAACTTGGTCTTTGAATGATTGGCTTGATTGAGGGATTGATTGGATTGGATGAGGTTTGGATTGGGTTGGTTGGGGTTTTAATTGGATTAGTCAAGGTTTTTTAAAGTGGGGAATAGATGGAAAATTTTCAACAATGACTGGTGGTTGGATAATGATAGGGCATGGTGGAGCTTGATTGCTCGTATGAGCTAAAGGATGAAGTCCTAAAATAATAACAATAGGTTGGTGTGGAGGTTAATTTCTCACACAATCTAAAAGAATAGGTCCTATAATGATGAAGGGAAATTGTAAAGCTTGATTGCTAACACAAACCAAAGGACAAGGCCCTGATATTGAAATGGTATGGCATTGTGGAGCCTGGTTGCTCACACAAAACAAAGGATGAGGTCTTGGTATGGAAATGGTGTGATGTTGTGGATCCTGATTACTTACATAATCCAAATCATTCAAGTCTTCCTCATAAACCATATCATCTCAGTCTAGGTTTTGATTTGTATTGTAAGTCAGTTCTTGACTTTGTTCCCCATATGGAGCATTGTAGGGAGAATAATAAAACTCCTTAAAAAATTTATCCCTGTAGGGGTTTTTGCAGTCATTCTATCATAAGTTGGATTATACATGGCTCCATCATAAGTGTAGCTATACATCTTTGCATCAATGAAGACATCTCTAACAAAAAAAAGGCTTAGATTTTTTCAAACTTTGAAAAATAATATCCAAAGGACAAATGGTTCAAACTTGGTCTAAATGGGTCAAAAGGGGGTAGAGTTGTATCTCCAAAAATAATGGGTTGAAAGTGGAGTTGTATCTCCAAAATGGTTTGTGCTAAGACTTGGCATAAAATAGTCTAACATCAAATGTCATACACATAAAAGGTTAAGTGTCTAAATAAAAACCAACATGTCAAAATTCTAGGCCAAAGTGTTCCAAACAAGGTCTAAACTAGGAAAGAAAAAAGAGTCATTAGGTCTTTTGTCCAAATGCGGAGTCAAAAGCTAGGCTCAAATAGGATTTGCTAGGACTTTTGGCCAAATGACGTCAAAAAATACACTTAAAACAAGGATGATGTGATTTGATTTAATCTAATAAGTTTGAAAAGAGCTTTGACATAGACCCAACACATAAAATCAAACATAAACATGATCAGTTGATATATGCCACAAGGCAAAAATCACCTAGAAAAAATATTGTGTTTTCCTAAATAAAGGCACAAATAATGATGAGGATAGGATTTGAGAACAAATAAACAATAATTTTCAAATTTGTATAATCAATTAACTAAAGTTATGCAATGTAAAAAAGAAAGATCTGTGTATCAACCCCTACGAAGTGAGGCCTAAATTGAAATCAATCAATGTTTGAATTTGAACTTTGACAAGGTTAATTAAAAACTCAACGTTTGAAGACTAGGAATTGATTGAACAAGCTAGATAAGATAAAATGGTATAATATCGCAAAATAAGGATCCAAATGGCATACATGACATGGTTTGAGATAATAGTATCGGTATAAGTCAAATGAATTTTGAAACAATTTGATTAGCATAACAACATATGCATGCTCTAATGATGTAATCAATATTATGTTTTAAAGACTCAAAGGTATAAACTTAATATCTAATTTGGGCAACATGATAGTGCCCATATCAATCAATTGACACACCCACAAACAAGTTTAGTAAAAGTTTAAAGGCATGAGTGTGGTATAAAACAACTAGCATAACGCCTCTTTAGACAAAAGAGTGACATATAAAAAAATTGGTTTTTGACATGATTTAAATAAACATAGAAGTTTTTAGTCTCAAAACACCAAGCAATAAAAAGATAAGTGACCAAACACAACTAAGCATAACATCCTGAATCTTATCAAGGGTGTGGCAATGTGGGGTTGACTAAAACTAATTGGTTTTAGATTATCTAGATGGATCCCATGTATATCACTTTCACATTAATAAACAAGAGAAGCAACACGTTATTTGGGTCTACATTATATGGCTTATGTAAAAATGTCTTATCATTTTTACAAACACTACATCCATCGCTTTCTCAGTGTAGTGTGATGTTCAATATGATCAAACATCTCAAGCTTAGCCTCTACTAATGGATATGGTTTAACTGCTCAAACCATTATCCCAGTGAAGGGATCCCAATTTATATACACCCCATAGAGAGGGGTTGAATATAATACCAGGAGATGAATTCCCAGGTCAAGGCTTCCCTATAAAACTTATGGGAGGTAATGAATTCCCCCTCATAAGCCAATATGCAATGAAATAAAAACTAAGTAAAAAAGCTTTATGATTGTTTATAGATCACCAAAGCCATACATGTCTTAGGGAGAGCCTTCACAACATCTCTTTTATGCCTTTGAACTAAGGTAATTTGCAATGAAGATGGCATTTTTGATCCCACAAGTTTTCCATAGGGGATGGGGTGAGAGCATACATGTACAACTTCCTTTTTTTCACAATCAAAACTAATTAAGCAACTAATAATTAACTTACATAAAATAAAAACTTGGAAGTGAGTTCAATTTAGAGCACTAAAATGAAATATTTGGTGGTGTTCTTTGACCCCTTGACCTTAAGTTGCAAAATTTTTGAAGAACAAGCACAAAAACATTTAAATAAGTATCTAAATGTTTCCTTAAGCACCAAATGAAATTTCTTAATCCTTTTTAAGCACCTGAAAATAGGTTAAAAAGACTAGGTTAAGCTTGTTTTGATCACTTTTTAAGGAGGCCCTACAAGGAAATGGTCAGAATTTTGTTTAGTCTTGAAGCAATTTCTCAAATGAAACAAGTACCTTTGAAAATTAAGCTCTCAAATTCACACGTGTAATCCCATAACTCCATAGTCCAATACCACAACTCTACAAAATCATGATTGGTTAACACAATATCACAACTCACAAGTTAGTCAAAAAAAATTGACAATATCGCTACTATAAAAAACAATATCATAATTGATAAAGCAAACCCGTAACTTAGAGAGTTACAAGATTATCACTTAACCATAATGGTCTAGACTAATCTCTAGCAATTTAACTACAATATCATGACTTGAACTGATAATATCGTAACTTATGAAATCATGGTATTGTAATATCATGACTATCGAGTTGTGGTATTATAATTTAGTAACTTGAAAAATCACAGTATTATAATATCGCTACTATCGAATAGCAGTATTGCAATATCAAAAGTTAACCTATAGACAAAGAAAATGTTAGTCCAAAAACATAGTTAAAATGTAATATCATGACTAAATGACAAAACTGTGATTGTGTTAGTTGTGGGATTGTGGTTTAGAGGACAACATTGTAACTCCACAGTGATAAAATCATGACTACTAGGAAACATGTTTTTACTCAAAAAAATTAGTTTTTTTTCTCCCACACTCTAAGATTATGCATGAAAATGGTTAGTAGAATGCTTTTAGGAGTTATTTGATCAAAATTGTGGGTCTATTGTCCCACTAGACATGTCATTGTGTGAAATAAAAATTTGACTCAAGAAAGGTGGTTAGATCAAGTGTTAGTTCAAAATAGAATCAAAATGAACATAACACACTAACAAGCATGACATCTCTAAGCCTAGACTCTAGGAGGAGCTTAATAACAAACATACATATGAAAGCAACATCTAAAAACATGAAAGAAGCATTCCTTCACCTTCTTTGGAGTTTCCAAATGATTCATAGAGTGGCTTTCTCTACTTATGCATCAGAGAGTCTTCATCAATGGAGTTGCTTGACTCCTTCTCTCCTTAACACCTTTGGATTGTGATGACTTTGGCTTGTGGCTTTGGTTCAACAATTAGGCATGGTAACACTATACTAAATGGATTTTGAACTCATTTAAGCATTATAACTTTACACTATCCAACCTTTTGGACTCATTTCTTCATGATAACTTTATACCAAAATAGCTTTTTGAATACATTTAGGCATAATAACCTTGGCTTGAAAAAAGCTTAAAATTATGGTTGTGAGGCCTTCTATTTATAGATTTTTGTAAATGCTCAGAATGAACTGGAAACATCCATCTCAATATGAAGATGTGTGGCTAAGAATCCATTCAATTTTGGAGGCTAAAATCAATAAATGTCCTTATAAATATTTGGGTTAGAGAGGCATTAAAGAGGCATGGGAGGGCTTAATCATATATTTTTTGCATTTATGGGTTAGGGATGCCTTCCCAAAAAAATGATGTCACTTGATGATCTAGAAACTCATAATCAATTTCTAAAAAGAAATATTCAACAAGTTCCATGAAAAATTAACTTAAACTCTTGATTCAAATTAATTGGCCTTAAACATGATTTATCAATTTTGGTGCAAATCTTGGAAATTGGTGCACAAATTAATCAAATTAGTCAAAATGTCATATTATTGGTTCAAAATTTGACTGGATTGGAATTAAGATGTGATGTTAGATGCATTTGAGCCGTTATCTCATTTAGGATGTTGTTGACATAAAATAACAAAGGCATGTGTCTCATGTAAAAAAATTGGTAGAAAAGAGCAATCCAGAGCACCCATGTGTGAAATGTCATTTTGACTCGAAATGATCTGATCAAAGTTAGCTATCTCATAAAATGCATTATCCCATCTAGGGATACATTGGCCAAAATCAATACTTGTATATGACAAATTCAAATCATTTAGCGTGTTTTAGTGTTTTTAGGCCAAATTATGATATTTGATAGAAATTAGTCTAAAGCTTGATTAGAGGTTATTGGTGGCCACTTTTAGGTGTCTAGAGTTGATATGTATCTATGACTCTCAATGACTTCATTAATACTTTTTGCATCCATAGAGAGTCTCTCTTGATTCCCACACTTGATTAGCTTCTTATTAAAATTAATTTAAGTGGGCTCGATCCGTTTGATGGATTTTCTCTAAGCTCAAGACCTCTTATTCATATTCATCATCATTTCCTACTCCTAACCATTTAAGATCGGTAAATATACAAATAAAATCATAATTTATATTCAATTATCTACATAAAATAATTAAAGTCACCCATTTAAATCATCTAACATCTATATTAAATACATAATTATTACTTATAAAATATATAATTAAAAAATAAGAAAAGACAATCATTATCATTAGAATATTTATTATTTTTTCCACAAACTAGGTTTTAATATAAGGGTAACGATATCATATATGAGATCACCCCTTGGTTCAAGGTCAATCAATGTTGGGTTGAAGTTCAAGGCTCGTTGTTCACAACATTGAAGAAGATGTAGTAATATGATGATAATTTGCAATCAATCATGATATTATTCATAAAATATTAAATATAAAAATCTTTGAAAATAAATAAATAATAATCTACAAGATAAGATGTTAAAAGGTATTGTATTTTTTTTACATCGTTTAATGTGGTTAACTAGCATATAATAACACAATAGATTTAATTAAAGGAAGCTTGCAAGTTTAGACGGTGATGGTGGTTCCTCATGGGTAAAGGAGTATTAAAGGCTCACATTAGTTATGTTGGAAGGGATGTAATTTTATATTTTGTTAATTTAGGTTTTCTTTAAATGAAAGAGTGTAAATCAATAGTCGTATTTCATTCAAAATTTATGATTGTTATGATTATTGATTTTATCTTGTTTTTTGTGTATAAATAATTAAACAAAAATAATTTTATATTTTTGGTGGAGATGACGATAGAAAATGAAGTTGTGTGTTTCTTCGTAAAATACAATAATGCATTGTGCAAGGAGGAGATGTTTCCATTTCACATTGAACTTGAACAATGATAAAATAGTGCAAAAAGACAAAGCCATATAGAATATACTAATGGTGAAATTTTTTAAGATGAGATGGATAATAATGGTATATTTTAATATATTAATTAAATATTAATATATTATATAATATTATAATATTTATATTAATATATATATATATATATATATATATATATATATAATGTAAACAGAAAGTGTCCTGCAACTTTTTTGGCATGATATTATCACCGTGTTGGACCCAACGACCTGGCACACACTTCGGCATGCTATCGTAGGGTGAGTCCAATGGACTAATCCCTTGGGATTACATCAATACCCCACCCAACACTCACTGTTCAATCAAGGTTCGAACCCATGACCAGTGGTCATTGTTGCAACGGCATACTCTTGAAGTATAACCTTAACGACATTAATAAAAATAATTATTATATATAATATTAATGTATAATTAATATTATATGTATATTAATATTAAAATATAATAATATATAGTATTAATATTATATATATATATATATATATATATATATATATATATATATATATTGATGAGGGTAAACACTTTTAATCAAATATATGAATTTGCTCTAGCGCACAAATAGGAGGCCTAAGTGGCCTAGTCTTAAAAAATCAAAAACACAAAAAAAATAGAGGACCAAACAAAATCAACAAGTACAAAATGGATACCTCAAGTAGGGGGATAAAAAGCGTCAAAACAATATTGTTACCTATCAGCAAAAGAATGACAAAAAAGCAATAAACATACCAAAATTAGGAGAAAAAATAGAAGGGATTGGCATCCCACCAACAAATAGAGTGACCAAAACAAAGATACAAAATAGTTAATTATGTATAGAAGTCAATCTTTTCCCTCATATAGAAATAAGGTCCTCCAATGTCCATTACGAGTTGTCTTTCACCATTTCCTCTACTTCCAATCTCAACTTATGTACCTTTGATCTTCACCCTTTCCTTTTAACTGTTGAGCCCACATTATATTATATTATATATTATAATATTAATATATAATATATATAAAGAGTATATAACATAATAGATATTATTGGTATATATAATAATATAATACATATTAGTAGTATATATATTATATTAATTCTAATATATACTATATTATACAATAACATATATTACAATACAATAATATATATTATAATATAATAAATATATATTATATTATATTACAATAAATACTAATATTATAACAAGGGCGCTAGTGTCAAGTCCCTATGGGAGGAGGGAGAACAAGTTTTGAGACGAAATTGGTGCATGACCTATGAAAAGGTTAAAGTTGTTTATATTTAATATACATGTGACTTTGAAGTTTATTTTTTAAATCATAATATTTAACTTCTGTATAATTTTCAAGCAATAAAAAACTAATCTTTGGAATAAGTGTGTGTCATTGAGTGCTAAATGAAAATCATAATCTTGATTATCTTGGCTACAAACAAGAAGCAACGACTGAGATTTCAAATTAAACTAGTATATTATTAATACATATTGTAAATTAAAGGTATCTAAGACATATCAAATTTATGTCATAGTTGGAATTTATAATTCAATTAAATAAGTATACTATTAATACATATATTAAATTAAAGGTATCTAAGATATATTATAGACATCGAATTCCTATCACTATTATGCTGAAATTATCAATCTAAGCAACATTATACGAAAACACATTATCTGAGCCAAAATCATTAAAATGTGATAAATGATTCAATCTTGTCATGTGCAAGTGCCAATTTAGGCTAATTTATCCCTAAATGGGGCAATGTATTTTATATGATTATTATCTTTCCTTAAATCACTTCAAGTCAAATTATGACCACACAAAATGATACTCTAAACCACTAAGTTCTTCTAATTCGGTAGTACATGTCATGTGCATGTGTTATTTCACATCCATAATACCCTAATTGGGGTATTATTATATATGCAATGGACACCTTCTTCTAATTTATAGTCCAGTCAAATTATGACTTCGTAAAAATAACATTTTTGACTAGGTTGATTAAGTGTGCAACAGATTTCCAAAGAATTATAAAAAAATAATCAAAGTCACTTAAACAAAATAAATCAAATCAAGAGCCTGAGTGAAAATTCCATGGAAGTTATTGAAAAACTATTAATTGAAAATTTATTTCTCAAATTTGCATCATCCCATGACATCATCAATGGGGTGGCAT
Organism: Torreya grandis; assembly: GCA_037957365.1. NCBI lineage: Eukaryota > Viridiplantae > Streptophyta > Pinopsida > Cupressales > Taxaceae > Torreya > Torreya grandis. The sequence continues at coordinate 192,307 of JARHVA010000872.1, forward strand.
CCATAAGCCATTAATGGAACAAATATCAGGATTAAGCCTTCTTATGCCTCATTAATGCCCCATTTTTCCAGATATTTATGGCTTGTCACTTCAAAATTGAATCAATTTATGGTCACACATCTTGATCTCAATATGGATGATCATGGTTGATTCTGAATATTTTTAGAAAGCTATAAAAAAGTTAGCTAAGACCACCATTTTTAAGTTTCCATTATACAAACTTATTATTCAAAAATTGTTATAGAAGAGCTTGAGTTGTGTAATGTTATGATGAAAAATTATCTTCACAGGGCTTCACCTATTTGCAAAAATTGATCAAACTCATGAGCCTAAGCCATTGGTGTACTAAGAAATGATGGATAAGTAAGTTACTCATCATTGGCGTAGTCTTGGAGCACCAAATCTGGGGAAAACATGCTTTTTGGATGCACGTGGAAGGAGAGATGTTACTTGGAAGGTTTAGTAGTATTCCTTCTTTAAATAGCTCTTAGAATTTATTTGTGACACCCCGTGAGGGAATGGGCTTGATTTTTATTGTTTATATACTTGTTTATAAGATTTTTTTTTACTAACACATGGACTAATGCATCTTGTAATCCTACTCTACATTTTAGCAAGTCCAATGGGATCAAAGCATCCCATATAACCAAGGAGAATAATATGTTTCTTTTAGTTTTACTAATAAGTGCATTAAAATATTCAAAATTTGAGTTTTAACTTTGTTTTTCACATATTTTTATTTTTTAGCAACACACATGATGTAAAGAGATCGACATCAATTCTCCCAAACCTCCCAAAACTGATATTGAACCCTATGTGAAGAACAAAGAGTGATTGAAACATGATTAATGTGAGTTTTTCTTAAGTTTATGATCTTCATTATATGTTTTAGGGTCTATATGAAATTTGTTTAACCATTTTCTTACAGGATCTAGAGGGATATGTAGTTTTAAGCTAATTTTACTAGAAGTCTTTTTGTCAAAATCATATTATATTTCTCTGTGTTTTTTTAGGAACCAACATCAATCTCTATCAGCTGACATCAATCCCTTTATGGACCAACCAACATTGACCTTTGTAGATTTATGTTGATCCCTGTGTGGGTAGACATCAATCTCTTTGAGACAAAAAAATAGGGAATCCAAGAGATCATTTTAAAATATTGTTTTCTCAGTCAATTTTTGGATTTTAATTAGGCAAATTCTCTAAAAAAATGCAGGTCCTAAGGTGGAAAAGGATAAATTTAAACATGGTTAAGACTTGTACACTTTGTCTTTGGTGTTTAAAATGAACTTAGTTCTTTTTATGCCTTAGTTATTTTTTAATTATTTTTGCAAATTTTTCAAATAATTAATGTCAAGGGGCCCGAATTTCACATCACATCTCATTTTGGAATAATAAAATAAACTCCCACACTTAGTTACATACTCCTAAGAGTTGTTTGTTTTATGTTTGTTTATTGAAAGTTGTTTGTTTTAACAAAATAATTGATGTGTGTATGCTCTCCCCCCCCCCCCCTCCTTTAACGAACTTGGGTGACCAAAATTACTCATTCTTTGCCTTGGTTTTTTAGTCCAAAATCATGAAAAGAATGTTGCTAAGGCCCTCCTCAAATCTGTACAAATTGGGTGATCCTAAAATGACCATAAAGTCTGTTTACTTATCTTTATTTTTATGCATTTTGGCTTGTGAGTGGGAGCTCATCACCTCCTCACAGGTTCTTTAGGGAAGTGTTGACCTATAAATTCATCTCTTGGAATCATTTTAACCCCACTTCATGGTGGGTTATATAAATTGAGCTAGTGAATCATTGGGACATGTAGTTTGAGTGATTAAACTACCTCCATTATTGACTTTTGACCTCAAAACATATGATCAATGTGAACATCACACTACACTGAGCAAATGATGGATGTAGTGGTTGTGAAAAGGACAAGACATTTTCACAATAATCCATTTTATGTGGGTCTAATTGATGTGATCATCTCTAGTGTTAACCACACTTGGGACCATCTAGACATGCAAAAATTTAGTTTTAGAATAACCCCACTTGCCACAGACATACTATTGATACAGAATAAGTAGCTCAAAGTTCCATGTCACCATAAAATCTCTTGAGAGAAAAGGCAGTGTTAAAACCCTACTTTTCATGTGTTTTTATTTTTGGATTAATAATTAAAATCCTCTCAAGAGCACGTATATATATGGAATTTGACAATACCATATAACCTTGTTAGTTTTAGGACTTTGGACATTACACTTACGTGTGTTTTGTCATTTTATCCTTTACTTGGTTCATATTTTTGAGTCTATAATATGTCATGAACCCAAACATTTTTTTATACACCATTATATTAGAACAAAGAGGCATTACACTAACCAAATTAAAGTCATTTCTTGCCTTGTTCAAATCTTCATTTCAAGACATTGTGTTTGTATTTTCTGAATAGCATTGTTGTGTTGTCCATTTGAGTCTAGACCATTTTCCCACTTTGAAAAATATCAAAGTTCTTCATTTTTTGTCTAAATTCAAAATCTCACCTTTCTAAGTTATAAGCCAAGGTGCTATCGGTTTACCTTTTGCACTTGGCTTAAGTAAACTTGGGTAAGATTTCCCATTTGGATTGAAGTTTATTACCTAGACTCATCATCATTTTATTCTCATTGTGGACTTAGATTATCTTTCATTCACTCATGTTCTAAGTCCTTGGACCATTCTACATCCTACTACTATGTGGCGGTGTTGTGCTGCCTATTTGGTTTTAACTTTATTTTTGGGAGTTCTTGTGTTTATTCATGTTTTAAGCTTTTTGGTTTGCATTTTTATCTTCCTAATCATAAAGACCTTCTAATTTTATATTCATATGTCATCATAATTTTATCTAGCTTTTAGGGTATTGACATATCTTTGACTTAAGTTTGTTGTGCTAGAATACACTTTAGGTTCCAAAGTTATCTTACCCTCTTCTAATTTGATAATTTCAACCCACCAAAATTGAGTAAATTCATTACCATTTTCTTCTAATTGTGTGGTACTAAACCACTTCTTTTATTATAGTCTCATCTTACTTTGTCATTTGTTTTAAGAAATCTAAACATATATTTTTTAATGTTCGCAAAACACATTTACATCTTAAGTGAATGTAGAGAATAATCTATCATACATGATGCAAATGTATACTCGCAATAGGGTCTCTTATGGCCCTAGTTATGAGGAAGAACATTATTATGACAACCAAGATCAATCCATCATGTTTGAGGATATCACCCTCTTTAGGCCTTATTTTTAAATACCAAACCAATCCATGTTGATTTTAATATTCCAACCCCATTCTCCTCCTGTGGCTTACATGAGTAACCAAGCTCTGTAACACTCAAAGGTTAACATTTCAGGTTATCCTCCTTCGACTTGCATGAGAAACTAAAATTTGTAGTGTTTGAACGTTACCATTTTAGGTTATCTTCCTTTGGCTTGTGTGAGTCACCAAGATCCGTAATGCTTGAAGGTTACCATTCTAGGTTATCCTCCTTCAGCTTGCATGAGCAACCAAGCTTTGTAGCACTCAAAGGTTACCATTCTAGGTTATCCTCCTTCAACCTGTGTGAGCAACGAAGCTCCATAGTGCCTAAGGGTCACTATTCCAAGCTCTCCTCCTTTGGATTTCACTATTAACCAAACTTCACAACACTAATCATTACCATTCTAGGCCCATCACCAGTATTTATTGAACCTATTGTTGAGGAACTTTAATTTGATGAGTCAGTCTTTATTGATCCCTTTTTTGATAGTCTAATTTTTGGAGAGCCTGTTATTAAACCAAAAGCCATTATTCACCCTATACTAACCATTTCCCATGTTAAAAAACCCATGCCAATCTTTGAGCCACAATAGAAACAACTATTACCTCTTTAAGATCCATATTTTAAGGACCGTAATGTGTTTAAAATTGATATTTTACAACTAGGTATAAAACAAATCCATGATTTTATTATTGAAACACCCATTTATGACAAGTCAATCTATGATGAATTACCCTTAGATCCTTTCCCTTTTGTCTAAGAACCTCACTTTGACAAGCTAGTCTTGGTGGAGTTGCCTGTCAACCTTGGTCCTTTTTTTGAAACACTGTACTTTGACAAGCCAATCTCTATGGAGTTATCTCTGGACATTTTTCCCCTCATTGAGGAGTCTCACTTTGACAAGCCAGTCTCCAAGGAGTCATGCCTCAAATTGTTCCTTCTCTTTGAGGGGCTTCACCTAGATGAGCCAATCTATTTTAAACCCTTCCTAGATGAATTTATTTTTATAAAGCCCATTATGCCATTACAGATTGCTACTTGTCTAAAACCAATCTTTCAACAAAACATCATTATAGAAGCATACATAATTGAATAAAAATTAGAATTAGAGTCAGGTTGTATTATTGAACCAATATTAGATTACCATTAGACACATAATCAACATCAGTCTCAACATTAGATTTAGAGTCCTTTGAGTCAGAATCAGCTTCAAAATTAGAATACAGTCATGGTTATTACAACATTGGTTACACTTACCTTGCAAATTAATTTGAATATATTTGTGATCCTTCTATAATTTTTTAGGATGATTACTTCATTATCGACACAGGTTCTCTTAGTATCTTCTATAAGGATTATGTTGCCTCTTCCAATGCCATTACCATTCCCTCTGCCATTAACACCACCCAACATAGCCATTATATTGACATTCCACCTCCCATGAGTGTCGATTGGGACTGATAGAATCACACTTTGTTGAACTGCATCCATGGTGACATAACATGTACAAAATATCAAAGGGACCAAGACATACTCATGTAGAAGAAGAACAATCTCCTAGTGAAACCTTTTCAGAGGTGATAAGGGGAAATCAAAGTTCAAGCTTAATATCTTCTAGTGAAACCTTTTCGGAGGCACTAAATGACAATAAAAGTCCAAAGTCAATATTCCTTAGTGAAACCTTATTGAAGGCACTATGGGAAAATCAAGACAAATTCATTGGTAAAATCCTCTTCAAGGCACTAATAATTGAGAACATTTTTTCACTACTTGACGAAGACATTATCAAAGATAACATCAATATAGCCTCCAATCTATAACATAATTAGATGGTAGTTACTCTCAAGCCCAAATAATATAAAAATTTGGTGGTCCCATCCAGAGTATATTCATAAGTATTCAGCCCCACCACAACTAAAATTATGTCAAATTTGGAATTAGCAACATTATGTGTGATTGAAAGTCTCATTTTTCATTTTTTACCCAATCATTATACATTTCATTATGAACCAATGTTCCATTGCCAATTTATACTATTTATCATGTGCCTAACATTATTTACCATCCCTAGCTACAATTTCTTTTATAAAGGCTACAAATATATTTTATCTCGATGTTTAAAGGAAATAGAATCAATGACCAACGAAGATCACAACAACATTCTTGGAGTCCAAATATGCAGTACGTTCTTGACAGAGCAACTATTCTGACAAGGTGTGGGCTAGCAATTACATGAATGATTATTTTGATTGTATTGTATGTTGATCAAGATGTGCATCTCCACATTAGTATGAACAACATAAACATTTATTTTTATCATGCCATTTACCTTGCCTCTTCCATTTTCCATTTGCGTTGCCATTGTAATTCCTCTTGCTATTATTTCATACCTTGTCATTCACCTTACCTTATCATGGGCAACCCTATTACCACTATAGCCAATTATCATAACATCATCTTCCTTAAACAATGCCATATTGTATGCCATCCTATCATGCCTTTACTATTGACCAAAGCCTATTTTTATCTACGCTACCCAACCCTTTTGATCTTGATTCCTTTAGTTCTTCTCACACCTTCTGTGAGGGGATTTTGGTCCAATTTCAATAGTTTCAAATTTTCATATTCAAATGATAGTCTATATAAGTAGTACGATAGTGGATCTGGCAAGTTATCTTTCATTTACATTTGATTAGTGACATTGATTATAACTGCCTATGGTAAAATCAGTATCCCACCTTGTGTTACTAATTATAATCGCCTATGGGCAAATTAGTAGCATAAACCTATGTCATTGTTTCCTAATTATAACTGCCTATGGGAAAGTTAGGAACAAAACCTTTTATCATACATTGCCACTTCACCTTGCCATTATTATTATCATTTGCCTTTATTCACAAATTTTGTGTAACCTAGTTGGATCTCATTGCCTTTTGTATTAACGAAACAACTGTAACTTATGGTCTTAATGGGACTACATAGGTTGTGCTCGATTCACACTAAGGTCAACTCAGTCCCCCTTTTCCATATGCTCGCGCTATTTTATGATAAAACTAAGCCCATGCTCTTGCCTTTATGTGAGAATTTTAAAGTTTAAATGATGTCATCATTTTGTGAGCAATTTACAAGTTTGAACACTTGCCATTTTGCAAGCCATTTAATTTTAAATGCTTTCACTATTTTACGGGTTGGACCGTTTAGTCTCTAATAATTTTCGATCGAGTTGAGATGCTTAGAAAATTTCAAAACATTTGCAAATGACCTAGAAAATCCTAAAACCACACTTTATTTTTCATGCACTCATTGTTTTGAGAGACCATTTTCATATTTCTTCTACATGTCAATCATGTTTTCTTATCATTATTCTCTTCCATCCTATATCCTGGAAGAACTATATCAAACCTAAAGTTCATGTTGAACCTTGCATCCACAGACTATATAGGCATCATCGACTTACCTCGTGCATTTGGATTAAGCTCGAGTATGCCTTCCTTTTCTTTTATTTTATCCCATTTTATATATTTTATCATTGTTTCCCTATAACCTAGGGGAAACCTTGTACCCCCTTTTTCTTGTTTCATTGTACTTGTGTTGTCATGGCCTAATTACGATTTATCTTATCATAAAATGTAATGCCTTATTCTTGTACCCCCTTATTCTTTTTTTAGTCTTGAATAACCAAACTTGTATTATTCAATATTCATGAAATAGGATGAAAGAAAATAAAAGTTTTTCATCCAAAAAGCATCCACCTAAAACTAAAAAAATGTATATATATATTTTATTAAAAAAATAAAGCGGAATGCATTTACATTAATTTAATCTTTTATATATATATATATATATATATATATATATATATATATATATATATATATATATCCTTTACAACTTTACATTAACCTTTTTAATTTTACATGAACTTTTTTTTTTTTTGAAACCAAGCAAGTAAAAAATTAAAAATAAAAAGGTAACCAAAAGGTTGCTAAAAAAATAGACAGTGATAAAGCTACAACAACACAAAATAACTCAGTGTTGTTGTGAGGACAATAGCCTCTTATAAAACCTACCAAAACAACACAAAACAACAACATTACATTCTAAATTTCAACATACTTTGTAACTATTTAGAACATAATGTGAATTTTTCATGTAACTGTAGCATTTGATACTTATACGGAAACTATCATACTTCCACCACTAATTAATAGATTCTATGAATTTAAGCATTAACGGAGAGATTCTACAAATTTAGGCATTAACTAAGAGATTTAAAATGATGGTTGAATTTTAAGAGGAAGACTGTGTTCTAAGAGTATATGAAATGCTCTAATTTTTATTTTATTTTTTTAATTATCTTGTTGTTGGATTCAACTCTATCATTTTTATTGTTTTTTAATTATGTTTATGGTGGTTTGATTTATATTGATTACAATTTTATGGTGTTTTCTTGAGCATATGTATTAACGGAGAGATTCTATAAATTTAGGCATTAATGAAGAGATTCTATGAATTTAGGCATTAACGAAGAGATTCTACAAATTTAAGCATTAACCAAGAGATTTAAAATGATGTTTGAATTTTACAAGAGAGACTGTGTTCTAAGAGTATATGAAATGCTCTAATTTTTTATTTTTTGAATTTTATTTTTTATTATCTTATTGTTAGATCCAAATCTATCATTTTTGTTGTTTCTTAATTATGTTTGTGGTGGTTTAGTTTATATTGATTACAATTTTATGGTGTTATCTTGATAAAAATCTTCTAAGGCTCAAGGCTCATATTATGCTAATGACATCAGACAACATTCATGACAAAGCAAATGACAATGTGAACAATTAAATTAGGAATATGGAAAGGAAATTTAGAGAGTTCGATGATACTTACATTATAGAGTTGAGGTCTTTTTATTTTCATCTTGATTAAGTTACAGAAGAGTGTGCACAACAATACGCAACTCTAATTTATTAAATGCAAATTATTAAAGGTGTGTTTAAATAGAATAATTTAGGGGTTAACGATATTTCTTTTTTTTATGTCAATAGGCATCCTACAATGACATTCAAGGGTGGTGATGAATTATAATATCTATGAGATGTTAATAATTAATAGATAGCTTTAAATTTGACAGTCATAGAGACGTTTTAACCTAAAATTTTGCATCTATTTAACCACCATATAAGAGTTTTTATTCTTACTTAAAAAAATAAATTGAAAAATCATACTTATTATTCAAAGAAATTTGGGTAAGAAAACTAAGATGAAATGAGTAAATCCACAAAATTAGAGGACATTTAAAGTGTATTAGCTATAATAGGAGATATTACTAAGAACGAGACCCTTATTCCCCATGAACAATAAATATGGTTGAAGATCCTTAGCAAATATTTATAAAGTGGCAATGGTGATCTATTTATAGAGATTCTCCATTTTGTAAAGGATGACTATAGTAACATAAATGAGGCTTGCACACAATTTTGGGATTAGATAAAGGACCAACACATTAACAAGATAAAACTTATTATTAAGGAGGATTATTTTGGGTCAAGATCAAAATATCTCTCTAAGCATCATATCAAAGGGCAATGCCCCATTTTGGTCCCTAAGAGGATCATGAACAACAAAAAATATAAATATGATTATCCTTTAACATATGGGGGCATTTAGAAACATAAAGCATTAATGTAGGAAGATATGTTCTCTTCCCTTTAGAAACAAGGCACTTCAGGGAAAAAGAGTTTTATTCTAAGAAATCCAAAGAGTAATCCAATTACTAGAATGATATTTGGCTTCAAATGATTTTGCAAAACTAAGGACAACCAAATTGAATCTGTCAAGTGTAGTGAAAATGGGTTATTTCAACCTTTAAAAGAGAAAGAAGTTCCCATTTTAAAATAAGGATTTCCTATCAGGTTTCATGCTAGGATCATATCAAAAAAGTGGTTACCTATTACGATCATATCAGAATATGAAAATTTATTCTAGATACTTGAAATTTGATTTTCTCATTCACCAGAGCACTTAAATAACACATAATGGGAGCAACACGTAGAAAAGATAAAAAATTATAGAAATAAAAAGGCACACACTATATTTATTTTATTGTGACATTGATCATGAATTCAATATCTATAGGTGTCTTTTTTAATTCAAAAACATACTTATATCAATATAAATAAGTAATGGTACAATGCTAGTCATACAAAAAATGGGTTGAAAAAGTCACACCGCACAAGCTTAGTCAAACTGAGGTAAGAAACCCTTGGGATAGATCAAAATGAACAGAGGGTCATTAATGAACACACACAAAAAACATCACATCAAATTGTCATGAGTGCCTAATAATCAAAAAGATGAACATAAAAGCACAGGAAAATAAAGAGAATAATTATGCTTCAGTAGCAAACATGGGGGCTGAAGGATGTGGTGAAGGAGGCAAATCCTATAGCTTGTCACCCCATCCCCCTTAAGTAGGGGGGTCTTAATCCAAAGGTAAGGGATCCTATCCATTATTTTGCTAAATATTATTATTTTGTTCAATGTGTCTATCAAGAAAAATATCAAGATCCAACCATAGATATTTGTCTTATGAGGTGGGGTCACAGTCCCTTCCATCACCTCCACCTCTAGTAGATCCACAAGGCCAATCATGTTATGGAGATGACTAGTAAGGGGGTGACCAATAAGGAGAGAGGCTCACGTGTTGGTTCCTAGAACCTTACTGGTGCTTACCACACCCTCACCCATTAGGAGTCAACTATATATGTGGAAGCTTTGGAGGCTTATGGCTAATCACACATGGGGCATTCCCCCAATGATCAAACAAACACTAGAGGTGGTTAAGCTCCAAGCAACTTTATCAGTCTAAATTTGAATCTAGAGAGTAACATTAGAAATGATAGTAACTTAGTTAATAGTTTAAAAAAATTGCATTCCATTTCCTCATGATTAAAATAAGCATAATTTCTAGCTTTTTGAATTTAAAAAATAAAATTAGCATGAAAAATCTACCAAAATCTTTGTATCTTGCAGAAAGAAGGTTAGAGTCCTCCAAGAAAGCCATATTCCACATAAAAAAACTCAAGCCTGAATGGCTGAAAAAGGGTATGAATCCATTGCCACATGATCTAAGTATGGAAGCAGAACTAAAAAAGATGCTTAATTATCTCAGGTTGACATCATGTTGGGCAAATAGGATTTAAAAACACCTTGTGCTTTAGCCTGTCACCCATAGGCAAACCTTGATAGAGAATACACCCAAAAAAAAAGCCTTTTTAGGCTCAATAGGAACAAGCCACATGGTGTTAAACCTTATGGACCAGACCACATGGTTGGATCAAAGGTCTTATCGGTGATTGAGAGTATCATCTTGAATATGCTAGGGAGCTAAAATATTATACCCCGGATGAGGAGAATAACGATTAAAAGGAGTGGTCATAGGTCAATGTCAATCCTTCCACCAGGGATTAAGGGAGTTAGATCCAATCTTATGAAGATACTCATCACATATGGAGCCTTGAATCTTTAATGATAGACTCCTCATATACATTATTTAATTTAAGTTTATTTTAAACCAGCTACCAAGGAAGCCAAGAATGGCTTACTTTATAGAAAAGATCCCCAATGTTTTTTACACCTTTTTTCAACAACCTTAAGCCTTTTAACTAAGGAACCAAAGCGAAAGGAACATTATGAAAATTCAAGTAGGGGGACAACCAAAGGGAATGAGAATTAAGAGAAAACCCATTATTGAAACCCTCCCCTACCCAAATGAGATGGGGGCTGAACTTCTCCCAAGCTTTCCAATTGCTCTAAATAACAAAAGTACCATTAATTTTAACAAGAATAGGGATGATGAAAAGAGTATGTAACCCAAAGCTTTTCCATGCATGCTTGCCACAAGGACCCCACTAAGATATACAATGACAAAGTAAGATATTATAGGTTTCATCACGTTCCAATCCTTAGATAACCCATTTAATGTTGAGAGCAAGACTTTGAAGTTTAATATCTAGGAGACCCAAACCACCTACTTCTTTAGGCCAGTAAAAATTATCCTAGGAAACTCTTTAAAAGCTTGTATGCCCTTCATAATTGGCTTAGAAGAAATCTCTTAAAAGCTTTTATAGTCTACCATAGACAAAATTAAGAAAAATACCAACAAGAAGAATAATAAACAAGCATAACTACCAATACCTTGGAACATATATGAAACTTACCTGCCAAGGACAAGGGTGTTGTGATAAAAAAATAATTTTTTTCTCAACCCTTTGAACCACATAAGACCACATTTCAACTGGAGAATCCCAAAAATCAAAAGGAATGCTAAAGAACTTAAACTAACAACTGAAAGAAGCCATTGCCATTATTATCCCTCCACCCAAGGGGGTTTGGAAGAGAGAGACTAGCGATAACACTATGTTTTTTTCATTGAATGGAGGACCTAGAGGCCAAACAAAAAACATGAAGATAATCCATAACATTCTTAACAGACTCTTACTCTTCTTGGAGAATGAGAAAAGAATCATCAACAAAGTGACCATTTATCAATTGGTGGTTAGAATTAGGCAAAGATATGCCTTTCACCAAGCCTATAGAGGCATAATTAGCTAGCAAATAACTAAACCCTTCAATTCCAAACACATAAAGCAAAGGAGATAAATAACATCCTTGCCTGACAGATCTATGGAGCTCAAACTAAGAGGATTTGACTCCATTAATATTAATACATGCCCCAACATCTTGAAAAATCATATCAACCATTAGAACAAACCTAGGATGAAAATTGAGAGCTTGGAGCATGGCTAAAATAAAAGGCCACTCAATGCAGTCATAGGCCTTCTCGAAATCAATCTTAACAAACAACATCTTTTGAATAGAAAATCAAGACCATTCCATGACTTACCAAACATTAATGATGTTTTCAAGGATGTATCTATGCTAGATAAATCACATTTGCTCACTTCTAACAATAAAGGAAGGAGATTCTTAAGTCTAAGAGCCAATGCTTTAACAATTATCTTATAAGATACATTGAGAAGAGTAATATATCTCGAGTTAGTAATAACCTCATAATAACTATTCTTGGGAATAAACTTGACATTACCTTGATTTATAAGAGGTCCCAAATAATTCTTCAACACTGCTTTAAAATAAACCTTGTAAAGATCTGGACACATGGTATCCTATAAGGTTTGATAGAACTCACAAGGGATGCAATTAATACCTAGTGCTTTATCAATAGCCATCTACATGACCAATTAGATAAGATCATTGAGGGTTAGAGGCCTATCAATAGGAAACTCATTAAGTATCAAAAACTTTACAAGGGATAGATTGAAGGCACTGGGCAAGAGCAGCTTCATGCTCATGAGAATTGGGCTAATCCAAAAATATTGTGATAATGATAAATAAAAACTTGTAAAATATCAAGGATTTTGGTAAATCTAGTAGATCCCTCCTCAATAGCTATGATTCTATCATCAGCCCTTATAGAACATAAGAGAGAAAAAATTCCATGGTGACCTTGTCCCCAATTTTTAGCCAATGCATCTAAGCTTGAAGTTGAGCCCTTCCACCTTTATATGCCTCCTCAACTTGCATCTTGTGATGTCAAAGAGCTACTTAGGTTTCTAATTACACATTAAAAGGAGAGGCTTTAAGCTCATGTGATACCCATAAGTATTCATAGTTTATATCATTAGGAAGATGTTGGAGAAATAGAGAGGTTTGCTTACCATAAGCATGAAGAAATGTGGTAATGCGAGCAAGAGCATCCATCTACCATTATATCTAGCTAGAGTCCTCGACAGGCTTGGGAACCAAATTATGATAATGTGCCTAATAATTATCTCATGGTTAAAGTGATTTCTATTGAGATAGAACTAGGTTTTAACAAGACTCACTTGAGGGGTAGACCACTCAATATTTAATCATATTGAATGATGATCCAACAAGAAGGTGTCAAATGGCATATAAACTAGCATATCTCAAATAGGAGCAAAAAAGAAGAGATCTTATTCAGCCAAAATAACATGGTCCAAATGTTGAATAACTTGATCTTCTCATTATTGAAAATTGGACCAAGTAAACCAGGGAGATTCTGAGTCCTTCCTCTGATGGTGGTTTGGATCAAGCACTCTGAGTTTGTTACATATGTAAAACTATACTTCCCATTCACCAGCACAACAATGCATGAAAAGATAGACATATTTGTCCTCAAGAGATTTTACCATGTTCAAATCCCTGCAAAGGATCTAGTGAGCATCTAGATGAGAGTTTATAAACCATATCCAAAGCAAGGACCATTCCACATCATCATTAGAGGCATACAAATTCACCTACCCAATGATGTGATTATCAAATTTAAACAGAGTCCAAACAACATGATGAGTGGGGTGAAATCCCCAAGAAACAATGTGTTTAGAAATCTCCAGAGCTAAAAGAGTGATGGCCCCACCACAACCAGAGTCATGCATGGTATCTAAACAAGGGTCCCAGGCTAAATAATTCATGTTGTATTCTACAAGAAAAAGCCAAAGATATTGACTTATTGCTTACAAATAATTTTCATATTACTAGATAACTAACTTTTCCTAACTGTGTATTTGCATGGTAGATCATTAAGGCCCAAAATATTCTAGGAGTAGACTAAAATTTAGAAACATAGAGGTTTGTGTCATTTCCCTCTGTGAGATATTCAAGAGTAACAAACTGATTGAAAGAAGGTTTGTGCTTCATAAAGTCACCAATATGAAAAGGTTGTCACTTGTGTGCTATTTACTCCTCATGAAAAGGAGAGGAACTTCTAGAGTATGAAAGGACCATTTTATAGTCTAGAGTAATGATATTATACTCTACTTATGACAAGGTCACCCCAAGAGGGGGTTGTGGAAATTTGGATTATAGAGCAGAAGGTGAAGTATCAATAAAAGTAGCCTCCACTTGCGGTGTGGGCATAATTGAATGTGAAGCCTTGTTAGGAACAAAAACATCATCTTTTCCAATAGGATATAAGGTGTTGGAAGCCATGACCAAGTGATAAGTAGAGGGTTAAGGCTTACCACTACCTCTTGCTAAATCATTTTTTTATTAGTGACAATGATCTAACCATTAGCATTTACATTCTAGGTTCTAGCTTTAGGTCCACCCTTTTCTTGAGGAGCAGGAGGAGCATGAACCATTAAGGGATAATCTCAGATCATATGATCCAAGGATTGACACCTAAATTAGGTATTCAGTAAGTTAATGTAAATCACTCATTGAGAAAATTGATTGTTTCTGATTTGAATGTCAATAAGGTCTTTGAGATACCAGGGTAGATCCACTTCCACACATACCTTTTTGGGGGATGATCCATAAAACAATTTTCTTGTTCATGGCATATGAAGCACCCTATGGGTTTTATGAGTTGTTTAATAAAACCCCAGAAAGGGAGAGGCAAGCCAAGAAATTCAACCCATACTAAAATTTTCAAGTTTGCTTACTCCACAACATCAAAGTCTCGAGTCTAATGAGGAAACACCACCAGTATTGCGTATGAACCAAGGACCATGATTGACAATAGATTTATAGTGCTCTGGGTTGGTGAAGCAAAACAATAATAAATTCTTAGTAAGGCTACATACGCCTAATTTCACACCATGGCCTTACCAATGGTTATGAACCCATTATTTTAACTGGCTCTCAAGGGGGACTCTTCCCAAAAAATAAGCGATCAAAATTTAATTCTCAAATAAATAACAAGCTTTATCAAATTTAGGTAGATCAAGAAAAACATTTGGTAAGGGAGTGTCTTGGGTTAACACCAGTACCTCATGAAAAACTTTTGGAATGAAATTCCTCGCTTGCTTTGGTGCCATGATCACTCCCACTCGCACCAGTTGTCCTTGCATCTAAAGATGCAGAGATGGTGGTGGTGGTCATTAAAAAATAGTGGCACACCCTATCACCAAGAGGGTGAATCATCGATCAAAATAAGCAATAAATTCTCAATAAAGCTATATCCTACCTAGATCGGCAATAGATCGATAGTGTGGCAATAGGTTGGAGAAAACCTAGAGGCTCATCAATGCAGAGTGAAAAACCTAAAACTTCTAAGTACCATAGGTGGTTTGTTTTGACTAGAAAAGGTCGATATTTTACTCAACTAGTAAATGGGTAGATTTGATATCTTCCTTATTAGCTAGTTAGGATGGAATTTTTTTAGCTCATTATAAGGCACTTTGCGCCACTCTACATACACTTGTTTAAGTTACTTATAAATTTCATTTTTCTAGTCTTTTTTATTGTGGTAGTTTTCTAAATAATAACATTTGCTTTGCTCAATCATACATGTAATTAAAAGAGGGATTCTATTAAGGCCCCACCCTTTAGATTATTAAAAATATAATATATATAAACCGAATTACATGGCTTCATTTAAACTATACTTATATAATAATCATGTTTTACTATATTTTTTATTTCCCCTTCGTGGACCTACCATGAGGATGGAGACTCAAACAATGATGTAGCCTAGGTAAAATCTTTATGGTCACCACAGTCAAATCAATAGATGTAGCAGAAGTAGGTGGGATTATGATGGACATGTGTTAAGATTTTATAATTAATTATTTAATCAAGTGTAGATCTCATCAACCCCTGCTAATTGCATACTTAGACATAATATTTTCTGTGGACACCATCTCCATATAGTCATGGCTCCATGGCCTAATAGATAGGCTTTAAATATGGACTTAAAGCTTGACAGGTCCTAGCTTCCCTTGAAGGGTGCCGAGAAATGTAGACATGAAATGCTACATGAAGACGATAAATTCTTCAAGCATGGGAATTTTTCATAAAATAGAGGGGAAATGTTGTAGCTCCTTATTTATCATTTTTTTAAGAAGACTAGATTCCTCAGGTATTTCAATGTGCCACATCCTTGATTCTTCAACACTATAATAGTTTTATTATCACATGTTCTCCTCTCCTCTATCATAGTGGATTCCTTAGAGTTCACCCTCTGCTTTAAAGATAAAATCAACTATGTATAAATCATTATTAGGCTTTGTGCATTTCTATAGACTTAATGAGTAATACAAACTATCTCGTTCTCAGGAAGGTCCTTAGTCCATTGATCACTTTAGGATATAGCATCATGAGGACTTTTGAATATAGACAATGATTTTATTAATAAAAATTAAGGAGTCAAACCCCTGTTTTTAGAAAGGCAAATTCCACTGAACTCTATTTTTAGGAAGGAAAATCCTAATGATGTTTTTCCACTCTGTTTTTAGGAGGAATTCTAACAGTACTTTACTAGTTAGGTGTATTTATCTTTGTGGGCAACAAAAGTAGCTCATAACGAGTTCGCATGTAATATGTTCATCTTTAGTTAATAAAACCCTGATATCTTAAATTATGGATGTTTTCTTAGCTCTGCTAAGGTTTTACCACGTAAATCTAGTGTTTTGTCTTATGCATGTTTATTATTCTATGTATTTAAATTATCTTTTTTATTGCAAACTTGTATTTTGTCATTAAAATTATTGGTTATTTTGTTGCGAAGTGTCTAGTTTCCTAACAAAAATTAGCCTGCTAAGGTTGAGTCGTCCTTGAATTCATTTATTTGCCAAATGTCATCAGTTGTTTTAAGCAAAAGTAATATTGTTTTCAAGTAGTAAATTGTTACAGTATATGTAGATCATGGAGTCATTCTTTTTAGGGAAGTAGCTGAACATCAAAGACGATCAAATCAAGTACAAAACAATAGCAAAGATATCATGGTCAGGATTTCGAGTCATTCAAATGAATATAAAAGTTGAGTAAGTCAAAATAAATGGTAGGCAGAGTGCACAAAAAGCATAGGCAATGCAAGAGCATATCTTTGATGGATTTATTAAGCCACTACAAGAGATAGATTCTATATTATGCATTCAATTATCTTCCAATTAAGCATGGACAACTAAAAATTGATGGTTTCCCCCTCTTTTTCTGTGTCTTCTTTTATATTGTGTATTTCTCTTATTTGAGCAAAGGGATGATTTTTCCCGGGCTCCTATGATCCCTTAATTTTCCAATGGAAGTAAATAATCAATCAATCAATTTATATAGTTACCATACTTATACGGAAACCCCTTAATTTAAAAATCATGGAGGCAGGGTCATTGTCATACAACTTCCATCGGGGAAGATGTTAAAAGCAATAATTAAAAGATTATATGAATTTAGGCATAATGGAAAGATCCTACGAACTTGGGCATTTTGTTTTTAAAGTGATGGTTGAATGTCACGAGATAGAGTTCTAAAATTATGGCATACTCATATTTTTTATTTATTTTTGGTTATCTTCTTGGAGGTTCCAACTTTATTATTTTGTTGTTTTTTTTATCTGGTTTGATTTGTATTGTTTACAATTCTAGGGTATTCTCAAAAGCAAAGGTTTATATTAATGAGCCCAGACAACATTCATAATGAGGTAAATAACAATCTAGAAAATTAAATTAGGAATATGGATAGGAAATTTTAATATTTTTATGATTATTTTATATATAGTTGAGATCTTTTTATTTATGTCTTGGTTAAGGTATGTGTATACAATTACAATCTATTATTTATAAAATATTAAAGATGAGTTTAAAGAGAATAATTAAAGAATTAATGAATTTATTTTATGGATTACAAGATTTACGAGATGTTAAAAATTAATAAATATTTTTAAATATGATATTCATTTGATTATTATAGAGAAGTTTTTCCAACATAAAATTTACATTTGTTTGGTTTTTATGTACAAGTTTTTATTTTTGCTTGGAGAAGTAGATTGAAAAATCGTAATATCTTGAACATATGGTGAAGTTTGAAGCCCATTTTTTTTGTAGAAAAAAATTCAAATCTAATATAGTGATGCAACTAAATTAAGATCACTATCATTAAGTAGTTGAAATTTTGTAAAAAAAAATAATGAAATCATTAAACAATATAATATGTGACAAATCTAAGCTAAGCACCTTAAGATTCATATCTCTTAATATTCTTTAGATAGATCTATTTAAAATTTTGATATTAATAAATAAACTTATCTTTAGACACTGATGGGTCATCTTTATCACCAAGATTAACTTTAACCCTTACTAACCTTATATATTTGTATTTTATAGTGTTCATTTATTTTAAATTAACTTGAGACATTTTATCATCCATGTAATCATCTTCATTAGAAATATGATGAGGTAGTTGTTACATCCACTAATAAAAATTGAGCCCTTCCTAACTTTTTCAAGGGCTTCAATTCCATCTCAAAAATGCAAATTAAAAATCATCAATCAAAACAAAATTAAAATTTTGATTTCACTTGTCCTTTATGAAGGGAAACAATTCTTATAATATTCTAAAAGAAGGGTAAGAACTAGGAATAACATGTCACACTATCTTAGGGTATTTATTGGTCAGAGATTAATAGTCGTCTGAAGTTGGTGCCAAAACAACCCTAGTTAGTACTTCTCCCCATAATAATATAATTTTAGAATAATCAATAAATTTGTTAGTTAATGTGTCTATTCATAATAATTTATTTTCACAACAATCAATGTGAAGATGAAAAGTTATAGATACAAATTACCCTCTTCCCTCCATCATTTCCTATAAAAAATTATGATACACCTTTTTTTTTTTTTCGAGTCAACTCAAACAGTGATAAATTTGTTAATCTTGTTACTTTCATCCTCTTGATCTATATTTATAGTAAGAAAAATATGTATATTTTATTGACATTCTAGTTCATAGATTTTAGTAACAATCAATTAATTAGTATTTACATGTTTTATTGGTATATTTTATTATATACTTTTGATTTTAAATACCTATGGGTGTTATACTCTATAGCATTTAAGATCATAGCAATTGTAATAATAACTTCTAGATCATAGTTTTTTAGTTGGCATCTCTCTCTCTCTCTCTCTCTCTCTCTCTCTCTCTCTCTCTCTCACACACACACACACACACACACACACACACACACGATGCATTGAAACATAGTTAATGTTAACTCAAATGGAGGTATTTGTAGGGTATATTCAACTAGATTATTGTTATTTTGTTTTGTTGGTTCAGTGATGAAATTGTTTACTATGTTATGTTAGATGTGTGATTATATATGGCAAAACAATATTAGTGAAAGGGTTTATTTATTTTTTCCTAATTATGGCAATATTTGAGAAGGGCAATATCTCAAGGGTAAGAGTACAAATGGGAAAGATAATATATTGATAGTGTTTATAGGTTAGATACTAATAACCTTCACGAGTCAAATTCAAGAAGTTACTAGGTAAAATAATCTATTATTATCTTATAATTTTTAATATTTTAACTATTTAATTATATCAACAAAATATTTGATTGTTTGAATGGAAAGACATAATCCCAATAATAATCTAAACTTATTTTGAATAGTGGAAAATGCACCTCCACATATATATGGTACATAATATCTCATAAATAATGAAAAAAATCTCATTTATTTCGTGTAAAATCTATTTTCAAACAAATAAGTATACTAATTATACTTTATTTGATCAATCTTTCTATGTCAAGATTAAATTTGATGGTCGATCTTTCTTTCAAGATAAAATTTTTATGATGGTTTTCTATTCAACATTTCCCTTCAAAAATTACGACAATCATTTTTAAAAAAAGAAATATCAAAAAACAAATATATATATTTATATAACTATTATTAAATATTTGTGTAATTTTAAAAAAAATTAACTTTCTCTATTTCATTTTATGCGATAATATAAAAATTCAATTATATATTTAAAATTTAAAAAGTTCAAAGAAAAATTAAAATATATTAAATTTTAAAGAATGATATTTTATTTATTAATGAAATATACACTTAAATTATTCTTATTTTATTTATTTATTTTATGATATTTTAAAGAATGATATTTTATTTATTCTTAATGAAAAATTTAAAAAAAAAATACCTTTCAACTTAAAATTAAGATCGACCATTAAAATTTGATCAGTCCCTATAATTGTTTTTTTATCCATGTCTAAATTTGTAACTTGGATTCTTTAATGCGATAGACCTATCTTGTCCATTCCTTAATAAATTTTCGTGCATCTTAGCCTTATTTGAGGTTAATCGATGATGGCTCTCGATTGTCATCATGGCATTAGATTTATTTTTATTATACGATTATAATTTCTTTCTTAGGTCGAAATTTTTACTTTGACTATATGATGAATTTTTCCTTCGTAGGGCAAAATCTAGTGTTCATACTCATATGCATATCTCATTGTTTTCGAAAAATATGGCTTAGTGGAAATAACCTACTCCTTGTTCACTATTGTATTAAAACTAATCATTAAGTCGGAGGTTTATATAGTGGGTAAGGCCCTGCAGATTTATTTTGCATTGTGACAAAACGGTATATTCTTTGATAAATACCTTGGTTTTGATTGGTGGTAGTTTGGAGGAGGTGGTGATGTAAAGCGATTTGGTAGCGCATAGCAAGAAATAGACGTGAAGCAGTTCGTATCCCAAAAAGAAACAAGAATACAGTACATATACATCATATATATGTCCTATCCATACATGGAGATAAACACATATTTGTAGTCTGTTGAAAGTGCAGAGGGGTTTTCTGAGTCTGTTAAAATCTTTGACTGAAATGGAATACGGTTGTGCTTGAGTTGAAATCGCTGAGATAAAAAGAATGGTGGCAATGTTACTCTTGGGACGAGTTAAAGAAAATAAAAGAACATAACTTGATATGGAAACAACAGTAATGTTGTTGGACGAAAACGCTGCTTCGGGAGGTTTGAACCCTGGTCTGAATTACAATCTACAAGCCATTCAATAATTGATTTTATATTTCAACAGAGGGCAGTGCCGCATTGTGCTATGCTAGGTTGGGATAATGGCAGGAAAAACGATGAAACCGCAGTTGGAAGGTAATTTTTTTTATCCCATATACATGGCGTAATTATTTCAAAGGGAGAAGGGAGCGCATAATAAAAAGGGGATGGGGAAACTAGGGAATTCGTCAGGTTTCATTAGAATATATGGGCAACTTTCTTTCAAATCTTCTTCGGCATTCTGTATTTCAAAAATAAATGCCTATCTTTCATGATTTCGAAGATCTGATAATCATAAAGGGTAGAAAAATACATGCTATGACAATGTACATCAACACACTGTTAAACATGAAAATACCATGTGGGTCCTTGACTTAAAGGTGAAGTCACATGGAGAAAATTAATGCAACATCTTCAGATGGCCATAAGCACATTTTGACTACAATCGAGTACTTTACCAAGTGGATTGAGGCCATTCCTCTCACTTATGTTACCTAGGAAGCAGATAGCCAAATTCATTCATTACCATATCATTTGTCGATATGGCATCTTAACCTGTATTATATCCAATAATGGCAAATCCTTTGTGAACCAAGATGTGAAATCTCTTTATGTGAAATTCAAGATCAAGCACAAGAAATCAACTCCATATAACCTGCAAGGCAACAAACAAGCTAAGGCAGCAAATAAAACCATTGTAGCCATCTTAAATAAGATTTTCAATGATGTTGGTTGTAATTTTCACTTGCAACTCTTTCTTTCCCTTTGGGCTTATAGAACCAATCATCAGACCCCAACTAGAGCCACTCCATACTCCCTTATTTTTGGCACTAAAGCTATTATCCTGATTAAGATTGAGATACCATCATTGTGAATATCACTAAAGCACATTGACAATGATGAAGACTATAGGACCTCACAACTAAAAAAACTATAACTTCTTGATGGTAAGTGTTTGGTTGCCCTAGAAAACTTACATGCCTATTAGAACACATTGTGGATAAGATACAATAAGCTCATTCTCCCTTGAGAGTTTGAGATTAGTGACTTGGTTTTGAAAGAGAACCAAAAGAACACAAATGTTGAATGCAAAAAGAAAGGTAAGTTTCATCCTAATTGGTTGGGACCATATATTGTCATGGAAAACTATGGATCAGGGGCATATCAACTAGCTAAACCTAATGGTGAAGAACTTATAGATCCCATGAACATTGTATATCTTAAGAGGTTCTACGCATGAACAGATTTGAACCATTATCTATAAGATCCCTGACTTGGGGGCAACTGATGCTCAAGTACTTTTATCCTACCTTGAACACATTTTATACTACTTTGACCTACACTACTCTGGATAGTGAAGGCTTTGAATCATCAGCACTCTGAATGCATTTTATCCTATCTTGAATTGTTCTCAAAAGAGAATCATGTTCTTTATCCCACTCTGGACCGTCCATGTGTTGGACCCTATTTTTTGGACCATTCTCCTTGAGAACCATATTCTTTGTTATGTCTTGAGACATGTTGTAAACTTGAACACTTTTTATCCTTCGACCAATTATGATCTTGATTATGTCTCATGAACATTATGAACATCCTAAAATGCTAGTTCTACAAAGTAGTTTAGCCAGGATAATATTTTGCAGCTTCAAACAAGTGAACAAGAACATCTTCTCAGTTCAAGACCTTTATCACATTGTTATAGATAAATGAACACAAATAATTCTTTGAAGTTGCTTCATGTTGCACACTATTCTATATTACATTTATTGCTCTTTGTAGGCATTTATCATCTTATCAAGATCCTCACTCTCACCAATTTTCAAGCATGGGTCATTGCAGTTGGCTTAGCTATTTTATTGGAACCTCTACTCTTAGATGTGCATCTCGTTGACTAGATGGTCCCACCTTGTGCATATGTTATCCCAAAAACATTAGAAATACTTTGAAAATACCAAAAACATCATAACACGACCCACAAAATAATAAAAACATTATCTCACACTTCTATACATTTGTACATTGCCATCCCACCATGCTATGCTCTTGCCATTTTGTAAGCAAAAAACACTAGTTCATCTTGTCCCACACACTTGCTATTTTTCAAGATCATTCTTTCTCATCCCATCAGCTTGTTATTTTCAAGACCATTCTCATTTGTTTGTCATATCTTCCATTTCTTCTATAACATTCATCATGCAAGTTTGATCATAATTTTTCTTCTATCCCATTTCCAGAGAGAACTATATTTAGCCTAAAGTTCATGTTGGAACATACATCCATGGAACTATGTAGGCAACATCTATTTGTCTTGTACATCTGGAGTCAGCTCAGCCAACCTCTTCTTTTTCTTCTTTTCCCCCATTTCTTCTATCATTTTTTCTCTTTGATTAAAGAACAATTGTTGTGTCATTGTTCTTTGTCATGTTGTGGTGGAAAGTAACACCTCTACCGCACATGTATGAACATTTGTATTTAAACCACACTAATTTGGATTTTGTTTGTGTGTGTTTTGTTTTGCTTTCACACCTCTCCTTTTATTTCTTCTCTTTTTCTCTTTTTATTACTTCTTGTTTCTTCTTGGTCTTCCAATTTCCTGTATGTTTTTGCATATCTCTTTTGTGTTTCAGAACATCTTGATGATTCACATGAATCTTGATTATTTATATCTTGATCTTACGTTATTAATTTATTCCTGGACCATTTTGTTTATTTTATTTTTGTTGGTGTCTTGTTTTTTTGTTTGATTTTGCTTTTCTCTTTTGTGTTCGATAATATCTTGATGGTCCACATGGATCTTGATTATTTATATCTTGGTCTCATGTCGTTAAGATGTTCTTACTTTTTTCTTTTAAACGTCTTTATTCCTACTAAGTCTTGATCGATCATATCTTGATTTCAAGTTAGGTTCATTTATGTTTATCTTTTTCTTTATCTTTGCTTTTTTGTTTAAATGTAAATAGTTGTAACTCTAGTTTGGTCATTATTTTGCCATTATCCTTAGTTATAGGTATTCACATTTGAACTAGCTCAGTGTTATTGGAATATTATGTCATTCTAAGTTATTAATACTTATGATGCCTAATTTTTTTTGCTATAGCAAGCACTTTGTGCTTAGGACTCTAAGTCTTAAACTTTAACACCACTCTGATGAATAATTCTCAAGAACACTTTGCATAATCTAGGCTCATGATATGGAATTAGGCATCTAGGTAACATTCATTTTAGCACTTGATTCTATGCTTAGACGTGTATCTCTTTGCATACATTATGAATCTAATCAATTCTTGGTTAGTTTTCATCATTCCTCATTCCATTTTCTCCCAAACTTGGGTGAACTATATTGCCCTGAAGTTCATGTTGGAACATGAGTCCATATAACTATGTAGGCAACATCCACTTGTCTTATACATCTGGAGTCAGCTCGACCATCTCCATTATTCTTTTCATCTTTCTCGTCACTTTTTACATTCTCATATGCTAAGTTTTATATGGCTTTCTTAGCCATTACACCATCACATGTACATTTGTGCTTGCTCATTCTAACCTATTTGTTGGATTATATCCTTGAGCTATTTTGTTTGTCAATTGCCCATGTTGGGGTACACCATCTGAACAATGTCAGAATCAAATTATCTCTATAAGGTAAAATCATTATTTATTCTTTATCAATGATTAAAATTATCCCTATTGGGTCAAACTATCTTACCATGATCACATTTGCTCTACTGGGGCACCTCTTATTATCTTCTCTTTGGAGACCCTGTTCTAGTGGTGCTTCCCTTCCTAAAGCAGAATGTTCTCTCTTTTCCTCTAATTTCAAGCTCTCCACACTACTGCCCATGATGTAAATATTTAATGTGCAATTTTTCTTGGGATTGATCAATGTCATAAGTGCATATCTTGTACTCTCAAATTAGGAATGTTTAAAGGATGTCCCTTATATTTATGGATTGTATCTTTCTCATTCCCCCCATCTTTGGGGCCTATTATACCTCTACTTATTTTTTGATCATTCATGGTAATCACATGTGCAGGTATTATCTCATTTGGATGTGATCTAATCCATGGGTTAATCTCTCACTTTATGTCTCTTTTCGATAGTCCATCCTTCTTTTTCATCCTAGTTTGTCCTTTTGAAGGGGCATCATGGGTCATTTCCAATTTATTTTTGATGATTCTTTTCTTTGAAAAGACATTGCTTTGCCTAAATGTTTTGCTATGCCTAAATGTCTTGCTATGCCTTCTCAAATAGGGGCAAAATGTAGACATTCAATTCCTAACACCATTTGTGTTAAGATTATCAATCTTACTTGAATTGCACTCAAATGCACATTTTAGGTCCAAATCCATAAAACATGCTAAATGGTTTGAACTTGTCATTTATAAGTATTGATTTAGGTCAAAGTATCCCTAAATAGGGCAATGCATTTTATGGGATACCTAACTTTGATCAATTCATTTTTAGTCAAAATGATGATTTCACCTTTTGTGTTTTGGATCACTCTTTTCTCCTAATTTATCAATACACATCAGATACCTTTGTTATTTTGTGTCAACAACATCCTAAATGGGAACATGGTTCGTATTTATCTAACATCACCTTCCAATTCTTCTCTAATCAAATTATGATCCAATAATATAATTTTTTGACCATTTTGATTAATTGAGGGCTAAATTTCAAATAATTGCATAAATGTTGATTAACCTTATTCAAGGCTAATTCATCCAAATCAAGAGCTTAAGTGGATTTTTCATGAGAGTTGTTGAATATTTATTTTTGAAAATTGATTTCAATTAACTACATCACCTAATGACATCATTTCTTGGGAAGGCATCCCTAGGCCATACATGCCACAAATATCAGGATTATGGGTCTCACATGCCTCATTAAGACCCTATATGCCTCTTAAATGCCCCTCTATCTCAAATATATATGAGGGATAGTTATGAATTTAATTATATAAATAGATTAATCCTTAGCCACACATCTCAATCTTGAGATGAATGGTCATGATTGATCCTGATCAATCTCAAAAATGTATAAATAGAGAGGCTATAAACATAATTTTTAAGCTTTATTTGTGCAAATTTATAATATTAAATTTTCTCCACAATCCTTTGCATTTGACCATTGATCTTATTTTGCAAGCTTCATTGATAGGCTAGTTTAGTGATTCCAAATCATAAGTCTAGGTTTTACAAGGAGTTATTGAGACATTAGAGGAGTTGGCCGCCATTACTTTTGAGGACAAGAGCTCTTGATCAAGGGAGAACATGCTTTTAAGCCACATTTGTATGATGAATCCACTTGGGAAGGTAATATGAAATTGTTTTCTTTCAAGTGTTTCTTATTATTACTTGCAATTCCTACATGAATAGATAGACTTAATTTAGTTTACTCTTATACATTTTCCTTTGATTTATTGGAATAATGTTTGACTAATAATGTTATGTATGTTAGGATTGTGGAGCTAAAAGCTTCACTGATGCAAACAGGGGAGGAAGTTGCTGAAGGTTGCTGAGTTGCAGAGAAGTTGGGGTCGGTCTGATCAGCCAACGTCGACAGGATAGCATAGAGAAGCAACCGACGTCGGTCATATATCGGCCGACGTCGGTCACCTCCAGGCAGACAGGGACCGACGTCGGTCGCCTGTGTGGTTCGGACTGCGTTTATTACGGGCAGTTAGCTAACGAACCAAGTGTTTGCATGAAGAGATCTATTTTTAGACTGAGAGCTGCGGATCTAATTATTGTAATTAGATGTCTAATTATTGTTTGGATGAGATCTATATAATAGACTCATGGTTGTATTGGAAAAGTGGGCTAGTTTGAGTTGAGCAAAGTTTGCTCCTTCTGTGTGTGAGGTGAGCAAGGGTGTTCCTCCTAATTCCACAGCAGTACCAGGTGCAGGTGCTGGTTTTGGAGAGTCAGCTGGATTCTTCAGGAGTGTAGGATCTTGGTCACAGTTGCATGGCCTATATAGGAGATCTACATGGTAAGTAAGATCGTTGATCTGCAGGTGTATGTGTGTGCAAGGTCAAGGTTCACAGGTGAGCAGAACCGTTGTTTGATTTGCAGGTGTGCAAGATCATATAGACAGCAACACAACAGGGAGCAGTATTAGGGAAGATCTACTTGGAGTACAGGTGTGTACTCGGATAGAGCTAAGAGGAAGGCAAGGGAGTTCCTTCCATAAGTATGGTCTGTTGAAGTGCAGGTTATTGTAGGTTCATGGGAGATCTATTTGAAGTACCTTGCGTACTTGTGGAGCACGTGGAGTGCTTGTGGAGTGCGTGGAGCACTTGTGGTGTGCGTGGAGCACGGGAGGTGAACACCAACTCTGTATTTCAGTTGGGTGTTGGGACCTGTGAGAGGGAGAGCTTCAGGGAGAAGATTTACTGTTCACTTGAGGTGTGGGAAACCTCTGTAAGGTGGTGGAGAAGATGTGGGATATTCTCTATTGTATTCTTTTCTGTATAAAGTGTTAATACAAGTTGTGTATTGTCTCTCATATGCTGTGTTATTCTGAATTCTAGTTACTTGGTGAATCTAGTTATTTCCGCATATTATAGTTGCTTGGTATTTGGTAATCAATTGTATGCTTCTGGTGTTTCGCACCCTGACAAGTGGTATCAGAGCCTTGGTTGTAGGTTCTTGAGCTTGATACCAACAAGTGGTATTAGAGCTAAGGTTGCAGGAAGCAGGGTTGTGTTTGGTTACAGGGCACTCTCAGGGGTTTCTGATCAAGTGGGAGTAGAGCAACGGCAGATCAAAGTAAGCTAAGAATGGAGGAGTTGAAAAGCACAGACGGTCACTCACGGTCCTATGGAAAGAAAGAGCAGGTAAAAGAACAATGTTGGTTGGTAGCAGATCAGCATGAAGAAACTGAAGATACAGATGTAGCAGGTGTTATTGCACAGGATGTGTTTGCAGGTTTCTTGGATAAAGTTGAATCTTGGATAAAAGATTCGGTTGCCTCTTTCCATGCAGCCCCAGGTAGAGGAGCTGGTAAGCCTTGCCAAAGAATTGGCAAAGGGGAAGTGAAGCTGAAATTGCAGGTGGCCAACACACAGGTGTTGATGAAGGTCATGCAGGTCCCAGGTTTGGAGATATGGCTAATTTCTTCAGAAAGATTGGGTGATGAGAGATGCACAAGAACTCTCACAGCGGTAGCACTTGAATTAGCTGGTGGTAAGAAGACAGGTACTCTTTATCTACTTGTCTATATTACTGATTCTTCTTCTATTGCGGAGACGTGGCTTTGTAGGCTTGGTCACATGAGCAGGAAGGAGATGCATGTTCTTAAGCGGAAGACAGATATATTTGACAGGCTTAAGAACTGGAAAGCCTTGGTGTTCTTGGAGGAGATGGCGGATAGAGTTCAGTGGATGAGGCTGGATACATCTGAGCAGGGCAGTTTGGACATGGAGTTTGATTCAAAGAAGCTCATGGGTAAAAAGTCATCACTCACAAGCGAACACAGGTACCGGCGTCGATCAGGAGGAATCGGCGTCGAACAGACAGGTGCCGATGTCGGTCATGTGCAGACCGAAGCCGGCGATGTCGAGTAGGATAAGACCGACGTCGGTCATGGGACCGACATCGGCAGTATGTAAGACCGATGTCGGTCAGGAGGACCGATGTCGGCAGCAGGGACACCAGCGCTGGCAGGTTGGTAGTCAGGGACAGACGCATGAGAACCGACGTCGGTCGGATGCAGACTGTGCGGTGGCCGAGGTCGGTCACTATAACAAATTTTGGGTGGACATCATGCTGTCAAAGAGTCTCAAACACCCATACGGAGGACTGAAGGTGTAAGTAGGCCCTCAAATTCATGTTCCTCTTCTTCATACTTGTTGCTGATTGTATAGCAGGAAGGATCCAGGAAACAGGTGTGAGCTTGGCATGGATGAGGATGTGATTCCTTGGAGCAGAACCAGACGGGTGTTTTGGTAGGTTTTCCAGCTGGATGAAAGCACAGAGACGAATGGATACCTTAGTAGAAGAATAGAGAGAACGGATACGTGAGACGGAAGACCAGGTCATATGGTCTTGAGGAGCTGCAGGACAGTGGTACAGGTTTTGACAGGTGGAGGACGAAGCATGGCTTCAGTCAGTGTCAGGTAACTACTGTGGTTTGCCTTACCAGGTGGATGATGAGTTGCGACATCATTCTGTTGCTGTATGTGGATGGTATATTTGCTAGCAGGGTTAGTACATAGAGGGTTTTGCTGAGCTAAGGGTAAGATTAATTCAGTGGCATGTCATGAGGAGTTTGGAGCAGCGGAATTCTTTGACATGGGAGGCATGGAGATCATAGGTTGATTTTGTCTCGAGTGGGAGCTGATGTGAATCAGGTGTTGGCGAGGTTCGGGATGCAGAACCGGAGCACACTAAGGGCTGGACAGGTACAGTGTCCGAAATCACATGAGGTCTGGTATAGACCTGAGTATTCCCATGCAGTGGGAGCTGTCAGAGTTAGGAGCCAATTCAAGGAAGTGGGCTCTCAGGGATTTGAGAGGGCCCAGCAGCAGGTATACATGCAGGGTCAGGACTTCACTACAGGGGTTGTAGGTTCAGATGTGGCAGGGTACTTGGATGACAGGTGGTACACCACGGGATGTGTGGTGGGTTGTCTTCAGGTGGGAGCTTGAAGAGGGATACAAACCAGGAAATAGATTAGATGGGGTACAGGTACAGGTACAGTGCAGCTGTTTATCTCCAAGTGGGAGATTGTTAGGATTGTGGAGCTAAAAGCTTCACTGATGCAAATAGGGGAGGAAGTTGCTGAAGGTTGCTGAGTTGCAGAGAAGTTGGGGTCGGTCTGATCAGCCGACGTCGGTAGGATAGCATAGAGAAGCAACCGACGTCGGTCATATATCGGCCGATGTCAGTCACCTCCAGGCAGACAGGGACCGACGTCGGTCGCCTGTGTGGTTCGAACTGCATTTATTATGGGCAGTTAGCTAACGAACCAAGTGTTTGCATGAAGAGATCTATTTTTAGACTGAGAGCTGCGGATCTAATTATTGTAATTAGATGTCTAATTATTGTTTGGATGAGATCTATATAATAGACTCATGGTTGTATTGGAAAAGTGGGCTAGTTTGAGTTGAGCAAAGTTTGCTCCTTCTATGTGTGAGGTGAGCAAGGGTGTTCCTCCTAGTTCCACAGCAGTACCAGGTGCAGGTGCTGGTTTTGGAGAGTCAGCTGGATTCTTCAGGAGTGTAGGATCTTGGTCACAGTTGCATGGCCTATATAGGAGATCTACATGGTAAGTAAGATCGTTGATCTGCAAGTGTATGTGTGTGCAAGGTCAAGGTTCACAGGTGAGCAGAACTGTTGTTTGATTTGCAGGTGTGCAAGATCATATAGACAGCAACACAACAGGGAGCAGTATCAGGGAGGATCTACTTGGAGTACAGGTGTGTACTCGGATAGAGCTAAGAGGAAGGCAAGGGAGTTCCTTCCATAAGTATGGTCTGTTGAAGTGCAAGTTATTGCAAGTTCATGGGAGATCTACTTGAAGTACCTTGAGTACTTGTGGAGCACGTGGAGTGCTTGTGGAGTGCGTGGAGCACTTGTGGTGTGCGTGGAGCACGGGAGGTGAACACCAACTCTGTATTTGAGTTGGGTGTTGGGACCTGTGAGAGGGAGAGCTTCAGGGAGAAGATTTACTGTTCACTTGAGGTGTGGGAAACCTCTGTAAGGTGGTGGAGAAGATGTGGGATATTCTCTATTGTATTCTTTTCTGTATAAAGTGTTAATACAAGTTGTGTATTGTCTCTCATATGCTGTGTTATTCTGAATTCTAGTTACTTGGTGGATCTGGTTATTTCCGCATATTATAGTTGCTTGGTATTTGGTAATCAATTGTATGCTTCCGGTGTTTCGCATCCTGACAATGTAATCCTCTCTACAATTGCTACCTAGCATTTGATATTAGCTCATTCCTGCAACACAATCATACTTATAACCTAATGAGTGTGAGTGAACAAATTCAACTCAAACTATAAATATAGTGAGGTTGGATGATGTAATCAAGTCCAACATATAAACGTGGCAAGATTGAGTGATTTAATCCAACCATTAAAAAAAGCAAACTAACTACTGTAGTAGATTAGCTCAATACAATTCATAATAGTCTAACCTAGTGAGCTAAATTCGTAAAAGTTTTTTAAATATGAAAGCTGATTTTATTTTGAAATTTAGGTGCCCTTTTCATATTATATGCACATTATGTATGTCTCATGTTTAAATCTAGGTATAGCAATGTTACCAATGTAAAGAGTTCTTTCACAATTATGTATATGAATCGAATAACTATGAATTTTGGCCAATTTGAAAACTATGTAAGTGTAGAGAACATGTTTACAAAACATGCCCACAGTATAATTTGAAACTAAAAAATTGGTGTAAGTGTGGAGAACATGTTTCTAAAACATGCCCTCACTGTATATCTAAAACTAGGAATTGGTATGAGTGTGGAGAACATGTTTCCCAAATATACTCCCACTATACATGTAAATATGTGAACTATAAAATTTTTGGAATCCATGTCTCTATGAAATTCCCCCACTAATATTCCCCCTTTTGAGGTGAGGGGAAGTATCAATTTGTAGTTACCTTACCTTAGAAGGATAAGATAACCATGTAAATTACGTATTTATCATGTAGCACATAGGATTTTCATGTCTAGGTAGATATATCATTTAAGCATGCAAAATGTGATCACATCAATTCCTAAGATGCATGATATAGATCATCACAACATATAAATATTAATATTATAAGCTCACCAATAAATCAAGCACACACAAAAAGGAACTTAAAATCAAATCAAAAGATGATGATCTAAGGAGACCATAAATAATGAGCATGTTCAAATGTTGCACAATCGAAGGGACATAACTTATTTAAATGTCTATAAAAGAAAGAATGACATATTCAAATTTCAAAGAGGAAAATAAAGGCATAGGAGATGCAAACAATGGATCATATTAAAATGATCAAGAAATAAGACAAGACACTCAAGCAAGTGTATAAAGGAAAAACATAAAATATAAGCAACCAACATAAATATATCATATTAGTCCCTGAATATATGTGTTAACAAAAAATATTAAGTACATAGCATATCAAATAAACTATGAAATATATAAATATGGATAAAGGCATGTGTAAGTATATAATCTCAAATATGATAATAGAAAATGATCATTTAATGATATAACCTGGGTATATCATGATCAAAGAAGTGGATGCCCATAATGTCCAAATGACATGAGTAGAGAGAAGGCCCAACAGTAGAAAAAACATGGATCATGTATCTCTATATGCTTGTATCACACTTATGAAACATGTGTATATAAAAATAAATGATATGTTGTCCACTAACATGGAACTAACAACATAAATGTCAAAGAACCAATAGAACATGTAGATGCCAAAAATATTTTTGGATGTTTGAATTTTTTAATTGTTTGAGTATTTTTTGAATATTTGACATGAAAATACTATCTTATGATCTCAATATGAAGATGAGGATATATGATGAGTGGTAAATGTATAACATGTCTTAAACCAGATGTGTTATATATGTGCATAGCAGAATCAAAAAGTGTATCATTTTTTCTTGTATCAAAGGGATGTAGTGATTAATATATTGTGCCTTTTGTTCTCTGGTGATGCTAAATTTAAAAAAAATGTTATTCCAAGATGCCTTTGGTTTCTATTTTTCAATATGTTCTATGTCCTTTGGGTATACACATAATATTTTTTATTGATTTTACAACTTACTAACACTTTTCCTCTTGCAAGAACCTATTGAGTTTCAATCTCTCTAAGTGCATGCCTTAAAGGGTGCACTAGGAAAGGTGTGGACAGACCATTTGCACTTCGCAATATTTTTGTCTTTGTATCATTCCTACCATTTTTCCAACTTCCTTATAATGTCTATCCATTTACCTCATATGATGCCTCCTTGAAATCCTAAAATCTTGAAATATGGCTAAGTCTAAAATCCTAAAACCCTCAAATGTGGCTAAGTCTAAAATCTAATAGGACCCTCAAAAATATATAATTTACATTATAGCTCCTAGAGGTCTGAAACCACACTCAAACATCCTAAAATTATAAATATAAAATATAACTTAAAGTATAAGAAAATATATGTCCATGTTTAAATGTCAAATTATTATTTTATATTTATACTGCATGTTTTTAGTCCCTACCTAAGCCAAAACATTCTTTTACCATCCACATACACAGTTGATTGGGCCAACTCTATTCTGAGAGTTGAGCACATTACACAACTAAGTCAACCTAGGCCAACTTAGTCTAAACCTAACTACTTTTATTTCTAATAGGATCAATTGAGCTGACTCTGTCAACTAAACTTTCAAAAAGGTCTAGGGTTAGATCCATCTATATAAACACATCATTTTCACCATTTATTTTAGAGAGAGAAGAAGAATAAAATCATATATTGTGCATCTACTTATCCACCATTCTACTTGAAGAGCATTTCTTAGGGTTTTAATAATACACTTAGAGATATAGATCTTGTTTTGTGGAGAAGTATTTTGGATACATAGAGAATTTGTGTAGCCTAGAGCTGACTTATCCTTGGTATCCTTACATACCACAACAGCCTCTTGTGAAACACCTTGGCCAAGGTAAATATAAAGGCTCGGTAGGTTCATCTTCAAAGGTAAGTATTTCTAACTTTGTTCCTCCTTTGTTAAAGTAGATAGTTTTGCATTTTTTAGCTTATATTCTTATCTCTCCATCCATTAGGAATTCCCATGCATTGGCTTAAGTATAGATCTTCTATGCATGTTTAATTTTATTTTGATCACCCCCATTTTGTGCCACAAGCTTTAGTGATCACTAGGTTAAATTTTACTTTATTTTGTATTTACTTTGTGAATATAAAAAACATAAGACCTAGTTAGGGTTATCACATGGTGTTGATTGACTAGAGTATTTAGAACCCTCTCTAGTGATATTATTGTGGTAAGGGACCCCTTGGTTAGGTTTAGTAAATCTATCTTGGTCATGACTCTAATTTTCTAAATGTACCAACAAGCAGAAGTGTAAGTGTAATTTATCTTCTCTAAACTAGGATTGATTTGTAGGTCAGTTACATTTTCCCTTGTAAACACTTTGCCTTTACCAATATGCCATTACTTGTATTTGTTCATATATTAGCTAAAGATATACTTATTTTTTTGTAAAAGATGTAAGCTTTCCTTGATGATCAAATGATATGCAACTATTGTTTTTATTAACCATTGTTCCTATGGAGTGTAACCATGATTTTTCGAGCATAATATTATAATCATTTGGATTATAAATAACCTAAAAAGAAACAAAAAATTATTTTTAAGAAAATTAAACTCTTAATTTAATTGATCCCTTACTTGTTTTAATTGCATTAGTTTCATCCACATATTGAAACTTATTTTCAAAAGAGAAAAAAATGACATAGAACGAACAATTGTATCTTGATAGTCCATGACCTTGATATCCATAAATTTATTTCCCTCTACATGAGTAGTGATAGTAAAAGGGTCTTGATATGAGGAAAGGAATGTGATTTCCCCTTTTGTAACTAGATTTTAAACTTCATCATTTTCATCTTGATCTTTTTATAACATTGCTTGCTCTAGAATTACCTTTTAAATATTTTCTTGCTTTAGGTTTTGCATTTCCAATTTTTTGTGTTCATAATTGTCCTTTAGCACCTATATTTTTTATTTTGTCACTTGTTCTTTAGGATAGGCTTTCATAAAGTGAGTGGTTTTCTTGGTTTATATATCAATGATATAATCACCACTACTTTTGTGACTTTGTATTTTTCTCTTTAATGCAAAACAACAATCTATATGATGCCCATGCATTATATGATATCCATAATAGTATTTTTATTTATTGATAGGAGGTGGAGAAGGTAAGTTTATCACTCTGTCTCAAATCATCTCTCTTAGGATCTCACTTGGACTCTTAATAGCCTTTTGGTCATTTTTTGAATCACTTTTTTTAAATGTGTTTTATTGTAACTTTTTATTTAGATAGGAAACCTTATTTGGCATAACATTGGTAGGTGAGGATGCAAACACATGATTAACACTGCCATGTGTTGGATTCTTTAGGTATGTAATCTAATTTTCCAATAATGTAATCTTTGAAATGAGATTCTTTTATCACTCTTGTATTGACTTGTTCATAAAGATGATTTGATATTTTAAGGCTTCACAATCACAAACCCTAGGTACCTCATATTGAATATTCATACATACATCTTATACCTTACCCCTTTAAGTAGTGATAGCATGGACATAGTTAGAGGGATGGTAGCTATCACCATTCAAATATTTGAGATTATAGGCTTTAGCACTTGGAAAAATACAAGGGTAATCAATTCTTACCCCTACCTTGATAAAAATTTGGAGAGTTTCATAATAATAATCAATGTCATCCATGATGAGAGAGATAAAGAAAATAAGGATTAGGATAAAGCAGGCAAAAAGCATCTAAAATAGAAAGCTTATGTAACAATGATGCTCAAAGATTGAGTTCACCAAATGTTTAACCATAAAATCTAGATTAAGGAATTTAGGGTTAAATGTGATAGAGATAGCCTATGACACAAGTGTAATAAACTATCCCTTTGGCAAGCCAATTAATTTACAATCTCAAATAAAAAATATTCTAAAAGGATATGCTGAGATATGCTAAAAATAGAAAGTAAAATTATGTTGGATATTGAAATGATAATGAAAATAATATACTTAGCTAGATTACAATGTGCATTAAAATCTAATATGAAAAAGGATGGAAGTAAATTAGATCTAGATTCTAGGTCAGTTAGTTGATTCTTGAGATTATGCCTTTTGTGGCCTCAGACACTTGCATCAACTTTAGACTATTACATCAATGTTTGTGTCAAACATGGATGCATGTGTCCAATATGGAATACCTATTGGATCTAGATGAAACCACCTAGGATAATCTATATTTATGTTTCCTTCACTCTATTATGCTCATATTTGGATCATGGATTGTCACTCCTTGTCAAATAACAAAACCCTAGTTCTTCATCTTCATAGTGGCTATGGGAAAATAGGTTAGTGAGATCATGGTGTCGAGATAACCCCAAAGACCCCTCTATTTTAGTGTGTTGCCTATATATCCACTAATTCTAAGAGGGCCTCAGACTCATGGAGTTATACACTATATGTGGGCTTATGTGTGCATAAGGATACAATGTGTGATAAGTAAGTACATAGAGTGACCTAGCTTGTGACTTGGAAAATATGGATCATGGGATGCTCCTTTAGTAATTTAGACCTATAAATGTGATGTCACTATGATTTATATAGAAATAAGATAAAATGGGGTAACTTTACTCACTTTAATGATTGATTAAATACTTTTAGTATTTTTCCTTGTGATTTACTAGGTCTATGCTAGGTGAGGAATGAATGAGGATTGATCTTATATTTGTACCAATCCTTTTTGATAATATCTCACATTAAATCACTTAGGTTGACCATAGGGATATGTTTCATTTTCAAATTAGATGAAATTACGGCATTAAACACTTACATTGGGATATGACACATACATCGATATAGGCATCTAACTAGGATGCAAGTGCCCAGGTAGTTAGAAAATAGGCACAAGTTCAAAACTTGTAGAAATAGAAGATAAACATATTTATAACATTTTGATATTGATACAAGGTTTGATCCATTAAAATAACATTGGTTAGACTAATAAATAATAAATATGGCATAGAGACATAGTGTATGCAAGCCTTTTGGTAGAGGGCAAGGTCTAGAAGCTAAAGGTACATCCATGATATGTATTTGCTAAGTGTAAAAGATTGAGGTGCTATATAATTTAGAAATAGTGTCTACATTGACCATCAAATTCTCCTCTATCCAATTTTATAAAACTAACCTAAAATTCATCTAGTGTTATTCCTTTGAATGATTAATTCCAAAATGTTATTAAGATAAAAAATGAAAAAACTAATTAGGTATGGCTTCAATACTTAATTCATGAGTCTCATGAATTTTCTTGTTGCATTTAAAAAATTAGATGCCATAACAAGCCACCCATACAACACATTTTTCATTTTGAATCTGGCCTTCCACTCATCACCTTCTCTAATCCAAATTTGGTGATGTCCACTTCTCAATAGATTTTTGTGAAGTACTTTTATCCACTCAAACATTCCATCAAGTCTTCAGTCCTTGGAAATGGAAATTTATACTTGAATGTTATCTTGGTGATTTCTCTATAATATAGACACATTTTCCAATATCCAGCTTTCTTAGGTTCCAATATTGTTGTAACTATACATAGGATTAAACTTTGTCAAATTAAACCCTTTTCTAATAACTCATTCACTTGCTTCTTCACTTTTACATTCTCCATAGGAGTTAATCTATAAGTTTCCTTGTTTTGAAAACTTGTTGCAGGCAATATATTCATGAGATAACTAATGATTCTCATATGAGGTAGTCCATATAATAAATCCTTAGACACCATATCAACAAACTCTTTTAACAAATTTTAAACTTGAAAATTAATATCACTTACCTTGTTTCAAAATGCAACTTGCATAGGATTTGGGATGAAATAAAAGCATCTTTTCTCCTTCCTTTCCTCCTTTGATAATTCTTTACTACAAACCAACAACACTTTAGGATTGTTGTCCACGTATTCACCTCTTTATTTTAATGGGATAAATGTATTATTATTACCATCCTTCATAAGCTTGTATGGGTTTTCTATACCATCATGCATGAGTCTTTTATCAAACTTCCATCATCTTCCCAATAACACATGACATACATCCTTGGGCATAATATCACACAACACAACATCCATTTATGAACTAATTTGAAAAAGTGACCATACATTTCTCATTCAATCATACATAATGACCTTGAAGAAAACATGATACTTTGTTTATGTTTGGATATACTAATATTTTCAGCCTAATATTTTATATTATCTCCTTTGAAACAAAATTATTTTTGTTGCCACTATTAATAATAAATTTTCAGAACCTACTTCCCACTTTACAAACAATTTGGAATAATTTATTTCTTTTCACCAGTTCATCTTCTTCCTTGGTTGGTTTCAATAATACTCTCTCCATTTACATTATTAATATTATTGATTGCTTTATTCACTTGGTGATGTTATAAAATACTTTGTGGTATTTAAATGCTCTCTTCCTAACCTCTCCACGTTCATAGCATTACCCATGAATCCTCTACCTCTTCTTCTTCCAAAGTATCCTCATCCTCAAGAAGAATAACCTCTTCCTCTTTGGGATTGACAATGATTTTTTGAAGTACTTACTTCACCTTCATGTGTATTTTTTTTCCCTCTTTTACCAATGTTTTGTCATGTTCATGTTGAGAAACTTCCTCTACATTTAGAGTTCATTTGTTACCTTTTAGATAACTTTTCTTCTACCTTCAATGCATATTGATAAGCATCCTTAAACAAATTATACTTAAATATTCTAATTTCATATTAAATGGAAATATGAATCCATTTACATACCTTTGACACTTTTTCTTGATAATCTTATATATGACTGACTCTAATGGAAATTTTATAAAAAATCTTATGTATACTTTTTTACACATAAGTTTTTTTGCCTTAATTTTTTCAAATTCATGAATAAACAAAGTTGATAATATGAAAGCAAGAACTTACCTTTAAGCTTTTTCACATCCTCTCCAAAAATTTATTATATTTTTTCCTATTCTCTCTCTTTCATATTACACATGATCCCACTATAAGCATGCATGACCTTTCAACTTGGTACAAGGAAACTTCACCTTCTTAGGATCCTTCATTGATTCGTAATCAAAATATTTATCCATGTCTATGATCTAATATGTGACCTTATTAGGGACCCGAATTCCACTATAGTAATGGATATTCAAATTTAGTTTAATACTCATATGAATATTTATGATAAATTTACTATTGGGTTCATTTATTATATTTTATACTTAAATATATTAATCTTCTGCTCTTTCATCATCACTCACATATTCAACATGTGTTGCTCTTCTTTGTGTTATCTCCATTGCATCAAATCATGTTTTGATCCCTATCATCACATCTGCTTAGTCTAAACTCTAAGTATTTTTGGACTTGTTAATCCTCTAACGAGGTTACCTCTATGTGTGATATATTCTCCAAACTATAAGCTTCTCTTTCAAAACTTACCCATGGCTCAACAAGATTCTTCACACACAACCCAGAAAGGAAAACCTTACTTCGATACCAATTGACATAGATAAGAATGAGGGGGCTAAGTGGATGGTTTCGTTATTCCCCAACAGTGCTCCATTACTATCACTTTCTCAAGGACAAAAGACTCAAAATAGAAATAAAGAGTATCTTTATTAATTTTTAGTTGTGTTATAGATAATACACACACACCTCACACTTTCTCTTCCCCTTGACTATGCATAAGACTCCCTCAGTCCAATGACATGGTTATAATGAATGTACATCACTCAATAGGCTCATGTCCCTACTATCACTGTTAGGTTTTGGAGCTAAAAGCTTTAACTATGCAGATGAAGAGGAGGTTGCTGAAGTTCCAGAAGTATCGGCGTCGACAGTATGACCGACGTCGGTCATGATGAATGCAAAAGGCAATCAGCATCAGCAGGGAGTCGGCCGACGTCGGTCAGCACCAGTTAGACAGGGACCGACGTCGATCGCCTGTGTGTTCCAAAACTGTTTGTTGCACGAACAGTTAGTTTGTTGAACTGATTGTTTGCATGTAAAGGCTATTTCGAGTCTTGAGCTGCGTGTCTATTATTAGTAAACTAAGAGTCTAAGTTATTTTTTAAGTCTGGGATCTATTTATAGACCCATTGGCATGTATTGTATTGATGAGCTGAAAAGGAAGGCAAGGAATATCCTTCCATTGTAAGATCATTGAGTTGCAGGTTGTTGCAAGCTCATAGGAGATCTACATGTGTAAGTATGGTCTATTGAATTCCAGGTTGCAGGTTCATGGGAGATCTACTTGAAGTACTTTAGAGTGCTTGGTGTACTGGCAAGGTTATTACTGACTGGTTGGAGAGGTGAACACCAATTCTATGTGTGAGTTGTGTTGGGACCATTTTTGGTAGGAGGGTGAACTTTTGAAGAAGAATTACTGTACACTTGAGGTGTGGGAAGCCTCTGTAAGTTGGAAGAGTGTGGCGTCTCTTTATTGTATTCTTTTCTGTACAAGTATTAATACAAGATTGTGTATTGTCTCTCATATTCTGTGCTATGTGTGAATTCTAGTTACTTGTACTTATGGATATTTTTGCATGTTTAATTGCTTGTATTTGGTAATCATATTGTGCTCTTTCTGAGGAGCAAGATCCTAACAAGTGGGATTAGAATGGTGTGTTTGTTCTTGGATTTCCCAACAACTGGTATCAGAGCTTTTGGTTGGGATACTAACAGGTTGGATTAGATCTGGTTAGTGTGTGTTGATTACAGGTTACTCATAGGGTTTCTATTTGAGTGGGAGTAGAGTAATGGCAGAAGACAGTAAGCTACGAATGGAGAAGTTTAATGGCAAGAACTATCAATTATAGATGATGCAGATTGAAGATTATCTGTATCAGAAAGATTTGTACTTACCATTGGGTGGGGTTGCTTGCAAGCCCCGGGATATGAAGGATGAAGAATGGGAGGTTCTTGATCGGGAGGCTCTGGGATCTATAAGGTTGAGTCTTGCATCGTCTGTGATTTCCAACTTATCACATACTAAGACAATGGTAGAGTTGATGGAATATTTGGCAAATTTATATGAAAAACCGTCAGCTTTGAATAAGGTATTTCTTATGAAGCAATTATTTAATTTTCAAATGTTGGATAGTGGATCTATACATAGTCATCTTAGTGATTTCCATGGTTTGGTAAACCAGTTAAGTTCAGTCAATATTGTTTTTGATGATGAAATTAAGGCTCTCTTAATCTTATGTTCATTACCTGAAAGTTGGGAGAGTTTGGTAATGGCAGTTAGCAATACTGCGTCTACTTCAAAAATCTTAAAAGTGGATGATATTGTGAGTGTAATCTTGAATGAAGAGATTCACAAGAAAAGCACAGGTGAATCATCAGGGAATGCTTTGAGTGTTGAAGGCAAAGAGAGAAGATAGAGCATGGGAGATCAAGGTCAAAGATAGGCAGGAGATCCAAGTCCAGGTATGGCAGAATAACCTGCTGGAAATGTGGAAAGCAAGGGCACTTAAACAGAGATTGCAGGTCAGTTGAAGATCAGCATGAAGGACATGAAGAAGAAGCAAATGTTGTGGATTATGTTGCACAGGATGCTATGGTATGTTCTTTGGATAAAGTAGAATCTTGGGTTTTAGATTTTGGTGCCTCTTTTCATGCATCCCCAAATAGGGAATTTTTTCATGAGTATGTCCAGGGAGACTTTGGATAAATTTATTTAGGGGATGGTAAGCCTTGTCAAATGGTTGGCAAAGGGAAAGTGAAGCTGAAATTGCAGACAGGTAACACATGGGTATTGAAGGAGGTCATGCATGTCCCAATTCTGGAGCAGAATTTGATTTCTGTAAGAAGTTTGGGTGATGAGGGTTGCACAGTAACTCTCACAGTGGACTCTTGGAAGGTTACCAAGGGTGCACTTGTTGTAGCAAGAGGTAAGAAATTAGGTACGCTTTATCTATCTACTTGTATTACTGATTCTCTTTCTGGGTTATCTACTTCAGCTGTAGATTCGAAGATGTGGCTTAATAGGCTTGGTCACATGAATAAGAAAGAGATGCATGTTCTTGAGTCAAAGGGTATGCTTTCGGATTTGAAGAGCATAGATCGAGATTTTTGTATGCATAAGAAGAAGGTGACATTTTTTGAGGAATTCGATGTTAGTGACAAGAGCAAGAAAGCCTTGGTTTTCAAGGAGAAGGTGACAGACAGAGTTTAGCACAAGGGACAAAAGAATTCTGAGCAGAGCAAGGTTGATTTAGACAAGGGTTTGATCCAAAAGGAGCTCGCGAGTAGAAGTCAGTTCTCACAAAAAAAACACAGAGATCGACGTCGGCAAGAAAATTGACGTCGGCGTCTAGATAGGGACCGACGTCAGCTATGTGCAGACTGACGTCGGTGACTCAGTGATAGATAAACACCGGTGTCGACCAGGGGAAACTGATGTCGGTGATGAGGCAGTCACATGGAACCGACGTCGGTCGGGTGCAGACTGAGATGTGACCGGCATCGGTCATTGAGACAAATTTTGGGTGGACAACAAGCTGTCAAGGAGTCTCAAGTGCCCATATGGAGGACTTAAAGGGTAGGTAAGCCTCAAATTCA
This sequence comes from Torreya grandis, assembly GCA_037957365.1. Taxonomy (NCBI): domain Eukaryota; kingdom Viridiplantae; phylum Streptophyta; class Pinopsida; order Cupressales; family Taxaceae; genus Torreya; species Torreya grandis. The sequence goes on from JARHVA010000872.1 coordinate 234,850, forward strand.
TCATTTCCCTTCTTTACACTACTTGTTGCTCACTGATGGTAAAGAACCAGGAAGTTGTTAAAGAAGCAGAGCAGGTAGATCCAGGAAACAGTGGGAGCTTGGCATGGATGAGGATGTGATTCCTTGGAGGAGAACCAAATGGGAGTTTTTGGGTGGAGTTGCCAGTTGGAAGGAAACACTGAGAGACGAATGGATGTTTAGGATGAAGAAGAGCGAAAATGGACATGTGAGACAGAAGGCCAGGGTATATGGTCTTGTATAAGCTGCAGGACAATGGAGGTTTAATCATTGTGTTTCTCTTTACTAGGTTGGATAATATTAGCTACATTATCCTACTACTAAATGATGTGCTTGTTGCAGGGTTACATATACAGGGAGTTGCTGAACTAAAGGTAAAGCTAGTTCAAAAGTATGTCATGAGGAATCTGGGAGCAGCAAGGTTCTTTGGCATGAGTGTGTTCTAGAGACATGGAAGGTCACAGGTTGACTTTGTTTCAGGATGATTGTGTGAGACCGGTTAGCACGCCGATGGTTGGATAGTTATATGAACAGTGTCTTGATTCACATAATGAGGTTAAGTGCATGGTATGTACTAGACCTGAGTTTTCCCAAGTAGTGGGAGTTGTCACAAGTTTGGAGCCAATCTGGGAAAGAAGCATTGGAGGGTAGTTCAGTGGATTCTTAGAGGGACCAGCAGCAAGTGCACATGTTATGCAGGGTTAAGTTATTTTCTACATGGTTTGTAGATGTGGATGTGGCAGGTGATTTGGATGACAGGTGTTGCACCACAAGATTTGTGGTGGTTGGTCTTCAAGAGTGATCTTGAAGAGGGATACAGAGCCAAGGGAACAAACTAGATGATGTACAAGTATAAGTACAGTTGCAGCTATTTATCTCCAAGTGGGAGATTGTTAGGTTGTGGAGCTAAAAGCTTCAACTATGCAGACGAAGAGGAGGTTGCTGAAGTTCTAGAAGTATCGGCGTCGACAGTATGACCGACGTCGGTCATGATGAATGCAGAAGGCAATCGGCGTCGGTAGGGAGTCAACCAACGTCGGTCAGCACCAGTTAGACAGGGACCAACGTCGATCGCATCTGTGTTCCAGAACTGTTTGTTGTATGAACAGTTAGTTTGTTGAACTGATTATTTGCATGTAAAGGCTATTTCGAGTCTTGAGTTGCATGTCTATTATTAGTAAACTAAGAGTCTAAGTTATTGTTTAAGTCTGGGATCTATTTATAGACCCATTGGCATGTATTATATTGATGAGTTGAAAAAGAAGGCAAGGAAGATCCTTCCATTGTAAGATCATTGAGTTGCAGGTTGTTGCAAGCTCATAGGAGATCTACATGTGTAAGTATGGTCTATTGAATTGTAGGTTGTAGGTTCATGGGAGATCTACTTGAAGTACTTTAGAGTGCTTGGTGTACTGGTAGGGTTATTACTGACTGGTTGGAGAGGTGAACACCAATTCTGTGTGTGAGTTTTATGTTGGGACCCTTTTTGGTAGGAGAGTGAACTTTTGAAGAAGAATTACTGTACACTTGAGGTGTGGGAAGCCTCTGTAAGGTGGAAGAGTGTGGTGTCTCTTTATTGTATTCTTTTATGTACAAGTATTAATACAAGATTGTGTATTGTCTCTCATATTCTGTGTTATGTGTGAATTCTAGTTACTTGTACTTCTAGATATTTCCGCATGTTTAATTGCTTGTATTTGGTAATCATATTGTGCTCTTTCTGAGGAGCAAGATCCTAACAAGTGGGATCAGAACAGGTGTGTTTGTTCTTGGATTCCCCGACAATCACACTCTCTTATATTATCTAAGCTCTATCTACTCTACTCTGCTCTGATGTTTGACACCTCTCTCCCCACTTGCTTGATCTTTATTTTATCTCTCTTGGGTGATTGAGATGACTCTCCCATGTTCTTCCAAAACTTACTTCAAATATTGGTGACCTGGCATTGGCATCCTTCCACCCTTTAAGGTCCCTCTATCTTGGAAAATGGTCCACATGTCATGTTTGTTTTATCTAGGTAGTTACTTTGTATATCCTTTAAACATAGGTTAAATTTTTTATTGCTTCAAAATGGTGATTAAAGAACCTCCATAGTAGTTTTGTAACTACCACCTGTATAAAGTGGTGATTTCATCATGTTCCAAGGAAAAGGTCCTTCAAACCAATGGAACATGACTAAAACTATCCTTATTACATTTACTTGCCCTATAGGATTCCTGATGATATTTTTTAGCTTGATTTTGATCTTCTTCCACATGCACAATGTTTTCACAAGAGATGACAAGTCACACAACATAAAATAAACATTCACAAGTGGGCACAGGACCAAAATCCATTTTTTTGATGATGCAAGATAATTTGTGAATCTAAAAGCTCTTACATTTCCTTTATAGAACATTCCTTCCCTACATATTAAATTCATTTCCCTACATGAACCATTCTTTTTCTATGAAAAATATTCATTTCCTACATATAAAATTCCTTCCCTACACAAAACATTCTTTCCTTACATAAAACAATCATATATGCACAAAATATTCCTTCACGTAACATTCCCTTGTAAAACTCAAGGCATTAGTGCTCTTCTAAAATAAAAAAAAGAAAATGAAACAAGAATTTAAAGTATTCCAAACCATAATTATCATGGTCCCAAGATTAATAAAATTTAGATGTGTTTTGCCACAACATCATGACTCAATAGAGATATCCTCTTGAGTATTTAAGATTCATAAATTTCTAGTAACTACTATGAACATAACAACAAACTTTGTATGAAATAAAATGAACATAATAGAGAAATAAAAAAGGGTTACATATTACTATTTAAAATACTAATCCTTCTCATATTTCAACATCATGCATGAGTTTGTGAAGATTTTTTTCCTCCTTGTTATGATATTATTATCAAAGATAAAACACAATTTGAGGTGTCTTTTGTTATTTTTGAAATTTTTAGTCTTTCTCATCTTTTATGCACAAGTTTCTTGAGAATTCAATAATTTTTCCAGTACAAAATAGGCATCCATAGCCTCAATAGAGATTCCTTTGGTTCCAATTTAGGCATCACTCTACCACCACTAGGCATACATATTACTGAAGGAGATTACCTAAATCACTCTTCTTCTATAATGAGTATTTTTACTTTTTTATATTTTTTGAGGGGTTGAGAACCACCATGGGTTAGGTAAAATGGGATTGGATTCCTTTTAATAATAGATATTGCACTCATATTATTTTTCTTCTCAAATTTTATTATCTCTCAAACAAGTATTATCTAGGTAAATTGTGCAATTAATCTTTCCCAATGTGAATTCTTTATAAATATGCATGATAACATTAAAATATATTTCAAAAATCTAAAAATCATTTTTTTTAAAGAAAAATATAAATTCAGTCATGACACATATCTTGATTTAGAGTTTTGAATACCTCATGAGCATCCCATGAATCTCCATGAGTGTGACTAATCAACAACTATAAGAATTTCACAAAGCATGTCAATAATCATGATAACCTTATTTGCTGGAAATAAACTAACTGAATAAATAAAAAGAAAAACTAAACTAGAACATCAAAGCATATTATTATAATCTAATATAAATAAAACAAATTGAAATAAAAATCAAACTAAACTAATCTAAAACTAAGACCTACTTTAAAAAATAAAAGAAAATAAAATGTAAAGTAGCCAGACTAAAGTTTCAAGTGTTGGGAGGGTGGGTTTAGAAAAACTATGTGTACCATCTCCCATTTAATGGAATAAACAAGGTTCTTAATTTTTTAATTTCTCAAATTATAGGAACACTCTTGTATTCATTTAATCATTCAATCGATTTTATACACTTAAAATCAAAACAATTTGCATCCACATGTTTAATGTGGAGTCTATCATTAATCCTGAAGTCATAAATAGAAAATGTATAAGATTATTTTACCTCCATATATGTCCAAACCAAAGCATGTGACTCATTCACCTTAGGTTTGGTAACTTTGAAATTTAAAAAAAGATATTCAAGAGATACCAAAATTTTAAAAATTAGATATGTCATGAAGCAGCTATTTTCATTTTCATCTTTTCAAAGCATGCATTCTTCATGTTTTGCGATTTGTATTCTTCATCTTTATTAGATGAAATATGCTCACAGAGGACATCAGTATGCATTAAAATATTTACCTCTTGGCATTCATCATAATTTGAAATGATGAATTCTTCCTCAACCATGTCATGACTCATAAAAGTGGCTACTTTAGGAGCAAATTTCTCTACAAAATCCATTAAAAGTACCAGTTCATCATTATTGCTCTGAAATTAATGATATACGTGTGTTTATTCTATATAACATTTTGATTCATAGAATTATTTAGAAATCATATCATACGCATCCATAACAAGGGTTTTAATCTTCTCATCCAAATAATTTATACAAGAATGAAAATTTTCCTTAGGAACAAAGACATGATATTATTGAACTTGATTACTTTGATTATCCAATGTAGTGCTTTAAAAATAGAAATGGATATTTACATGGATCAAATTTAGAAGTGATAATTGGTTTTCCACCTGAACAGCCTTTGCATAGGCTAATGTTAAAGTGTTCCTTGCACACATTATCACAAAATTATAGGTTGATGGATCTAATACATATCTAAAACCATTCCACTCGAAGGTTTAAGGTTGATTGTGGCCTTGTTATATATTATTTAAAACCAATAATTAAAATTTTTAATTGGCTCATGAGTATATATTTTAATCATAATGAATTCTTTTAGCACAATATAAACATCAATAATTTGATCAAATTAAAACAAAAATTGATCTTCGAAATGTTTCCAACAGGTAAAAAAATTAGGTTATAAGTTTCAAAAATCGTCATGAGATTCATATTCTAGAATAAGAGGAAATAACCTATATGCTACATCTTTATATCTTTCATTCACAACATTCATAGTAGATTTATAAGTAGCAACATTCAACAAGTTTTGATTATTATTTTGAAAACTAGAAAGGAAATTGAATGGATCTTTAAGGAGATCATGCTTGATACTAATGATGTTTATGGTTGATTATATGAGACAATCCATATTTCATGTTACTATATGCATGCAAATAATAATTTCATACTCTTTTTTGTTCTAACAAGTATATAAAATTTCATGATTTTTTGTTCATTGCCCTTTTGTAATATTTTTTATTTTTGGATTTTAAATGTAGAACTCAATTTTTTCTAAACTCAAATCTAGACATGGTGAGTTCGGGATGAGAATCTAGATTGTTTTTAAGACATCATATGTATTTTATTTTTCTATCCCTCCTACCACTAGCTTTATGTTGATGCACATTTTAGCACACATAACATAAAAAGATGTGTGAAAGAGAGGGTAGGCATGGTTATTAAATTGTTCTTATTTAATACCAACTTTTTGTTGATGTGTGTTTTGATACATACATAGAAGATGGGTATAAATACCCTCTCATTTTAGGGTTTATTAGTTAAAAACCTAAGGAACGTGTTGCATTTGTGTCTCAAAAGAATATTTATATTGAGAACAACTCGACAAGCTTGTGTATCATTGTCTCTTATGGGATGGCAACCAATAACACATCCTTACTAACAGTTCTAAATCAATCTCAAAATAACTATCCCATGAAAATAATATTTGATCTACCAATTTTTAAGAAAATAAATCTAATATAATATAGGTTTTAATTATAATTTCATAAAAAAGATTAAAAGAAGGTAAGGGTAAGGCAAAAAATAAAGTAGAATGTCAATAATACAACCAAGATGAATTGTTATTTAGTGCAAAATACAACCACCCAATATTTAAATAAATTTATAAAATTTAATCTATGTTAAACAAGGTGCAAGATTCTAATGCATAGGGAATAATAAATTAGACACCATATTTAGATTTCTTCATAAAATTTTATATTAGTGCATATTCATTGAAGGAAAAGAATAAAAAAAATCATTCACACATTTTGAGACCCAGATTAAAATAGAAAAAGTATAAACCGACATTTTCTAAAAAATATATGTTAAAACATTTGATTCTTAAACAACAAAACTTATATTATTCAATATTCATGAGATGAAATAAAATAAATAAATATTTTTCATAAAAAAAACATCTACATAAAACTGGCATAAAAAATATTTTATAAAAAAAATAAAATAAAATATATCTACACTAATTTAATCTTAAAAATTTAAATATACATACTTTTCTGAAAAAATAACAATAATAATCCTTACATATAACCTTTACAACTTAACATTGACTTTGCTAATTTTAAATAAATTTAAAAAAAAATAATAATAACAATAATAATCCTTACATATAACCTTTACAACTTAAGCATTAACTTTTCTAACTTTAAATAAACTTTTTTTCAAAAAATAAAAAATCGCACTTTTCTACATAAAACACTTATCTTCATTTGCTACTTCATGGTTGGATCATTGACTTATACAAATAGAAATACAAAAAATTTCCTTTTTGGTCAAATTGTGTAGAAGCTCATGTGCACATCACATTATTTTTTTAAAATTATACCAGTGCGAATAAATTTATCATTGTCCACTATCCCAATAAAGCTATAATCAATATATATAGTTTCCACACTTATACGGAAACTATCATACTTCCATCTGTAATTAAGAGATTCTATGAATTTAGGCATTAGTGGAGAGATTCTAAGATATTTAAAGTGATGGTTGAATTTGGAGAGAGAGAATGTGTTCTAAGAGTATATGAAACGCTCTAAATTTTTATTTTTCAATTTTATTTTTTTATTTTTTATTTTTTTTATTAATATAATTTATTGTGATTACAATTTCATGGTGTTGTTTTTAGTAAAATCTTTCGAAGTTTAAGGTTTATATTATATTAATAAAAAGCTTTTTATTTTTATTTAAAGAAATAAAATGAAAAATTGTATTTATTATTCAAAGAAATTTTGATAAGAAAACTAAGATGAAATGACTAAATCCTAAAAATTGGGGAACATTGAAAGTTTATTGGTTACAATAGGAGATGCAACTAAGAACGAGGCCCTTGTTCCCCATGAACAACAAATATCCATGTTGAAAATCCTTGACAAATCTTTAGAAAATGGCAATGGTGATCTATTTACAAAGATTATCCATTTTGTAAAGGATGACTATAGTAACATAAACGAAGATTGCACGCAATCTTGGGATTAGATAAAGGACCGACATATTAAAAAGATAAAATATACTATTAAAGAAGATTATTTTGAGTCGGGATCAAAATATCTCTCTAAGCATCCTGTCAAAGGGCAATGTCCCATTCTAGCCCCTAAAAGGATCATGAGCAAAAACAAATATAAAGATGATTATCCTTGTGTCAAAATTACAAAAGATCCAACAAATGATCCCTTCAACATACATGGGGGCTTTAGAAATAGAAAGCATTGATATAAGTAGATATGCTCTCTTCTCTTTAGAAACTAGGGCTCCAGGGGAAAGGTGCTTTATTATAACAAATCCAAAGAGTTCCACTTACTATAATGATATTTGCCTTAAAATGATTTTGCAAAACTGACGACAAGCCAAATTTAATCTACCAATTGTAGTGAAAATGGGTTATTTCAACCTTTAAAAGAGAAAGTTCCCATTTCAAAAGAAGGGTGTCCTATCAGGTTTCGTACTCACATATTTGTAACAAAAAACTGGTTAACTATTACAATCATATCATAATATGAAAATTTGTTCTAGATGCCTGAAATTTAGCCTATTCATTCATCGGAGCACTAAAATAACATAGAATGGGAGCAACACATAGAATAGACATAAATTATAGAAATAAAAAGCCATACATTATATCTTATCTGTTGCAACATTGATCATGCCTTTAATATATATATTTGATTTCTTTTGACCAAAAAAGGTCGATATTTTACTTAGCCAATAAATAGGTACACTTGATAGACTGATCTTAACCAACACTCTCAAACTAGTAAGATCCACACTCTCAACCAATTATATAAATTCATACTAAAAATGTTAAATATTAAAAAAATTGATTGATTGCCCAACTAAAATCAACCAATTTGTAAGCGTTGATTAAGCTTACCCCACTCAATATCTTCCTTATTAACTAGTTAGGATAAAATTTGTTTTTAGCTCATAAAACACTTTGTGCCACTCTACATACACTTTTTTAAGTTATGTATAAATTTTAGTTTTCTAGTCTTTCTCAAGTGTGTTAGTTTTTTTTTCAAATAATTGCATATGTTTTGCTCAATCATACATGTAATTAGACCCTTTAGATTATCAAAAATATAATATATATAAACAAAATTGCATGGCTTCATTTAAATTATACTTATACAATAGTCATGTTTTATTGTGTTTTTTCTTTCCCTTTTTTGGCTCTGCCATGAGAATGAAGACTCAAACAATGATGTAGCCTAATTAAAACATCAATGGTTAACACGATCAAATTAACAGATATAGTAAAAGTAAGTGGGATTGAAAGAGGAGCTGGAGATGTTGGACTGGCATAATTGGGCCCACTACAAGGAGCTTCACCACTTCATCATCCAATTCAAAGTATCAAGTGTTCTAGAATTAATGAGATTCATACAATGAGCAGGGATTATGATGGGTATGTGTTAATATTTTATAATTAATTATTCAAGCAAGTGTAGATCTCATCCACTCCTCCTAATTGGATGCTCAGACATAAGATTTTATGTGGACAGCATCTCCATATATTCATGGTTCCATGGCCTAATGGATAGGCTTCCATTTCAAATATGGATTTGAAGCTTGACAGGCTAGAGCTTCCGTTGAAGGTCAACAAGAAATGTAGACATGAAATGCTACATGAAGATGATTATTTGGGATTTTTTCATAAAATAAAGGGGAAATGTTATAGTTCCTTGTCTATTTTTTTTTTTTAAGAAGACTAGATTTCTCAGGGATTTCAATGTGTTGCATCCTTGATTCTTCAACACTATAATAGTTTTATCATCACTTGTTCTCCTCTCCTCTATCATAGTGGATTCCTTAGAGTTAACCCTTTGCTCAAAGATAAAATCAACTAGGTATAAATCATTGCCAAGCGTTGTCTATTTATATAGACTAAATGAGTAATACAAACTATCTCATTCTCAGGAAGGTTCTCAATCCATTGATCACTTTAGGATCTAGCATCATGATGACTTTTGAATATATTCGTTGATTTATTTAGTTAAAATCAAGGATTCAAATCCTTATTTCTAGAAAGATGAATTCCACTGAATTTTATTTTTAGGAAGGAAAATCCTAATAGCATTTATCCATGTTATTTGTAGGAGGAGGAATCCTAACATTACTTTACCAATTAGGTGTATTTATCTTTGTGGAGAGGCAACGTAGCTCATAACAAGGTTGCATGTAATCTATTCATATTGAGTTCATAAAATCTTGATATCTTACATTGTGGATGCTTTCTTAGCTCTGTTAAGGTTTTATCACGTAAATCTAGTGTTTTGACTCATGCATGTTTAGTTTTTTATGTATTTGAATTATCTATGTTATTACAAACTTATATTATGTCATTGAAATTATTAATTATTTGTCGCTATGAAATATTTAGTTTCCTAACAAAAATTAGCCTCCTAAGGTTAAGTCATCCTTTAATTCATTTATTCGCCAAATGTCATTAGTTGTTTTAAGTAAAATTAATATTGTTGTCAAGTAGTAAATTATTATAATATATGTAGATTACGAAGTCATTCTTTTCAGGGAAGTAGTTGAACATCAAAGATGATCAAACCAAGTACATAACAATAACAAATATGTCATGGTTAGGATTTTGAGTCATTCAAATGAACAGAGAAGTTGTGTAAGTCAAAATAAATGGTGGGTAGAGTACACATAAAGCATAGGCAACACATGGGAATATCTTTGATGGATTTATTAAGCCAATGCTACAAGTGGTAGATTATATGTTATACATTCAATTATCCTCCAATCAGCATGGACAACTAAAAATTGATGGCTTCCCCCTCTCTTTATCTCTCTCTCTTCTATCTTATGTATTTATCTCATTTGAGCAAGGGGATGATTTTCCCTAAGCTTCTATGATCCCTGAATTTTAATTTAGATTTGATCCCTTATTTTCTATTATATATGAATACCTTGAACCCTCATTGTAATGGAGTGTAATTGCGCATATTTTTTGTGAGTAACAAAGCTATGATGGATCTTATTCATCTTCTCATTGGCTTTGGTCTTGTTGCTACATTTCCATATGTGGTTGTGCCTTGTCCCTTATAGTTTATTTGTTTTGTTGTGTGATTTTTCCTTCATATATCCTGATTGCATTATGTCCAAATAGATATGAGATCTTCTATTTTTCTATTCTAATGCATCATCACAATTTTATTTTTATTTCTCTCTCCCTTTTCCCCTCCAAGGTTTATTTTTCATGTTGGTAGGGTAACATAAAATAGATAACAGAACCAACCATCTCTAGAGGTTCTATGTCAAGAGCAGTCCCACATTGCACATATATCTCATGTTGTGTTCATTTTGCAGGTGCTATCAAGTTGGAAGAATAAACCATTAAAAACGCTAAATAATTGCATGTGCATGATTTTATAGAAAAAACGAATCCTTACATGAAGCCTTTGTAAAATTGTATGAGCTTTTCTCAAAAAATTATAAATCGCACTTTTCTCATTTTAATAAAACATGCATCCTCATTCCCGATTTCATACTTAGATCATTGACTTATACATATTTACACAAGTCTGCCAAATCTTTGAGTGATTTGTTCGTCTCCAGAACCTTTGTGGAGCATAGTCCTTATATATGACACATTTGTGTGCAAAACATTCCTTCACAGAGCATTCTTTCACTGTGCATAATCCCTTTATGGAATATTTCTTCCTTACGTAAAACATTTTTCCCGAACATATAACATTTATTTCCTACACAAAACATTCTCTCCCTACGCAAAATATATTTCTAAAAAACTAAAAGCATTAATATTCTTCTAAAATCAAAATAGAGAAAAAATAATTTAAAGTATTCCTAAACTGAAAATCCTATATTCCAAAACTTTAAAAAAATTGGGTGTGTTGTGCCACCACATTATTGATGCTTATCATAGTATCTCCCTCTAATTTTCCAATGGAAGTGAAGAAAGCATGAACCAAATAGAAATACAAGATGAATTTTCATGTTTTGGTCAAACATTGGTGTCCAAGCGCATGTTGATATTACATTATTTTTGAAAAATATGGACCACTGTGAATAAGTTTTTCATTGTCCTCTGTTCTAATAAAATTAATCAATTTATATAGTTTGCCATACTTAATTTAAAATCATGGTGGCAGGCTCCTTGTCATACAACTTCCATCGGGGAAGATGTTAAAGCACTAATTAAGAGATTCTAAGAATTTAGGCATAATGGAGAGATCCTACGAACTTAGGCATAATTTGTTTTTAAAGTGAGGTTTGAATTTCACAAGATAGGAGAGTTTTAAAATTATATGACATTCTCTTATTTTTTTTATATTTTTATTTTTTTTAACTCTATTTTATATTTATTTATTTTTGGTTGAATCTATGTTAGTTCTTGTTAGATTTGTATTGATTACTAGGGTATTCTGAAGAGCAAAATCTTCCTAAGAGGTTTATATTATGCTAATAAGACTGGGCAAGATTCATAATGAGGCAAATGACAATCTAAACAATCAAATTGGAAATATGGATACGAAAATTAAATATTTTTATGGATATTGAGATCACTAAATATTTTTATCTCAAGTTTTAAGTTACAAAAAATGTGTATAATAATATGTAATTATAATTTATTATGTATAAAATATTATATATGTGTTTAAAAATATATATATGGGATTAATGATATTCTTCTATTTTATGTTAATAAGTGTTTTACAATAGCAGTTAAGAGTGATGATGGACTATAATATTTTTGAAATGTTAATAATTAATAGACATCTTTAAATTTGACATCCATTTAATTATTATAAAAAAAATTCAACTTAAAATTTAGATCTATCTGACCATTATATAGAAATTTTTTATTTTTAGTTGGAAAAATAAATTAAAAAATTGTAATATCTTAAACATATGATGAAGTTTGGAGCCTATTTTTTTCCTCAAAATAAAATTCAAATATAATATAGTGATGCAACTAGATTAAGATCACATATCATTAATCAATAAAAATTTTGTAAAAAAAAATAATGAAATCATTAAGCAATATAATATGTGACAAATCTAAGACTCTTAATATTTTTAGATAGATCTATTTAAAATTTTGATACTGATAAACGAACTTATCTTTAGATACTAGTGGGTCATCTTTATCATCAAGATTAAATTTAATCTTTGCTAACCTTGTATTTGTATTTTATAGTGTTTATTTATTTTGAATTAACTTGAGACATTTTATAATCTACGTGATCATTTTTATTGGAAAGATGATGAGGTGGTTGTTACATCCATTAATAAAAATTGAGCCCTTCCTAACCCTTTTAAGGACTTCAAATCCGTCTCATAAGTGCAATTTAAAAATCATCATTCAAAAAAAAATTAAAATTTTGATTTCACTTGTTATTTGTGAAGGGAAACAATTTTTATACCATTCTAAAAGAAAGGTAAGAACTAGAAATAACATGTCACACTATCCTAAGGTGTTTATTGGTCAGAGATTAATAGCCCTCTACAGTTGGTGCCACAACAACCCTAGTTAATACTTCTACCCATAATAATATAATTTTAGAGCAATCAATAAATTTGTTGGTTAATGTGTGTACTCATAAAAAATTAATTTCACAATAATCAATGTGAATGAGAAGAGTTATAAATACAAATTATCCTCTTCCCTTCATCATTCTCTATAAAAACTCTGGTACAATCATTTATTTTTATTTTTTGGAGTCAACTCAAATAGTGAAAAATTTGTTAATCTTGTTGTTTTCATTCTCTTGATCTATATTTCTAGTAAGAAAAAAATATATATTTCGTTGATATTCTAGTTCATAAATTTTAGTCGTAATCAATTAATTAGCATTTACATATTTTGTTGATGTATTTTAGTATATACTTTTGATTTTAAATATCTATGGGTATTATACTCTATAACATTTAAAATTATAGCAATTGTAATTATAACTTGTAGATCATAATTTTTAAGTTAGCATATGTATTATTTATAGTCATATATGTGTGTGTGTGTGCGTGTGTGTGTGTGCGTGTGTGTGTCTGATGCATTGAAGCATAATTAATGTTAACTTAAATGGAGGTATTTGTAGGGTATACTCAACTAGATTCTTGTTATTTTTTAATATTGGTCCGGTGATGAAATTGTTTATTATGTTATGTTAGATGTGTGATTTTACATGGTAAAACAATATTTGTGCAAGGATATATTTATTTTGTCCTAATTATGACAACGTTTGAGGAGGGCAGTATCTCAATGGTATAAGTACAAATGGGAAGGATAATATATTAATAGTGTTTATGGGTTAGATACTAATAGCCCTCACGAGTCAGATTCAAGGAGTTACTAAGTATTCAAATAATCTATTATTATCTTATAATTTTTAATCTTTTAACTATTTAATTGTATACACAAAATATTTGATTGTTTGAATGAAAAGACATAATTCCAATAATAATCTAAACTTATTTTGGATAATAGAAAATGCACTTCCACATACATATGGCACATAATGTCTCATAAATAATGAAAAAAAACTCATTTATTTCGTGTAAAAATCTATTTTCAAACGAATAAGTAGATCAAATATACTTTGTTTGATTAATCTTTCTATGTAAAGATTAAATTTGATGGTCGATCTTCCTTACAAGATAAAATTTTTATAATGATTTTCCATTCAACATTTATCTTCAAAAGTTACGACAATCATCTTTAAAAAAAGAAATATCAAAAAACAAATATATATTTATATAATTATTACTAAATATTTATGTAATCCTTAATAATTTTAAACTTCTCTATTTCATTTCATACGATGATCCAAAAAATTCAATTATATATTTAAATTTTAAAAAGTTCAACCTTCTAAAAATTAAAATGTGTTAAACTTTTTAAAATAATATTTTATTTATTAATTAAATATATACTTAATTTATTCTTTTTAATTAAAATATAACTTTTCCTTAAAAATACATACCTACCAACTTAAAATTAAGATCGGCCATTCAAATTTGATCAGTCCCTTTAATTGTTTTTGTATCCATGTCTAAATTTATGACTTGGATTCTTTAATGCAATAGACCCACCATGTCCGTTCCTTAATAAATTTTCAGGTATCTTAGCCTTATTTGAGGTTGATCGATGATGGCTCTGTATTATCATCATGACATTAGATTTATTTTTATTATACGATTATATTTTCTTTCCTAGGTCAAAAGTTTTATTTTTATCATACGATGAATTTTTCTTTGGGAGGTCAAAATCTAGTGTTCATGCTCACATGCACATCTCATTGTTTTAAAAAAAACTTTGGGCAAGTGGGAATAACCTACTCTTTGTCCATTATTATATTAAAACCAATCATATAGAAACACTTTTATTCATATGAAGTAAATCAATAAGTTGGAGATTTATTCGGTGGGGTAAAGTCTCGAGATTCGTTTCACAAATGATAATGAAAACGAATATTCGATTGCATTTGGAGATTTGGGTAGATTGATAGTTTTTCATAGACTGTCGGTTTTATACATACATCTTTTTGTTAAATGTAGCTGCGTTATTATAGAAGAGGAGATCGTAATCAATGTCATCGTTCGAAGCAGTGATGCACCAGGGTAAGCCCCCTATCAATTTATCGAAAGGGAAAAGGGAGGAAATATTTGCTCGAAGATATCCTCCCTTCGGTAGGCCATCCACGATCTTCTATAATGCTTCGCGTCTCTCCTCGTCCACCTCCATTATGGCACATTCTTGGGCATGTCAGAGAAATCCTGCCACTCGAATGAGAGCTTCCATGGAGATTTAACGTTGATAACATTGCCATCCACATCTTTAGTCGTAGATTTGTCTCCCTCAGAGTTGTAATTCACACAATTTCACTTAAAATGGTTGTTAATTACTTGGATTTTGTCCACCAAAGCTAAAAATTCGTAAAACCTATCTCGTTTGCCATATACTCGTGGAATGTTGCCCTCTTTTGATCCATCACATTCTGGATCCTTGTGCTTTGGACATGGATGCAACTTCTTCTTTAGTCCACAACAATTGATCAAAAGAACAAATGAAGCCCTTAAAAAGTACGGGGGTAGGAATGTTCAATGTAGCAGCTTCCCTAGAAAGAAATATAGTAAAAGTTCTCATCAATTTTTCTATTGATCAACATTTGAGATAGGTGGGCCATAATTTTTCTTTCCAACCAGCGTCAGTTCACCTCGACCCCTGGTTTCCATGCTCATCCGTTGTCTTTATCTCTTCAACGATTGACAATAATTTATATTGTAATGAGTATGTTTTTGAGCTACGTTAATAGATAAATATAAAACATTTTTTTTATTTTATATATATATATATATATGAGCAAATTATTAATAATTTTTAATAAATGATAATATAAAGATTAAAATTTTGAGTTTAATTTTTATAAAAAAAAATAATAATAGTTTAATATATATTTATATATTATAAAATATAATATATTAATAATATATATAAATATATAAAAGTTTTGTGAAGTGAATGAGTGTAATTTGGTAGTCATACCTCACTCGAAATTTATTACTATTGACCCCATCTCACCTTCTGTGCACAAAGCATTAAGAAAAATAATTTTATATTTTCGGTGCAGGTGATGATAAAAAATGAGGTTATGTGTTCCTTATTATGGTGTGCTAATGTGTTATGCGAGGAGGTGAGTAGGGTGGCAATGCTAAGGTGAAATGATATCCTACACCAAACCTAGGTTTAGGGTAGTTATTAGATTTACATGACTTGGACCCATTGCAAAGGGGTGCATAAATTGTAGCGTGCCATGGTTCTTTGATTAAATGTTTGGTATTGTAAAGGGTTGATGAGGATGACATGACACTTATTTGATTGCGAGAAGACTACATGTTTGATATGCGACTCAAATCAGTCTTGCAATGCGTTAATGTGGAGATAAGAGATTGAGGTTCCAAAGTCTATATTCTAGCTTATGTTCATCTATGCTACTAATATATTAACTCCAAGAGAAACTACATCACACTTAAGAACATACAGAATCACCATACACGTACCCATGGAATAAAGGGCAAGGCCATACAAAACTTGCAAGTAGTAAAAGATTTCAAAGTGAGTTGGGCGATGATTATGAGGGGCAATGACAAGGTATTTGAGGTGATATTATGCAACATAGGGCCCATATCATACGCATGCCCTGAATTCAAGGAAATTATTAGATTTACATGACCTACACCCATTACAAAGGGTTTGTAGTTTACAAGGTTATGACATCTTTTATTGACTAGTTTCTATTTCATTATGGAAGGACTCCATGTCTGATGTGCGAATCGAATCAACAATACAATATTATTGATGTGGGGGAGATACATTGAGGTTATGGATTTTATCTTGTCACGTTCATCGTGGTTGAAGTGAGTTTGAAGCTTTTGCAAAGTGCATTCCACTTGGGTGCATAATGGGGCATCATTGGTGATACAATGCAAATGTTATGGTAGATAAAAGGGCCATATAAAATGACAAAGGTTGGAGGAACGACTATCTAAAGATGTTCTCCCCATCTTCTCCAAGAATATTGTTGGTCAAGCATATTTCTATAAGCATTCATCTCTTTTTACTTTTTCCCATTCTCCATTTCCTCCAGCTTGTCATTAAGTCAAAACGGCAACTCCCACAGTTCTAATCATGTGACATTTGTATTTGGTGATTGAAGAGCCCAACATGTTGGGGTCGGGCCAATAGTGGGTGATCGAATTTTTTTTGGTGATTGAAATGGAGAATTATTTTTGGTTACAATGGTGCTGGAAAAATTATAAGCAACCAAGAGCAATTTGGAATTTCAGATTTACGATTCAAATAAAAATTTGGTGTGGACATGGGTACATTTAATCAATATCAAAATCAAAGTTGTAAATGCTCCAACCATTTATGATTATTTTTCTCAACCATCAACTAGGGTGATCAAACACAATGTGATGTGGTTGACAAAAAATTATTGCCATATTATACTTAAGCATGATCTATGCCAACAATAATCAGCATTTCAATTCCAAACCTTCGTGTGAAATGTGGACATGTCATTAAACTTTGCAATTGTATGTTCCCAGGATTATTTGAGTCAATCACCTTAAATGTCTTGCTATGGCTTCTAACCATCATTTCCCAACTCACCTTGAAATATTTCACCGCTTTCATGCTCTGTAAGAATGTGTTTGGATGTAAAAATAAGTTCATGTCAAGTAATTGTGAGGGTAGACCGATCAAGATCTGAATCACCATGCAATGCTTTAATCTATGATGGCTTGCATTTTTTGTGGAAAGAGATAGCCTCTTTACCCAATCACTATGTCAAAACTAAAACTCCCATGGTTTCAATAATGGGACATCTAAATTAGATGGTTGAAGAGCAAAAATTGTTGGGGTCAGGCTAACTATGGGTGATTGGGTTTTGTCTTGGTAATTGCAATAGAGGAATTATTTTTATTACAATGGTGCTGGAAAAATTAAAAGCAACCAAAAGAAATTTGGGATTTTAGGTTTGAAATTTGGATAAAAAATTGAAGTGGATATGGGTGAATATAATCAAGATCTAAGTTGTAAACACTCCAACTTTTTGTGATTATTTTTCTCAACCATTCATCGAGGTGATCAAACACGATGTGATGTAGTTGATGAAAAAGTGTTTCCATACTGTACTTAAACATGATCTGTGCCAATAATCATCATCATTCCATTTCCAAAGCCTTGTGTGAAATGTGTCAGCAAAATTTCATGATAGATTGCATTTATATCTATTAGGATTATGCAAATTTAAGGCAACTATTGGATTTACATTACTTGCATCCATTAGAGAGGGGTATAGATCTTTCAAGGTGGCATGTTTTTTAATTGGATGTTTACTATTGTGAAAGGTTGACAAGGACAACATGACACTGATTTGATTTTGAGAAATATCCATGTTCGATGTGTGACTCAAGTTAACATTGTAATGCCAATGATATGGAGACAAGACATTGAGTTTCTAAAGTCTATATTATAACTTATGTTCATCTATGCTGCCAATATATTGACACTTAGATAAATTACAACAAGGCCATACAAAACTTACAAGTGGTGAAATATTTCAAAATGAGTTGGGCGTATAAGTTTTAAATTTTTATTACAAACTTATTATTGAATAAAATTAATATAAAATTATTAATAAAATGTTTAAATATAAATTTATTAAATTAGTATGAGTAATTTATCAAGGGTATAAATAAATATTCATTATAACCTCTATAAATGTACAATTATGTTTAGATATAATAATCAATAATATATTTTAATAATATCCATAAACATTGTAATGAAGACAATAATCTTTCTCTGCCATCACATATAGATAACACTTATCTCATATAATTTACACCTACACATGGGACTATGCTAAATTTTAAATTGTCATGTCAATGTAATAGTCTATTAAAAAATGATACATGTTAGTTATATGAAATCAAGGTAGGTTATTTTCTATTTTTAAGGGTGAAGGAGGACATCATGAGATTCAACTTGATTGCGATAGGGATCCATGTCTCATGTCAAACTCGAATGAATGATGCAATTTTGTTGATGTTAGAACAAAGAATTATGCTCCTAGATTCAAGCTTGTAGCTTTCATACATCTTTGATGCCAATTTAGTGACCCTTAAATTAATTAACTCATGCTTAAGAACATACAAAAAAACCATACTTAGACCCATGAATGAAAGGGCAAGGCTGAAATATTTCAAGGTGATATGAGTAATAATGGTGAGGGGAAATGATAAGGTATGTCTGATGATATTTTACCTCAAGGAGCCCATATCATCACTAAAATTGAACTCAAGATAGCTTTTAGATTTACATGGCCATCACCCATTATAAATGTGTCTTTAGATTACAAGGTGACAACATCTTTGAATGGATTTTTTTAATTGCCAATGGTGGATGAGGATGTCATGAGTGTTGATTTGAGTGCAAAAGAGTTCCACGTCTGATGTATGGATCGAATTAATGATCTAATTCCACTGATGTGGGGATAAATTGTAGATTTTATTTGTGCATGTTATAAATTACATTGATAGATGTGACATGTCGCTAAAATTAAAATGTGTATCTTCCTAGGGTTCTTTAAATTTGTCACTTTAAATACTCGGTCATTTCCAATCACCATCACCGTCGAATTCACCTATAAATCTTTCATTTCTTCTATGTTATGTATGGCATTTCCCTTTCCCATAATTTGAAGTGAGGTACAACTATCATTTACACTCTATCCCTTTCAAAACCCTCTTTCACCCATGGAATATTATCTCTATTCTTCAAGTTCAAATCATGATAATGTCTCGCACACATAATCTAAAACATAGTTCCATCATTGTTTGTAAAAATCCTCCCAAATATCCTTTCAATCAGTATCATTATCTATAAGGAATTGACCCACATTTTGTGGCCCCACCTCTATCACAACATCATCAAATAGATAAAACCTTTTCTCACCCAATTTTATTATATTAGATGCATCAACACTCTTAATGAAAAAATTTCCAATGTCATATGACACAAAGAAGTTGACGGGTGCATTCTCTACGTTTTAGATGAGTCATTAAATATATGGCCCCTCTTTTGCATTGAGATGACCCATGTTGATCATGTATTGGATAATTGAAATAGTTCTATTGAATTTATAAATTATATTTATAGAAGTGACGTGTCATTAAACTCTACAAGTGTATGTCCTTGGGGTTCTTCTAGTCCATCACCTTAAATGCCTTGCCATTTCCTCTTGCCAACATTGCCCAACTCACCTTTAAAAATTTCACCACTTTCATGCTCTATAATAATGTATTTTGATGTCTAAATAAGTTCATGTAAAGTAATTTTGGGGGTAAATTGATTTAGATCTAAATTGCAATGCACACAGTTTAAATAAATTTGAGTTCATACAACTCATGTTTATACAATACACAAAATTTAGGAGAGCTAGGTGGATCTAATTAAAACTAACATTAGAGTTTAAAGAAAATAATCATGTCGAGACAAGCAGTGATAAAAGTGATAATGAATAACATCTATAACAAGATATAGAAATGCACGAGTGGGAAATCTTATCTTGTACACACCCATTTAGAAATGTTGATCTAGATGGCATTAACATGCTTGGACTCCGTGGCTTCGACAACAAACACAACTAGAATCATTCAGATATCCTACTCAACCTGCACATAACTACAAAGCAATTCATAGATTGATAATGTGCAATTTGAAAATATGTAAACATTGAGTGCAACATCAAACCAATATCATATGAGTTGTTAAGAACTCAAAAAATAACCTTTAACATAATTTACCAGCATGTTAAAAAAACCCACAAGGTACACCACTTCGAATGATTATATAAGGAACAACAAAGACAGGTAAATCTTACTTGATAAGCATAATCAAACACACCCTGGATAAGCTTTCAGTAAAAAGCAAGTCTCCCCTACTTCTTCTTGCTCCAACTGGTGTTGTAACATTTAACATAAATGCATCAAAAATACATTCAACATTCATATCCCTATCCAAAAAATGAAAGCACTGTAGGGATAAATGTTAACAACTTTCCAAGAAGGAACGAGACACATTCAATATGTCCTCATAGATGAAATGGGTGAATTTTGTTAAGCATTTCCTTAGAAAAATAACAAAGACTTTGGTGGTTACTCAATTATACTCATTAGAGACATGGGATAGCTCCCACCTATAGATGACACTCTGATGTATATAGACAGATCTTTTGGGCAAACATTTGATACATTTGTTACATTATGAGTTCAAACTTTTGCCAATATTGATGCACAAAAAAATAAATACTATTTAGAAATTTGTTAACCAACATCAGAGATGAAAACCCTCCAGAAGAAGATTAGAATATGCTCATGTCAAGAACAACATCATTCATACCTCTATAAGAATAATAAGATTTTAAAAGCTTTACACATTTGTATGCAATAAATGTACTGAAAATAATGCATAATAAGCAAATGTTTAAATCACTAAATATGCTAATTGCTTTATGTAGAGCTAAACAAAGAAGACAAACAAATACATCTAACCACAATGACACTCAGCTTGAGCTCATTATGCTTCTATGTAAGAGATAAAAAATTATGTTAACATCCAATCTATGGGTGAAAGCAAGATTAGTTAATAGAGCTATTGGATAAATTATTGACATCATCTTCAACTCAGATTCAAAGCCACCTTTCTTACCCATATATGTAGTTGTTGTAGACACCATAAATCCACATATGACAGTTCTGAATGTCACAACTCCCCTAGACCACCTCAGGACTCCCTTAGGCCCAGCCTTGGTTGTTAGACCCCAAACCTACCTAACCTTAGTTAGCTTGACCTACTAACTAAACCCATATTTTTAATTCTTGACCTCAACCCCTGACTACTGACGATCACCTTAACCATCGACAGTCACCCTGACCGTCAATGGTCAGGTTCCACCATCTAAACCAGCTTAACTAACTCTTCACTCTACTTTGATTTTTATAATTATATTGTCTAATTCATGTGGGAGCCCATGCATATCAAAGTTAAAATTTGACAGCAAGTTGGACCCCTTATTAACATCTTGTTGCACCTCTCCTTCCTTGCCTGTAAGAAGAAATGAACAGGAGGTGAAATGAATAATGACATCAAGAGCTTTTCCATCTAGATTTTCTTTACAGGTCACTTATTCTATCAATCCAATGATCCAACCATCACGTTTGAGAGTTGACTTGCCATTGACCTTCAATCGACAACCAAGTACCATTACTTTACTAGAATCATGCTAGACTCCGTCAACAAGCCAACCACCTCAACCATTCATCTGATCATCTCTGACAAGCTAAGTATTTGTTTTTAATCTATCAATTATTTTGTTTCCATTTCATAATCAACCCAACATAAACCAATCTCCTAGAATTGGCTTCTATGATCCCATCAATCTGACCTTTTGGCATCCAAACCCAATACACAGTAACCAGCGACAGTTACCCTGACTGTCAATGGTCTATCCAACCACTAAAGGTTACCTCAACCACCGATGGTCACTATGGCACAAAATAATAACAATCTATTTTCACCCACCTACCCTCAACCAAATCCAACTTTCCCTTCCTTTGCCTATTCATAGACCCCCAACCTATTTTTTGAACCACACCGAATCTGTTTAGCATTATTATTGACCCACTTATTGTTATATCAATCATTTTAGTCTATTTATTTATCAAACATCTCTTGTATTTGATTTCAGTACCTTTTGATTATTGATGTAAGTACTTTATCTTCTATTTTCTTAACTTAATTATTTAAAATGAGTGGATTCATATCCCCCAAGGAAGCTCTTGCTTCCAAGATCTAGCTAGAGCTAGGTAATCCACCCAATTATCTATCTAACCAACCATTCATTTTATTGTTGTCTTATTTGCAGGTCATCCTCCAAGCCAAAGATCATCTCTCTATAATCATATGATTCAATGTGTGCACAACCATACTTGTATCTAGTTTCTTTTTTCTTCCTCTTTCAAAATATAAGCTGAAATTCTATGAAATAATCTGACATGCCCGGTGGGACCCTTGAGTCTCTACTTGGGTTTCATTTGTTTGCATCTAGATGCTCTTCTCCCTATTTTATGCTCATAAACAAAATTAAAATTTCTTTTGGGTTTAAAATTGACTGCATACATTGGTTTCTCTAAAGTTTAGCTCACTTAGATAAAATAAAACAAAGTAATCTGATTGTAGCATCACTTGTATCACACACACAAACCAAACCACTTATATCAATCAAACATCAAAATAACTTAACATAAGGCCTGACTAGGATTTCATCACCTAGGGGTCACCTTACCCTTTCCTAGTGATCCTACTTGGAGGTCATTACGAAATGGAAAACCAACTGAAATATCTGATTGAGTATAAACTCTAAAAATTGATATATATTAGCTTAACACCTGACATATGTATCGATACAATGTGTGAAGTGAGGGGGTAGGCGCCAATACCAAGCCACATATAAATTTCCAATATAGATCCTTTTGAGAGCCTAAACACAACCTAAAACCATCCATAGACTTATTTTCTATATCTTGCTTTACAAGCCAATTTTAGTCATGTTGGTTGAATATTTTGTCGATTAGTGTACTGATAAACAAAATAGGTCTGATCAGCCAAAGTAGGAAGATTAGTCATCCAAATGTGTAGGTTTACCACATCAGAAGGGGACTGATCTCTCCTCTCATCAAGGGGAGGTTCCCTATATATATATATATATATATATATATATATATATATAAACTGAAAATAATACTCAAGGGTAGGACAAACCATCCATGTCTCTTTCTTCAGAGATGATGTGTGCAAATCAAAGGAAAAACTCAATGGAAATGACATATAGCACTCCTCTTCTTTTAGAAGGACTATTCAGCAAACCACAAGAATACTCCTAGTAGTAACAGCAAAATGTAGCAAAGGATGTAATAACCAGCAAATCGAGATGCAGCACAAAGTCTCCACCTAGATTTCTCAAGAGTAAGATATGAAGGACAATGAGGGCACAAAGTTGTCCCAAAGTACTTTACACAGAAATGAAAAGAAAACACACTAAAGGCAATTATGGGGGCACAAAGTCTCTCCACACTTGACTCTTCAAGACACCTTCTTGACTACTGTCACTATTAAAGGAACAGCAGATATATTAAAGGAAAAAGACATAAGAACAGTTTCCTCAACAACAAAGATATCACAGCACAAACTCTGAAAAACCACTTGCTTTCTTATTCCAAAAACAAAATATGATAAATAAACTGAGCTCAAAGTCTTAGAAATGCCTTTCAATTTGGGCAGAGTTTCGTTTTGTTTGCCAAAAAGAGATCCATTTACAATAAAAGAGAGTCCCTTATATAGCCTCTTCAAGAAGGACTCAGGAACAGTAACACATTATGTTGCATTGGAATCTGTTAAGAAGACAAGTTGAAACTTAAGGGCATTTACCCATTTGATTTTATCAATGCAGAGAAACAAGTCACGCTATTGAAAGTTTGCAACTTTCAATGTCCACCTGGCGATCTAATCCTACCTTCATCGTTCCTCCTTTTTTGGTTAATTAAATCGGATCCTAGATTCAATTTGATGTTTTGTTCCTTCCTTGATTTCTACTGGTCTTGGCCTTGAAGTATGTGAATGCATTCAGGTCTGTAGATTCAAAGGATCAATGGCTATTTTATGAGCTTTAAAATTGACGTTCACGTGCCTGTCACTATGTTTTCAATGGCTAGTTCATTGTGTTGAATTTGACATCTTCAGGTGCGTCACCCCTTGGTCCTTCTTCAACTTTTCTATTTGGCACTTTCCTAGAAAGAATATGCCCTTTTGGGCCTTAAGAAATGATCTGCTTTGGGTCGAGAAGAGCTCCCCACAAGGTATCTGCCCTTTGGGTGGTCTTTGAATGGCCTTCGAGCTTCTTGTTTTACATCTTCCTGAAGGGAAGGTGACCCTTCAGCTTTGGGAAAGTGTCCTTCTATTCAGCAGCCAGGAGTCCTGCATAAGGGCACCTGCCCTTTGGGGTCCTTCGACATCCTTTTGCGGGTTTCCTGCAGGCATTTTCCCCAGACAAATTCCCACAGACAAAAAGTCTGTGGAAATTTCCCGCAGACAAAGAGTCCGTGGAAAATGTTCCTATCACTTTTGCCTTGGTTATTTCTTTGGGCTTTCTACCCGCATATTCTCTGAATTCTTTTGGGCTTTTTTTTCGAAGGAATTGCTTCTTGCCTTAGTCTTTCTCAAATGCCTTAAACAGAAATCTGAAAGAATTTACCTTTTGAGGCTTCTTTGAAAATGACCCTTTCGAAGGGTAATTTTGTCATCCAAGTGCCCTCCACAAGGGCACTTTGTCCTTCGAGAGGCTCTTTAAACTTTTGCATTTGAACTACTCCTTTGAACCGTCTGAGTGAACCGCTCCGTTGAACCACTTCGTTGAACCACGACAATGAACTACTTGGTTGAACCAAGCCGATGAACCAAGCTTTGAACCAAAATGGTTCAAGTTGATGGTTCAATTGAATGAACCAAACAGATGAACTAAGTCATTGAACCATTTGTTTGAACCAAGTTTTGGTTCAACAGTTCAAACGAAGCCTTTGAACCATGTGTTTGAACCCGCCTTTGAACCAAAAGACATTGAACCAACCGTTGAACCAAGTTTTGGTTCAACGGTTCAAACAAAGCCTTGAACCGATTGACAAACCATTTGATTGAACCAAAGCATGAACAAAAATGTTGAAACAAAGCAGATGAACCGACTGAATCAAAAATGTTGAACCAATTGATCCAAAAGCGTTGAACCTATTGAACCAAAGTGGTTCAATGGTTCAACGGTTCAATGGTTCAAGCCTCTTTTGCTTGAATGCTTGCCGATACACATTTTTGATTAAACCAAGGCACTGAACCAATCCTAAAAATGACCAAGTGTTAGAAATTGATTCTTTTGGTTGAACCCGCTTGCAGAAGCCTTGAACCTGTAGAAATGAACCTGCTTGCAGAGTTCGTAGAAATCAAGTCTGTAAAAATCAACCTGTAAAGCCCATTGAACTTGGCCTACATAGTCCATAGATTTAAGCTTGTAGAGTCTGTAGATTTATGAGAAGCTTAAAAAATTGA
Source organism: Torreya grandis (assembly GCA_037957365.1). Lineage (NCBI taxonomy): Eukaryota > Viridiplantae > Streptophyta > Pinopsida > Cupressales > Taxaceae > Torreya > Torreya grandis. The sequence goes on from JARHVA010000872.1 coordinate 260,795, forward strand.
GGAATTTGAATGTCCAAGACAAATTTTGAAAAGGGAAGAGACAATTTTGGTCTGTAGGACCAAAATAGTTCAAATGTTGTCCCAACAATGAGCGATATTTTTGGGGGACAACAACTGGCTCCAGTTGGGGGATTTCTGTCAATTGCAAAAAGAATTGAAAGGAGTGGAATCCAAAATCTCCAGTGTCTTCATGTGTACCATTGGGTTACAGAGTCATGCTACCTAGAAATAAAAGGCATCAAAAAAGGAAACAAACAAAGCAAAACAGAATTAAAAACTATACAAATATACATATGTACAGATGGAATAATCTGATACTTCAAGAATTGAAGTATTTCAAATGCTGCTTCTTGGGAGACAGTGAAAAAGTGCTCTATTCTGATAAACCAGCAAGAAGACATTTTGCCCCCAAAAATGGTGATGAGCGAATGGAGTTCTCCACTAGGAAACCAATTTTCTGCATCTTCCCCTTGGCTTTTTCTTTTTCTTGTCCCATGGCAGGATGTAGTCTTCAAACTGGACACCATAAGTCTTTGCTCTCTTGGTGAAGGATTCCTTTGCCCAATTTTGATTTGCAGTAACATGGTCCATTACCGTAATTGATTATTCTTTTGGTTCAATCCAACATATGATTGGATTATCCATATCAAACTTCTGACAAATTATCAGCTTAGCATCTCCTTTGATGTGAAGGAGTTTGATTTCTTCATCTTGAGCAATCTTCAATCTGAGCAACAGAGATTCACATCCAGTTGTGTTGTTGGTGTTACTGACTTGCAAATTGCATGAAGGAAGAATATCTCCTTGAAGAGATATCAACACAATCCCAACTCCATCGTTGGTGGAAAAATTGCTGCCATTGGATTTTAGGATCGAATCATCATTAGAAGCTAATTTCCTATCAAATTTCTCTTCATTAGAGATGGAAGATCCTTCCTTACTTGTATTGTGACCTACCAATTCCCCTAAAGTCTTGTTTGGATCAATTCCTCGATTGTCAGCTACAGGACTTTCATCTGTAGAAACATGAACATCCTTTGTGGTAAAGAAATAATTACCCCTGCCTAAAGACTCAAACAGAATTTGTGCTGCAGGGGCTGATGTTTGGATGACCACATATTTTGCCTCCTTTTCAGGGAGAAATCTCTTCATCACGCCTTGGACAAGGATCCTTGCTTTAGACAGGTCCATGCTTAGTTCTCCTCCTACGTCCTTGCAAAAATTTCATCCAAGCAAAATGCCATAAGATGTTGGGACGTCAGCCACCAAGACAGTCATCTTGATTCTCTTATCTGGAAAGGATGCCAATGTAAATTGGGCATCTTTAATTTGCCCTAGCAATGGTTCTTACTTGTTCTCCATAGAGAAACATCTCCCAAATGTCTTTGTCAGTGTGAGACCTAGAGACTCGCCTACTTTAGCAGGCATGACATTGTCAGATGCCCTGAAATCAATGATGCAATTATTGAGCTGATAACCATTTATCAATAAGGAAACATAGAAAGGTTCTATTTTCCCAGGGGCAGCTGGGGGAGTAATAACAAGATTATTCAGAATGGGCATGTTCTTTGGAAAATCAAGAATTATCTTTTTAGCTTTTTGCCCTACAGGGATGGTTTGGTTCTTGATACATTGGACCAACTTATCCAATTGATCAAGATTGGACTGCAAGTATTCAAATTTAGACATTTGTATTTTTGTCTTTTTAACATGATCAATTATGTCAAATGGCTAAATTGGACTAGGAAGAGAGGAAAGCATTTCAACCTTTTGGGTTTTAGGAGGGATAGGAGGAGGGTTGATTTGCGAAATGGGAGTAGAAGGTGAAGGTGAAATTGATGTACTTACATTTTGAGTGATCATCGAATCCTTTGATTGCAAAGGAAGAGGGGTTCCACACTTAGCAATCATAACTACTAGTTGAGGTTGCTCCTTTGTCTTCCCTTTATCAGCTTGCTAGACTGATTGGTTCTTGGATCTGGTAAACACTGCATATGATCCATCAATAACTTATCCTTTGCTTTCAAGTTCATCCTGGTATTTCAGAAAACCAATGTGGGAGTCACCAACTGATTCTTCTTGATCATCTTCAAGGAGATCAACATCATTTTCTTGATTCAATTTAGGCTGGAAAGAGAACTCAGATTCTGTTGCAAGATATCCCATTGCTAAATTGGTTGGAGAAGCTTCCAGGGCAAGTTTCCCTTGTGGAGGAGGAAGGCGATTCTATTGCCCTTGATTCCTGGCAGCATTGCCCTGATATGATTGATTTGGGAATGTCCTTCTTGGCATATCTCCATATGAAGGAGCAGAAGACATTCCTTGTGCCATTTGTTTTTTCAAGGCTAACACTTCATTTGCCAGCTTTTGCACCATTAAATCAATGGTGCCTATAGATGCATATTTAGAAAATGATGAGGATCCATTTCTCTTTGGATCTCTTCTTATCTTCCCTACTAAGATGAGATCATCTTATACCTCAGTGGCCAAAAGTTGAGCTACAGTAAGATCTATTTGACTAGCATGTCTCAAAAGAAAACTGACTTCAGACAACTGAGAATTAATGAAGAAGCATTTGAGATTCTTAGTTGCAGGTCAAGAAATTATAAGAATTTTGTTCCTCAATTTGTCAAATTTGGCTATGAAGTCTCTCATTAGTTCATGAGGCTCTTTCTTCATCTGTGTAAGTTGAGCCAAAAGTGCATGTGCATCTTCTACAGGTTTGAATCTGGCTTCAAACTTATCTTTGAGAGTATTCCAATCGGTTACTGACCGAGCCTGTAGATGATAAAACTAGTCTATAGTAGCAACTTGTAATGTTTCTACAAATAACCTAACTGCTACATCTTCAAATTCTACTCTGATTACTCCACAAGCTATGCTGAAGGCTACAATGTGTTCATTAGGATGAACTTCCCATCACCATAGAATTTGGGGAAATTCTTCCTTGAACTGCATGGAAGCTCATGTAGAGGTGGAGTAAGATTGAGAGGACCAAAAGCATTACCCCAGGGGCCTTGAACTATCATTGTAGGGTTATGAAAAGGAGGGATAACAAATCTCAGAGGGGTAATTATTGGCAAAGCTTTATCAACAGCAGAAGTAGATACTTCGTCTGGCAATGGAGATCTGATTTTAGTAGGAGGAAAACTCTTGGTTCGTTGGAGATGAGATGGTGAAGGAAACAGATCAAAATCACTTTGTTGTACCAACTTGAATACAGGTTCAACAATACCTTTAGCCCTTTGGCTTCGTGTATACCTTGAATTTTCTAGATTGTGAAATAAAAATCGAAAAGAATTGACCTTGCTTCAGTTAAAGTTTGAGGCTTTAAACTGTGCATTCTTTCCCGATTAGTGTGGAGGTGAATGGATAGATTATAAATGGATAATGGGTAAGACAAGCAACAGAATCACCAGAATCTATAATGGATAAGGGTTATAATGATAATGGGTAAGACACAGGTGATGTTTCAATCTAAAACTTGAGGTTCCAAATTGCACAAAATTATGTATATCCCCAGCGGAGTCACCAAAAACTGTTGGTTGAATATTTTGTCGATCAACGTACTGATAAACAAAATAGGTCTGATCAGCCAAAGTAGGAAGATTAGTCATCCAAATGTGTAGGTATACCACATCAAAAGGGGACTGATCTCTCCTCTCATCAAGGGGAGGTTCCCTATAGGTATGCTATATATATATATATATATATATATATATATATATATATAAACTAAAAATAATACTCAAGGGTATGACAAACCATCCATCTCTCTTTCTTCAGAGATGATGTGTGCAAATCAAAGGAAAAACTCAAGGGAAATGACAAATAGCACTCCTCTTCTTTCAGAAGTACTATTCATCAAACCACAAGAATACTCCCGGTAGTAATAGAAAAATGTAGCAAAGGATGCAATAACCAGCAAATCGAGATGCAGCACAAAGTCTCCACTTGGATTGCTCAAGAGTAAGATACGAAGGACAGTGAGGGCACAAAGTTGTCCCAAAGTCCTTTACACAGAAATGAAAATAAAACACACTAAAGGCAATTATGGGGGCACAAAGTCTCTCCACACTTGACTCTTCAAGACACCTTCCTGACTACTGTCATTGATTCTACTTGTTGAATTAAAGGAACATAAGATATATTAAAGAAAAAGACATAAGAATAGTTTCCTCAACAACAAAGATATCACAACACAAAGTCTAAAAAACCACTTGCTTTCTTATTCCAATAACAAAATATGATAAACAAACTGAGCTCAAAGTCTCAAAAATGCCTTTCAATTTGGGCAGAGTTTCGTTCTATTTGTCAAAAAGAGATCCATTTACAATAGAAGAGAGTCCCTTATATAGCCTCTTCAAGAAGGACTCGAGAACAGTAACACATCATGTTGTGTTGTAATCTGTTAAGAAGACAGGCTGGAACTTAGGGGTGTTTACCCATTTGATTTTATCAATGCAGAGAAAAAATTCACGCTATTGAAAGTTTGCAACTTTCAATGTCCACCTGGCGATCTGATCCTACCTTCATCATTCCTCCTTTTTTGGTTAATTGAATCAGGTCCTGCATTCAATTTGTTGTTTTGTTCCTTCCTCGCTTTCTACTAGTCTTGGCCTTGAAGTCTGTGAATGCATTCGGGTCTGTAGATTCAAAGGATCAACAACTATTTTATGAGCTTTAAAATTGACGTTCGCACACCCGTCACTATGTTTTCAATAGCTAGTTCGCTGTATTGAATTTGACATTTTCGGGCAAATCACCCATTGGTCCTTTTTTGGCTTTTTTGTTTGGCACTTTCCTAGAAAGAATTTGCCCTTTCGAGCCTTAATAAATGATCTACTCTGGGTCAAGAAGAGCTCCCCGCAAGGTATCTGCCCTTTGGGTGGTCTTTGAATGGCCTTCGGGTTTCTTGTTTTACATCTTCTCGAAGGGAAGGTGACCCTTCAGCTTCGGGGAAGTGTACTTCTATTTGGCAGTCGAGAGTCCCCTGTAAGGGCACCTACCCTTCAGGGTCCTTTGGTGGCCTTTCACAGGTTTCCTGCAGGCATTTTCCCCAGACAAATTCCCGTGGACAAAAAGTCTGTGGAAATTTCCTACAAACAAAAAGTTTGTGGAAAATGTTCCTATCACTTTTGACTTGGTTATTTCTTCGAGCTTTCTACCCGCAACTTCTCTAAATTCTTTTGGGCTTTTTGTCTGAAGGAATTCCTTCGGACAAAAAGTCTGAAGGAATTGCTTCTTGCCTTAGTCTTTTTCAAATGCCTTGAACAGAAATCCAAAAGAATTTACCTTTTGAGGCTTCTTTGAAAATGACCCTTTCAAAGGGTACTTTTGTCATCCAAGTGCCCTCCACAAGGGCACTTTGTCTTTCGAGAGGCTCTTTGAACTTTTGCATTTCAACTGCTCCTTTGAACCGTCTGAGTGAACTGCTCTGTTGAACCACTTCATTAAACCACGACAATGAAACGCTTGGTTGAACCAAATGTTGAACCAAGCCGATGAACCAAGCTTTGAACCAAAATAGTTCAAGCTGATGGTTCAAGCCGATGGTTCAATTGAATGAACCAAGCCTTTGAACCAAGTGGATGAACTAAGTTGTTGAACCAACCGTTGAACCAAGTTTTGGTTCAACGGTTCAAACAAAGCCTTTGAACCATGTGTTTGAACCTGCCTTTGAACCAAAAGATGTTGAACCAACCATTGAACCAAGTTTTGGTTCAATGGTTCAAACAAAGCCTTGAACCGATTGACAAGCTGTTTGATTGAACCAAAGGATGAACCAAAACATTGAAACAAAGCGGACGAACCGATTGAACCAAAAGCGTTGAACCAATTGAACTGAAAGTGTTGAACCTATTGAACCAAAGTGGTTCAACGGTTCAATGTTTCAAGCCTCTTTTGCTTGAATGCTTGCCGATAGACATTTTTGATTGAACCAAGGCACTGAACCAATCCTGAAATTGACCAAGTGTTAGAAACTGATTCTTTTGGTTGAACCTGCCTGTAAAAGCCTTTGAACCTGTAGAAATGAACCTGCCTGCAAAGTCTGTAGAAATCAAGTCTGTAGAAATCAACCTGTAAAGCCCATTAAACTTGGCCTGTAGAGTCCATAGATTTAAGCCTACAGAGTCCGTAGATTTCTGAGAAGCTTGAAAAATTGAGGAATTTGAATGTCCAGGATAAATTTTGAAAAGGGAAGAGACAATTTTGGTCTGTAGGACAAAAATAGTTCAAATGTTGTCCCAATAATGAGTGATATTTTTGGGGGACAACAAGTCACATGATTCTCAAAGATTAAGGCATAAGCCAAAAGAGAGACTAAAAAGAACTTTAGGACTTAATGTACCTTTTAGTGTGTGTTTATTTTCCTTGCTCATTTCTTGTATTCTCTCTATTTGAGTGGTGATATTGTTTTTTGTATTCTCTCTCCCTTATCTTTCATGATTCTAACTCACCAGTAATAAAAGAACCTAGCAGAACAGAACCTATCACCAAACCAATCAACCTCTTCTACCTCCTCACCCATGGAGTACATCTTTGAACTAGAAGATTATCCTCACCCTTCAGGAAGTCCTTATTTTCCTTAGGTAGTTCTCCAAGGAGATATAGATTTTTCCACCTTCTTAGATAACAGTCTTGTGGCCCTTCAACATTATCTCATCACTATGCCTCACCATACCCTTGCTTTAGTTCCACCAGTGGACCCACCTTATGGTATGCCTTCCCACCTTATGGGAAACCCTTCTATTTCCATAATAACCACCCAACCTTTGACTACCCAAGCTTCTTCATCTACTAATAATCCCTTTGATAATACTATAGAAAACCAACCTGCCCAACAAGCCAACACCCTTACACCTTCCACCCCCACCAACAACTCCTTTACTTTAGGAGTAACCCAACCATTAACCAAATATACTCCCTCACCATCGGAGCACTTACTACTAGCATTTCCAACCTTCCTTTGGCTACCCCCAATCCATTAGTCATTACTCCACTTCAAAATCTTGTGGTGTTTATACCTTCTACCTTATCATCGATTAGTATAAAGGTCACCACCTTTCCTTTAGTTACAAACCCAACTATAGCTCCTACCCAACTCACCTTAACCTCCCAATAGGTTATGATCACACCCAACCTAGGTTACATCTACCCACTACCCAACCACCTACACCTACCTACCCTTACATAGCATCCACCCAACCACCTGTGTCCACATATAAATATGTGGTAGCTTCTCAACCTCCCACCAATTATCAATATGTCACCTAACCACAACAAAAATATGCATTTTATAACCTCCCAAGTGCACAACCCCAAATGGATCTAATGAAAATTCTAATCGATAAAATGACCACTCTAGAATCATCCATTTCTGGAGCTCACAACACCTTATCATATGACTAGATCTGTAATGAACCCATTCACCCATATGTCCCTATCAGACCATATCCTCATCAGTGGGAGCTTCCCAAGTTTTCTAAGTTTCAGAGCAAGGATGACCCTCAAAAGAAACTCAAGGCATTTAAGTACGCATATTATTTGATTTCCTATGATGATGCTCTCCTTGTTCATACCTTCCCCATGTCCCTATTTGGTCCAACACTAGACTAGTATAGTGCCATAACCAAACACTGTCTCTTCTCCTTCACCTAGCTAGCCCAAAATTTCTTGGATCACTTTTCAATAAACATCTCCAAGAAAGTCTCCATCACCGACCTTTACTCTATTTGACAATTTGATGATGAATCTATTGTTGATTTTGTAGCTCGTTGGAAGAACCTAATCAATCAACTTTCCTTCTCTTTACCCCAACCTGAACTAATAGAACTTTTTTCTTGGGCATGTGTCAAGCACATATCTTATACATTGCATGTTTAGAGATTCATAACCTTTGATGAAGCTTTCACCATGTTGTGTAAGCTATAAAAAAGATCCATCAATGAGGGAAAGTTAAATTTAAAAAACAAGAACTCTACCTACAAAACCAATGAGGCCTCTTCCTCTAAACTAAGCAACCAAACCAACATCAGGACTAAGAGAAAGCTAACTACAAATGTGGTTGCCCTTAAGACCACTCCACCATCTATCAAACAACCAAACTCTTATAACTCCTTAAATCAAAACATGAGGAACCAAAACCAAAATAGTCAGAAGCAATTTACTCTACTTGGGGAATCTTATGCTTCAGTCCTGGAGAAGTTTTTCAAAGCTAACATCATATAGCTTTATCCTATCAAACCCCCTCAACAATTGATTCCTCTCATCCTGCAGCTATCTAGTACAATAATAATGACCTATGTTCTTTCCATCGAATAGTTGGGCATGACATTAGTAGGTGTAATACCTTCAAAAATGTTATCCAACCCCTCATTGACAAGGGGGAACTTGTGTTGGACAACCCCAATGCACCTTCGAACCAAGCCCTTGACATTTTTAGACAACCTTTTCCTAATCATGCACCTACCAAAAACAAGATCAATAAAGCTAAGTGTTCTCATGATTCCCATACCATCAATATGGTTCTTGACATGCTTATTACTGAAGAACCTAGCACCCAATCTACTTGTTCTTTGTCCTTTCCACTTATTGAGGTAGTGGAGTTACCTTCCCTTCCTTTGGAGACCCAAATCAAGGAAGTAACATTTTCCCCTCCTCTACTTATTGAGGTAGTGGAGTCATCAACCCCTCCTTCAATTGACATACCATAGCAAGCAACCATCACCACTATACCTTATCCGTCAAGTACCAAACAATTCACTTCCCCTTTGGATATCATTCCTAAGGAAGAAAACACTATATATATATACCTCCCACAGAGGAACCACCCATATATACCTTACATCCTTTGATTGAGTAAAATTACAAGGTCACCACCCCTAGTTCTCAACCTATGAGTTTATCTTTTGAGTCCACTACCCAGGGAACAAGGCTAGTCTATAAACTATTTTCTAGACTAGTTCAGAGGTTAGAATTTATCTTTAAACCTAATGTGGATTGATCCACATTTTGGAAACAATTAAGGCTCCCTTACATCACCAAATAGGAATGTCCAACCATACCTTTGGTAGACCAACCCACCGCTTCTATTGTCCAACCCACTATTATACCAACCAAAACAATGAAAACCTCTACCAACCCAACCATTTCCCAACCATCCAAAGCAACCAAATCCCAAATAACCAAATCATCCTTTATCACTTTAACCAAACCAACCAAAAACTTTGGTGTCTTCCCCATGCAGAGATTTAATCACCCATCCTTGAAACTGGAACTAACCTCACCAGACCCACCAGCCAAACATCAAACCAAATCAACCAAGGAGGTAAAACCAACAAAAGGCTTGAAGGCTAAAGTTTTGCCTCCTTAAACCTTGTCCTCTCTTTTGGGGCCTCATCCCTCTACTTTGATTGAGAATCCAATTATCTTAACCAAAACCCAACCACTCCTCTTGGTTACACCATCACTCTTGTTTTCTGACACATCCATATGCACTGAGCCATCAATAACCAAACTAACTACCTTGACATCTTCTACCTCCAACTTATCAACTTCCTTACCTAAACTGAAATCATCAACTAAGAACACCACCTTACCTAAAACCTCTACCACTAAGCCTATTTCTAAAAAAACTTCCATCTCACCAACCAAGGCAAAAGCTTATAAATCCTTGCCACCTTTAGCTAAAATCTTACTTGACTATTTTCTAAAGGTTATTGTAATATAATTGCTTGACCTTACCTCTTATCAGACTATTTGATCCCCTAGGTCCAAAACCCATTTGGTATAATGATCACCAATAATGATCCTATCATAGGACACCTGATCATGACACGAAGAACTATAAAGATCTCTAAACCACAATCCATCAACTCTATGATGAGGATGATCTATTAAAAAATGAACCTCCCATGAACCCATTATCAATCCAACAAACAACAATTACCCAATGCCTACCTACTCCCCTGCTCTCACCTCAGAGTGATAAGGAACCAAACCAATCTCCTACACCAACTCTTCCCTCTATCCATACAATCCATGTAGTCACTCATGCTCAGCAGAAGGATAAGGGGAAGGCTAAAGTTTCCATCCCATGGACATACCCATCTTCCACCTCCTAACCAAGTCAAATTCAAGCACCTTCACCTTTGGCCAAACCCAAGGTATCTATCTTGGGTACCTCTCAATCCAACCCCTCTGAATCAATCAGAAGAGTGGTTCTCAAACAACTTCACCAAACCCCAACAAGATGAGCCTATACAAGTTTATTTCTACCTCACCTCATCATTGCTAAGAAATGATAAAGGCATTGCAATCATTAGAGGTCCAACCTGAAGATCCTCAACCTCTAGTAGCCTTTATTGGTGCTCTCCAAATTTCCAACCTTGTCACCTTCAAGGATTCAGAAATACCTTCTATCTATCTTGATGACCCATACTAACCTCTTTTCATCACTGCCTACATCAACCAAACCTATATCAAATGGGTCATGATTGATGGGAGGGCCAGCATTACTATCATCTCATCCCATGCCTATGATCAACTCAAACTACCAAACAATGTCATGTCTGAAACCTTGGCTATCCTCTGATCCTTTAATGATACTATAGCCACTACTTTGGGAACTATTGTCCTTCATATTTGTTTAGGACCTTACACACTCCCAAAGCTCTTCTATGTAGTGGAAGATGAATTTTACTATAATGTTTTACTAGGATGACCTTGGATCCAATCCATGAGTTGTGTACCCTCTACCCTATATTATTGCATCAAATTTGAACACGAAGGCCAGGTTGTCAATATACAAGCTGATCCAAATCCCTTTTTGTCATGCAACATGACTTATCAACCTAATGACGTCCTCCTACCTCCATCTAGTATACCCTCATCAGCCAAAGATAAGCCCTTAACCACGAAGGATGAATCCATATCTTCTTCTACCAATGAGGCATCTACTAGCTCATCAATCCCCTCAAATCAAATCCACACCATAGACCACTTAGAATCAATATTCCAATGTCTTTCACTTGTGGAATATTGCCTCCTAATCCTTGATGCTTTCCCTACTCCCCAAGAGTATGAGAAACTTAACCACCAACTCAGTTATGACCCCAACATCAGAGCTATTTTTCCCCTCGAACCTTCAAACTATCAAACCCATTTCATCTATTGGGAACTTGACAAATCACTTGATGCTTCTGTCACCTCTTTTTTGCCTCAACCATTCACCTCTAGATTCTCTTATCCAGATAACCTAAACTTATACAAGACATACCTCCACAGGTGTGATTGGAATTGATTTGATCTTGGATGATATTAACATGGCCCACATAAGTTAATTTCAATAGAGACCAAAAAGCCTCATGAGAAACACGACCTTGGCTTCATTCTACCCAATAAGAGGAAAACCAAACCATCTACCATCACCATTGTTGAGGAAGACATCCCTTTTTCATCAAAATCTTCTCCATCTGAGTGTGAGAATGATGACACCACCCCCATAACATTTTTTTCATCAACATGATCAGCCTCAGACCCCTGACTTATCAAAAATATGGGGCAACCGTAACCATCCCCATGACCCATCTTGATATGATATGAGATGAATCTCCTACCATTAACACCATTCGGTGTCATGATGATGATTTTATTCTCACCTATTTTGGTGCCCTAGATTCTTCCATCCACAAATCTCTTCCTTCTAATACTTTGACCATGTTGAATGAATCACCATGGATATTAACTTGGGCACTCCAGACAACCCCCACATTGTCAAAATTGGCCAATCATTGGATTCCAATGAGCTTTGAGAATTCCCCTCCTTGAAATACTGAAACATAGAATTTAATTCATCTTATAGTGATATGCCAAGAATTGACCCCTCCATAGCTACCCACAACATTATCACCAACCATGATGCCAAGCCCGTTAAGAAAAAACTTCATTACTATTAACCCTATCTCAACTTCTGTACATGAAGCATTAAGAAAAATAATGGTTTAATATATATTTATATATTATAAAATATAATATACATAAGTTTTATGAAGTGAATGAGTGTAATTTGGTAGTCATACCTCACTCAAAATTCATTAATATTGACCCCATCTCACCTTCTGTACATGAAGCATTAAGAAAATTAATTTTATATTTTCAGTGCAGGAGATGATAAAATATGAGGTTATGTGTTTCTTTTTACAGTGTACTAATGTGTTATGCGAGGAGGTGAGCTAGATGGCGATGCTAAGGTGAAATGATATCCTACACCAAACCCATGTTTAGGGCAGTTATTAGATTTACATGACATGGACCCATTGCAGAGGGGTGCATAAATTGTAGTGTGCCATAGTTCTTTGATTATATGTTTGGTATTATAAAGGGTTGACAAGGATGGCATGACACTTATTCAATTACAAGAAGACTACATATTCGATGTGTGACTCAAATCAGTGTTGCAATGCGCTAATGTGGAGACAAGACATTGAGGTTCTAAAGTCTATATTCTAGCTTATGTTCATCTATGCTACCAATATATTAACTCCAAGAGAAATTACATCACACTTAAGAACATACAAAATCACCATACACATACCCATGGAATAAAGGGCAAGGCCATACAAAACTTGCAAGTGGTAAAAGATTTCAAAGTGAGTTGGGCGATGATTATGAGGGGCAATGATAGGGTGTTTTAGGTGATATTATGTAGCATAGGGCCCATATCATACACATACCTTGAATTCAAGGTTATTATTAGATTTACATGACCTACACCCATTACAAAGGGTTTGTATTTTACAAGGTTATGGCATCTTGTATTGACTAGTTTCTATTTGATTATAAAAGGACTCTATGTCTGATGTACGAATCAAATCAACAGTGCAATATTGTTGATGTGGGGGAAATACATGAGGTTATGGATTATATCTTATTACTTTCATCGTGGTTGAAGTGAGTTTGAAGTTTTTGCAAACTGTATGCCACTTGGGTGCATAATGGGGCATTGTTGGTGATATAATGCAAATGTTATGGTAGATAAAAGGGCCATATAAAATGACAAAGGTTGGAGTAAAGACTATCTAAAGATGTTCTCCCCATATTCTCCAAGAATATTGTCGGTCAAGCATATTTATATAAGCATTCATCTCTTTTTACTTTTTCCCATTCTCCATTTCCTCTAGCTTTTCATTAAGTCAAAACTGCAATTCCCATGGTTTCAATCATGTGACATTTTTATTTGGTGATTGAAGAGCCCAACATGTTGGGTTCGGGCCAACCGTGGGTGATTATATTTTTTTCCATGATTTCAATGGAGAATTATTTTTGGTTAAAATGGTGTTAGAAAAATTAAAAGTAACCAAGAGCAATTTGGAATTTCAGATTTGTGATTTAGATAAAAATTTAGCGTGGACATGGGTACATTCAATCAATATCAAGATCAAAGTTGTAAATGCTCCAACCATTTATGATTATTTTTCTCGACCATCAACTAGGGTGATCAAACACAGTGTGATGTGGTTGACAAAAAATTATTGCCATATTATACTTAAGCATGATCTATGACAATAATCATCAGCATTTCAATTCCAAACCTTCATGTGAAATGTGGACATGTCATTAAACTTTGTAATTTTATGTTCCCAGGGTTATTTGAGTCCAACACCTTAAATGTCTTGCTATGGATGCTCACAATCATTACCCAACTCACCTTGAAATATTTCATAGCTTTCATGCTCTGCAAGAATGTGTTTGGATGTAAAAATAGGTTCATGTAAAGTACTTGTGGGGGTAGATCGATCGAGATCTAAATCACCATGCAATGCTTTAATATATGATGACTTGCATTTTTTGTGGAAAGAGATAGCCCCTTTACCCAATCACTATGTCAAAACTAAAACTCCCATGGTTTCAATAATGGGACATCTATATTAGATGGTTGAAGAGAAAAACATGTTGGGGTCAGGCCAACTGTGGGTGATTAGGTTTTGTCTTGGTAATTTCAATAGAGAAATTATTTTTATTACAATGGCACTTGAAAAATTAGAAGCAACCAAAAGAAATTTTGGATTTCAAGTTTGAAATTTGGATAAAAAATTGAAGTGGATATGGGTGAATACAATAAATAACTAAGTTGTAAACATTCCAACTATTTGTGATTATTTTTCTCAACCATTCATCGAGGTGATCAAACATGATGTGATGTAGTTGATGAAAAAGTGTTTCCATACTGTACTTAAACATGATCTATGCCAACAATCATCATCATTCTATTTCCAAACCCTTGTGTGAAATGTGTCAGAAAAATTTCATGATAGATTGCATTTATGTCTGTTAGGATTATGCACATTTAAGGCAACTATTGGATTTACATTACTTGCATCCATTAGAAAGGGGTACAGAGCTTCCAAGGTGGCATGTTCTTTAATTAGATCTTTACTATTGTGAAAGGTTGACAAGGACAACATGACACTGATTTGATTTTGAGAAATCTCCATGTTCAATGTGTGACTCAAGTTAACATTGTAATGCTAATGATATGGAGACAAGACATTGAGGTTCTGAAGTATATATTGTAACTTATGTTTGTCTATGCTGCCAATATATTGACACCTAGATAAATTAAAACAAGGCCATACAAAACTTACAAGTGGTGAAATATTTCAAAATGAGTTGGGCGTATAAGTTTTAAATTTTTATTACAAACTTATTATTGAATAAAATTATTCATAAAATGTTTAAAGATAAATTTATTAAATTAGTATGAGTAATTTATCAAGGGTATAAATAAATATTCATTGTAACCTTTATAAATGTAAAATTATGTTTAGATATATAATAATCAATAATATATTTTAATAATATCCATAAATATTGTAATGAAGACAATAATCTTTCTCTATCATCACATATAGATGACACTTATCACATATAATTTACACCTAAACATGGGACTATGCTAAATTTAAAATTGTCATGTCAATTTAATAGTCTATTACAAAATAATACATTTTAGTTATATGAAAGCAAGGTGGGTTATTTTCTATTGTTAAGGGTGAAGGAGGACATCATGAGAGTCGAATTGATTGCAATTTTGTTGATGCTAGAACAAAGAATTATGCTCCTAGATTCAAGCTTGTAGCTTTCATACATCCTTGATGCCAATTTATTGACCCTTAAATTAATTACCTCATGCTTAAGAACATAAAAAAAACCATACTTAGACCCATGAATGAAAGGGCAAGGCTAAAATATTTCAAGGTGATATGAGTAATAATGGTGAGGGGAAATGATAAGGTATGATGATATTTTACCTCAAGGAGCCCATATCATCACTAAAATTAAACTCAAGATAGGTTTTAGATTTAAATGGCCATCACCCATTATAAATGTGTCTTTAGATTGCAAGGTGACAACATCTTTGAATGGATTTTTTTAATTGCCAAGGGTGGATGAGGATGTCATGAATGTTGATTTGAGTGCAAAAGATTTCCGCATCTGATGTATGGATCGAATCAACGATCTAATGCCATTGATGTGGGGATAAATTGTAGATTTTATTTGTTCATGTTATAAATTACATTGATATATGTGACATGTCACTAAAATTAGAACGTGCATCTTCCTAGGGTTCATTAATTTTTTTACTTTAAATACTCAGTCTTTTCCAGTCACCATCACCGTCGAATTCACCTATAAATCTTGCATTGCTTCTATGTTATGTATGGCATTTTCCTTTCCCATAATTTGAACTGAGGTACAACTATCATTTACACTCTATCCCTTTCAAAAGCCTCTTTCACCCATGGAATATTATCTCTATTCTTTAAGTTCAAATCATGATAATGTCTCGCACACATAATCTAAAACATAGTTCCATCATTATTTGTAAAAATCCTCCCAAATATCCTCACAATCAGTGTCATTATCTATAAGGAATTGACCCACATTTTGTGGCCCCACCTCTATCATAACATCATCAAATAGATAAAATAGTTTATCACCCAATTTTATTATATTAGATGCATCGACACTCTTAATAAAATTTTTTCCAATGTCATATGGCACAAAGAAGTTGACGGGTGCATTCTCTACATTTCTAGATGAGTCATTAAATATATGGACCCTATTTTGCATTGAGATGACCCATGTTTGATCATGTATTGGATAATTGAAATAGTTCTATTGA
Source organism: Torreya grandis (assembly GCA_037957365.1). Classification (NCBI taxonomy): domain Eukaryota; kingdom Viridiplantae; phylum Streptophyta; class Pinopsida; order Cupressales; family Taxaceae; genus Torreya; species Torreya grandis. The sequence continues at coordinate 276,984 of JARHVA010000872.1, forward strand.
AGTTATAAATTTTATTCATAGAAGTGACATGTCATTAAACTCTACATGTGTATGTCCTTGGGGTTCTTCGAATCCATCACCTTAAATTCCTTGCCATTGCTTCTTGCCAACATTGCCCAACTCACCTTTAAAAATTTCACCACTTTCATGCTCTATAATAATGTATTTGGCTGTCAAAATAAGTTCATGTAAAGTAATTGTGGGGGTAAATTGATCTGGATCTAAATTGCAATGCACGTAGTTTAAATAAATTTTAGTTCTTACAAATCATGTTTATACAATACATAAAATTTGGGAGAGATAGGTGGATCTAATAAAAACTAACATTAGAGTTTAATTAAAATAATCATGTCGAGACAAGTAGTGATAAAAGTGATAATGAAGATATGAAAATGAACGAGTGGGAAATCTTATTTTGTACACACCCACCTAGAAATGTTGAGCTAGATGGCATTAACATGCTTGGACTTCATGACTTTGACAACAAACACAACTAGAATCATTCAAAGATCCTGCTCAACCTGCACATAACTACAAATCAATTCATAGATTCACAATGTGCAATTTGAAAAGATGTAATCATTGAGTGCAACATCAAACTAATATCATATGAGTTGTCAAGCACTCAACAAACAACCTTTTAAATAATTTACCAACATGATAAAAAGAAACCCACAAGGTACACCAATTTGAATGATTATACAAGGAACAACAGAGACAGGTAAATCTTACTTGATAAGCATAATCAAACACACCCTGGATAAGCTTTCAGTAAAAATCAAGTCTCCCCTACTTCTTCTTGCTCCAACTAGTGTTGTAACAACATAAATGCATGGACAATACATTCAACATTCATATCCCTATCCAAAAAATGAAAGAACTGTAGGGATAAATGTTAAAAAAATTCCAAGAATAAATGAGACACATTCAATACGTACTCATAGATGAAACAGGTGAATTGTGGGAAGCATTTCCTCATAAAAATAAAAAAGACTTTGGTGGTTACTCAATTATACTCATATGAGACCTAGGATAGCTCCCACCTATAAATGGCACTCCAATGTATATAGACATATATTTTGGGCACACATTGTGGCAAACATATGATACAATTGTTACATTATAATTTCAAAATTTTGCCAACAATGATGCACAAAAAAACAAAGACTATTTAGAAATTTGTTAACTAACATCAGAGATGCAAACCTTGCAGAAGAAGATTGGAATATGCTCATGTCAAGAACAACATTGTTCATACCTTTAGAAGAACAAGAAGATTTTAAAATCTTTACACATTTGTATGCAATAAATGTACTGGCAATAATGCATAATAAGCAAATGTTAAAATCACTAAATATGCCAATTGTTTTATGTAGAGTTGAACAAAGCAGACAAACAGATACATCTAACCACAATGACACCCAGCTTGAGCTCAGTATGCTTCTATGTAAGAAATAAAAAAATATGTTAACATCTAATCTACATTTGAAATCAAGATTAGTTAATGCAGTTATTGGATAAATTATTGACATCATCTACAAATTAGATTCAAAGCCACCTTCTTACCCATATATGCAGTTGTTGTAGACACCATAAATCCACACACAATGGTTCTGAATGTCACAACTCCCCTAGACCACCTCAGGAATCCCTTAGGCCCAACCTTGGTTGTTCAAACCCAAACCTACCCAACCCTAGTCAGCTTGACCTACTGACTAAACCCCCTTTTTAATTCAACTTGACCTCAATCCTTGACTACCAATGGTCACCTTAAATGTTGATAGTCACCCTAACTGCTAATGGTCAGGTTTTACCATCCAAACCAACTTAACTAACTCTTCACTCCACCTTGATTTTTTATAATTATATTATCTAATTCATGTGTGATCCCACGCATATCAAATTTAAAATTAGATATCAAGTTGGACCCCTTATTAACATCTTGTTGCACCTCTCCTTCCTTGCCTATAAGAAGAAAGGAACAGGAGGTGAAATGAATAATGACTTTAAGAGATTTTGAATCTAGATTTTCTTTATAGGTCACTTCTTCTAGCAATCCAATGATCCAACCATCACATTAGAGAGCTGACTTATCACTGGTCTTCGACCGACAACCAAGTACCATTACTTTACTGGAATCATGTTAGACTCCGTCAACAAGCCAACCACCTCAACCATTCATCTGATCAATCTCTGACAAGTTAAGTATTTATTTTCAATCTATCAATTATTTTATTTCTATTTAATAATCAACCTAACATAAACCAACCTCTCAGAATCGCCTTTTGTGATCCCATTAATCTAACTTTTTAGCACCCAAACCCAATACATAGTAACTGTCGATGGTCACCCTAACTATTGATGGTCTGTCTAACTACCGAAGGTTACCTCAACCACCGATGGTAACCTCAATCATTGATGGTCACTGTGCCACAAAATAATAGCAATCTATTTTCACCCACCTACCCTCAACCAAATCCAACTTTCCCTTCTTATGCCTATTCACAGACCCCCAACCTATTTTTTGAACCACACCCAATCTATTTAGCATTATTATTGACCCACTTATTTTTATATTAGTCATTTTAGTCTATTTATTTATTAATCATCTCTTGTATTCAATTTTAGTACCTTTTGATTATTGATGTAAGTACTTTATCTTTTATTTTCTAAACTTAATTGTTTAAAAAGAGTGGACTGATAAGCCCTGAGGAAGCTCTTGCTTCCAAGATCTAGCTAGCACTAGGCAATCCACTCAACTATCTATCTAACCAACCATTAAATTTAGTGTTGTATTATTTGTAGGTCATCCTCCCAAGCCAAATAAGATCTCTCTATAATCATATGATTCAATGCATACACAACCATACTTGTATCTAGTTTCTTTCTTCTTCCTCTTTCGGAATATAAGCTGAAATTCTTTGAAATATTCTGACATGCCCGGTGGGACGCTTGAATCTCTACTTGGGTTTCATTTTTTTCATCTAGATGTTCTTCTCCCTATTTTGTGCTCATAAAAAAAATTAAAATTTCTTTTAGGTTTAAAATTGACTGCATACAATGGTTTCATGCAAGTTTAGCTCACTTAGATAAAATAAAGCAAAGTAAGTTGATCGTAGCATCACTTGTATGGCACACACAAACCAAACCACCTACATCAATCAAACATCAAAACAACTTAACATAAGGCTTGACTAGGATTTCATCACCTAACAATCACCTTACCCTTTCCCGATGATCCTACTTGGAGGTCATTACCAAGGGGAAAACCAACTCAGCTCTCTGGGTGAGTATAAACTTTGAAAATTGATATATATTGGCTTAGCACCTGACATCTTTATCATGGGGGTAGGCCACAATACCAAGCCATGTATTAATTTCTAATACAAATCTTTTTGAGAGCCTAAACACAACCTAAAACCAACCATAGATTTCTTTTCTAGTACCTGCTCTAAAAGCCAATTTCAGTCACATGGTTCTCAAAGCTTAAGGCATAAGCCAAAAGAAACACTAAAAAAAGCTTTAGGACTTAATGTACCTTTTAGTGTGTGTTTATTTTCCTTTCTCATTTCTTGTATTCTCTCTATTTGAGTGGTGAGATTGTTTTTTGTATTATCTCTCCCTTATCTTTTATGGTTCTAACTCACAAGCAGTAAAAGAACCTATCAGAACAGAACCCGTCACCAAACCAATCAGACTCTTCTACCTTCTCACCTATGGAGTACATCTCTAAACCAAAAGATTCTCCTCACCCTTCATAAAGTCCTTCTTTTCCTTGGGTAGTTCCCCAAGGAGATATAGATTTTTCCACCTTCTTAGATAACAGTCTTGTAGCCCTTCAACATTATCTCATCACCATGCCTCACCATACCCCTGCTTCGGTTCCACTTGTGGACCCACCTTATAGTATGCCTTCCCACCTTATGGTAAACCCTTCTACTTCCATAGTAACAACCCAACCTTTGACTACCTAAGTTTCTTCATCTACCAATAATCCCTTTGATAATATTGTGGAAAACCAACCTACCCAACAAACCAACACCCTTACACCTTCCACCCCCACCAACAACTCTTTTGCCTTAAAAGTAATCCAATCATTAACCAACTATACTCCCTCACCATGGGATCACCTACTACTAGCACTACCAACCTTCCTTTGGCTACCCCCAATCCATTAGTCATTACTCCACTTAAAAATGTTTTGGTGTATATACCTTCTACCTTACCACTGATTATTACAAAGGTCACCACCTTTCCTTTAGTTACAAATCTAACTGTAGCTCCTACCCAACCCACCTTAACATCCCAATAGGTGTTGATCGCACCCAACCTAGGTTACATCCCTAACCCATAATGGCATGTACCTATACCACTACCCAACCACCTAAATCCACCTATACCTACATATCATCCACCCAACCACCTATGTCCACATATAAATATGTGGTAAAATCTCAATCTCCCACCAATTATCAATATATCACCCAACCACAACAAAAATATGCACTTTATAACCTCCCAGGTGCACAACCCCAAATGGATCTGATGAAAATGCTAATGGATAAAATGACAACTCTAGAATCAGCCATTTTTGGAGCTCACAACATCTTATCATATGACCAGATCTATAATGAACCCATTCACCCATTTGTCCCTATCAGACCATATCCTCCTCAGTGGGAGCTTCTTAAGTTTTCTAAGTTTCAGAGTAAGGAGGACCCCTACCAGCACCTCAGGGAATTTAGGCATGCATATTATTTGATTGCCTATGATGATGCTCTCCTTTTTCATACCTTCACCATGTCCCTGACTGGTCCAACATTAGACTAGTATAGTGACATAACCAAACACTCTCTCTTCTCCTTCACCTAGCTAGCCCAAACTTTCTTGGATCACTTTTCAATAAATATCTCCAAGAAAGTCTCCATCACTGACCTTTACTCTATCCAACAATTTGATGATGAATCTATTGTTGATTTTATATCTCGTTAGAGGAGCTTAATCAATCAACTTTCCTTCTCTTTACCAGAACATGAACTGATAAATTTTTTTGCTTGGGCATGTGTCAAGCACATATCTTCTATGTTGTGTGTTTAGAGCTTCATAGCCTTTGATGAATATTTCACCATGGTGCATAAGCTATAAAAAATATCCATCAATGAGGGAAATTTAAATTTAAAAAACAATAACTCTACCCATAAAATCAATGAGGCCTCTTCCTCTAAACCAAGTAACCAAACCAACATCAAGACCAAGAGCAAGGTAACTGTAAATGCAGTTGTCCTTAAGACCACTCCTCCACCATCTATCAAACAAACAAACTCTTCTAACTCCTTAAATCAAAACATGAGGAACCAAAACCAAAATAGTCAAAAGTAATTTACTCCACTTTGGGAATCTTATGATTCAATCTTGGAGAAGTTGTTGAAAGCTAACATCATATAGCTTCCTCCTATCAAACCCCTTCAACAATTTTATTCCTCTCATCCTGCACCTAGCTTTTACAATGAGAATGACCTATGTTCTTTCCATTGAGTATTTGGGCATGACATTAGTAGGTGTAATACCTTCAAAAATGTTGTCCAACCCCTTATTGACAAGGGGGAACTTGTGTTGGACAACCCCAAGTGCCATCAAACCAAGCCCTTGACATTTTCAAACAACCTTTTCCCAATCGTGTACCTACCAAAAATAAGAGAAACAAAGTTGAGTGTTCTCATGATGCCCATACCATCAATATGGTTCTTGACACGCTCATTATTGAAGAACCTAGTGCCCAATCTACCTCTTATTTGCCCTCTCCACTTATTGAGGTAGTGGAGTTACCTTTTCTTCCTTTGGAGACCCAAATCAAGGAAGTAATATTTTCCTCTCCTCCACTTATTAAGGTACTGGAGTCATCAACCCCTCCTTCAACTAACATACCATAGCAAGCAACCATCACCACTATACCTTCTCCCTCAATTACCAAACAATTCACTTCCCCTTTGGAGATCATTCCCAAGGAAGAAAACACCATATTTGTACCTCCCACAAAGGAACCACCAATATAAGCCTTGCATCCTTTTATTGAGCAAAAGGATAAGGTTAACATCCCTAGTTCTAAACCTATGAGTTTATCTTTTGAGTCTAGTACTCAGGGAACAAGACTAGTCTATAAGTTGTTCTCTAGACTAGTTCAGAGGTTAGAATTTATCTCCAAACCTGATGTGTATAGATCCACCTTTTGGTAATAATTAGGGCTCCCTTACATCACCAAATAGGAATGTCCAACCACACCTTTGGTAGACCAACCCACCACTTTTGTTGTCCAACCCGATATCATACCAACCAAAACAATGAAAACCTCTACCAACCCAACCATTTCCCAACCATCCAAAGCAACCAAATCCTAAATAACCAAATCATCCTCTATCACTTCAACCAAACCAACCAAAAACCTTGGTATCTTCCCCACACAGATATTTAATCACACATCCTTGAAACTAGAACTAACCTCACTAGACCCACCAACCAAACATCAAACCAAATTAACCAAGGAGGTAAAACCAACAAAAGGCCTAAAGGCCAAAGTTTTGCCTCCCTCAACCTTTCTCTCTCTTTTAGGGCCTCATCCCTCTACTTTGATTGATAATCCAACTATCTTAACCAAAATCCAAACACTGCTCTTAGTTACACCATCACTCTTGCTTTCTGACACATCCATATGCATCGAGCCATCAATAACCAAACTAGCTACCTTGACATCTTCTATCTCCAAATTATCAAATTCCTTACCTAAACTAAAATCATCAACTAATAACACCACCTTACCCAGGACCTCTACCACTAAGCCTATTTCTAAAAATACTTCCATCTCACCAACCAAGGCCAAAGCCTCTAAATCCTCACCACCTTTAGTTGAATCTTACTTGACTATTTTTCAAAGGTTATTGCAATATTTTTTTCTTGACCTTACCTCTTATCATATCATTTGATCCCCTAGGTCCAAAACCCATCTAGTTTAATTATTACCAAGTATGCTCCTATCATAGGACACCCAATCATGACAAAAAGAACTACAAAGCTCTCCAAACCACAATCCATCAGCTCTATGATAAGGATGATCTATTAACAAACAAACCTCCCATGAACCCATTACCAATCCAAAAAAATACAACCAATACCCTGTTAAGGTGTGGAGCCTAAAAGCTTCACCAAGGAGCTGATTGCAGAGTTGCAGAAGTTACACAGTCACCGGCGTCGGTCAGGAGCGATCGACGTCGGTCAGGAGCAGTTGAAGAGTGACCGGCGTCGGCAGGTATCGACTGATGTCGGTCACAAGCAAGTAGGCAGGAACCGGCGTCGGTTACCTATGCATCCAGAGAGCTATTTTTGAGGACAGAACCAAGTGTTTGCATGATGAGTTTAAGTTGTAGTCTTAAGTCCGCATCTCTATTATTAGTAAGACTATTTTTAGAGCCCTTGTTCAAGAGGCTTAACTATTGGTTGTAAGTGCATGCTCAAGTCTCCTAATTCTATATGTAGAATTAGATCTTCTTAGCTTATTGTAGTTCATTGTATGTGAATGTTGAAGAATAGTACAAAGTTGAATCATTCCAGGTTGTTGGAGTTGATTGTACTTGAGAGAGAGATCTCTTGAGGGAAAGAGATCTAGAGAGAGATCTGTACATCTGAGAGAGGTGTGGAAGAAGGAAGTTTCTTCAATTGTATTCCTTCTATAAAGAGTTTAATACAAGTTTTCAAGGTGGTTTCTTGTATCTCTTGTTCTTTGCTATTTATCATTCTAGTTACTTATCATTCTGATTTAATTCCACATTTATTGCTTTCATAAGTGTAATCAAATTGTTGGTTGATCCCCAACAAGTGGTATCAGAGCCTTGGTTGTAGGTTTAGAGCTTGATATCCAACAAGTGGTATCAGAGCTCAAGTTCACTAACAGGTGGTTCAGATCTGTGTAGTGTGTATTGATTATAGGATTACTCACAGGAGTTTCTGCAGGGATTTCTGTTTGAGTGGGAGAAGCAATGGTAGAAGAAAGTAAACTGAGAATGGAGACGTTTAATGGCAAAAATTATCAACATTGGAGAATGCAGATAGAGGATTATCTATATTAGAAAGATCTATACTTACCGTTAGGTGGGATTGCAAAGAAGTCCACAGACATGGATGATGAAGAATGGGAATTTCTTGATAAAAAGGCTCTGGGGTCTATAAAACTGATTCTAGCATCTACTGTGATATCCAATTTATCACAGGCAAAGTCTACAGTAGAGTTAATGACTACTTTAGAAAATTTGTATGAAAAACCCTCAGCTTCTAATAAGGTATATCTTATGAAGCAGTTATTTAATTTGTGTATGTAGGAAGGTGGATCTGTATCTAATCACCTGAATGATTTCCATGGTATTGTAAATCAATTAAGTTCAGTCAAAATCATATTTGATGATGAAATTAAAGCTCTTTTAATATTGTGTTCTTTGCCTGAAAGCTGACATAGCTTAGTAATGGTAGTTAGTAATACTACATCTGCTTCAAACATTTTAAAAGTAGAGGATGTTGTTAGTGTTATCTTGAATGAGGAAATTCACAGGAAAAACACAGAGGAAGCATCTGGGAACGCTTTAAGTTTTGAGAGCAGGGGAAGGCAGAAAGAAAAGAGTAAGAGGAGATCAAGATCTAAGTCTAAGGTGAGAGGTAGATCCAAATCCAGAAATGGCAAGAAGCCACAATGCTAGAATTGTGGAAAGATAGGGCACACAAGCAGAGATTGCTGGTCAAAGCCCAGGGAGGACAATCAGCACGAAGGAAAGGAAGAAGCAAAGGTTGCAAGTATTGCACAAGATGCTTTAATATTCTCTTTGCATAATAATATAGAATCTTGGGTGTTAGATTCTGGTGCATCTTTTCATGCTACCCCTAATAGAGAATATTTTAGTGACTATATCCATGGAGATTTTGGAATAGTGTATCTAGGGGATGATGAGCCTTGTAAACTTATTGGCAAAGGTAAAGTGCAGCTGAAAATGTAGAATGGCAACACATGGGTGTTGAGAGATGTTATGCATGTTTTTAGCTTGAAGAGAAATTTGATTTCTGTAGGAAAGTTAGGGGATGAGGGTTGTACAATTACTCTCACAGTTGAATCTTGGAAGGTGACCAAGGGTGCACTTGTTATGGCCAGAGGTAAGAGAGTAGGTACTCTCTATTTATGTAATTGTATTACTAACAATTCTCTTTCTGTATTATCTACTTCAGATGTGGATGCAAAATTGTGGCACTCAAGGCTTGGCCACATGAGTGAGAAGGGGATGTCAATTCTTAAGTCTAAAGGTATGCTTTCAGATTTAAAAAGCATAGATCTAGAGTTTTGTGAGCACTGTGTTTTTGGGAAACAAAAGAGAGTGAGTTTTCTCAAGACTGGGTCAACTAAGAAGAAGCATAAGTTGTAGCTTGTTCACATAGACGTGTGGGGACTGGCTCAGGTTGCTTCTATTGGAGGATCACAGTACTATGTTTTGTTCGTAGATGATGCTACAAGAAAGGTATGGATCTATTGTATTAAGAATAAATCTGATGTATTCGAGACTTTTAAGATTTGGAAAGCTATGGTTGAGAATGAAATAGGCAGAAGATTGAAGTGCCTGAGATCTGATAATGGCGGTGAGTTCTACAGCTATAAGTTCAACTGGTATTTTATATGCATGGAATTCGTAGGCAAAGGATGGTTCCAAGGACACCTCAGCAGAATGGAATTGATGAAAGGATGAACAGAACAATCATGGAGCATGCAAGATGTATGAGATTGCATGCTGGTTTGCCCTTAGAGTTTTGGGTAGAAGCTGTTGACATTGCAGTGTACCTAATTAACAGAGGACCCTCTACAGCTCTGGATGGTGGAATTCCAGAAGAGGCATGGACAGGCAAAAAGGTAGATCTCTCATTCCTCAAATTTTTTGGTTGTGAAGCCTTTCTGCACGTTGATAAGAAAAATAGAAAGAAGCTGGATGCTAAGTCTATGAGGTGCACATTTATTGGCTATGGCTCAGATGATTTTGGTTTCAGATTTTGGAATCTAGGAACTAACAAGGTAATTAGGAGCCATGATGTTATTTTCAATGAAAAAGTGATATATAGTGATCAGCTGAAGAAGCTGAATCAATCTGAGCAGAGCAATGGAGAATTGGACAAGGTGACGGTCCAAAATGAGCTCGCGGGAAAAATAAATAATCACTTGCAGGAAAACACAGAGACCGACATCGGCAAGGAAGGAACCAGTGTTGGTAGGACAGAGACCGACATCGGCCAAGTAGAGATCGACGTCGGCAGGACAGGCACCGACGTCGATCAGGCAGAACTGACGTCGGCCAATTACAGGCCTAGAAGTGATCGAGGTTGGTTATTGTCAGAGAATTTGGGTGGACAGCGTGTTGTAAACGAGTCTCAGATGCCCATCAGGAGGTCAGAAAGGGTAAGCCTCCAATTAGATATTCCCCTTCATTATTCTATTTATTTCTAACTGATGGTGGAGAACCAGAGAGTTTTGAAGAAGCATTACAGGTGGAGTCCAAGAGTCAGTGGGAGCGTGGCACGGTTGAGGAGATGGAGTCCTTAAGAGAGAACCAAACATGAGATTTGGTTGAGTTGCCAGCTGGTAAGAGGACACTGAAGAACATATGGACCTACAGATTGAAAGAAGGTGAGAATGGAAAGATGATATATAAGGCCAGATTGGTACTGAAAGGATTTGCACAAAAGCCAGGTATTGATTTTGGTGAGATTTTTTCTCCTGTTGTTAAAATGACTTCTATACGGATTGTACTGTCTTTAGTTGCTATTGAGGATTTGCATCTTGAGCAGCTTGTTGTTAAGACAACGTTTCTTCATGAATATTTGGATGAGGAAATATATATGGAACAACTAGAAGGATTTGAGGTCAAAGGTAAGGAGAAGTTAGTGTACAGATTGAAGAAAAGCTTGTATGGCCTCAAGCAAGCTCCTATACAGTCGTATTTAAAATTTGACAGGTTTATGACTGAGCATGGCTACAGTAGGTGTCAATCTGACCATTGTGTGTGTTTTAAGAGATTGGATAATGGTAGATATATTATTCTATTATTGTATGTAGATGATATGCTGGTTGCAGAATCACACATGCAGGATATCTATGAGCTTAAGGTGAAATTAGCTCAAACATTTGCCATGAAGGATTTGGGAGCAGCAAAGAAAATCCTTGGCATGAGCATTAAGAGAGACAAGAAAAATCACAGGTTGATTTTGTCTCAAGAGGATTATGTGGACAAGGTGTTGAAATGGTTCAACATGCAGGATGCTAAACCGGTAAGCACACCTTTGGCTGGACATTTTAAGTTGAGTAAAGAACAATGTCCTAATTCACATGATGAGGTAGAGTACATGAGTAAAGTTCCATATTTTTCCACAGTAGGGAGTTTAATGTATGCAATGGTGTGTACTAGACCGGATATTGCCCAAGCAATGGGAGTTGTAAGTAAGTATATGGCCAATCCAGGAAAGGAACATTGGAAAGCAGTTCAGTGGATCCTTAGATATCTGAGAGGAACCAGCAGTAGGCACTTGTGCCATGGAGGTTTAGATACTTCTCTACATGGTTATGTAGATTCAGATATGGCAGGTGATTTGGATGGCAGGAGGAGCACCATAGGATATGTTTTCACTGTAGGTGGAACAACGGTTAGCTGGATATCAAAGTTGCAGAAGGTTGTTGCCTTGTCAACTACAGAAGCAAAGTATATTGCAGCCACAGAGGCTAGCAAAGAGATGATATGGATGACACGGTTCATGGAAGAGCTTGGAAAGGAGCATGAGAGTTGTAGATTGTATAGTGATAGTCAGAGTGTAATTCATTTGGCTAAGAATTCAGCCTTTCACTCAAGAACCAAGCACATACAACTAACATACCATTTCATACGACAGGTATTGGAAGATGGTGGGTTGAAGCTGGAGAAGATCCAATAGATAAGAATCCTACTGATATGTTAACCAAGCCGATTACAAAGGAGAAGTTGAATCTTCATTCAACTTCTGTTGGTCTTCATGATTGAGTTGAAGATGGAGGAGCTAGAAGATGTTGTTGTACAGGTACTGGTGCAGTTGTTTATCTCCAAGTGGGAGATTGTTAAGGTGTGGAGCCTAAAAGCTTCACCAAGGAGTGGATTGTAGAGTTGCAGCAGTTACACAGTCACCGACGTCAGTCAGGAGTGACCGACGTTGGTCAGGAGCAGTTGAAGAGTCACCGACGTCGGCAGGTATCGGCTGACGTCAGTCACAGGCAAGCAGGCAGGAACCAGCATTAGTTACCTATGCGTCCAGAGAGATATTTCTGAGGATAGAACTGAGTGTTTACATGATGAGTTTAAGTTGTAGTCTTAAGTCCGCGTCTCTATTATTAGTAAGACTATTTTTAGAGCCCTTGTTCAAGAGGCTTAACTATTGGTTGTAAGTGCATGCTCAAGTCTCCTAATTCTATATGTAGAATTAGATCTTCTTAGCTTATTGTAGTTCATTGTATGTGAATGTTGAAGAATAGTACAGAGTTGAATCATTCCAGGTTGTTGGAGTTGATTGTACTTGAGAGAGAGAGCTCTTGAGGGAAAGAGATCTAGAGAGAGATCTATACATCTGAGAGAGGTGTGGAATAAAGAAGTTTCTAAAATTGTATTCCTTCTGTAAAGAGTTTAATACAAGTTTTTAGGGTAGTTTCTTGTATCTCTTGTTCTTTGCTATTTATCATTCTAGTTACTTATCATTCTGATTTAATTTTGTGTTTATTGCTTTCATAAGTGTAATCAAATTGTTGGTTGATCCCCAACATACCCAACACCTACCTACTCCCCTACTCTCACCTCAGAGTGATAAGGAACCAAACCAATCTCCCACCCCAACTCTTCCCTCTATCTATACAATCCATGTGGTCACTTGATCACACGCTCAGTAGAAAGATAAGGGGAAGGCCAAAGTGTTCAGCCCATGGACATACCCATCTTCCACCTCTTAACCAAGTCAAATTCAAGCACCTTCACCTTTGGCCAAACCCAAGGTATCTATCTTGGGTACCTCTCAATCCAACCCCCCTAAATCAATCAAAAGAGTGGTTCTCAAACAACTTCACCAAACCCTAGAAAAGATGAGCCTATACAAGTTGATTTCTACCTCACCTCATCATTTCCAAGCAATGATAGAGGCATTGCAATCAATAAAGGTCCAACCTGAAGACCCTCAACCTCTGGTAGCCTTTATTGGTGCTCTAAAAAATTTTAACCTTGTAACCTTCAAGGATTCAAAAATACCTTCTATCTATCTTAATGATCCAGATTCCCCTCTTTTCATCATTGCCTACATCAACCAAACCCACATCAAATGGGTAATGATTGATGGGAGAGCCAGCATTAATATCATCTCCTCCCATGCTTATGATCAACTCAAACTACCAAACAATTTCATGTCTAAAACCTCGATCATCCTTCGATCCTTCAATGATACTACAGCCACTACTTTGGGAACTATTATCCTTCATATCCGTTTAGGACCTTTAACACTCCTAGAGCTCTTCTATGTAGTGAAAGATGAATTTTACTATAATGTTTAGCTGGGATAACCTTGGATCCACTCCATGAGGTGTGTACCCTCTACCCTTCATCATTGCATCAAATTTGACCACGAAGGCTAGGTTGTCACTATACAAGCTGATCCAAGTCCCTTTTTGTCATGTACTATGACTTATCAACCCAATGGCATCCTCTTACCTCCATCTAGTACACCCTCATCAACTAAAGATAAGCCCTTAACCATGAAGGATGAATCCATATCTTCTTCTATGAACAAGGCATCTACTAGCTCATTAATCCCCTTAGATCAAATCCACATCACAGACCACTTAAAATAAACATTCCAATGTCATTCACTTGGGGAATATCTCCTAATCCTTAATGCTTTCCCTACTCCCCAAGAGTATGGGAAACTTAACCACCAACTCAGTTATGACCCTAATATCAGGGCCATTGTTCCCCTTGAACTTTCAAACTATCAAACCCATTTCAACTATGGGAAACTTGACAAACCACTTGATGCTTGTTCCACCTCTTTTTTGCCTAAACCATTCACCTCTAGATTCTTTTAGCTAGATAACCCAAACTTTTCCAAGACATACCTCCATAGGTGTGATTGAAAAGGATTTAGTCTTGGATGATATGAACATGGCCTACATGATTTGATTTTAATTGAGACCATAAATCCTCATGAGAAACACGACCTTAGTTTCATTCTACCCAACAAGAGGAAAACCAAACCATCTACCATCACCATCATTGAGGAAGACATCCCTTTCTTGCCAACATCTTCTCCATCTAAGTATGAGAATGATGACATCATCCCCCTAAATTTCTTTTCATCAACATGATTAGCCTCGGACCCCTGACTTATCAAAAATATGGGGCAACCATAAGCATCCCCATGACCCATCCTAAGATGATAGAAGATGACTCTCCTACCATTAACACCATTTAGTGCCATGATGATGATTTTATTCTTGCCTATCTTGGTGCCCTAGATTCTTCCATCCACAAATATCTTCCTCCTAAGACTTTGACAATGTTGAATGAGTTCACCATGGATATCAACTTGGGCACTCTGAACAACCCCCACATTGTCAAAATTAGCCAATCATTGGATTCCAATGAACTTCAGGACTTCCCCTCCTTGAAATAATGCAACATAGCATTTAATTTGTCTTACAGTGATATGCTAGGAATTGACCCCTCCATAACTACCCATAACATTGTCACCAACCATGATGCCAAGCTCGTTAAGCAAAAACTTTGATGAATACACCCTCGTATAGCACTTCTTGTCAAAAAAGAGCTTCAATGTCTCTTATCCATCAATTTCATTCAATCCATTGACTATCCCCAATGGGTCTTGAATGTCATGCCTATCCCCAAAGCCACATGGGGACTATGCATTTGTGTGAACTTTCATTACCTCAACCTTGTTTGCCAAAAAGATGACTTTCCTCTACCAAACATTAACCAACTAGTTGACCTTACAACTGACCATGACATGTTATCTCTTATGGATGGATTCTCATGTTACAATCATATCCTAATTACCCCAGAAGATCAACACAAAAATACCTTTATCACCCCATGGGGGACCTTCTACTATAGAGTCATGTCTTTTGGACTAAAGAACATTGGTGCAACCTACCAATGTACTATGACCTACATCTTCCATGACCTTATCCATAAAATTATTGAGGACTATATGGATGATCTTCTTAAGAAATCCAAATATTGTAAGGATCATTTAGCCATCTTCAAAATTATCTTTGAACACCTCATCCATTAACATGTCCACCTTAACCTCAAGAAATGCATTTTGGGGGTCTTGTCAGGAAAGCTCCTTGGTTGTATCATTTCCCTTTGGGGAATCAAATTTGATCATACTAAAATCAAAGCAATCCTCGACATGCTTCCTCCAATCAATTTCATAGTTTTCAAGGAAAGCTCCAATCCATTTATCATTTTATCTCTCAGCTCTCAGACCGATGTCAACCCTTCCATCACCTCCTGAAAAAGGATGTTTCTTTCAATTGCAATAACAACTATCAAAAGGCCTTTGATTCACTCAAAAATTACCTTTTGTCTCCATCTTCCTCACCCCTCCTAAGGATGACCAAAATTTCTACCTTTATATATTCAGTACCAACCACTCCCTAGGGGCAATGCTTGCTCATTGGGATGAACAACAAAAAGAGCAAGTTGTCTACTACATCAGTCACATGCTTGTAGATTATGAGACTCGATACACCCATACTGATAAATTGTGCTTAGTTTTAGTCTTCATAGCCACTAAACTTCTCCACTACCTTCTTAACCATTAGACCTATGTCATAACCAATAACCATCCACTTAAGTATATACACTCCAAACCATACCAAAACCAATGTATGGCCAAGTGGCTCATGTTTTTAGCTAAGTTTGACCTTGATTTTCTTCAGCAAAAGGCAATTAAATGGAAAATCATTTCCAACAAATTGGTTGAAGCACCATTATCAGATAACCAACTTCTTCCTCTTGAGTTTATAGATGAGTCAATTGTGACCCTCTCTCAAGCAGACTTCACCTATCAAGTGACCATGTTCTTTGATGGATCAAAGTGTTAGCATGGTGGGGGAGTCGATATCATCCTTATTCCCCTCCATGGTGAACCTATTCCTTTATCCTTCAAGCTATATTTTGAATGTACCAACAATATGGCTAAGTATGAAGTCCTAGTAATAGGCCTTCAAACTGCTTTCACCTTGGGAGTCAAAATAATTCATATCTTTGGTGACTCCCAACTTGTGGTGAATCAAGTCAATGGCTCTGACTAGTTTAAGAATGATGTTTTGCAATAGTAAAAACAATTAGTTGATGAACTCTTAACATCATTTAACAGTACCATATCCAATCCACCTTGTGATCTACCAATAAGTTTGCTAACACTATGGCTTCCCTCACCTCTTAGATCTTGTTTACACCCTCTGAATCTAAGCTATATGTGATTATCCATAGATTTACCCAAACCTCTTATGTCAAACTAGACTCTCCCACCATCTTCAATGTCGAGGAGACACAACAATATCTTTGGTATCAACAGACCTTCGAATATCTTAACCTTACCATCATTCCTTTTAGTTTTTCCATTATTTCTCAAAGAACATCTGTCCGGATTACCTCACGTTATACCATTATAATGGAATTCTTTATAAACATGGCCTTTGATGGTATCCTCTTCCATTACCTACACAGTGATAAAGCCTCTCATGCTATTAGGGAGATGCATGATGACATATGTGGGGAACACTTTAGTGGCCTCAGCATAGCTAAATGCATACTTCATCTTGATAATTACTAGCCTACCCTTAACCAAGACTATTATGATTATTTTAAAAAGTGGGTTAAGTTTCAATAACATGCCAATCTATATCACGGACCTAGCCATAGTCTTTGTGTATTCATTGATTTATGTCCCTTCTCACAATGGGGTCTAAACCTTATTGGTAAAATTAACCCCCATTCTTCATAGTGACACCATTTTATCATCACATTGATTGAGTATATTACCAAATGGGTAGAGGATATTCCTTTAGTCTCCACCAAAGAGGAAAAGATTATCGACTTCATCAATCATCACATCATCTACTGCTTTGGTGTTCCTCAAAAGATCATCATCGATAATGGAAAATATTTTAAAAACATACAGTCCAAGGTCTTTGTGATGCATTTGGCATCAAGCTCATTTTTTCATCACCCTATCGTCCTCAAGCTAATGGACAGTCTGAGGCCTCTAACAAAACTCTTAACAACATGCTCACTAAAATGGTCAATACATCTAGTTGGGATTGGAATTTGCACATCCCCTTCACCTTATGGGCATATTTTACTAGCATCTAAACCCCTATAGGTGCTACCCCATTTTATCTTATGTTTGGAGCAGAGGCTATCTTACCTCTCGAAGTCCAAATCCCATCTTTTTGCATATCTTTGTAAAATCTCATTTATGAAGATGATTATCATCAACACCATTTAGCCCAACTTGATCTACTTGATGAACATCATTTATCTGCCCTTACCCATTTTCATATCTATCAAGAGTGAATCAAACATGCTTATAAAAAACACCTTAAAGTAAAAGAATTCAATATCAGTGACCTCATCTTAAAGGAAAACCAACATGTCACCAATATGGAAAAGAGCAAGCAGGGCAGGTTTACTTTCAATTGGCTTAGACCTTATATCATAACCCACAAGTATGGATCAGAAGCCTATTGGTTATCCTCTCTGGAGGGCAACCCAAAATCGAAGCCCCTCAATGCTTCACATCTATTCCCTTTCTTTTTTTAAGCAAGATCAAGTTTACCTTTTGTCTAACTTAAGCTCATCCCTTGCTTTCAAACCACATTCATCTCCATATTTTAGGTACAACCAATTAAAATTGAATCATGTGATTATCCATCACAATCATACCCTAATATTAAACAATGAGTACCATGGATCCACCCATGGCATGATTATCATGGTACTTTCCACCCCTTTTAAAAGATGGATTCCCATGATCATTGTCTCCTAAAACTCTTTATACCTAATCAACCTTCTCATGCTTTTAGTTTTGCCTTCATAAAGGTCAACCTTTAAACCTATATAAGCAAGTCTATATCAAGAAAAATAAAAATCAATAACAAATTCATAACCAAAAATAATCATGGGTCATTCCTAGCATTCACAGATTGTTCCCTTGAAGGACAAACGTTGATAACATATTCAAAATTGCTCAAAATAAGTTAAACTTCTCCCTTGAAGGACAATATCAAATACATTAAGTCAAGCACACAAACTTAGACCATTCCCTTAAAGGATGGCTGAGTAAAGCATTTGTCAAAGCAAGCAATCTCTTGGAAGCTTCCCACATCGATCAGCTTCCCCAACCCTCCAAATGATAACAAATAAGCAAAAGACACATTATCAAGCAAAAGAAAAACAAAAGAATTTTGAAAGCCAGAATCGGATCTCAAAAGCAAAACAATTCTAAAAGTTGTAATCAGCTCTCATGCATATACTTCCTGCATCGATCAGTCTACACCTTATATGACATAGACTTGTTTATACTAACTCATTGGTAAGCTCCAGAAGAAGCATGTTAGTCTCACAAGAAGGCTCCATTTTTTATATAGATCCCCTTTATACACTGTAAGTAACAAATTTTGAGCTCACTTGACATTATGTGATCAAGACACATTTTTAACCAAATAATGAATGTTAATGTGAAACATTCGACATGCTTATGTTTTTCAATTCAATCCAACTTCGATTTCTATTAATCCTTGCTAAAGAAGGAGAATCGTGCCATCTTCTTATCCTCACATGACTAGTTGATATATTCCTTTAGCCATCTTGTCTCTTGATTATATTCTCTTCCTCACATCTAATGTTGTTATTCAACTTACTTTATGTGTTTTACCTTAAGCAAAATAACTATAATCATAACCACATCATATCAATATGTATCATAAGCAAAAACAAACATAATTAGCATATCCATCAAATATCATATCCACATCATAACATCCATGAACGATAAAGCAAAAAACCATTTTTTACCACATGTTTAAATATAAATGAGGTAGCACATACTAATTTAATTTTAACTTAAACGTCATCATCATATCAATGGTCATCTCAAACATGAAATCACACCCATAAACATCATCATGAACATAAAGAAAAGACATCTCATCACATACCTAGTTACGTTGAAGCTATATCAATGTCATCATGAGCCTACCAATATCCACATCACATAAGCATAATCAATATGGCATCATCAATGATAAACATAACTATAATCAACATCATGAACATAAAAATCAAATCACAAACCATGAATGATAAGTAGTAAATGAGGATCATATCTATAAATCATGAGTTTGTCATCAATAACATCATAATGTATACAACAATATACATGTCTCTCTCTCAAAATGTACATCTCACCACATCAACTCACATGCCAGTATAAAAATGATATACAAAAAAATATAGTATCCCATAACTATGTCATGACTATGCCCCTGGGGCACCACTATCTCTTTGGCTACTGCTATCTCTTGGTGCTTATCCTCCCATGGTACCTGCCTACCCACCTACAGAAGCAACCCACTGACCTAATATCACCATGCTCTTACCACCTACCAAACTAGCTCTATATTCATCCCATCGGGGATCTTTAGGATAATGTCTCAGGACTATGCCCTCATAGTAGCATATCTCCTCTACTGTGGTGAGATACCAAGCCACGAGGATAGTGATTCATGGTCCTAAAGTTGTTGTAGCTCCTCCTTCGATCTGTCTCAAGGAGTCTCTCTCCTGGGTAACCAAGGTTAGTGTAACTCTAGCCTAGTCTCTCTCACTTGTAATAGTAGCTATCTAACCTTGTGTTGTAGCCAACTAAACTTGTAAAGCTATCTCTTGAGCCTATGTTATGGCTAGCACCACTCCTGCCTGTGCACTTGGGGTAATCCCTTGTACTTGTGCCCTCTAGTCACCTCTACCAACTGGGTCAACATCCAATGACTGTCTACCACCATCATCACCACTATAAACTACTATTGCATAAAGATCCTAGTACCATATAGGGTACCCATCTGTAAACCTTACATCATATATCTTAGCCCTAACCCATAACTCTTCATGATTAATAAAAATCTAAATAGGTTATGGCTCTGGGAGAAGAAGCTCTACATCCTCCCACCTATACCTCGAGAATAGACCCAAAATCCCCTATACCAAGCCAAACTATCACTGCACCTTATCAAATAGGGTGAGCTCTGCCTCACCATCCCTCCTATTAAAGATCCACCTGTAGCTCTATAAGGATAGTGTATGTCTCTTATATCCATCCCAATCTAGAAACCTGATGTATGGCCTCCAAATCACATCACCAACAAACAAGGCCTCTAATGCACGTCTAAACAAATTTGTGTCATGTATCGTGCCTCCTAATCCTATGAGGGTAAAATTATCTCTCCACCTCATAAAGCTAAGTCTAAACTGCATCTAGGCATACCCTTCCCATAATAGCCCCATCAACTACAGAACTTAGATGTGCTCATATGCCCAACAGTGTAGCACAAATTTGATGTTGGTGCCATAACTCCTATGAGCTCTAAAACTCCATAGCTCCTTATATATCTGGACTAGCAACACAAACACCCAACTAAACATTTTGCGGCCCAATAACATCTCAACCAATACCCTCAACAAAATATAGGGAACCCTCTTGTTACTCAAATCTAAAATGGTAAAGCATGATACCACCATCATCATCATCGTAAGCAACCCCTTATCATCCCTTGCCCTTTGATATAGTGGAGTGTAGCTAAATCCTCCATCATGCCATTTGATAAGATCATGTTTATCTCTATATAGCATCTCTAAGAACTCATCTCTCTCCTCCTCAATGTGATATATCAAATCACCCCGTATGGGTAATCTAGTGATCTTATAAACATCCTCTAATAAGATAATCATCTCACTAGTTAGTAGAAGGAAGGTGTTCATGGCCATATCCCATCTCTTGATAAGGGCCATGATCATCACCGTATCCCACGACATGAGCTGGTAGTATAGCATTTCTCCAAGGCCCACCTCCTCCATGTGTGCCTATTCCACTGTGGTCATCCCTTGATGAATCTCAGGGAAAATGTGAAGTACTTGATCTTACATTTGAATCTACTCCTGTGCCTTCAATGTTCAATAGCAAACACTCTTAGTGTTCTATATTATTTTTACCTATGAACTCTACCTATTACACCTACCTCATCCTATATTTGACCAATCTTATCTGGAACCTAAACAATCACCCATCTTGCCTAAAAATAGAACCTAGCCCAATTTTAACAACTACCTATCACCCTACATCATTTAACTATTTTTTATACCTACCAAGCATGTACCTTACCTATTCATATTCATAAGATTATTTATTACCTTCAAACATTACCCTAGAGATCTACCATTCAAACATTATCCTTCACATCCCATTTTTAAAATCTAACTTAAAAAAAAAATCAACACTTTTTAACACACACCTTTGCCATCTATAATCGATTGTCAATGGTCATGATAACCACTGATGGTCAAGCAACCAATCATCGATGGTCATCGACCATTGACCGTCACTATGCATGATTATCGGTAGAACGTGCTTAACCTTACCAACCTAAAAACCTACCCAAAACACCTAAATACTTACCCATTTCTATAAATTCCTATCTATTACCCACCCCTACCTAACTTATCCCTGACCAATTACTCAAATCAATAACTAATTTTACTTAAAAACTAGAAACCCTAATATTTAGGGCATAACCCAAAACCCTTCCCCCAGATCAATGACAAATAATAACCAAACAACCACATTCAAATGCATTTCCAAACCACAACTAAATTACCAATTTAATGTAACCCTTACCTTGTTCCTTAATCATTATCGAGGAGGAATTTGGGGACTCACTACTTAACCATGTGCCCTACCTTGCCTACCCTGCATCCTCATCAGTCAACTCGATCAAATTAACAATCACCTTTACCCACTTACCCACTAGCAGTCACCATCATCAACTTTGCCCAATACACCAAAAACACTAGATGCTAAATCCAAATGAGAGTAAAATGATTTTAAAATGACTTTTTAAGTCACTTTTAATCTCTACCCTTTTAGGGTTTTAAACCTAACCACTGACAGACAAGGTGATCATCGATGGTCATGCTCTTGGGATTTATTTTTACCCACCACACTAACTTTTCAATTTTTTTTGAAACCCAAACCAAGACCCCACCCATGGAGTTTTCTTTCTCTACCCACCTTGACAACCACCTCATCACCTTGCCATTGGTCTATTTTGGCCCAACTAATGTGCATTTTGTGATGATCTTACCTGGTCCTTTTGACCACAATGATAACAATTACCATGTTGACCTTTTTTTTTGAACTATCGTTACCTTGTGCACACCTAACTAACTTATGTCTTCTCAAGAGTACTTCTTACCTCGAATACCCATGACTACACCTAACCAGTTTGTGTTTTTCCCAAAATCACTTCCTACCTTGGATACCCATGAAAGCACATACCTTGCCTAGGAGATTTGTATTTACGAGTGTTCCCAACTGCCATGCCTAAATGCAGTCATGTGATCCACTTATCACTTGTCCTTCTAGTAGTGACCTTTATTTTTACCAACTATGGAAACCTTGTCAATGCATGATCTTGACTATTGAACTTTTATCGCACTACGTGCACATGTTTATGCTTCAATGCTTTAACTTTGACATTCACCTTTCATCACCACCTCATCCACTCATCAGACCAACACCTGACTCTATTTTACCTCATCAACTCCAGTTTGAGGGGGAACACCTCCTCCCATGCTCGGGGCAACCAAACCTTTGACCCATACTCTATTTTTGTTATGTTTTTTGCTAATACAAACTACATAACAAAAAAGGGCAAAATATAGACACTAAAAATCTGCACATGATGGTTTTAAATGTCATAACTCCCCTGGACCATCTTAGGACTCCTTTAGGCCCAACCTTGGTCATTCAACCCTAAACCTACCTAACCCTAGTCATCTTAACCTACTAACTAAACCCACATTTTTAACTCAACTTGACCTCAACCCTCAACCATTGACATTTACCTTAATCATCAACGATTACCCTGATCATTGACAGTCAAGTTCCACCATCTAAACTAACTTAGCTGACTCTTCACTATGCCTTGCTTTTTTATAATTAGATTATCTAATTCATGTGCAAGCCCATGCATGTTGAAGTTAAAATTAGAAAACAAGTTGTACCCCTTGTTAACGTCTTGTTGCACCTCTTCTTCCTTGCCTAAAATAAGAGAGGAGCAAGAGGTGAAATGAGTAATGACTTCAAGAGCTTTTGCATCCAGATTTTCTTTACAAGTCACTTATTTTAGCAATCCAACAATCTAGACATCATGTTAGAGAGCTGACTTACCACCACCCCTTGGTTGATAGCCAAGTACCATTACTCTACCAAAATCATGCCAAACTCTATCAACAAGCCAACCACCTCAACCATTCATATGATCAATCTCTGATAAGATAAGTATTTATTTTCAATCTGTTAATTACTTTATTTTCATTTCACAATCAACCTAACATAAACTAATCTCCTAAAATTATCTTCTGTGATCCCATCAATCTAACCTTTTAGCACCCAAACCCAATACATATTAACCACCAATGGTTACCCTGACTGTTGACACTCTATCCAACTACCGATAGTTACTTCAACCATCGACAGTCACCTCAACCACTAACTGTCATTGTGGCACAAAATAATAGCAAGTTATTTTCACCCACCTACCCTCAACCAAATCTAACTTTCTTTTCCTTTGCCTGGTCACAGACCCCCAACCTATTTTTTGAACCACACCCAATCTGTTTAGCATTAGTATTGACCTGCTTATTTCTATATTAGTCATTTTAGTCTATTTCCTTATCAAACATATCTTATATTTGATTTCAGTACCTTTTTATTATTGATGTAAGTACTTTATCTTCTATTTTATAAACTTAATTTTTTAAAACATGTGGATTGATAGCCTCTGAGGAAGTTCTTGCTTTTAGGATCTAGCTAGTGCTAGGTAATCCACCCAACTATTTATCTAACCAACCATTCACTTTAGTGTTGTCTTATTTGTAGGTCATCCTCTCAAGCCAAGGAGGATCTTTCTACAATCATCTGATTCAATGGGTGCACAACCAAACAAGTTTTTCAACCATACCCATATCTAGTTTCTTTCTTCTTCCTCTTTCAGAATATAAGATAAAATTATTTGAAATAATTGCTTTCAAAAAATGCTTTGGCACCCCATGGGATGCAAATAATCCTACACATGTACCAATTGCTCCTATTACATGAGGTAATCATCGATAGATGCCTATAAAAATTGGCATGGGCTCTAACCATACATAAAGCACAAAGAATGACACTCAATAAAGCAACAATTGACATTGGAGTCATTGATCACCAAGGCTTAACATTTACTATTGTATCAAGAGTATGTTCAATCAATGACATGTATATCTCTTTTGCATATACCTTTGAACGCTTTACAATAATGAAAGAAATTAAATATGTAAATTTTTGAAAATTAGAGGAAAAAAGATTGACATAACTACCTCTTCCACACCATTCATAAAAAATCAAGATTTGTAATTATTATTATATACAATAAAAAAGAGAGAGATTTGTAACTATTATTACATACAATGCAATTTATAGCTTCAACACTTTCATCATTAGTATATATTATAAAAGTTGATATAACATTAAAATATATGTTATATAACCTAATATTTATGTAAATTATATAATATATATTAATAAATTTTTAATGTATATAAAAATTGTAATAAAAATTATATAATATTTCTACAAAGGTAATCAAAGAAATTGATAACAGAATTACGCAACTTAAAACCAAAAAGATTTACAAGATAGTGAAGAACAAATATAAACACTTAGCCAAAAAAAATAAGTACTTTATCGTTGCAGTAAACCAAATATGAACTACTTTTATCTAACCTCTAGCTTTTCTTGCACCATGGGGGCAACTGCTAGTATATAAACACTTATATCCATATGAAGTAATAAAGTTCCCTTCTGGCGTAGGAAAAGCTTGATTAATTCATTAATCTGGGATGTGCAATGGTAAGTCAACACCAATAAATATATGAACTATGTGGTCTTTATGATATTTTATATCCCTAATAAATTCATCATCATTTTGTAATTCCATGATAGGATAACTCAAATTTGGGACAAATTGGTTTGCATTATTTCCATTTATGAGAACTTGCTCAAGTACATCTAGAGTTATATTTAAGACAAATTGGTTTGCATGCTTCCCTTTAATGAGAACTTATTCAAGTGTATCTAGAGCTATATTTTTTATTTTTAAAAGGAGCATGAAATAAGGGAGATTTATAATTTTTTTAGAAGACTCAACAATTCAACAAAATGTATGTTAAAATTTTGATTTTATACAAAATCAATAATAAATTATTATAGTAAATAGATTTAAAAATATAATTATGAAAATATATAATTCATATCTATTTAATTGGTTAATAATAGTAATAAGATAAAGTGATGAATTAGGCTATATAAAATAAGTAAAAATTATAAGCAACAACCATACCATGTTGCTAAAATGAAAATCTGATAGTCTGTCTCGAATATGACAATGCAAGTTGATTATGTACCTCTGGATCTCCTGGAGAGAAATAGAGTCTACACAGGTTTGACCAAGGTAGAATCATTTTAGGTGGATTTGTGTTGCCTAGCTTATCTTTGTTCCATCGAATCTATCAGTGTAGGACTATAAAACTTCATTTTTTTTCGTTACTAGTTGGCCTCTTATTTTATGGTCTTATTGTACTTGAGCTTCCCTATTTTCTCATACATGATATGTTTAATTGTTGATTCCTTCTCATTTCCCTGATTTCACATTCAAAATGAACAATAGGTTATAGATTCAAGCAACAACTGAAGTGATATTTCAAACTACATATCCCTCAAATTGGAATCAAATCTACACATAGCTATGAGGTAATGTAAAAGGAATAGCTCAACCAAATGTTTTGAACCTCCACTTCCCTACAATTGATCATGATACAATTACATGTGAGCTAAAACTTTCATTTGATGGAAAATGGATGATGAGAGACTAAGATAAACAACCATGTCTCAAGTGTGTAAGATATTACTCAATGAAGCTCAATTTGAAGCCAGAGGAATAAATATATTTTATGTTTGGCTCCTCTCTAAGTCTTTACTTTGATTTTCTATTATTTTTTATAATCCTTTGATCTCCCAAAATGGTATAGGATGACTTGTATATATAAGGTAATCTAAGACAAGTTAGGCATGTTCATTGACTTTAGAAATGATAAAGAGCTAAGTTAAAAGCAAAATATCAATGGCAATAAAAAAAAGAACCCACAAAGTTGAAAGGGATAAAATATCACAATGCACATGTCTTCCTAGCATGGACTCTACCTAAGTCTGACCTAGAGTGAAAAAAGGCTCAGATCCTGATGAGGAACATGATAACACATGAGATTCAATCCAAGGAGGCCAATGAATAGATTCTAATAAGTGTTAGATGTTCCTTTAAGACTCAAGGACTATTTAGAAGCCAATATGGGGTTGGAGAAGTTCTAGAAATACACAAGTATATTAAATATAATAAACTGGGGATAAGACACTATGGAAAAGGGTCAGATACCAATTTATGTGTCTACATAAAGCAAGAAGAGAATAACATACAATACTTACACCAACTAAAACAAAAGCCTAATCAAGACATTGAGGCATCTTGCTATGAGAACTTGGAAAAGAAAATTTTATTAAGTTTTTAGACCAATTAAGATTTTAGAACTCTATGAAATGAGATCACTGCAACATTTAGCATTTGATAAGTTAGTTTGGACTTCAAAATTTTACTTAATTGTGGATTAGTATATAGTATTTATGTCTATTTTATAAATGAAAGCTAATATCACATATTCAATAGTGGATCCATGCATTAGTTATTTAAAAAGATAAATTTATTATCATTTCATAAATGGTAGTCTAACACATCCTATATTAGGTCTATGTGTTAATTATTAGTACATGTTGCATCTAGGTAATATTTTAATTATTTTGATCAAATATTTTATGCATTGGACTATATGCGAAGTAAATATTTGATAGTTTCTAAAGTTTTTGGATTTTACATTATAATTTTCAAAATTAAAAATTTTAAAATTATGAATTTTCTAGCTTTTTACTAGTTATTGTGTAGAGACAAGACTATTTTCCTAGGAAATAGCTATATTTCGATTTGATAATTAGGAAAAATATATATTGCCCAATCAAATGCCATAATTAAAGCTCATCTAAAGTTTGGAGATATATGTCATTGTACAAGGGTAGTGAAAATTAAATGCAAAGTAGGCATGCAACCTTTTTCATATAAAGTAAATATTTAGAAATATTTACATTTATGTATAGTGGCGATAACTTTATAAGAACATTGGCAAAAAAATTAAGATTTGATTATACAGTTAGTTAGCGAAATTAAATAGCTAGACAAATAGTTGACTTATCATTTATTACTCCATTTTAATATTTTAATGTATCCCAATCACCTTCGAACACCCAGATGCTTGGGAGGATCATGTCAATTGGAACCATCTCAGGCACCTAGGGGTCTCTGCACTGCCTAGTCACCTCCAGGCACCTAATAGTCTTTGCACCACCTAATCACCTTCGATCAACCAATTACTTTGGATGCTACCATGTGGCAACATCTTGGGTACCTAACGGTCTTTGCACTACCCAGTCACCTCTGATCACCTAACGATATCTGCACTACCCAATTAACTCTAGGAATCTAGGTGCCAAGATGTTGCCATGTGATAACATCCTAAAAACTTGATGATCTTCACACCACCCATTCACCTCCAGGTACCCAAGTGCTTAGATGCTCCACGTAGCAACATCCCAGGCACCTGAGGGTCTTCGCACTGCCCAATCACTACTAGGCACCTAGATGAGCCTATATACAAAGCAGGTTTTGGACATATGGTACACCCAAATGAGCCCAAGAGCCAAAGGCCGACATCAAATACAAAGATATATCAATTGGCCCTAGCCTTACCATGTACAAAAATAAAAAGTGACATAAAGGCCAAGTAATAATCACAAAAGACCTAGCCAAATATTTTTACTACCAAGAGGTACTAAAGTTGTTGCTCGACTCTTGTTACAATTTTTTTTGTTTGATCTCCAAAGTATTTTCTTTTCTTTCCTCAAATGTAATTTATATGTTAGAATGGTGTTTATGTTAATCATTAATGAAATTTGTTAATGCATTAAATTTAGTGATGGTTATTTTAAGTTGTGATGCTAATCAGTTTTATAAATTATGACTATGACTACATTCCAAAGTGGGTATATGTGTTGTTTATGCAACATATTTTAGAGTGGGTCAATGTGTTTTTTATTGCAACATATTTCATGTCATTTCTGCAATTTAATTAGAAATAATATAAAAATTATTTTATAAACTTACTTTTAATAATATAATTTGTAAAATTAAATTAAATAAAAATAGATAGGTGTTATAGAAAAAATACATTAGCAAAAGAATTGATTTGAACAAAAATAAAACTTGAAGAGGATAATCCCAAGTAGATGCCTCTACAAGTAAATTGGTGCAAAGCCGTGAAAAAAGTATAGACACCTAAAAATATCTCCTAGGTATTTGTTAGTCCCCAAATAACATGATTTTAAGGTACTTGTGTGTTTATTAATTATTGGTTTAAATCATACATTATTAGCAATTTTTTTATCTATTTTTACATCTGCCCTTCTCTTTCCTCTCTTTCCCTCTCCTCTAGGTTTTTGGTTCTTGTGTGATGTTTTTGTAGTGTGCTATCACACTTCAAACATGTACCTAACACAAGTTCATGCTCCTAGGGCTTTTTGTCACCCCATTTGGTTAAGGTGCTCCTATAAATTTTGTCCTATCTTTTTCACTTTGCAATCATTAACTTCATCATTGTGTGCATCACTAGGATCTATAAATACAAAGCACCCTAGTGCATTTAAGCATCTATAAATCATCTAAAAATATCTAGCATTTTGAAAGTAATTTATTATCATTCACAAAAATCCTTTGAGCCTCTACAAACATTTAGAGAAATCAAAAAATCATCAGAATATTCATTTTGGCACTAAAAATCATGATAGCAACGCATTGCATTGCACCACATTGCACTTATCTTGCCTAGTTGATGAATTAATCCAATTATAAGAGTGTTGTATTTTATATTGTACATACATCTAGGGTCCTAATAAGAATTAAGCTAATCATATTCAAATCTAGCTACCAAAATAGGGAAAGAAGAAAGTCCATTTTTGAAATGATCTAAGCAAAGGTTCAAAATAAGTGAGGTTTTTGGATCCTTAGATTGAATGAACTTAGGAATCAAAATAGATTTTACATGCCTAAATTTTACTTGGAATGGAATTTGGTAGTTTATAAATTGTCATGTTTAGAACTTAACATTTTGAACATCATCCTCCAATTATCATGAGTTTTTTGGTCAACTTTTTATCACTATTGAGATTCTTGAATTGTCGTAAGTTTTATGGGTCAAATTTCGATCACTATTAAGCGTGTTATTTTCCACTATCATATTCTAATAATTGCCACTCAATCTTTCAATATTAAAGATACATCTCTAAATCTTATATTTATCTTTATCTGTCTAGTTTTATAAATTAACTAGGACTAATTTATTGATTTGCATCTATTTTTTTCTAGTTAAATATGTATTGATATTTTATTACAATTTAACTAAAATCTACTTATCTCTATTACAAAAACAAATGTCACTTATCTAGGTCCTAGAAAATAATAGAGCATCCATCTTCATCAATCATCATAAAAGTTTTGATATGAAATGTGATGAATTCCATATAAAATTATTCAAGGATAAGGGAGTATAATTGATGATCCAATGGGAGTGTAGCGTACTTCCCCTAATAATATTTATTTCATCTATGTTCAATATAAATTCAAAATAAAAATAAAAATGTGATAATAAATTGTCCATGGTCCTAATAAAAACAAACTTAATTCCATTAAATTAAAACTAAATAAAATAATAATTTATGATAATGGTATAGCTTAAAATTATTTGTATTGATGTATCCCTTGTAACATAGAATGTAATTACAAGTTTTAGACTCTAAATTTTTGTTTGAGAGTATTTATTGGTTATAGAATTGTATTATTATAGGATACTTATATGTTTGTCGAATA
The DNA here is from genome assembly GCA_037957365.1 of Torreya grandis. Lineage (NCBI taxonomy): Eukaryota > Viridiplantae > Streptophyta > Pinopsida > Cupressales > Taxaceae > Torreya > Torreya grandis. The sequence goes on from JARHVA010000872.1 coordinate 307,480, forward strand.
TCAATTAATATTAACTCTTATTAACTTATTTTTCCCCATGATGTAGCTCTGTCCTACTATGTTCCCAATGTTTTCATTCCTCTCTTCTTTCTCTCTCCTATTTGAACTATTTCCTTGTGTTCTACATTTTTTCTTAAGATTATATAGTGTACGGTTCTAGGATGGGCCCTTGTGACCCTTGATATGGGTCCTTTGTTCCTTGTGTTCTATTTTTGTCTTTTTTTGCTCATTATGTATTAGCTTATTCTCTAATTTGATCCTAATTTGAATTTGATAAGTTTATAAATATGCAGGTGCATTTGTTCATCTATGACACAAAATGATAAATAATAACTGAGTAATACAAAGAGTTCTATTTTCTAGATATTTATTGTTAGTGTAAGTTTTTATTCCATTTAATAGTTTTTTCCTCTACTTGTTTAGTTAGTTTATTTAGGTGTCTTTTTAAGTTATTGTGAAATATAGTCCCACATTCATAGGGATGTGAGTCCACATGTTTATCTTTCACCTATATATATACCTTTCCTAAAGTTTTAATGGTTAATGAAGAATAAAGATGCTAATGTTAATATTGCAATCTTTGGATTGTTGAGTGCAAAGCTTCTTCTGGCTCATGTTTGATTTCACTTCTACAACAGGTAATTTCTTTGTACATTTGATCCTATCCAGAGCGATCCTTGATTGTGGTCCACTCTGACAGTTTTCATTTCTCTCTCTTCTTTCTCTTTCTCGTTGCCCTATTGTCTTATGTTCTATGTTTTTTCATGAGATTGTATAGTGTACAATTATGGGATGGGCCCATATAGCCCTTGATATGGGTCTTTTGTTCTATTTTTTAGCTTTTCCTTCTCATTATGTATTGGCTCGTTTTCTGATTTGATCCTAATTTGAATTTAAAAAGCTTATAAATATGGAGGTCCATTAATTCATATTTGACACAAAATGATAAACAATAATTGAGTAATACAAGAGCTCTATTTTCTAGATATTTATTGTGAAAGTGTAAGAGTAGAATTAAATCATTGGAGTAGAATTGAAGTAATATTTGAAACATTTATTTTCTTTTCCACATGTTCATTCTACAATGGAAAGTCATATAAATTTGGGCCTTACGTTCGTAGATTTATTATTGACTAATGTTGATTTTTAAATTTAGTCTAGATTAAGGGTCTCATATTAACGAAGGGAAAACACATGCCCCCAATAAATCCCTCTTTTTTTATTTGTGTATGATGAGTCGTTAGGATTGCAAAGAAGGAGATCAACTTTCTAAAGATATACATAGTATTTGAGAAAAGTGAGCAAGGCTTTTAGATCCCCAGAGCAGATGAACATGATCACAAAATCAATTTTTACATATCTAAAGTTGGATACAAATGACCCATTGTTCCCGAGAATGTTTCTCACTTTACTGAAAAAGTACACTTCAAAAAATTATCTCTTTTCATTTCGATTTTTTTAGTTTTTGTTTGTCTTACTATCTAACCCTATCTTCCAATGTTTGTTTCTAATGATTGTCCCCATATTTACGACAAATTAGATATACTTCTAAAACCCCCTCTTGTAATTTGGTGTTGATTTTAAAATATTTTTTATTTTAAATTAAATAGACGATGGGGACTCGCGCATGGGTTTGACGAGGGTTTTTTTTTTTTTCCTTCGACTTATTGCTTTTTAGCGCCCCGTCTTATTTTTAATTTATTACTATTAATATGAAAGTAGAAGTTACGAGAGGCAAGCCCTTTTTTCAACGTCTAGATAATAGCTAGTCAAAATTTGAATAATATGTTTTGACTTATAAGAATGAGGAAGCATCGAGGAAGTTGCATTATCTAAATTAGAATGGTTTTTGGAGGGCTCATTTATTATAAGATAAATGCTTTGAAACACATCGACTAATGACTAGTGTAAACAATTATGTGAATAGAGACATCTTCAAGCCACTCTAGTTGAATAACAGAAGTCGTCTCAGAAGTGGAGAATTGAATATATTTTATTGTTCAACTCATTAATTCAGCACAATGCCTAGCAACCCTTCAATGGGTATATTTTTAAGTCACTTTATATCCTATGGGCTCCCCATAATGGCCTTGCATTTCATTGATTAGTCATGGGATGTAGTTTTACACTTTAAAATATTAAAATATGGTTTTCATTCATTATTGGGTAATTGTTTCCACTAGTTTTATGGTTTTATTTTATTGAGAGAGGGTTGGCCTCTGGAATGATCATATGTTATATATAGATCGTCAATGTTTGATGCCATTACTTTTATTTTTATAGTTAATATTGAGGCACTTTTATTTCTATTTAAAATATGGTTTTCATTCATTATTGGGTAATTGTGTCCACTAATTTTATGGTTTTATTTTATTCGCAGAGGGTTGGCATCGAGAAGGGTCATATGTTATATATAGGTCGTCCATGTTTGATGCCTTTACTTTTATTTTTATAGTTGAGATTGAGGCACTCTCTCGCTCGACTAATAAGATAAGATTTTACCAGCCTGCTCTAGAGTTAGGTTGGGTTGAGAAGGGCGAGGAGGTTCTTTAGATACCTTGACCAAGGTAAAATATTGAGGGAGAGGTATGCCCCTACTTAATTAAAAGATGAAATTTTAAAAGTTCATAATTTACAAATTAAAAAAAATTATTAGATAAACTTGTGCAAAAGTACAATAATAATATTTTAGTTAATTTTTAAATAATAATAATAATTAATTTTTACGCGTAAAATCAAATTCTTATTATAATATAGTATTACCTGCAATAACAGTAAAGCTCTCAACTATTTTAACTAGTTAAATTAATAATTTTTATTCTTAAAAACAAATGATATAATAAACAAGTTTTTATTTAAAGTTGCCTAATAATTATTAATTGAAATACAAGTCGACATCTAAAAAGTAACAAGATAAAAGGTTATGCATACTTTAAGAAAAATTGACATCTAAAAAGTAAGAGGATAAAAGGTTGTAGTCATTTTAAGGGAAAAAAATCTTCTTGTATTTATTTCATATTATTTTATAAATGTTATATACATTTGTCTAGAAATGAGTGATTGGTTTAAATTTGTATTATTTAATTATTATAACTTTAAAACCCCAATGCTCTTTTTTGTAATTTTTTGTGGAAACTTTGTATTATTTTTATAATTATTTGATTTCAATGTTAAGTTTGTTCGTACAATTCTAACACGTCAATGATTGTCTGTACAATGTTGGCATGTTTGCTTGTGGTCTCTTTAAATCAAATGGGTTTGTCTTTATCTTTCACACTTTTCAGTTTTTTGTCGTTGGACCTCAATCACATACATGAATTTTGTCAGATTTTGAATTCTAATCATATATAAATAGATATAATTGACTAGGTTCATTAACATCAAGCACTTATCAATACTCATCAAACTTTATATTGAAAGCATTCAATGAATACTTTGATGGAGCTACTTTTATTATGCAATTCATGTTTGTCGACTTGTAATTTCTTTATTATCATTGAAAGATTTGAAAAAATAAAAAGGTAAAGGGTCAATGATAACCCTATCTACACAAACCCCAAATCAATACCTTATACATTTAAGATTTGTAGGATTTGTTGATTTTAGGAGCATAGGAGCCAAAGTGAGTAATAACCCTTCCAAAATTATTTGCAAGTAATATTCAATTTGAAAATATATTTAATTCAACTATCAAAACACCCTTGTTTTCTCTACACTAATTGATCTTGAGAAAGGTAGTTTTAACACAATTGTAATGGGAAAATTCCTTAAAATAGTGATAAATATCAGACAATATCAGTATAAGTACGACCTTTGCTATTATATCATAGAGATTTTCGAGATTTAATCACAAACACAAATCTGCATACAAAACTAGCAATTTCACTTTACTTGATTTCACTATTATGAGTTCCAACTTAAATATTAATCTTGTATATCTAATGAAATTATAGAAAAAGGGTGTGTTCTAGAGTAACAACAGTACTAATAAAAAATTGAAACAAATCTGAAAACATCACATTGGAATCTACTCAAACTACACATTTCAAAACATGCAAATATACATACCAAACTGAATACGAGAATCTACAAATCTGTGAAGCTCTAATACAATCCATGCATGAGATTACCCTCTAGAAATCAAAGGGGTTTCATCCTATGATCTCCAAGAATCTAAAGGGTTTCATCCTCGAATCCTGTAGTTGAATCACAAGTGCAGTAATCATGTGGAAATTATTGAATAGACAAAAGATAACCCAAAAGGAAATCCTGGCATATAAATACATATGAGGCCCCAAAGTTGGTGCCAAAATTCAAATCTCCTTGATTTGAGAAGATGACATGAGTTAGGAAAGACAACTAATTCTATCTTTATCCTCTTGCCCATTAAACATTTAGATTCTACGTCTTTCTCATTTGTTTCTATTTCCCAAACTTTCTCGAATTTGACCCACTTATCTTGAGGATAAGAAATCAAGAACAAATTAACAAGTTTCCATGGAAGTTCATCATTATCTCCTCCTATAAAGTGACATCCTAATTGGTAAGTTTCCTTGTAGACTTTAAATTTATCAATTTTCATTAAATATTAAAACATATTTAATATTTGATTGGCCCCATTTAAACAACTTGAAAATCTAAAATAATCATGGGTCCAAAATATTAAATATTAAATAAATTATTTTCCCAACTCCTTCCTTATTCCATGGAAAATATTAGAATGGGAATTTTCCCTGCAAAATTAAATAAATTAAAAATAGGACATGACAAAGTGCACAATTATAGCAGAACATAACAATGGTCAAACAGAAACAAGGACATTTGTCATAATTTGTAGATTTTGTCTAAGACCATGCAGTTTGACAAGGACTGATCGTGTGGTCTGGGAAATGACTACAATCATCTATATTGATCCTAGAAATGACTCTAGACCACTATAATATATGTATATATATATATATATATTTAAACACAACATAAATGGTAGTTGTAGAGGTCTTTGGAACATTTTTTAAAGCTAAAAAAATCCACCACATTACTTTTGTGGTCTAGATTTATAGTTGGCAAGTTGAGCTTTTTGGAAAGGTTTTGTAATAGAAATTTAGAAAATGCCTGGAAAAATAAACCCCGACAACATGACCAATTCTGAGTGACTATTTTTAACAATTATTTATCTAGTATGTCACTTATTCTTAGGAGTTTTCCTATTCAGATTCTTATATATGTTAAAAGGATATTATTAATTTTTTAATCTTTAAATAAAATTCTTATTTACATGCATATGAATGTTGAGTGGATGTTATTCGATTTTTTTAACTTTAAAGTAATTTACTATTATTATTTTTCTTTAGCTATAAGATAAAGTTTTTTCTATGTTGTAATTCAGAGTAGATAATTGATATCTCTTGCACAAAAATTGTTTTCATTTAGAAACTCTTTTATTATCTTGCAATAAAGCTTTGTTTATTACTCTTTCAAATCTGTGTCAATTCAGTATAAATTAATTTGGATTTATAATAACACATTAGTTCCTAACAGTTAAGTTGTTTTATCCCCTAGATTTAATCCTAAATTTAGATAAGTTATATCAAATCAAGTTAGATCCTTCATGCCCCATTGAATGAGTTCAAGCTATCAAAATTTTGCCTTGGAGACAAGATATTCACTTGACTAGCTTCCTAATATATGTAAACGACCATAAATGGAGGTAGAAGGAGGAACACACTCGTTGGTCTTAGTAAAGGCAATGCTCAAAGAGGCTCTAGCAAAGAAAAGGGCTTAAATGATGACTCGATTCACATGCATTATCTAGAAAATACCAAGAAACATGCCAATAAATTTAGAATGGAGTCCCTTGCAAGGGTCCACACTCTTTAAGGTATAAGTAAGTTTTGATGTCCTAATGTTTGAAGGTAAAATATAAGTAGATGCTCTTGGAAATTAGACCACAAACTTAAATTCATATTTTTTTGTAAACACTTTCTCAATTTCAAAGAAAATAGCATTTGTGCTTCTAAATTTTTAACCCCAAGTCTAACAATGGTGGCAAGACCTCGAGAAATATAAGGAAGATGCAGAGGATGAATATATATTGATCATAGATCCCTCTTGGAGTGAATTTTTTGATCCTAGTAAACATTAATACTGTCCATAAGATTCCTATGAGGATAAGTGCTATGACATAAGAATCACCAATATGTGGAAGAATACACAAATGCCTTCCATTCTCTATCAACGAAAGTGGGCCTCAAGGATTCTTAAAGGCATATCATTATCAAATACGAAATTGGTTTGGATCAATATATCCAAACATATATGGGATTCCAAACCACTAAAATGGTATAATTAGTGCATTTGTATGTAGTAAAGATTAAGTAAATTTTCAAGCAAAAAGGAAACTTTATTACAAGAAAGCAGGGACATTTAAATGATAGAGGAAACTCAAAGTATGAAAGCAAGAAATAAACTAAAGAGGCCCCAAAATGGAGGAAAAACTCAAGGTTTATTATTATAAATCCCACAAATAAACCCCCACAAAATGAAGCTAGAAAATGCTGTGAGAACCATAGGAGCACAACTCACAACACAAACAAATGTCATTCCAAGAGGACATTTTTTATTGAGGCTCATGAATATAAGTTGATACAAGCATCCAATGAAGATGATTACTTATTTCATCATATAAAAACATGAAAGTAATATTATGGATTCTAACCCATATTATATTATTGGTATAGTGCAAGTTGTAACATCATCATCTAAGGAAGAAGAACACATTTTTCATTCACATATGTGGGTGGAATTTAAATATTTGCACTTCATCATGGATAGTGAGAGAAAAAAATGAACTCTGTGGAAAATGTATAAAAGATGAGTCTAAAATCAACACCTCGCCCACAACCACACTCCATTAGATGGTTGAACCAAGGTAAAGATTTTCATGTTACTCAAGAATTTATTCTTTCATACGTAATAAATTCATTCAAAGATGAGGTATTATGTGATGTGCCACACCTAGAGGTTTATGAAATTTTACTTGGGCATCCATACATGTGTAAATGAGATGGAATCTATTAGTTCAAGACCTGTTATGTCATCATCACATAAGGAGACCAATCCTATAGGATACTTGAGATCACTCTTGAAAATATAATGGGTTTGATTAGTGAAAATAAGTGTAGATATGTGATTGGCCACACTGGAAAGTTTGTAGTAATATTTATTAGGCCAAAGATCACTCAATAGGTCATTGCAACCATAAATGTCACTATACAAAATTACACTATATAACAACAAAAATTGGAGTAGGTCTTACATAGATATATCTTCACTACATCTATTGGTGGTCCTCTACACTACCAAAGGACATGTCCCATTGATTTGATCCTTAGGCACCCTTAATAGTATATAGGTTCTCATTACTATAAAGTGAAGCTATCAAGTGACAGATCTATGAGTTGATCTAGAAAGGTCATATTAAGCCTAACACATCACCTTATGGAATCCCAATTGTGTTAGCTTAAAAGAGGGATGGGATGTGGTGAATCTGTAATAACTACATAGCCCTTAACAACATCACTATCAAGAATAACTATTCACTCCCATGCATTGATGACCTCTTAGACAAACTCAAGGGATAAAATTCATTCACAAACATTGATACAAAGTTAAGGTACCATCAAGTACCCGTTTAGCCATATGACATTTGGAACACGATGTTTAAATCCAAAGGTGGCCTATTTAAATGGCTTTTCATGTCCTTTGTCTTAACAAATGTACTTATGCAGATGGTGAATAATGTATTATATCCATTCATGGCTTCATTTTTGGTTATTTATTTGGATGACATCCTTATTTTTAATAAATCATGGAAGGAACACCTACAATAGGTTCAATAAATTTTTGACACCCTATGCAATATCAAGCTATATTTCAAAAGGAATAAGTGTTATTTTGCTTTCCAAAGTGTGCAATATCTAAAATACATCCTATACAAGGATGATGTAGACATTGACCTAATGATCTAGAATGGCAACCTTAAACAACACTTACATAACTTATAATATTTTTTGGGTTAATAGATTTTTACCATCGGTTCATGCTTGAATTATCTCATCTTGTATGACCCTTGAACCAAACAACTAAAGAGTGTGTGTGTGGGGGGGGGGGACAATTTTTTTCTTAGTATGGTCCATGATAGACACCAAACTAGCTAAGTCCACCTCTTTTCATCCACATATAGATAGGAAACAGAAGTGGTTAACTATATGTTAGTTGATCTACTTTGGATGTATAATTCAAAACATCCATAGACATGGGATGATAGTTCACCATACATCTAGTATCGCTATATAGAGACTTTCATGGCTCTAGATGACATAATTCTTTTCAATTTTGTCTTGGGTTTTAGATGTTAGCCCCCACTTACTTGACATTGCCTATTGTATTTTAGGAAATATCTACCATTCACAAAAAGAATCTAAAAGCAGGTTCATGAAATCCTATAAAAAGTAGAAAGAAGTGAAAGTAACACCACATGACCAATACCAATTCCCTCACCAATTTCAAGTTGGTGTTATGGCATGGCTAAATTTTTATAAATAAAATTTGAAATACCGAGATAGGAAAAGGCAAGCTTCCCTAATACAAGCCTACACAATCATCAAGTAAGTAGGCACCAATGCCTTTGAGATAAACTCACCACCCTAACTTGGGTTACATTTAGTGTTCCATGTGGAATTGCTCCAACTAGACACTTCAAATATTTCTAGATAGTAGTAGGTCAAAAAGTTAAACCTTAAGAATTCAATGCCATTCATTGTTGATCAAGTCATAGATATAGTGTAAGATATAGTAGACATCACTATATTTCCCTACATCAAATGATCAAGACAAGGCATTTTTATCACCAAGGAATGTTACTAACCAAGAGTTATATTAAAAAATAATTACATGTTTGATTAAAATCCTTGGATGCAATGGGCCCCATTACTTCTCAAGGGGGAAGAATAATCTTGAAAATGACTCAAAACCACTAGATAAGAGTAATGATTTATTATAATTTTCTGATAATTTTTAGCACAACATAAATTATAGTTTTGAAGGACTTCAAAACATATTTCGGAACTCAGAAAGCCTTATCACACCACTTTAGTGGTGTGAACTTCTATTTTATGATCCAAGCTTTCCAAAAGTATCATAAGAGAAAATCAAAGAATACCCATAAAAGTTGATCCCAATAAAGTGGCCCACTTGAACTAACTATTATTAGCATTTCTTCTTCTAGTACATATCTTATGCTTATGACTTTTCTTATTTGCATTCTTGTGCATGTTGACAAGATATTATTAATTTTTGTTTAGCTTTGAAAAAAATCCTATTTGCATGCATATGCATGTTGAGTGGATGTTATTAACTTTGTTTAACTCTAAATAAATTTATTATTATTAGTGTTATATATTTATAACAATGCTGAGTGGATGTTATTAACTTTGTTTAACTCTAAATAAATTTATTATTATTAGTGTTATATATTTATAACACAAAAACAATTCCTATTTTAATTTAGAGTGGATAGTTGATATTTCTTCCATGGATATTTCTTTATTTTTTGGAACTCATTTATTATCTTGCAATAAAGTTTATTTATTACTCTTCTAAATCTATGTCAATTTAGTATAGAAAAGTTTGGGTTTATTATAACACATTAGTTCCTAACAGTTGTATTTTCCCCTAGATTGAATCCTCAATCTCAATCATATATGGTCCTGACAAGTTCATAATTCAATAAGAGTCCATGTTCAGATATTTATTTATTAACTTGCATATAATTTAGATTTTGATGGTAGACCTAGAAATGAATCGAATCCCTTTACAATAACATTCTAAAAAACCTAGAGCCTCTGTCTCCTATATTTGATTGTGTATTCAATTAAATATGGATTACTTTACTTTACACATTTTATAATGCTTAATTTTAGGTAGATGTATTTATATGCATACGTTTAGTGAACCTTTTAAGAATAACATTAGCATAGGTATTCAAATAACTATTATGATCAAAATATAACTATAATGGACATGTCATTGTGCCCAAAAATATTATTAATTTTATTTTTGAAAAAGAAGTTACATTATCTTACAAAGGTATATTGTTGACTTTTAGATTCAAAGAAAGAGGAAAGCTATTTTGCAAAGGTGGGTTCACTTTCAAAGGAGAAGATACATTTTTGGATGCTTGTTTCTTTTTTAAAAATCATCTCTATGGAAACTGTATAAAGGATGAGCTTAAAAATAACACCTCACCCATAACCACACACAATTAGATAGATGAACCAAGGTAAATATATTCATGTTAGTCAAGAATTTATTCTTTCATATGCAATAAATTCATTCAAAGATGAGGTATTTTATGTTGTGACACACTTAGAGGTTTGTGATATTTTACTTTGGCATCCATACATGTGTAAATGAGATGGAATCTATTAGTCAAAACTCATTATATCATCATCACATAAGGAAACCAATCCTATAGGATACATGAGATTACTCTTTAAAAAATAATGGGTTTGATTAGTGAAAAGCACTGTAGACATGTGATTGGTCACACTAGAAAGTTTGTACTAATGTTTATTAGGCCATAGAGCACTCAATAGGTCATTGCAACCACAAATCTCACTATACAAAATTATACTATATAAAAACAACAAGTGGAGTAGGTCTTACATAGATAAATCTTCAATACATCTATTGGTGGTCCCCTACACTGCCAAAAGATATATCCATTGATTTGATCCTTCGATCACCCTTAATAGTATACATGCACTTGGTGCTATAAATTGAATATATCAAGTGACAGATCTATGATTTTATCTAGAAAGGCCATATTCAGCCTAGTATGCCACCTTATGGAATCCTAATCGTGTTAACTTGAAGGAGGGATAGGATGTTGTGACTATAATAACTACATGGCCCTTAACAAGATCACTATCAAGAACAAGTATTCACTCCCATGTATTGATGACCTCCTAAATAAACTCAAGGGATACACGTTTTTCATAAACATTGATATGAAGTCAGGGAACAATCAAGTACCCATGTAGCGATATGGAATTTTGAAGATGATGTTTAAATCCAAAGGTGGTCTATTTGGATGGCTAGTCATGCCCTTTGGCTTAACAAATACACCTATAGTATTTATGCAGATGATGAATAATGTATTATATCTATTCATGGATTCATTTTTGGTTATTTATTTGGATGACATCCTTATTTATAATAAAGCATGGAAGGAACACCTACAATACCTATTCAATAATTTATTGACACCCTATGTAATATTAAGCTATATTCCAAAAGGAATAAGTGTTATTTTGATTTTCAAAGGGTAAAATATCTAGAATACATCATAGATAAGGATGATGTACACATTGACCCGACGATCTAGAATGGAAATCCTAAGCAACACATACATAACTTGGAATATTTTTAGGGTTAACCAATTTTTATCACAGGTTCATGCTTGGATTATCTCATCTTGTATGCCCTTTGAACCAAACAACTAAAGTGGGGGGGGGGGGGGAGACCAAGATTTTATTATTATGGTCCATTATGGACATCAAGTTAGCCATGTCCACCTCTTTTCATCCACATATAGATAGGAAAACATAAATGATTAATTATATGTTGGTCGATCTACTTTGGATGTATAACTCAAAACAACTATAGATGGGATGATAGTTTACCATGCATCTAGTATAACTATATAGATCCATCTATGGATCCACATGGCATAATCATGTTCAAGTTTGTCTTAGGTTTTAGATGTTGGCACCCAATTAGATGGTATTGCGTATTGTATTGTTGGAAATATCTACCATGCACAAAAAGAATCTAACAAGGCCATAATATTTATTGAATGAATCTGAAAAATCCCAAATCAGGTGCATGAAATACTATAAAAAAATAGATAGGATTACAAGCAACATCACATGACCAACATCGATTCCCTCACCAATTTAAAGATAGTGTTGAGGTATGGCTAAATTTTTATAAAGAACATTTGAAAGACCAAAATAAGAAAAAATAAGCTTCCCTAATATGGGCTTACAAAATAATCAAGTAAGTAGGTACCAATGCCTTTTAGCTAAACTTTCCACCCTATCTTGGGTTACATCTAGTGTTCCATATGGAATTACTCCAACTAGACACTTTAGATATTGTTAGATGGTATCGGGTCACAAAGTTTAAACCTGACAATTGAATGCCATTCATTATTGATCAAGTCATAAATATAATGTAAAATATACTAAACATTACTATATTTTCCTACATCAAGTGATCAAGGCAAAGCATTTTGCTAACCAAGAGTTAGATTCAAAAATATTTACATGTTTGGTTAAAAGCCCTAGATGCAATGGGCCCCATTGCTTCTCAAGGGGGAAGAATAATCTTTAAAATGACTCAAAATCGCTAAATAAGAGTAATGATTCATTATTAAAAAAATTATAATTTTCTGATAATTTTTGACACAATATAAATGGTAGTTTTGAAGGCCTTAAAAACATATTTCGAAGCTCAGAAAGCCTCATCACACCACTTTAACTGTGTGAACTTCTAGTTTATGATTTGAGCTTTCCAAAAAGTTATCAAACTATAAAATCAAAAAATACCCATTAAATTTGACTCAAGAATGTGGCCCACCTAAACTGACTATTATTAGCAGTTCTTCTTCTAGTACATATCTTATGCTTATGACTTTTTCTATTTGCATTCTTGTGCATGTTGAAAGGATATTATTAATTTTTGTTTAGCTTTGAAAATAAATCTTATTTGCATGCCTATGCATGTTTAGTGGATGTTATTAGCTTTGTTTAACTCTAAATAAATTTATTATTATTAGTTTTATATATCTATAAGACAAAAAAAAATCCCTATTTTAATTTAGAGTGGATAGTTGATATCTCTTCTATGCATATTTCTTTATATTTTGGAACTCATTTATTATCTTGCAATAGAGTTTGTTTATTACTCTTGCAAATCTATGTCAATTCAATATCAAGAAGTTTGAGTTTATTATAACATATTAGTTCCTAACAATTGATGTATTTTCTCTTAGAGTGAATCTTTAATCTCAATCATATATAGACCTGAAACTATATTTTTATGAGTTTATATTGAACAACTATCCATATTCAGATATTAATTTATTAATGCATATAATTTGGATTTTGATGTAAACCTAAAAATGAATCGATTCCCCTTACAACAACATTCTAAAAATTTTAAAACCTATATCTCCTTCTATATTTGATTGTGTATTCAATTAAATATTATTTACTTTACTTTACATATTTTATAATCCTTAATTTTAGGTAGATATATTTACATGCTAGATAGATTTAGTGAACCTTTTAAGAATAGCATTTACATGTGTATTCAAAGATCTATTATGATCAAAATATAGCTATCATCCATGTCATTGTGCCCAAATGTATTGTTAATTTTATTTTTTAAAAAGAAGTTACATTATCTTACAAAGGCATATTGTTGACTTTTAGATTCAAAGAAAGAGCAACATTATCTTAGCAAAGGTGGTTTCGGTTTCACTTTTAAAGGCAAAGATACATTGTTAGATTCTTATTTCATTTTTAAACCGAGCTTAGATTTAACTAATAAATTTTGAAATATATTTATTTCCTTTTAATTAAATTTATTTCATTTTTATGGCCAAAATAAAATTGATTATGAAATTAAATACACTACATAAATTTAATCACACCAATTTTTATTTTTTTTCTTATAAATTAAAAAGAATATAAGGTTTGATGGCCCGATCAAACATAATAAAACATGAAAATATTTAAAATTTTAGATTTAGGAGTATGTATAAAGAGGTTTAATTAAAAGATGAATTTTTAGTAGATGTAAGATAGTTGAAGTTTACCAAATTAACATTTTGAATTTTTTTATAATATTCTTCCAATCCAAAATTAAACATAAAATTATAATATAAATTTGAATGTAATTAATGATAAAACAAAAATAATAACAAAGTGGCATTTGACTATAAATCTCATCCAATTTATAATGCTCTAAATTGTATTCAATGAAAATAAAATTTCAAATTATGTCTTGTGCTTTTCATAAGAGGTAAATAAAAATATGGCATAATCATAAATAATGGTCTAGATTCAAATTTATGCATCAATGTGTTCTTCTATAGCCTTATATTTTTTTAAGATGACTTTGTGTTTAAATAGTCAATTATTCAATACTATGATAGTGAATAAAATAACACTCTGAGTTGTAGAATTTTTTCTATTCAAATAGGTTCAAATCTTATTTCATATATTACTTAGTAATGGATCATACACCCTGTTATTTAGAAGACCTTCGATACATTAAATGAAATCAATACCTTCAAGTGTGCATCAACATGTATAAAATTTAGACATGAAAGACAAATGATAACTATTCAAAGAGAAAAAGAGATAATAAATTAAAATATACAAGAAGTTTCTTTAAAAAAAAACCAATAAAAATTATAAAAAATGAGAAATCAAAGCAAATATTATAAGTGTCAGCATAATTTTAGCACAGCCTTACCACAAATGCAAACACAGAGCAATAAAAATGTCTAGTCATGTAAATTACGTGTCAAGTTTGTGTTACCAAAGTCAACACGATGTTTTAGAAAATTTAGTACCAAAAACATAAAAATCTATCAATTTCAAGTGTAATTTTAACCTACTTTGAGGCACAAATCTCACTAAATGTAATAGTAAAATTTTCTTTTTAGATGTTATCTAATGATATAATTACTTTGAACTCATTTTATTTAAGTGGTTTATATAAAAAAAATTATTTGTGTTGTTATGCTTATTTAAAGAGTAGATCACTCACTTTCACATATGTTCACAAACATGCACATGAATAGAGACACAAATCCATTGTATTTCCATACAGGGTTTCAATTTTATTATAAATACAAATACTCAATCTTTAGATGGTCACAAATTAAATTTTGCAACTTTATAACATAGGTAAGGGGAATCTCCTTATTTGCTCATGTATGGAGAATATTTCCTCTATGCTTTGGAAGGAAAGCCTGCGAAGGATCCATTCAACATCAAGCACCTGAAGATTTTCTATGCATAAGCCTTACTTTAATCCATGTTTCCATGCTTATTTGGTAGCAACATGGGAAAAAATTGCACTTGTTTATGTAACTCTTTATTTTATCTTTGTTCATTATTTTTCAAGACTACTAAATTGCTAACATTCTATGTATGATGCATGATTACTATGACATGTAATTGTTATATAGTTTTGAATATGATACAATTTTCAATATCTTGTTATTACTCACGATATTCAATGCTATTTTATTCCTAACATTATTTCAAGGCTACAAGATTTCTATGTTACAATGCTTACAATGATTCACTCACATTAATATATATATGATTCTCATAACAAATATTTGCTATGATACGATAATTTTATTTTTAACATGCTTTCCTTACCACATGTTATGATATAATGTTATTTCTAACATAATTAATATACTCTACACATGCCACGATTCATTATTCTTATGCTTATGCTTTTGTTATGTTTCCATATTATTTCATGTTTATATTGGGCTAACACATGAAAAAAATTGTGTGCCTTGAATATACTCTTTATTACTATATCTTAGTGGACTAATGATTTATTTTTATGGAAAGTTAAATGATATATTTGATATGAATTCCATATTTCATGTTGTAATAACTCTATTTGCTTTTATCTTAGAGAGACATGGGGTAAAATAAAATTTTGTGCATTTTTCTAAAATGTTATATCTCTACACATTATATGTTTCAATCATACCTCTAAATTATTTTGAGATGTGAGATTCATAGGTTAACCTAAAATATCAAAATGGGTGCCTATAGGTTTCTCATTACATTTTTTAAATCCATACTTTTTCAACAATATGACAAAACAAGGGAATTATTGATGCAGTGGATTGCACCCGGGGGCAGGACGCCTAGCTCCCACCCTTCCACACCCAACAATGGAAACTCCCCTCTTGCCTGTGGGACCGGCGAAGCTGGAGGGGAGAGTCTCTAGGTAAGGGCTAGCTCCCTTTGATGCATCTGATTTGTTTCAATAAGTGCTAACATGTGTGTGTGTGTGTGTGTGTGTGTGTGTGTGTGTGTGTGTGTGTGTGTGTGTGTGTGTGTGTGTGTGTGTGTAATGCAGGGGATGAAAAGGGAGAAAGATTGCAGGAAAACAAACTACTCTAAAGGAGGTGATGCACCAAAATGATCCGACCTTCTCACACTCACACTTAAAATCAGACAAACACATACATACACTTCAAACTAGCAGAAGGACCAGGCTGCAAGAAACTTAGCAGGGAGGTTTTAATGGAAAATACAAAAAAATAGAGATTCACCAAAGGTGTTGTGAAAGGCACACTGCATAGTAATTTCTTCTATTTCTGGACTTCCAAATACAGCTCTCCTTGTCAGCTGTAGAAATGGCACCTTATAGACACCAGGTATGTTGGTGTTGAACCTGTGGAAGCATCAAGAAGCAATGACTAAACACAAACTAATACTCAGACATACATAGAGATATCTAACTAGGATAGAGGCAAAAAATGCGTTTATTGATTTAGGTGAAATTTGCTAGGGTTACGCCTTACAAATGTGGAAGATGCTTTCTCCAAAGACAAGTCTCCAATATATAGAGGAAGAAAAGGGGCCTTTTGGCACCCTTTTTACAAGTGACCCATGGTAGGCACTGTGTCAACCACTGAAATAACTTCTTGAATCGACACCTTCTTGCATCACTTGGATCGCTTCGTCTACTTCTACATGATGGCCATTTTGCTGTCAGGATTTGAATTTATGAGCCACACCGTCTGCCTGCTCTTTGTTCTCTGGGCTTTTTATCCTTTTCTTCTCCTTCAGCCCTTAGGAGCGATCTTCTGGCGGGTCACTACATTCTTTGGGCTCATTCCATGGTTGGCGCTCGGGCATTTAATAACCAACGACTTTTTTACTGGCTTAAAATTTGACGTCCTCAGGCCCGTCACCCTTGGACTCTTCTTCGGCTCCCTGCCTTGCCCCTTTCACTGAGAGTGCATCTACCTTTGACACATGTCATAGTCTACTGCTTGGGCACTTAGAAGACACTTTGAAATGTGGACGTTGACATGTGGCAGCTTCCGCTGAGCTAATAATGGGACGTGGCAGCATCCGCTTACATTAGAGGGCCTTTTGAGAGTCAGGCAGAAGTTGACACGTGGTCGCTTCTGCAAAGCCTTTAACTACCTTAGAGAAACTTTTGAGCCCTTTTCTGGTTCTTAGCAGACGTTGACACTTGACACGCTTTGCTTATCTTCTAACAACTCATTCAGGTCCACCACAGTCTTCTTTGAAGCCAACAGGGGAAACCCATGGATGTTGCCACCTGTCAACTTCTGCCGAGCCCTGTAAGGGACACATGGCACGTTCTGCTACTCCTAAAATAGCATGTTGAAGTCCTCCACGGTTGCCACTTGGTGCTTTCCATGCTCTGGCTTCCCTGGTGTAAATTTGATGCTTTTTGGGACGTCACCATCCTTGGCAAAGTTCATCAGCCCTTTTTCTCACGACTTTTCTACTTTGGGCCCTTTGGCTGCCCTCCACAAGGGCTTCTGGACCCATCGTTGCCCTCTGGCTGTAGGGCACACCCTTGAACCAAGCCATTGAACCAACTCGTTGAACCAAAATTTTGGTTCAACAGTTTAATGGTTCAAGACTGCGCGCTGAGCTGATTGAACCGTTTGCTTTGAACTAAATGTTGTTTGAACTGAAACAGTTGAACCAAGCCATTAAACTAATTGGTTGAACCAAAAATGGTTCAATGTTGCGCATCAAGCTCCTCTAAATTGTTTGCTGGATCTCCTTGTTGAACCGTTCGCTTGAACTGGTTCAACAGTTCAAAGCTGTGCACTGAGCCAAGTCCTTGAACTAAATGCTGAACCTGAAGCCGCTTGAACTTTTTTTTGAACTTTTTCGATGAACTAAGCACTGAACTTAGTTGAGTAAACCAAAGCCGAAGAAATGTAGATTGAACCAAAGCTTGAAATGAAGCGATGGTTCAATGGTTCAAAGATGTCGACCTTCCTTGTGAATTTCTTCAGACGAAAATCCGAAGAAGCTTTGTAAAATCTTACCCTCTTCGCCTAGTTCTTCAACTGTCGAAAGAAAACCTGCAGAGTCTGTAGAAATGGACCTGTAGAGTCCGTAGAAATCACCAAATTTATGCAAAATGAAAAACGAATTGGCCTAGAATAGTAGGAGAATAAGGGGACCGATTTTTGGTCTGTTGGGCAAAAAATGGTCAACAAATTAGCGACTCCCAGGGGAAGCATGCCTGCTATGCTTAGAAGCTAGTTGCCTTAAAAATCCATTGGGCACGGGGTCAGATTGTATCTTGAAGATCAGCAGTAGCTTTGATAAATTCTAGAATCAATCGCGAAGATTCACCTCAAAAGGAAAAGAAAAAACACACACAAAGCTAAGAAAACTACTTGTGTAAACAACACTTAGGGAAAACAGGGAAAGAAAATTGAAAGCAACCTACTATATACAACTAACTAGGTATTTTTTATTCCCTCCTGGATCAAAGGGAAAGCTTCTAACGTCTCCTTCATCTGACACACCCAATATCGATAATGGATCCCACAAGGAAATATTTACGTGCAGCTCCTTCCCCTGGTCTACCATGTTGATCTGAGGATTGCTCCCTTCCATATTTTCTTTGGGGTTGCTTGCAGCTTTTTGAGGCGTAGGCCAGGGAGCTGAATGTACAACTGGTGGCCTGAAATTTGGGAATTTTTGGTTCACCTGTGGTGGAAGAGATGGTGTGGACGTTTGAACAACTGTTTGAGTTTCTTCCATAGCTCTCCCTTTGGATCTTGTGTTGGCTGCAACACAGTCAGCTTGATTGTCTACAGCACCCACATAATTAATTGCATAGAACTCACCTTCCAGGTGGTTCATAAGAGTAGAGTCAGGCTGACTCTGACTGTTGCTTATGCTGGGTTGCATTGGAGCCTTGCAGACCTGGGAATGAGCGGCTGCCTGATTGTCTAGCACATTTGGGTAACAACCCATCATCTCATTTGTATAAATAGCCTGTTTTTGACCATATCTCATGGTTGAACAACTTGGTTATCCCTGCACCAAATTGTTCTGAACGGGCATCATGACCTTAGATGATGAAAGGGGGCCTCAGTCGCTTTGCTAAATAAGGATGAGTCCCTTTGAACCTCAGTGGCTTTGCTAAGTTGAGAGGTAATTCAATGAATTCAAAAGGGACACCCTTATTAGCAGATCGTGTGGTGACTTTAGGCATAGGAAGTCAGACTGGTCTTTGATTAGGAAATGAGGTTCTTACCAGTGGAGTCCCTAGATGCTGTAAATAGTTG
The DNA here is from genome assembly GCA_037957365.1 of Torreya grandis. Classification (NCBI taxonomy): domain Eukaryota; kingdom Viridiplantae; phylum Streptophyta; class Pinopsida; order Cupressales; family Taxaceae; genus Torreya; species Torreya grandis. Next base: position 326,954 of record JARHVA010000872.1, read on the forward strand.
ATTTGTTGTAACAGGACCAGCATCAATCCTGAAACCTTACTAAGTGTAAGACTAAGTCCCATCGGGCATGCCAAAAACTGTTGACGCAATGGATTGCACCCGAGGGCAGGACGCCTAGCTCTCGCCCTTCCACATGCAACAATGGAAACTCCCCTCTCGCTTGTGGGACTGGTGAAGCTGGAGGGGAGAGTCTCTAGGTAAGGGCTAGCTCCCTTTGATGCATCTGATTTGTTTCAATAAGTGCTAACGTATATATATATATATATATATATATATATATATATATATATATAATGGGGGGGATGAAAAGGGAGAAAGATTGCAGGAAAACAAACTACTCTAAAGGAGGTGATGCACCAAAATGATCCGACCTTCTCACACGCACACTTAAAATCAGACAAACACATACATACACTTCAAATTGGCAGAAGGACTAGGCTGCAAGAAACTTAGCAGGGAGGCTTTAATGGAAAATACAAAAAAATAGAGATTTACCAAAGGTGCTGTGAAAGGCACACTATATAGTAATTTCTTTTGTTTTTGCACTTCCAAATATAGCTCTCCTTGTCAGCTACAGAAATGGCACCTTATAGACACCAGGTATGTTGGTGTTGAACATGTGGAAGCATCAAGAAGCAATGACTAAACACAAACTAACACTCAGACTACACAGAGATATCTAACCAAGATAGAGGCAAAAAATGCGCTTATTGATTCAAGTGAAAAATTTCCAGGGCTACGCCTTATAAATGTGGAAGATCCTTTCTCCAAAGACAAGTCTCTAATGTATAGAGGAAGAAAAAGGGCCTTTTGGCACCCTTTTTACAAGTGACCCATGGTAGGCACTGTGTCAACCACTGAAAGAACTTCTTGAATCGACACCTTCCTACGTCACTTGGATCGCTTCGTCTACTTCTGCGTGATGGCCATTTTGCTATCAAGATTTGAATTTATGAGCCACACCGTCTACCTGCTCTTTGTTCTCTAGGCTCTTTGTCCTTTTCTACTCCTTCAGCCCTCAGGGGCGATCTTCTGGTGGATCATTGCATTATTTGGGCTCATTCCATGGTTGGCGCTTGTTAGGTGACCCCTTATCCAACGGAAGCACAATTGATTACTTTCTTATAAGCAATTAAACACGGAATTATACCAAAATGATTAAGTAACTAGAAACTTGAGACAACAAAGAATTTGAGAGACAATACACACTCTTGTATTAGATATTACTAGAAGAAAATACAATAAGGAAGATGCCACTTCTTCCTCCACCTCAAAGGCTTGCCACACCTCAAGACCTTCTTCCCTCTCTCTCTTGCTCAACACAACAACTCTATAGCCTGAGTTATTATCCCTCCTTGAATGCTTCAGTTGATCTCCTTGACCTTACACCTGTAGATCTCCTTGACCTTGCTTACTTCAATGCTTTTACTTGCCTTCTTGATCATTACAATACATGCCTTATGGATCCCATGCATAAAAAAATAGAAATCTAACTACAATAATTAGACACGCAACTCATGACTATAATTAGTCATTTGACATGCAAACACTTGCTTCACTTAACTGACTGTTCATCAACAGCAGTTCTGGAACACACAGGCGACCAACGCTGGTCCCTGCTTGCCTGGTGCTGTCGACATCGGTCGACTATCTACCGTTGCCGGTTGCCGGTTGCCTTCTGCACTGCATCTAATCGACATCGATCATGCTGCTGACGCTGGTTCTTTTGGTTCTTCAGCAACCTCTTCTTCGTGTCTGCAAATAGTTGAAGCTTTTAGCTCCACACCCTAACAATCTCCCACTTGGAGATAAACAGCTGCTACTGTACCTGTACCTGTACACCATCTATTTTGTTCCTTTGGCTCTGTATCCCTCTTCAAAGTCACTCTTGAAGACCAACCACCATGCAAACCTGTGATGCTATACCTGTCACTTATGCCAAAAGAATTTTGCTGCTCCCAAATTCTTCATGACATACTTCTGAACCAACTCTACCCTTAGCTCAAAAAACTCCCTGTATATGAAACCCTGCAACAAGCAACACAATACAGTAACAGGATAATATAGCTAATATTATCCAACCTGGTAAAGATAAAGTACAATGGTCAAACCTCCATTGTTCTGCAGCCTACTCAAGACCATATACCATAGCCTTCTGTCTCACGTGTCCATCCACTCTCTTCTCTAATATGGAAATCCATACCTCTATCTAGTGCTTTCTTCCAGCTGACAACTCTACCAAAAAATACCTGTTTGGTTCTTCTCAAGGACTCACACTCCTCATCCATGCCAAGCTCCCACTGTTTCTGGACTCTACCTGCATTGCTTCTTCTGTCTTCCTAGTTCTTGACTATCAGTAAGCAATATAAAGAAGGTGAACAACGAATATGAGGTTCATATACATTTTTTGACCTCTATATGGGTGTTTGAGACTCATTGATAGCTAGCTGTCCACCCATCATCCGTTCCAGTGACTGATCTCGGCCATCTCCCAGTCTGCTGCTGATCGATGTCGGTTCCCTGCACTGACCCTGACTGCCGACGTCATTTCCCTGGCCAACACTGGTGTCTCCCTTGCCGACGTCAGTCCTGATGACCGACGTCGAACTTCTCCTACCCGACCTATCAACCCTTCTGGTCTGCACATGACCGATGTCAATTTCTGTCTGGCCGATGTCAGTGCCATGGGAGCACCGGCGTCGGTACCTGTGTTTTTCTGCAGGTGATGAATTTTTCATCCGCAAGCTCATCTTGGATCAAACCTCTGTCCATGCTGCCCTGCTTAGATTTATTCAGCCCCTGTGACTGATCTCTGTCCTTCATCTCCTCCATAAACACCAAGGCTTCTTTGTTCCTGTCAAAAGCATCAAATTTCCTTTTCTTGCAATGAACTCTATCTATGCTTTTTGAATCTGAACACATACCTTTTGAATCAAGAACGTCCATTCCCTTCTTATTCATGTGACCAAGCCTATTAAGCCACATCTTCAAATCTACAGCTAAAATAGATAAACCAGAAGTAGAATCAGTAATACAAGTAGACAGATAAAGAGTATCTACTTTCTTACCTCTTGCTAGAATAAGTGCACCCTTGGTAACCTTCCAAGAATCCGTTGTGAGGGTTATTGTGCATCCCTCATCACCCAACCTTCCTATAGAAATCAAACTCTGCTTCAGAATCAGGACATGCATGACCTCCTTCAACACCCATGTGTTGTCAATCTGCAATCTCAGCTGCACTTTCCCTTTGCCAACTATCTGACAAGGCGTACCATCCCCTAAATAAAGCACTCCAAAGTCTCTCTGTTCATACTCATGGAACAAATCTCTGTTTGGGGATGCATGAAAAGATGAACCAGAATCTAAAATCCATGATCCTACCTGACTATCCAAAGAAAGTATGAGAGCGTCCTGTACCACAATATTTGCATCCTTTACTTCTTCAATACCTGCATGTGGATTCTCTTTATCTCTCAACCGACACTCCTTCTTTGTATGTCCTTTCTTTCCACAAAACCAGCAGGTAACACCTTTGGACTCGGATCTCCTTCCCGACCTTGATTTCCCTTGCTCAATTTTCTCCCTTTGCCTTCCCCTGCTTTCTACACTTAGAGCATTATCTGATGATTCACCTGTGCTTCTCCTGTGTATTTCCTCATTCAAGATCACACTCACAACATCATCAACTTTTCAGATTTTAGAAGCGGATGCAGAATTACTTACTGCCATAACCAAACTGTCCCAACTTTCAGGCAAAGAACATAAAATCAAGAGAGCCTTTACCTCATCATCAAAAACAATATTGACCGAAGCTAACTGGTTTACCAAACCATGGAAATCACTGAGATGAGTATGTACTGATCCACCTTCTTACATTTGCAAAGTAAATAGCTCCTTCATAAGATATACCTTATTAGAAGCCGAGGGCTTTTCGTATAAATTCACCAAGGACTTTATCAACTCTTTCGTTGTCTTGCACTGTGATAAGTTGGAAATCACAGACGATGCAAGGCTCAACCTTATGGAACCGAGAGCCTTCTGATCAAGAACACTCCATTCTTCATCCTTCATATCTGTGGGCTTGCATGCAACCCCACCCAACGGTAAGTACAAATCCTTCTGATACAGATAGTCCTCAATCTGCATCCTCCAATGTTGATAATTCTTGCCGTTAAACTTCTCCATTCGTAGCTTACTTTCTTCTGCCATTGTTGAATTCCCACTCAATCAAAAAACCCTGTGAATGACCTGTAATCAAAAACAATAACCTACTCCCTGCAAACTGTAGCTCTGATACCAACTGTTAGGTGACCCCTTATCCAACGGAAGCACAATTGATTACTTTCTTATAAGCAATTAAATACGGAATTATACCAGAATGATTAAGTAACTAAAAACTTGAGACATCAAAGAATTTGAGAGACAATACACACTCTTGTATTAGATATTACTAGAAGAAAATACAATAAGGAGGATGCCACTTCTTCCTCCACCTCAAAGGCTTGCCACACCTCAAGACCTTCCCTCTCTCTCTTGCTCAACACAACAACTCTATAGCCTGAGTTATTATCCCTCCTTGAATGCTTCAGCTGATCTCCTTAACCTTACACCTGTAGATCTCCTTGACCTTGCTTGCTTCAATGCTTTTACTTGCCTTCTTGATCATTGCAAAACATGCCTTATGGGTCTTTAAATAGGATCCCATGCATACAAAAATAGAAATCTAACTACAATAATTAGACATGCAGCTCGTGACTATAATTAGTCATTTGACATGCAAACACTCACTTCACTTAACTGACTGTTCGTCAATAGTAGTTCTGGAACACACAGGCGACCGACGTCGGTCCCTGCTTGCCTGGTGCTGCCGACATCAGCCGACTATCTGCCTTCGCCAGTTGCCTTCTGCACTGCATCTGACCGACGTCGGTCATGCTGTCGACACCGGTTCTTCTAGTTCTTTAGCAACCTCTTCTTCGTGTCTGCAAACAGTTGAAGCTTTTAGCCCCACACCCTAACAGTGCTCGGGCATTTAAAAACCAACGACTTTTTTACTGGCTTAAAATTTGGCATCCTCGAGCCTGTCACCCCTGGACTCTTCTTCGGCTCCCTGCCTTGCCCCTTTCACTGAGAGTGCATCTACCTTTGACATGTGTCGTAGTTCGTTGCTTGGGCACTTAGAAGACACTTTGAAACATGGACGTTGACACGTGGCAACTTTCACGAAGCTGATAATGGGACGTGGTAGCATCCACTTACATTAGAGGGCCTTTTGAGAGTCAGGCAAAAGTTGACATGTGGTCGCTTCTGCAGAGCCTTTAGCTTCCTTAGAGAAACTTTTGAGCCCTTTTATGGTTCTTAGCGGATGCTAACACTTGGCACGCTCTGCTTAGCTCCTAATAACTCATTCGGGTCCACCACAGTCTTCTTTGAAGCCAACAGGGGAAACCCACAGATGTTGCCACCTGTAGGCTTTCACCGAGACCTACAAGGGACATGTGGCACATTTTGCTACTCCTAAAACAACATGTTGAAGTCCTCCACGGTTGTCACTTGGTGCTTTCTGCGCTCTAGCTTCCCTGGTGTAAATTCGATGCTTTTCAAGACGTCACCGTCCTTGACAAAGTTCATCGAGCCTTTTTCCTGTGGCTTTTCTGCTTTGGGCCCTTTGGCTACCCTCTGCAAGGGCTTCTAGACCCATCGCTGCCCTTCGACTGTAGGGCACACCCTTGAACCAAGCCATTGAACCAACTCGTTGAACCAAAATTTTGGTTCAATGGTTCAAGACTGCACGTCGAGTTGATTGAATTGTTTGCTTTGAACTGAATGCCGCTTGAATCGAAACGGTTGAACCAAGCCATTGAACTAATTGGTTGAACCAAAAATGGTTTAATGCTACGCGCCGAGCCCCTATGAACTGTTCGCTAGATCTCCTTGTTGAACCGTTCACTTGAATCAATCCATTGAATAGTTCGCTTGAACTGGTTCAACGATTCAAAGCTGCGTGCCGAACCAAGTCCTTGAACTAAATGCTGAACCTGAAGCCGCTTGAATTTTTTGCTGAACTTTTCTGATGAACTAAGCGCTGAACTTAGCTGATTAAACCAAAGCTGAAGAACTACTGATTGAACCAAAGCTTGAAATGAAGTGATGGTTCAATGGTTTGAAGATGCTGACCTTCCTTGTGAATTTCTTCAGACGAAAATCTGAAGAAGCTTTGTAAAATCTTGCTCTCTTCGCCTTGTTCTTCAACTGTCAAAAGAAAACCGGCAGAGTCCGTAGAAATGGACCTGCAGAGTCCGTAGAAATCACCAGATCTATGCAAAATGAAAAATGAATTGGCCTAAAATAGCAGGGGAAGAAGGGGACTAATTTTTGCCCTGTTGGGCAAAAAATGGTCAACAAGAATTATGTTCCTTATCAGGGAAATGAGTATGTCACTCATCATATTCAATGTTGTGAAATTTGTTGGTGTAGATTTTTTATCCATTATATGGTTTTCCTACACATATATATTAAGCTTGCTTAGTTGGAATAATTAGGTCACTTAGGTGTAATAATGAGGTCATTAGTTGCACATGCACATACTTATTTGTAGTCAACATGGTTGCACTATTCATTTGGCAACCAATGTTGACATGTGGGGCTTGGCATGTTGCACATGGGGTTACTATTCACTTGGCCACTGAGTTGTGTTCTCATTGAAAAATGGATATGGCTCAATACCTCTTATATGCCTATATAAGGACCTCTCCTCCAAGGCATTCATGGTCATTTATGTAGAGTATTGTAGATTACAGTTAAAATTATGGAACTACTTGGCCCTTGTGTCATTTATGTAGTAAGCATTCTGGTGATAGAGCCATTATGCTAGTGTACTAGATTCGCTTAGTGTGTTGTGATAGTTATGATTGATAGAGCTATGAGCCATGTGAACTCCATGCTTTGTACACCTCCATTCATTGAATATAATCTATCTTTATTCTGCTCTTGTGTGATTTCATTCATTAAAACCAAGTTGTGTGTTCGATCTTTCAGTATTCAATCTTGGACGTCTCATACATAGATGATTCTAATATGGTCTCAAAGCAGAGCTGGTAAACAAACATCATTTTTATTTTGTTGTTTGAAATCTTGAGTAGTCAATTCTCCTACAATATTGTTTGTATGTATTTTTATGTGTATTGGCATATAAGTTTGATTACAAATCCACAAGAGGGAATTCAACCATCAAGTTTTTATCTTGAGCCTATATATCATCTTTTTGTGTTTGGATTTTGACACCCTCCAACAACCTAGATTCAAGGTACAGTCTATTCCTCACAAGAAATCAACTTATATGCTGGTCACAACTATTCAAACTGACCATTCACCTGGTTAAGGCATTGACGATATAAAGTATATGTGTTCTGCCTGTGTGTAATTAAATTAAAAGAATACAATGGTGTTTACATGAATTACACCATTTGTTGAGAGGCTTGCTTTCACCTTAGAATGTCTAAGGAAGCTGTGTGAATGTGTAGAGGGAGAATGATGAATTGGTGCAGGGGGAAGAATGGCATGCAACTACTGATTTAACTTATTATTTTTTGATAAAATCTATCATTCTTCTGCAGCCTAAACTACCATTTCTTCTTCACCATTTGCTTCTCTTTGTAGTTTTTTGGTGCATGTTGTAGTCTTCCCAAAGTCTTAAATGGTGACATATTATTTCATTATTCTAGCAATTCTTGTAGAGATTTAGATCCTGTAACTCACTGTGGTTTTTTGAAACCATCAAAAGAGGTAGTCCATTCAACATTGGCATTCAATCCACCAATTGTTCAAGCCGTCCTACACATCCCACGCTTTACACACCCTCCATATGGATTTCAACACAACCAACTACCTCGACGCACTGCCCATGGCCTAAAAATGCATCCATCATAGCTTTAATTCAAAAAAGGTCAATGTTTGTACTCTTTAAATATTAAATAGTGTGTTTTACCTCGTGAAGCACTTATAGGCTAGTTGGTGGGGCTATTTTTTTAAGAACAAAGTGTGGTGGGAGGTCAAAGGTTCAACTCCCACTCACACCATTATTTTGTTCAAGTTTTTTTAAATTTTTTATATAAAACAATATTACATTAATGGTGGTGGCATTTACTGTACTAAATGGATGTATTTTTTATGGAAATCGACATCCATTTTAAGGAGATTTTTTAAGGCATCTTAGTGAATTTTGATTAATTCCAAGGGCCACACAAGATTCAAATTGCATTTGGCATTGAGGGCGTTGCCCCTCAACCCTGCCTATTACTATGACATGGAGTGCACTTGATGCACTAACCCTGGACCCTACAAGGGGTGCTGCCCCTTAACCTCGATGGGGGTTGCCACCCCTAGACCCCTGCATCGTGCCCTATTGTACAATACTTCTGAGTGTTGAAGACTATCGGGTGAGGTATGATCTGGTAGGATATTAGTTTCCCTCATAATATAAACAAACTTGTTCACACAGATTGCTCATGGATGTATTTTCAATTGAGTCTGATGTCTAGTATTCGAGCGTGCATTGTACTTGCAAACTTATTTATGATACTTATAGAGGGGAGACATTTCTTTGTTAATACTTATGAGGAAGGTACATCTCTATGTTCGTATGGAGATTTAAATGTACTTAGGTACCTAAAAAGGCATTGTTGTTGGGATCCAAATCTTCTACCCACCTAAGGGGGGTGTTGGTGTAGGTTTTTTATCCATTATATGGTTTTCTTACACATATATATTAAACTTGCTTAGTTGGAATAATTAGGTCACTTAGATGTAATAATGAGGTCATTAGTTGCACATGTATATGCTTATTTGTAGTCAACATGGTTGCACTATTCATTTAGCAAACAATGTTGACATGTGGGACTTGGCATGTTGCACATGGGTTTACTATTCACTTGGCAACTGAGTTGTGTTCTCATTACCAAATGGATGTGGCTCAATACCTATATAAGGACCTCTCTGCCAAGGCATTTGTGGTGGTTTGTGTGGAGTATTGTAGATTACAGTGAGGATTGTGAAACTACTTGGCCCTTGTGCCATTTATGTAGTAAGCATTCTGGTGATAGAGCCATTATGCTAATGTACTAGATTAGCTTAGTGTGTTGTGATAGCTATGAGTGATAGAGCTATGAGCTGTGTGAACCCCATGCTTTGTACACCTCCATTCACTAAATACAATTTATCTCTATTCTACTCTTGTGTGATTTCATTCATTGCAATCAAGTTATGTGTTCGATCTTCCAGTATTCAATCTTGAACGTCTCATATGTAGATGATTCTAACAAGATTGAGGGCCTATCATGTGACGACTATAGAGTTTCAACTTTAATTCTTAATACTCAATTATCCACATCCATTTTTGAATGTGGGGTCCCATCACCTGAAAAGACAGAGTTCTAACTCCACTCCACCTTTTACCTCCTTCGACATTAGGATGAACCCATGAAATGTCCATCGCATATTTGGGACAAAGGAGGTATATTCTTATCAATACATTTCGCATTTCAAATTTATTATTTTCTATCCATTGGTGTTTATGCAAGAAAGGTAAGTGTAGTTTTATAGGTTTTATGACAACATTTTAGTCTTTGAAGACTCAATTTTATAACAATATCCTTGTCCTTTTTACATGTTCTACTTTGAAGTGTATCTTTACATTACCCTCTTTGTGGCTAAACATGTACTTCAAAGTGAGGAAAAATGTAGACATTAAAAAACAACCTATCATCATTTATTTCACATTACTTTATATATGTTATACAAAATTTTATATACATGTGTGAATAGTTCAAATTTAGTATCATTATTAGACTTCTGATCATCTAGTCCCGATGTTAGGATCATTATGTATTTTTTTTGTGCCTCATTTTAAATCAGATGGGCTTGTATATATCTTTCACCTTCTCATTTATAGTTGTTAGAAATCAGTGAGGTATGCCAATTTCACCAATGTTTGAATTCAAGGCATCTATAAATATATAAGTGATTAGGTTCATTTAGGTATCAAGTACTTATCAATACTTACCAAGCATTATGTTGAGAACATTTGCTAAAGTTATTTTTGTTATGCAAATTTTATTTATTGACTTGTAATTTCTATAATATTTTTAGGGGTCTCACAAAATTAAAGGGTAAATGGCTAACACTAACCCTTTCTACAACAATAAGAGAACAAGAGAGAGAATATTTGTCATAATTTGTAAGTGCTGACCGAGAATATAAAGTTTAACCAAAAATAGCCATATAAATCTAAAAGTGATTTAGATAGTTTGTATGATCCTAACGCCATTTTTTTATAAGTTCAATGTCAACATATACATAAATTCAAATGTTCATTTATTGATACATAAAAATTAAATTACAAATATATATTTAAAAATAACTCAAAATTTTTACCTTCCATCATCTTTTATATATAAATAGATATTATATACATATTTATAATACTTAATTTGAAGTAAGGGTATTCATGTACGTAGAGTGTGGAAAATAATATAAGTGGAAAGAAAATTTTGGTTGGATTTTTTAGTGGAAGAACTATTATTTGAGGTTTTGGTATATGATGTGCTAAATGCCAAAAATCCAAACAAGCCAACACAATAATCCTTTTTATTTTCTTCCAACCAACCACACCCTCTTTCTTGACAAGAAAGACTAACTAACCACACATAATTTCATTGCTTAAGGAGTAGATATGGCAAGAAAGGTTTAAAGTGGTTGAGAAGAATATGGGATTGATGCTTTAAGTGTTTCGTTGGGGACCGCCAACGTCAAGAAGTTGGTGTAGGACCCACATGATCACACTTTTAAAAGTGAGAGGTGGTTATCATTAAGTTTCCCAAGTGCCCCAGATGTGTATGTTAGTACAAGTGCGAGTGCATTTTAAGAGTGTGGATTCCCATAAACACTATCACGTGCGCACGTTCTTCTCTTGCTTTATCTCCCACTCAAGTTATGCTTAACACTGGTTGCCACGTTCATTGATGGTTAACAAGAGTTCTAAAAAAATTAGAAGTGAAATTATGATGGGGACTTTTTTTTTTAATAGAAGTAATCGGTATGATCAGAGTATATGTTATTTGAAAAAATGAAAAGTATGAAGATCTATAGATAGTCAAAGGTAATAAAAGAAGAACATTTAGATGAAGTAGAATTACAAATAGATAAATAAGTAGGATATCAATTTAATCGAATGGTTAAATTGTAGCAAAGACATTAAGAATTACATGAATGAAAAGTAATGTCGAGGAAAAGGATAAGTAAGAAAAGACATTATTACATTTCAATATTTAACTTAACTTACGAGTATAATGAAAAAGCATATATAAAGGCTGAAATCAGTTAGAGAGAAAAGAACCTAATTGCTCAACTAAGAACTAGTTTTCATAAGCTTCGGTGCAAGAAAGGCAGATTGACGAATCTTAAGGAGTAGTAGGGTGAGAGGGTTTGTGTTCTTTGCACCACAAGGGCAGTCAAAACAAAGGAGCATTTCATCCTTGAATGTCCTCAGTATACAGACATACGAGCCAAGTATGTGGAAAATTTAAGTTGATATATTTGAGGAAGAAGATAAAAAACGCTGGAGGAGATATTAATCCAGTTCAACAAAAGACAACACAATGTTCTAAAAAATGCCTCATGTCTCGAGAATCGTTGAATAATTGAAACAATTGATAGTCCCATAGACGGTTCGGTCTCATAAATGTAATTAAAGTCATTTCATTTCATTCAACGAAAATATAAAGCTGAAACTTTCACATTAACAATAAATTTTTTTGGAAATATATATATATATATATATATATATATATTTTTAAATTGATATATATATATAAAATTCCAACTAAATATATATATTATATATATATATATATATAAAATTGATATATATATAAAATTCCAACTAACTGTAGCCTTTTCAAGTTGTTAGATCACCCTTCCCTTTGGTCCTATCTGTTGTAAGGGAACAATAATGATTGCCTCTGGCATTAGAATATAATCCTTGCCTTGTTAAGTGTCTGCCCACCTTTATTTTATTGCAGTTAAATATTGCAAATTTGTTGCAAGCAAGCAAGAAAGCAATGTTATTTGAGTTGTTGCTTTGCAAATTGTATATGGTCATGCGATTCATACATGTCAAGGATAATCAGTTGGTGTGACTATAAACTCCACCTAACTTCATTTTCATGGAAATACTTCTACTCTTTCTTTATAATAAATCAATGGGGACAATCACATGCAATCCAGGTAGAGCAACTCCACCAAAATGGCATCACATTGTTTTAGATGGACTTTCAAAAAAAAAGAGAAACTGTTTTTTAAGTCAAGATTCATCACAGCAAGCAAAGCAATGGCATATTCTTTTGTCCAAGGTCCCCCTAATAATAGGGAACCCAACCCAACCCAACCCAACCCATCCCATCCCATCCCATGGTAGATCTGACCTTGCTATGTTTTGTTATAATTTTTTATGCTTGTTGCTTGGCTTCTTCCTTACTGTTACTGTTAGATACACAATTGTGTCAAGGGATAAATGATTATTAAACTTGCAAGGAAGCGGTGGGGCTTGATGACACAACAGAGGTTGCTGATCAGAGGAACCAGTGTACCAACCCTGTGCTGCAGTTTATGGTACTTAAAAGCAATACCCAATACAAATACTTATCTGTACAGCAACGAATACTTGCACAACACAACAACAATGATAGACTTCAAGTAAAGAAACAGGAATTTAGGGCCATCCATCATTTACTGTAGATCTTGGAATTATACAAAGATTTTTACTGTTCAGTGAAATCATATCGAGAATAAATCTTTGACAGACTAGGAATTTTAATCCAAGTCAAAGTTTAGAGTTTCATATATTCGGAAGACTTTGCTCTTGTTAGTGCAGTTGAACAATACCCAATACAAATACTTAGCTGTGCAGGAAGGAATACTTCCACAACCCAACAAAATGGTAGGCTCCCAAGTAAAGAAAACAGAGTATTACGTCATCATCACCGTGGATCATGGAAGCATGCAAAGATTTTACTATTCACTGGAATCATATTGGGCATGACACATTGAGAAGCAACCAATTTTTACCAAGTCAATGTTTAGTGTCTTGTACACTCAGAACACTATGTTGTCATCAGTTCAGTCTAAGACAATATATTACAATGTGGAAAAGGTCAAAATCACTACACAATTCAAATGTCACATAACTTGCCCCTCACAAAAATCCAAAAGATACCAACTTCTAACCAAATGTTAGAAAATAACACTAAAACTCAAAGTTGTCATGATTGTATTAAAAACATGATGGAGAATGTCCAAAACAGACATACATTGAATTTGCAATAGTACCAAAGAGTGGCAAAATATACAGAATGAGTTGGACATGATTCCTAGTGAGAATAATTTAAAACCACAATTCATTTGGTCTATCTTGTGAGTGTTTACCAATTCAAGGATTGTTTTCAGTAGGCATTTACCTAATATTATGAACTTCCCTTACCACTAAATTACTACCTACTATGCATGCTAATCCCATGAAAGCCAATATAGGGTGCATGGTCTCCTACAGATGTTGACAGCCCCCACATTTATAAACACATATTTGTTTCAAGCATTATGGGACCAGTTTATTCAGTTACAAATGATTAGAGCCCAGTACCTAGTAGTTATGAATGGGAAGAGGCAAACTATGTACAAAATACAGTTTTAGGTTCATCTCCTAATGGACATCCTAATGCTGCATGACATGCAATAGTTGATACTGCTTAACATAAGAAGTTTTTTATGGACTGCTTTTTGCTAGCTGCCTTGTTTCTTTCCATGTTTTCAAAAATAGGATTCCACAAATGTTGAAATTTCCCAATAAAAATTTGTAAATGCAAATATATTGGCTGCATTCATAGTCTCAAGCATGCTGTACTTTAGAAACAGATCCATCCATGAAAAAAAATCCCTTGAAAATGCCAAACCCAAAGCTTATAAGCGCTTAACTATATTCACATTTGACTTCATTGAAAGTAGCATTGAGATGTTAACATTAGTATTTGTAAATAAACTTCTCATCCTTGTCTACCTGATAGATCAAGTAGTCACTAGTTGATAAAAGAAACCCAGTGACAGTGGTACCAAGTATACAGTTGGATAATCATGTTTGCACAACCAGAAAAATGACCAGTTATGTCACTCAATCAATACACATCCAATAGACCTACTGCTGGAAAACATCTAGTTCAGTAACAAATTATGTAGACTTGCTTGCAGGAAATAACTAAAGCAGATACGACCACATACATGCTATGTTAATACAATAATAGAGGCCATAAACAATTACACATGAATTGCACCAATACACTTTATTCAAACATATATTTTATTTTAAGAACTGCTCAAGTTTAACGCTGATAAATAAAGAATAATTCTTGTATTTAGTTCAGGAACTGAAAGCATTTACACAAAGTAACTTACAGAGACTCTAGAGAAACAAATCTGAGTCATCTGAAGTTCATTTATTGAACAAATGGTCAATCTAACCTGATGGGACTAGGACACTCTCCACAATCAGATTAGATTAGAGACAGTGGCTCCTTCTGTAATGCAACAAATGAAGGCATTAATCCACATGATGTGCCCAAAACCTAAATGAATCCAGTTGTCCAGCTCTGTCAAGGCAATAGTTTCAATTGATGGCAATTGATTCAAATCTACCCAGGGCAGACTTGTCCAGAGATTTTTTTTATTTTTAAAGAGAGCCTCTGATTGAGGGCACTAGGCACCATTATAAGCTCTGAATGAGCTAAACAGAATCACGGAACATGGGCAGAATTACATGTACACCAATGGAATAAAGAATGAAGAAGAGTTTACAATTATAGAAAACTGTCACCTCACAGTTGCAACCAAGGTTGTGTCCTGATTGGGACTTTCAAATCCTCTACCCTGCCAAATTCAATTTTCTTTCCTATCTTACTGTCTGCTTCATCTTCTCTAGAAAACAGTGTGTGATTATTGAACAAGAACTGACCCTGTTTTGGGTAGCTGCCCGTCCACCAAGACTGGAAAATAGGAGGGCTTGTTTTGCTGTGAGTTTCAGCATTGGAAGGCCTGTGAGAATCCACAACATTCCTACCTAAAGCACTGAGATTTATAGCATCAGAGTCATCATCAACAGGGGCAGGCAAATTTAGGTCCAGCAGCTCCAGGGTCTTAGGCCTCTGCTGCTGCACAGGGGGCTCCTTGGTGCTAGACACAGTACTAACAGTATCCGAATTTCCCGTGCTTCCCCAATGGCATCTTTTGTGACCACCCAAAGCCTGCCCTGAAGCAAAAGTTCTGTGACAAATTGAACATTCATGGACCCTGGTCTTCTTAACAAAAGAAGCAATACCAGGCCGACTTGTTGGTTCACCACTTTCTTCTCTTACTTCATCACAGGAACCTTTGGTCTCTTCCTTGTGAGGGGGCTTTTGGAAATTGCTGTGCAGCTGAGAATCTGTTGATCTGGTAATCAGCTCCTCATCAGTAATCTGTTCTTCTAGGCTTTCATTCTCCTCCAGCACATCAATCCTTGAAAAACAACCCTTGACTTTCTTGTGGCTAGCCCTGTGGCCTCCTAGTGCCTGATAGGAATGAAAAGTTTTATTGCATGTGAGGCACTCATACCTGGTTTTCTTATCATCAGAGGGATCCACATTAGCATCCACCACCTTAGTTTTAGGCCTCTTCTTGATGTATTTTGGAAGCCCCAAAGCATTGTTGGTCGTGGACACCTTGAGGTCACTTGAGAAGCCATGAGGCGGGTGCCCACCACTATGGTATTGCAGCTTTTGGGTAGCAGTGTTTACTCCACTGGCAAGCATTACAAGGCAGATTGCCATGTCCTCCTCTTCATTAGTATCCGAACTGAATTGCTCTTGATGATGGGAGTCATTTTGGATTGCATACCTGGGTCTCTTGGATCTCTTTCCCTTCATCCACATATCAAAGCTCCTTGAATTCCAATTTGGGTAATCGTCAGAAACAGGGTGCTGCTCAATCTCAGCCTCACTATCACTGTCTGTCGAATCACCTTCTTCTTGGGATTGGGTACCCATGATGAAGGGGTAGTCCTGATCTGCAAACCGCCAGCTGCGCTTGGGATTCCTCCGGAGAGTATATATTTGATCACCATCCAATTCTTCTTCTTCTTCTTCCTCCATGGAATTAAGAGACATCCTCTTCTTCTCACCAGGCTCTGCCATGGCTACAGGACCGTGGGCTCTCATGTGACCACCCAGGGCTCTTCCAGAGACAAATCTCTTGCTGCAAATCTTGCACAAGTAGCTGAAACTCTTCTCGATTGGACGCTGCAGATGCAACACTTGTTCTTCCTCTTGCTGATTCTTTGTCGCCTCCATGGCAATCAATTTATCAACTTCCGTCATGCTGTGAACTCTACTTCTACTGCACCTTCGATCCTAAGCAGAGTACAAACTAAATCACTGAAGTGATGCCAATTGAAGCAAATTGTGATTGAATCCTCTAGTGTGGGCAAGCGGGGAAAGCTTAAATCATGGTGGGCATCTGGGCATGGCGGTTTAATTGCGTGTGAAGTGGGGCTGCTGAATTTTAGTGGTCAAATCAGTGTGGATAACTTCCAGATGGAATGGAAATGTAGGAAGGAGAAGAAGGAAAGGAAAAAGCAAGGAGAGTGGAGTGTAGTGTGGAAGTCATCTTCTTCCTCGACTCCTTATAAACTACAACAAGCACTGATGCTTCCTATTCTTCTTCCATCACCAATCAGTGATGACCATGCACGCGGCCTCTGCCTTGACTTGCTCCACTTTATCTGCTGCCCTCTCCTGCCACGTGGCCTCCCGGCGTGTCTGACTAGATCTGCCGACTTGGCGCCCTTTCTCCTCCTCTCGGTCTGTTGTCTTGTTGTCTTGTGGCTCCCGCCTTAAACAACGAGCATGTTAGTTAACCATGGTGTGAGACATACCGTACTAGAAAACTTTCCCCTATGCAGAGCGTGCGGTTTTGGAATTCGCATCTCCCACTATATTAATCTTTCCTCCGCACGGAGGCAAAGTCCCACAAAAAATCTTTTCCCTAAAACGTAACCTTTTATGTATAAGTTGATTTATCCAAGGGGAACTCTTTATTTTGAAAAACTAAAACTGATAAACAAATAGACTCGATAAATATAAATTGATTTTTGGGATTGTAAATGTCATGTGTAATTATCATGAATATTATCTGATGATGAATTATGGATGGTGATTTGAAATATGCTGATTAAAATTTTTATACACAGTTATAACTCTAGAAATTAGTTTATGCTTATTCTTGTAGACTGTGAAAACATTAAAACTCTTAAATCAACTCGATCTCAAACAAACAAATGCACATTCATAATGGTCAAGATAAAGATCGAAACTAAAGGTGAAAGAAAGACAAGGGAAAATATAATTAGGTATGGAGGGATAAATGTTCTAAGGAAAAGGCCCCAGGTAATGTTTGAGAACCTTTACGAACCCTTCAGCATGTTTAAAATTGAGTAAAGAGATCATCTCGACAAGGTCAACAAATGATAAACTTGTCACCGTGTTGTTGTAAGAAACACATGTGTTTGACATGTGAAACTTGTCACTATGAGTGTAAGGGGCCTTGGAACAACCAAAATATAGTTTTATAGAACCCTGCTTCTTGACCAAGTGGCCTTGGTGAAAAAACGAGCCAAATTTACATTTTTCCAAACTTATCAAAATTCAAACAAACATATTTGACACTTGTGTAACTTGTCAAAATCTAAATAAATAGGGTTTGTGCCTTCCATACTTGTCAAGATATTATAATACAAGAGTTGCAACCTATCAACTAGAAGGATAATGGACTCCCCTTCTTGATTTTTGAGATCAATCATCATCCTAATGGACTTCAATGGTTAGTGAACTATATTCAAGCACAAATATGCATAGTTGAGTAATTGGCCAATGTCTATAGTTGTATATAATTTGCATCACAGAGTGTGGAAAGTGTAATTTTAAGTCATGAGTAGTGAATTAGTTACAAAACAACCAAAAGAGGTTGTTATAGGACCATGTATCAACCAATGCAATAACATAGATGGTCAAGGAACAATCACCCCCGTTGAAATTGAGAAAAGACTACAATTATATGTAAACATAGGGTTTGTTGCTGAGCATACAAAAATAAGATAATTCCATGAAGAGACCAAAACTCCACAAGATTCACCACTTAGAATTGCAAACAAGACATCAAGTAAGCACAAATGCAACCGATATATGTAAAATATAAGTCTTCCATCATTTGTTTTCAATATATAAGAAAAGGTCATATAACACGTGATTTTTAAGATCTCTAAAAATGCACTAAATGTTGGAAGAGTAACCAGTGTGTCCATATGCGAAAGGAAAAAAGCACCATAAAAGAGCCTAATCTATTTTGAAAAATGATAAAGGAAAGATCCAATTTTTATATCATCATGTAGTGAAAAATGAGGATGACAAGAAGGAATAAGTCACTCTAAGAATGAGCTAAGATTTTTTTCATGAGTATGTACAAATCTAACAATTTTTGTAGTCATTGTAAGATAGTCATGCATTGGGATGCAAGAAGAAGTCACGCTCCAAAGAGAAGAAAATAAATTTTTCATGAATATCTGCAAATCTAACAATTAATGTAAACATTGCAAAGTACACACACATTGACATGCAAGAAAAAGTCACTCCAAAGAAGAGGTAAGAAAAATTTCGAGAGTATATGCATATCTAATAATTTTGTAATCATTGTAAGATAAACATGCATTAAGATACAAAGTTTTGGAAACTTCACTCATACATTCACCCCAAAAACAAAGCAAGAAAGGTAAACCAAGAGCAAGAGGTGGAGAAGTAGATTGTACAACATATAATAAAAAGAAAATCCCTTCAAGAAAGAAACAAGGATGGAAGAACATACTTCAAATTTATCTCCATCACCATTGTAAGAAAAAAATGGCAATTTTATGATTCTTGGATTGATTATTTTCATAATTTGCAAGAAAAAGATTGCAAAGATGACATTAAAATTGATGGGCATCCATAAATATAAGCAACACTCAAGGTGGGTAGCACCCCAAAATTGCACCCATGCTTCCATTTGTTGGTAGAAATAAATAAAGAATTGAATCCATTTAAATGATCAAGTCGAGAGTCAGACCACTCATCATGGATGAGTATGAAGCAACAAATTTTAGTTTGGAGAGACTAACTTAGGGACACTCATATGGAGGATGTTGTATTATTCATCCATTCTCATGTTTATATGTATGAAGGTGCAAATAAACACATAATTTTCTCACCACTTTCTGTAACATGTGCATAATAAAAGAAGGAAATAAAGGTATTCATTCATATTTTACTTGAAAATTTAGTGGACAACATATTAAATTTTAAAAATTTAATGTCTTATAATGATCTAAATTAAGAAATTTTGAATACAATAATAATAAAATATTATATGGTGAATGAATTTTTATTGAAGCCAAAGATAATTTAAAAGAGGGTAAAAATCATTGAGAAGAGATGTGAAGCTACAAAACTCTTTTATCTTAGTTTTACGTTTAAACAAGAACTCTTATATATATATTTTTAGTAGGAAATGAATAGTCTAAAAATAAAATATGAAACTATTTGCCTTGGAATATCAAGATTCATGTGACAAGTGTTTCTCCAATAATTCAAGAGGTTTTTTTGGTAACTTGAAATTCATAAAAATAAATATAATGATCTAAATTAAGAAATTTTGAATACAATAGTAATAAAATATTATATGGTGAATGAATTTTTATTAAAGCCAAAGTAATTTAAAAGAGGGTAAAAATCATTGAGAAGAGATGTGAAGCTACAAAACTCTTTTATCTTAGTTTTACGTTTAAACAAGAACTCTTATATATATATATTTTTAGTAGGAAATGAATAGTCTAAAAATAAAATATGAAACTATTTGCCTTGGAATATCAAGATTCATGTGACAAGTGTTTCTCCAATAATTCAAGAGGTTTTTTTGGTAACTTGATCTTCATAAAAACATCAAATTTCAGTTTTTTTTTATTTGTATGTATTTTTCTATATTTATGTATTTTATATTTTCGGGGACTTTTGGAGTGAAATTTAACCTCAAAAGTTTGATTAATTCCCTAAAGGACTTTAAGACAAAATTCTTAAAAAATAACCAATCTATTTTATTTCACGAGATTACAACACATAATGTGGTTTCGAATTTCAAGCAATAACAAAGGAGTTTTTACCCCAACAATGTGACTTACTAATATTTTGTTATCATGTCAGAAAATTATCCCAAACTTCCATCTGAATCTAGAATTTTCCCTTCCTAAAAAATCAATTGTTCCGATTGCTTCTAGTTCTAATCTCTAAAAAAAATAGAAATTCTTAGTGTCCAAGTGACTGTCTTCCACTTGAGTGGTATGGCCCATCTGAAATTCATCTTAACCCAATAAGTGCATGTGGTAGAATGAGAATATTTTCTAGTGTACCCAAGGCCAAAATTAGTGGGTCTCATCTTTTTCTTTATAAGTTTCTAAATTATTTGGCCATCTTTGCTAAGACCTTAACCGACGTATCCTATCTTATTCAAAAACTTTGAACTAATCCTTTTGGTGTCTTTTTTAAAATTACCAAAAGAATTCGTTGATCAATCAAAGTGATAAAAATTATAAGGGCATGGAAACATTGGTACCACCTGGCATAGGGCCTACATATGAGTTCTTTTAGTCCATTAGCACACAATCTATTATACATAGCTTCATGATGTTCTCTTGATTGCCTGTTCCATATGTACTTTTATCTTCACATACATGTGTACATATAATCTTAAATTGATCATTCATATAGCCCTTGGCTTTCTATTTATTAAGTCCTTACCTTTTAATTCGACATTTGTGACATCGATCTTATGATATATCTTTCATCCTAACACTCATTCTTTGTGGCATATAACTTTCTCACTTATATAGGATGACTATATATACTTTCTACCATTATGGCTTACATCATGTATACATGATCACAAACATTTATGGATACATGTTACAAGAGCATATAAATGGACTCATCATCATCCCCCTCTACCACCTCCATACTCATATGAGTCATGATGTGATGATTCACATATATAGTGGGGACATGTTACTTCCCTTCAAATTTGTCTTGATGTGACATTTGGTCACACTATGCCTTGATGCATGTTGCAAATTGTTCATACCCCTCCCATTATTCTATTTTTGAACCCTTGCTACTTGATCTTGCTTGATAATATCATTATAATTTAAAAATACAAAAAAATAAAATAAAATTCAAGAAACTCAAAAATAAAAAATAGGACCTAAGAATGACATGATTACTTTCTACATCATTTCCATGTGTTTGGTAAAGATAGAATATTCATTTTCATATACACACATATTCCACTATATATGAATGTGATGCAGGATATACAAATCATACATGAATGAATAGATGCTTGACATTCATATACCCATGAGCCATGCAATTGTTGGGTATATCTTATTTCACATATCACATTATCACAGGTTATATCTTTCTATGCCCTTTTACTATGTTGAGCTACATATATTGCTTACACATGTCTTGCTAATTACTCATATCTTACACAGTGCTACATAGATATGCTACTTTACTATATTGTGATATTTACATACATGGATGGTGTATACTAGTTTTCACTTGTTCTGTGCTTCATTGATGTTGTTTATCTTTCATGATAGGCTAGCCATTATTTTTCTATTATGTGCGGCCATGGGCCTTCTATGTGCGAAATTTATTTCTCACTTATTTTTTAAATATTCTTGTCCCTTATAAGTGGCCCATGGCCCTTTTTTCTATGACATATTCATGCCCCTTGTTTGTAGTCCCTTTGTCTTAATTGTTGTGACAATTTCATGTCTCATGTTTGTGGCCCTTGGCCTTATTTTTTGTGACATATTCATGTCCCTTGTATGTGGCCTTGGCCTTATATTTGACATTGAGCATTATTGTGTGTACTTTAATGTGTGTGTTACATCTATATCATTGTTTGTTGAGCTTGTTGAGCTTGTTGATGTTGTTACATTTGTTGAGTTTGTAAGTGTCGTGATCTATATCATGCATCTTCCCTTTGTGTGTGGTGCTATGATTCACATCATGCACCTATCTTATTGCATAATCTTAATTAATATATTTATCAATGATGGTCAATATTGTGTGTCTAATTGCTACATCTATCTTGACATTACACTTGTATGACTTGTATTCTATATATTTTATACATGCATTGATGACATATACATTATTATGATGACATATTTTTCATATGTTGACATAATCTTACATGATTATATATTTATATACATAACTTGATACAATCAACTCTTTATTTTGAGATGATTGCCTCGAAAACTACATCCATCATCTCAAAGCGGGGCATATTGGTGGGTTTATCATAGAGATTTAAGTCTCCATGATCAAAATATTCATATTTTGAGATAGAATAAAGGATTTAGAGATTTCAGAGCATTTCATATATCAATTTAATTCAGATACAGGATAGATATTTACAAAACATTCTCACTTTATATAGACATGAGTTACCAAGTACAAATTCAAATACACTTGGATGCATGTGTACACAATTTTACAAGAAAAACAATTACATGTTTTCACATACATATACATCTAAGATATAGGTTATTATTTGGAATACAAATGTATGACATTCTAAATTAGCTGCCACTTATTATAGAGGCATGAAAATTGTGCATGCACTTATATGTCATTATGAATATCAATTCGAATTGAGTCATGAGGCATGATTTGAGTTGATTCACGTGCACATTGTTTCCTATTTTTGCAAACATATTTTATGGTACCCAAAAGTGATAAACCTTGAATCTATAAGTTCATCTTCAATAGTTGATTCATGTTTAAATGAGTAATGTGATTGAGGTTTAATTCCCTTAATGTTCTAGGAATTACTCCACGAGCCAAATATGTGACTCCTACCTTTCATCTTGAGGACTAAGATTAGTACAAGATTATTTATTTTAATTAGTGTAATTGAGGTTCAATGACACTCAACGGCCTTGGAACTTCTCCATATTCATGAGGGTTAGGGAATTTGAATTGTAAACCCATGGGATTGCATTAGTTACAAAAAATTGGGACTTGATTTCCCCCAATTCTATAAATGGTTAAAAAAATAATTGCTCTCCAATGCTTCAACAAGGAACAATAATCTCCAAAAAGCTATAAGGAAACATAGTTTCACCTGCATATATGTGTACTCCTTCCTTGCTCTGAAAATTTTACATTTCAATTATAGTTCATATTTCATATTTCATTTTATGGACGTTGACTGCTACATGTTCATTGTAGGTTTGCTTGGAGCATGTTACACATTCAAAGCATCTCCCAAAGACAAATTATGTTGTACACACTCATGTATATCTTTATCCTTTTGCTCTAGTATTTTTATTGTATTTTAATACTATAATAAAAGAGGTACATTTGTAGATGTTAAAATTTGGTATTAGACACTTGGAAATGTCAAATTTGACCTACGCTTATCTTACATGACTTGTGCATATATATATGACTCTAATTCCTCATTATCTCACATCCACATGCTATCTATAGGTCCAATACTTTTAATTCGTCTTCTATCAGCTACAAGAATCTTCAAGTCCATGCCAAACTAGTAAACTATCATACTTAGACATCTCTAGATCATCAAATCCATTTTTTGTCTCCTAGACAGTAATGTTAGACCGAGAACATTTTGTTTGACAGTACTCCTTGAGTCAGATGCTTTTGTCTTGTGTCAAATAATGGTTATATTTTAAAACTAAATCATTCTTGTGGGTCAACTAATCTGCTTAGCATGTCAGTGGTGTGACAAATTACCCAAAGAGTCTCTTATGAATACAAAATAATTTTATTCCTATTATCCATCTAACACTTATCTGGCATACATTTATATGCTATTGTATATTCAAAGGGATTGCCCTATTCTTTCAAATTTACCAATCATTCACAAGGAGCATGTCTTAGCCAATTTTGAAGAACATCAAATCCAAGTCAAAGTTGTCATTGTTTAAGTGTTGAAAGCTAGATCACATGTTGCATACATTAAAGAATCACTAATTATACACATACACCTAAGAAGGAGAACTACATGTCATTTTTCTTCCCTCTTCACAGTATTGGATATATAAGCAATGCTCAACCATTCAATAGGCTGTGGTTGGGGTTAGTTCAACCCACCTTTAATCCCTATTTTTAGGCCTAATTCTATCATTGCAAGCGGACCTAGGGTTTCAAGTGAAAGAAATAGATTTATGTGAGTCACACACATAATCAGACCTCGAGATTACTCACAAATCCAAAATACAAGTAGGTGCACTTCCCTGTATCAAAATAGAGAGATAAAATATACAAAGATAAAACCATCAAACTCAACATAATGTTTGAAAATACTAACTTGAGGCTGAAGATACATCTGGGCACACATAGAGGTCCAAACTCTTATCTAAATGACCTACAAACTGATTTTCCATCTTTCCTACCACCTGCCTATAGTCTCAATTCTTTAAAGAGTAGTCAACCAATAAGCACCTTATGCTTTTGTTGTACTTACCATATTTAGTAAGCTAGAGTGTCAAATCAATTTCAACCCATTACATTCAAATTTATATTTAATTTTTATACATTATAATTTGAATTATTACATTTGTTTCTATCTTATTAAGGTCAGCATTAATCCACAATAGGGTAAAACAAAATGTTCTTTTAGATTCATATATACATTGGAGTTTGCTTCAAGAGCTTCAAACACGCAAAATTTTGTATATATAATATGTCTTCCTTTACTTTGATTTTTATGCACACACACACACAAAGTAGGGACAAATATAGACACCTAAAAATGGCCTCTATACATGTATTAGTCATTAAATTACATATTCTAAGATGCTTGTCTACTTGTCAATTATTAGTCCAAGCTAAGCCTTATTGGCATGTTTTTCTCAATTTTGATGGTATTTGACTTTTCTATTGGTCCCCCTCTAGCGACCATGTTACTTCGCCCATGGTGTCATGTCATTCTGAGACCTTCATGCGAAGAGATAAATATGTCCATTGTAAGTGCATGCTTCTAGGAAATAACATGCTTTGGACAAATGTGTCCCATTCGTTCTCATATTTGACCCATGTGTCCCTTGTTTTGTCTTTTTTGTCTTTTTGATCTTTTGATGTTAATTTATACGCTAATAGATCATAAAATTGAACTTCAATTATCTACAAATACATAAGAATTATATTTCATTGAAACAACTAGTACTGAAATTATTCATCATTTTAAACAATAATCTATTGAGTGTTTGCAAGCATTCAAGAGAAATCAAGTTGTAATCATTGGGCTACAAAAGTTCATGTTAACGACACATTGCAGAATATTGGTTTACTTGGTCGATGAATTATTGTAATTATTAGTGTGTTGTTTTTGATATTGTTATCATTTAAGGGCTTGATAAATATCTAGATAGCTCAATTATTCTCTAGTATAGCATGCCCAAAACATATTTTGTTTTCCTTAAGGTTTCCAATTTTGCTGCCTAATTAGGGTGAGCCGAGGAAATATATTTTCATAGCGATCCAAGCGAAGGCTTAAAAAACTAAGCAAGGTTCTTAGAGGTCTAAATCAGGGGAACAAAATCATAAAAAAAAAATTAGTTTTGCTTTATTTGTTGTCCTGACGCTTTAAATTGTGGAAAGTTTGAACACGACACTCTAGACATCCTTCCCTGATCGTCATTAATTTTTTGGGTTATCTCTATATTGTTGTCAAGTATTGTCTTGCACTATCAAATCTTGACAGTTATTTCCAAATTGCTCTTAGGAATCGAATAATCTTATATATTTATCTTTCTTTAGCTTTGAAAACTATTTAACTAGCATAATTAATGTTCTATACATGTTATTTAGCCTAATTAATTGTAATATATGTATTTATGTTGCATGTTAGTCTAAATCGACTTATTACACCAAGATGCATTCTACAATAAAAATTGGAAGGTAATAATAGACTGTAATATCTATAAATGTGTTCACTTTTAATACCTACTTTAAATTTAACATTCATTTCACTATCACTTCTTTATTTTTTCCTAAAAATCAATAAAAAATTTATAATATACTTATAGATAGGGGACCACCACAATAAAAGTTTATAACCACTAAATATATACTCTCATTGTGTTTGGTAATGCATTTCCAGTTATTAAACATATATACTCTCATTGTAATATTTTAATATTTGGATAATAAGAGTTACGTTCGAATGAGATGCAACTCACATATAATTAAAAGATATGGGTAATCAAACAAGATTAAAATATGCATCGTGTTAAATACATGGTTGGTTCCTTACTTTGTCAGCTTATTTTATATTTGATTAAAATCACATCTTAGGGATTCCTAGCCTAATCAAACAAGTTAGATAATCCATATTCTGTCCAATACAATGAATGGTAGCCATCTAAATATTTTGCCGTGCTAGGAAATCTAGAATTTGGCATTAATCCAACTATTTTGCCCACCTAGTAAGACTTCTTTTTATTGTATATTAAAAGGGTAGAAAACATACATTGAACTCATTTTAAAGAAGTCAATGCCATGGAAAGTAACTTACCTCGCCTTAAAATAAATGTATATTAAAGGCTTATACTTTCTTGTCCTTATTATCACCTCAATTTTGGCCTATGCCAAACACTGTGATTGGTGGTCCTCCACAATTCACTGAGAGTTAGGTTACCATCCTTAGGTTGGGAAAAAACTGGTAACAAATCCTCTTTTATATAATATAAATACTCTTATTTTTATTTAGATTATCCATTTTTGTGATATTTTTCTTCTCGATATTTAAATTATTTTAAGATAATTTTTGTTAAAAAATTATTATTTTAACGATTTTTTTCATATATTTTTAATAATTATAAAGTTTAATATAGATAAATAGATTTCAATTAAATTATAATAAATATTCTTAGAACATTTAGATTCAATAATATATACAAGATAATAATTAGAGTTAATTAATTAATTTTAAATTTAGAGAAAGAGATGATATCTAAGTTTTAAAAATATATTGTGATTTGTGTGATATTAGGTGACAATCGTTAATATTTGACAATGAAAATATGTATTCTAATGTAACACAAAACTAATCTAAAAAATCGTGCCAAATAAGGAACTTTATCCAAAGAGTATGTATTTGACTCACAATGTCCAAAGCATATGATTGCCCCTGAAGAAGTGACAAAATCTCAATTTTTTTTGACAATTGTATTCGCTCAATTACAGTCTTCGAAAACCATGTTGAAATTCATGCAATATTTTTCAAATCTCTTGCAAAAAAACAATTCTCCTTCTTGCCCTAATTGAGAAGCAATATCTAAAAACTGTAAGGAAAATAAAAAATGGTTTGGGGTTGTTTTATGTGAAATTACAAAATGTGTTTATAGGCTAACAAAAGTACACTAGACTAACACAAACATGCACACAAGACAAATTTGAATTAAATACATCAATATAGCAACAAAAATATATTTGAAATGTGAAACAACATAGATTAGGATGTTTGAAACTTGACAACGAGAGTTTGTACAAAAATACTTGAGCTCAGACTTACCTATACATAGTCAGACACTAAAAATATGTGGAAACATGTCTATAAGTTGTTCCAGATAAAACCCAAAAACATTTGTTGATCAGAGAAGTTATAAAATTTGACCAATATTATTGGGTCAATATTGATCATGCTTAATATTGTTGGGTCAATTTGGGTAGGCTAAGGTTTGATACTCGTCACTGAGTTTGATACTGGTCAAATATATAAAATTTTGTTGAAATCTCATGAGCACCTTCATATGTTCTTGCCAATCAAAAACTTCTCTCAGATTGTCGCATTGAACTGTGAGTCTTCCAAAATTGCTTCTCTTTCTTCAAAACCCTAAATGGATTCAAGAGACCTTGTAAGAGCATAAAAAATGGGTGTAGTTATGAGGGTCCTACTTTAGTCAAACCCTTATTCTTAGATAGTTTGAAATCAACACCCATGCAATTCAACACACAATCGAGTGTAATATGAACACCACAACTCTTATTCTCATCAAGTAGATGCAAACAACTATTAGATTATATATGCCATTTCATTGATCCTTTAGTTTTTGGTACAAGGGGTGCATACACTTCAATAAATGATATATAGTAATAAAATTAATGTATGTTTGGATATGAATTTCAATCTTTGGTCCTAAACGCATTAGCATGTTTGTGTATATATACTTTTTAAATTCGATTTAACTTTATTAACATGTAATCCGATAATCAAAAAGATATAAAATCCAATAAAAAAGTATAGGAAACTAATAAAACTAGGAACAAGGGTCAAGGGCCCTGTTGATGCTTCTAATTGTACCACAGGTGCTCTTAGTGTTGAAGAACACTTCTCATTTTAGGGTTTTGAGAATCCATGGCATGAGTTGCAGTTTGTGACTATTCACTGATTGTCTGTGGTGGAATAGAAGCAAAGTATGAAAACTGTCCACAATATTTATTTGATTTAGTGGTTGGGAGTCACTAGGGTCTATACTATTTGAATACTTAAATATTATGAGGATTCAGTAGTTAAACTAAATGATTATTAACAATGACCTCTAAGCTAGAGTGAATCTTGATAAAAATAAGAAAAAGGAAGGGTAAGGAAGAAAGAAATGTGATTGCAGGTTTTCATCTTAAATATTATAACAAAATTCCAATTACTTTGAGCACATTTGAACCAATTTATGTTATAAAACAACATAATCTCAAATTATATCATAAATCAGGCAAAATTCAAAGGAAAAATATGAATCATAAGTAAGAACCAAATTTACTTTAAAGGTTTGTTATTATGATCTGAATAGCCTAATATATCCAAATATAGAGCAAATAAAATGAAGTATATTTGAGATCTTTATAGTCAATTTAGCATTTAGCACAAATTGATAGCCCTCTGACAAAGAATGTAAAACAATAAGAATCATTCAAATTCAAGATAACTCCCTATAATTGAGAGATAGCATAGACATTTAACGAAAACTATCCAGACAATCTTTTCAGAATTCCTTAGTTGTATTAAATGCTCCTAGTATCAATTGCTCAAAAACTCTCTCTTTACAAATGGTAACCATCTACCTATTTATAAGAAACATAGGTGGCTAACCAGTTAACTTTTAAAAATATCTAGATGTGGATAAGGATAGCTATCTTTGATACAAAGCCACAATGTGAAAAAAAAAATCATGCCAACTTGACAAGAAAGAGTATATGCTAATAAAGTAGCATATAATTTACAAAAAGAATATTCTTTTAGAAATTTCATTAGTGGGTCCTTCCAATTAGCCCTGTCTGAGGAAGTCTTTCAACTTGGTGTATTGCTCCTTGATCAGATCAAAACCCACTGCAGGCTTCATTAGACAATCCTCTTCTTTATTTGCTAACTTGTCAAATTCACTATCTGCCCAAGATACAAGTTCCTTGACACATTGTGCTTCTGTAATTTGCTTCCCTACAAAAGTAATGGTATCAAGGGTCTTCTGGTTGTACTTAGTTGAATGACCTTGGTTGTCTTTGATGCCTTGGGTGTGGGTACCATCCCTCTGCTTGAAGTCTTCATCATCAATCAGGCCTTAAGTAGTGGTTTGAGAAGGGTTATTTAATAGATTCCCCAAAAGTTTCTCAATCATGTTTACCAAGTCTGTGTCTCTCTTGATGAAGTCCTTAACATCACTGCTCCAGGTGATCAAATCTTCTTGTTTATCTACCAAAATTGCCATGAGGATGTCCAGATGTCTGAGTTTGATAATCTCAAAGTTCAAGGCCTACTTTGTCTTATGTACCTTGGTGAGCTCCTCCATTTGAGCTTGAGAATTCTGCCACTGGGTGATTAAGGCTTGTGCCATCTCAACTTGATGGTCTAAAGCATTCAATCTAGAATTGATGCTTTTCAAATTCTTGAATGCATCCACCAAGGATTTATTCAACATTTGCAATATATTTTTAGGAATTGTCAAGAAGACCTGAGCTTCCAAATCTTGCTTTTCTATTTCCAAGTTGAGAATTTTTTGTTTCAATCCTTGAGCTCCAGCCAAGGTCATTGTTGATTGGGCTAGTACCACACTAGCTACATCCTCTTGAAAGATAAGATGCTTCCCTATTGCCTGCTCTAGAATAGGAGTTAAGCCTGTAAATGGCTCCACCTTATGATAGGTGAACTCCTCAGTACCAATAGTAATTTTTTTGGTCACTACTCAAGAGTTGATGTCTCTAGATTAAATTGGACCTGAAGATCAAACTCTTTCACCTATGGTTGTTCAAGAATCTCTACATTTGAACTCCTAGAGGCTCCTGGGGTGCCAACCCATTGGCTTTCCTCGTTGTGAAGAATCTGGATGTTTCTCTTTGCTTGTTTATTTAACATATCCTGAATCCATGGCTTGACATTATCCTGAACACCTATGTCCACTCGACTCAGAGCCAGTGAAGGAGAAAGAGGTGGGATTTTCTACAACTTCCCATAAACAAACCAATTAGGAATGGTTGGTTCATAAATAGGATTCTCATCACTGAAGAGATTTATTTCACTAGTAGGGTGAGTGAAAGTTAACTTAGGCCTCTTTCTTGGAGCCAGAGGAATTAAGGCTAATTCTATTTGTCTCTTTCCACTACCCAATGTAACCAATTCCTTGCTTGCTTCCTCAAATGGGTCTTCTTCCTTATCCAAACCATAAGTAGCCATGATGTTAGCAAGGGCACTCTCCACTGTTTCTCCAGTTTCCAAAGTAATTATGCTGATAACTTCTATTGGGGAAGAAGGCCTTGGTGGGGATACCTAAATTTAGAGGCTCTCAACAAGGCTTTGCTCAATCTTGGACTCTTCACTTATAACTTTACCTTTTCCTTTTGCATCCTCAAGTTGCTCAATTTGAGATGACTTTGTCAATTCTCTTTGTTGAGGCTCAGTAGATTGTCCCTCAATAGGTGGTTCTTGATGTGTAGTCCTAGATGGTCCTAGCAACAAGTGATACTATAAAAGATGTAACTACCATATTTCTCCTAAAAGCTTATTATCCTTGACCAGCTTACGTTCTAAAGTTATGTTTTAGTTTTTAACCCTAGATAGGACTTTTTCAAAGTTCTTTGCCTTTGTATAAATACCATCTCCTACACTTGGTTGATGCTTATACTCAGTCTTTAGGACCTTCTTATCCTGAATATGGTTAACCACTCTATTATTGGGGTCCCACATCTTAAGATCATCTAATTAGAAATCAAACGAGTTCCTATGTACCACCATGATCTCCAACTATTTCCAATCCTTGATTACAATTCTACCAATGTCCAGTGGGAAGGGCTGAACTTGAGCCTTTTTATTCTTCTTGCAGTGCCAATCTATGCCCTAGATGATTTGATGAGCAATTTCTTACTCTGTAAGCACTAGGAACATATATGGGCAGTCTGTATGGTTAGACCATGATTCCTTCTATCCTTATTACAATGCAATCTGGATAGAACCACACATCCCCCATGGTCTCCACTTGTTTTTTGATTAGAGGATGAAGTCTAGGTATATGAATACTAGTGATTGTCTCAAAAATGACTGAGACGACACCATCACATATGAATTTCATATTATTCCTATATTTGAAAATATTTAGTTTGGAATAATGATGGGAAATGGTAGTCCTACCATCAGGGGACCAATTTTATATGCCAAGGAAATTAATAGAGGCCAGGAGTGAGTCTAAGAGGTAAGACATCATAAAGAAATGTCTTGAGGTCTTTCTCTTGATAGCTATAAATTATTTGGCCAAGAAGAAACTTATTAAGTCTCCAATAGGAGGGGTTAGGTTCCGCTCCAACATGCAATGGATATAAGACATCTAGACCTTACTCACATAAGTTGTATAAGAGGCACCAAAGACTCTATTCAATAAGGTCATAGCTACCCTAACACCCTCTCTAAATTGGGTAATAGGAATCTCATCATTAGGGGTCCTGAAAACATGGGAACCTTGGATTAACCAAGGTGAAAGAACTAAATATAGGTTTTGGGAATTTGTATATTCTCTCAAAGATGGAAGATCAACATGAGGTAAAGGGAGCTTATATTAAGTCTCAAATGCCATGGGAGCTATGCATGCAACTTTATTGACATTTACTTCATGAATAATCCATTCTCCATCTACTCTATAGTAAAAAAAAATAGGAACAAGAAGGTCAATGTAATGCATTACCTCTAGTTTAGCAGTTGCATGATGAAGGCCTACCATTTGAATTGATACTAAATCCTTGTATCTTTAATACACTAGAGCATTCCTCTTTTCTTCCTAGGAAATTTGTTGTAACTCTTCGACAAAGAAGAATAATTCGAACCAATTCTTGATTCCATGTACATTTAATGCTGTTGAATCCAACTCTATGTCTCTAAAGACCGTTCCTTCACCATCTAAAGTTAGATAAAGCTCTATGTCAATCTTATATGTTACCTACCCACTGCCATTGATAACAGGGGAGCTTATATGGTAGGATTCCATGCCTTTTGTGGTAATTTTTCATAAATGCCATTTGAAGAGTGACCATTGGTTTTCAAAAGTCCCTTTTATTTTGCTTTGAAAAGCCAAATCCAAGTCCTTGCATTTCATTTGTTCTTGATCTTTGAGCTTATTGATTGTGCCATGTGTCAAGCTTTTAAGGCCTTTGAAAAGTCTTCAATTTTATCATACCATTGGATCAAATCCAGCGAGCAAGTGATCCCCATTGGATCTTGCAAGATGCTTTTCCTTTTAATCAATAAAAATGATTTAGGCCAATATTTTTTTGTCTTAATCTTGACTTCGTAAGAATACTAAGAATTTATTAAAAGGATTTAGAAATGCCCCCTTTGATTAGGCTTAAAAAATTATCTAAGTTAAATTTGACGAGTTCAGTCCCGTCAAATATGTCCTCGCAGACATCAAATGACAAGGGCGAACCTATCAAATTTAAGACAATAAAATCTTTCTGTTTCAATTTAAATTTGATGGGTTTGGTCCCATCAAATATGTACTCATAGACGTTAAATGATGGGGGCAAACCTATCAAATTTAAGACAGTAAAATATTTTTGTTTTAATTTAAATTTGACGTGTTTAATCCCTTCAAATACATCCTCACAGATGTCAAATATTGGGAGTGAACCTATCAAATTTAAAACAATGAAATTTATTGATCCAATAACTGAATGCCACGTGTAAAACCATCAAGAGATCTCAAAGCTTTGAGGATTATCTAAGTTAAATTTGATAGGTTCAGTCTTATCAAATGCGTCCTCATAGATGTCAAATGATGGGAGCAAACCTGTCAAATTTTAAAAAAATAAAATTTATTGATCCAATCACTAAATGCCATATGTAAAACCATCAGGAGATCTCAAAGCTTCAGGGATTGTCTAAGTTAAATTTGATAGGTTCGGTCTCATCAAATACGTCCTCACAGACGTCAAATGGTGGGAGTGAACCTATTAAATTTAAAACAATGAAATGTATTGATCTAATAATTGAATGCCACGTGTAAAACCATCGAGAGATCTCAAAGCTTTGGGGATTTTTAAAGTTAAATTTGATAGGTGCAGTCTCGTCAAATACATCTTCACAGATGTCAAATGATGGGAGTGAACCTATCAAATTTAAGATGATAAAATATTTATGTCCAATGAATGAGTGCCACATGTAAAACCCTTTAGGAGATCTTGAGGCTTTCAGGTTGATGTGCACCATTGGATTGAGAACCTCCAAGGCAATGTGAATCATTGGATCAAGTCCTGAGTGGTTAACAACTATTAATGTCCTTTTAGGTGTCAGATTTAATTCACACCATTGGATTGAAATCTTCGAGCAAACAATCATTGTTGGATCCAATCTTGAGTGGTTAACAATTGTTAACTTCCTTTTGGTTGTCAGATTTAATTCACAGCATTAGATTGAAACCTCTGAGCAAACGATCACCATTAGATATATAAAAAGGCATTTAAGATTTAAATTAATACCCGATCATGTTTTAAGTTTAGTCTAAGGTTTTATATTACTATTCAGTCATATTTTAAAGAAAAAACATATTTGAAGCTTAATATAAAGTTAGACTTAGGATCATGTAATCAAAAGGAAATAAAATTTCCCACTAGTATTTTCCCACAAATGTTTAAAGTTAAACCCTTTTAAGATTTGTTCCTTAGAAACCTTAGCTTCTTCCATGGAACTTGCAACTAATCACCTTGAAGACAATTATTAGCAATTTTGAACTATGAAACGTAAACATGATCAAATATATCAAAGCACATGTTCCTCTTTCATAATTGATTTGATTTAAAAAAACCAAGATAAGATAACTCTTCACATTCAGTCCATAATACAGACTTTCTAGAAATAAATACATGGGTCCTCCTTTCAAAAAAAGATAGGGGGTGTTGGTCTCAACAGGACCCCAAAAATTGAATGACAAAGAATTATAGGTTGATCTTGATGTGACCAAGATTGAACTGATTAATCCTAGAGAGAGAAATACCCTATATAATGTTTTAGATATTCCAAGAGTGTCTAAGGACGTTCTAGGGGAACAAATAGTTAATTTATAGGTTTTACAAGCATTCTAGATTGAATGTTTGTATTATCATTGACCTGCAGTAAATATAAATTAAATTTACAAGGAAAACATAAGGCAAGGGAAGGCAATACGGAGCACATCACAAGGTAAAACATGCCAGTAAGATACTTATATGAATCAATGATCTATACGTAAAAAAACACACTAATGGCATGATAAATAACTAGTCATGTACCAAAATTAGGTGTGTATATAGTTCCTCACTTTGATGTGTGTGCATGTGTACATATCAAAGTAAAAAAAAACAAGTGTACCTAGAATTGTGGATGAAACC
Source organism: Torreya grandis (assembly GCA_037957365.1). Taxonomy (NCBI): domain Eukaryota; kingdom Viridiplantae; phylum Streptophyta; class Pinopsida; order Cupressales; family Taxaceae; genus Torreya; species Torreya grandis. Next base: position 362,056 of record JARHVA010000872.1, read on the forward strand.
TGTAAGTGTTACTCAAAACCAATACTATATATGATAATGAACTTATTGATGTTTTTTTTACAAACACCATAGGTTGGGGTATTCACCCTCTCATTTTAGGATCACCATATATGACCTAGGGCATGAGTTACATTTTGTAGTTTTCTAATGGATCATAATAGTGGAATATATTGGTATTGCAATGTGGCCTCACATCTCTTTGAAACTAACCTATGTGATTAGCTAACATTATGTGCAACAACACTTGAAACTAAATAAAACACAAATATTAACAATGATGTCTATCTTAATTTACAATGACCTAAATTTGATAAAAAAAATAAAAAGGACAGAAAGGTAAGGCAGAAAAGGATATTTTCATATTTTTTGCTTAGCTTTTATTTGCCAAAGTAAACATAACCTAATATCTATTTCCATAAGTAAACCAATATTTGTCAACCCTGGTGAACACTCAAATTTATAAAAATATGGTGCAATAATCTAATGATAATTTAACAATGAGTAAATTTCATAGGTATCACTTATGACAAGATGATCTATTATAGAAAATAACATTTGCTTGTCCATTCAAAAATATTTAATAATAAACACAATCTACTAGTGAAATGATCAAAATGACTATTTCCCAATGTAAGAAGAAGAAAAAGGAATGCAAGAAGTTCAGTTCAAAGAGTTGGTTGATAAATGACAAGATACATTTTTGAAAACTATTGAAAATATGAGAATCAAACCAAATTTAGATACCCATAACTATGGAGGAAGTTTGATCCCTAATACTATTATTATTTGGATCACAGGGCTAGAGAAGTATTTTAACTATGAGTACATAGATGACCCAAAAAGAGTGAAGTTTACCTGCACCAAGCTGAAGGGACATACATATTTTTGGTGCGATTATGTGTAACTCAAAAGGTAGAGAAGTGGAAATTACCAAAACAAAACTTGGGACATAATGGTCACAAATATGAAAGGTATATTTATACATTTTGATTATCAACTAAGTTTATTCTAAAAGTTACAAAATTTGAGACAAAAGGATCTAAGTGTGAAAGGTTACATAGAGAATTTTTTAAGCTCACCATTACAAATCATCATGTGGAGGATGATCAATAAAAGATATCAAGGTATGTAAATGGACTTCATGTTTCAATTCAATCTGAGTTTGGAATGTTAAAATTGAAGTTAGTATACTAAGCCTATCAATGTCCATTGAAGGTAGAATAAATGTTGTTAAGGAGGCAATAAAATACATCTAGAGGTAGAGGAAGGTTCTCATGCATAAGATCATAACCAAATAGTGGTAAAGGAAAACATACTCATGAAATAGAAGCTAACACTTCTACAATAATAATTTGACCTAAATAGGAAGAAGGTATTCTTCTAAAGGAATAAGATATTTGATAGAGGAAGAGGTAAAGGATCCATGGGTATGTACTTTGAATGTGGAGATGTTGGACATAGAGAGTTTGAATGTCCTAAAGTATCTAAAAAGATCAATGCAATAAATGAAGCAATCAATCATATTTATTATGCAGATGAAGAAAGGGTTGCATTCCAAACTCACATGGAGGAATCAACGCATGGTGAATCCCTTACAATGAAGATAATGTTGTTAAAACTAGCCAAGAAGGACAATGAGTTGGTACAAAGAAACAATATTTTCTAGACTATATGAAAAGTGATAATTACGTGTTATAAGGTTATTGTTGATAGTGGTAACATGGATAATTTATTTTCAAATTAAATGATAGAAAAAAATTGGTTTGAAAGAATAGTGCATCTCAATCCATACAAGGTTTTTTGGTTACTTAAGGGTCATCAAGTGTTAGTTAATGAGTAATGTATGGTTAGTTTTTAAATTGGGTCTTACAAAGATGAAGCATTGTTTGACATAATGCGCACAGTTGTATGACCATGGCAGTTTGATAGGAAGGTCATGTATGATGGTAGATCAAATGCATGCACACTTGTGAATGATGGTAAGAGGTTCACATTGAGCCTTTTGAATGAAATAGATTAAGAGGTGGACAAAGGTCCAAAGGTTATGTTTATTTTCAACAAGAAATTATTGAAGGAGGAAAAGAAGGAGAAGGCATGCTTTTATTTCATCCCTAAACCGATGGAAATTGTGCTTAAAAAAATGTGAGTGTAATTCCATTTGAAGTGCAAAATATCTTGAATGAGTTTGCTAAAATTGTTTCTAAATATTTATCAGATGGATTTCCACCTATGATAAGCATTATTCTTCATATGGATCTAATTTTTGGATCTATTTTTCTAAACAAAGAAGTGTATAGGTTAACACCTAGGGATAATGAGGAAGTGAAGAAGAAAGTACAAGAATAGTTGGATAATGTTTAATAAATAAGTTTTATCCCATGCATAGTTCCAACACCATTGGCCCCTAAAAAGGGTTTATATTAGCGAATGTATACAAATTCAAGAGAAATTCTCAAGATCGATATCATAGATATCCGTTGCCAATGATAAATGATTTAATGGATTGTTTGAATGGAGCAAGGTACTTCACAAAGATTGATTTAAAGAGTGGATATCACCAAATCAAAATTAGAGAATGTGATGAGTGGAAAAACACATTCAAAACAGAGGATGGATTGTATGAGTGGCTTGTTATGCCATTCAAGTTATTAAATTCATTTAGTACATTCATGACACACATGAGTGAAGTGTTGAAACCTTGCTTGGGTAAGTTTGGCATTGTGTATTTAAATAACATTTTGATTTTCAATCATATAAAAGAATAATATTTTTTGCATTTGAGGTTGGTGTTTCAAAGGTTAAATATGGAGAAGTTTTTGGTCAATTTAAGGAAGTATAGTTTCATAAAGGAGGAGATGATCTATTTGGGATTTGTAATCTCACATGATGGGTTGAAAATGTACCCCAAAAAGGTAAGAGCAATTGTTGAATGGATATCATCTATAATAATTTTTGAATCTATAAGATTTCACAAGCTATCAAGATTATATAAGAAATTTATTAGGAAATTCAATGGTATATGTGCATCCATTTTGAAAACAATGATAGGTGATATGAAGACATTTGAGTGGACTATTATTGTAGAGAAGAGTTTTCAAATTTTGAAGAAAATAGTGATAGAACAACCATTATTAGCATTCTCAATTTTCAACAAGGTATTTAAGGTTGATTATGATTTTAGTGGGACAACCATAGGAGCAATATTGAGTCAAGAAGGTAAGCCCATTGTTTACTTTAGTGGAAAGTTAAATAAAGTAAAGTGGAAGTATTTTATTGATGATAAAGAGTATTACACTATGATACAAACTCTTAAGAAGTGGAGGCATTACTTATTTCCCAAAGAGTTCATGTTGTAAATGAATCATCAAGCTCATAAAAAGCCAAGGTAAATTAAAAAATAGATGAAGTGGGCTAAGTTCCTTCAAAGTTATATATTTGTTTTGAAGTATAGGAGTGGGTAGTGAAATAAGGTTACAAATGTTTTGAGTAAGAGAGTTAGTGTGATGAATGAAATGAGAATATAAGTCATTAAGTTTCACTCAGTGAAGGAGTTGTATGAATTAGATTTAGATTTTTGAGATGCAAGGACAAAAAAGAAGAATCCAAGCAGCATGGATAGGACTTCATGGCTAAAATATTTTTGTAGGATAGTTTTTTTATTAAGGTAAAGGTATGGATTTTCACTGGGTCTTGTCTTATTACAAAATTGAGACCCTAGGCCAAAGAGAAAAATAAAACACACCAGTTAACATTAATGTAAAAAAAGGTTATGTACCAACATCTAAAAATAAATTAGAAGTAACAAAAACACAACCTAAAAAACAACACAAGACAAACAAGTTTGCATAGTGTACTTAATGACATGATTCCATTTCTTAACTAGGTTATTAAAGATGATCTCCATATCCTCTATTGTCTTGTTTTTCATGTCTACATCCTTGCCTTTATCATCACCTCTAGTTATCTTGCTCAAATAGACCTCAATATGTTGTTTCTTGCTAGGTTTTATAAATTCCCTTAGCACATTAATATTAGAGATACATTTTTTTATGGTCATCTTACTTATCTATAATAGTTGTTGAATATGACCCTCCGTAATCTTCCTATCACTCTTCAACCTTTCCAACCTAGCTTCTATTTCATGAAGTCTTGTACCCTCCCCTTCATCTATTTTTTTTGCTATTGTGAACGAGGAACACCAACATCCGTATTGTTATTCTTCTTGTCTTTAAAAATATAGGCCAACAAACTTTTGTGCAAAGCTATATCCTCCATTAGATATTAATTTTATCCTGGAAATTGGTAGCTGAAACAACATCGTCATATCCCATCTTCATTTTACCCTTCCTAGGTTCCTCCACAAGGATATTATTTTGTTTTAAATTTGTAGTCCTAGCAATAAACTCAGAATCCTCCTTGGGAATGTGAACCAAAAACTTCAACTCCTCTTCTTCCTCCTCCAACTCAACCATCTTGTCTTTGTCATCCTTAGAGTCTGACACAACAAAAGCTTTGGTTTTCTTAACAAAAGATTTGGATGAATTAGAAATAGGGGATATAACTGGGACCTTGATGGAAATGGTTTTGATATCAAGACTTTTCCCCTTACCCTTGGAATTAGATTTAAGCACACCCAAGGGGTCCATTAGTCTAACAGTAGAGGAGGGTCCAACATCAAGTGATTTTTCATAATTATACAAAAGTAGTATGAGGGCTTGGTGATGAGGAATAGGACATTACGAAGGTGCATTTCATTAATAGAGTGCTCCAAAGACAATACCAAACAAAATAGAATGGACACCAGAATATTGTGTCAAAAGTGATTTAAAAGAGCAAAGTGATAATAAAACACAACTCTATACCTTCCATCCAAAGTAACATACTTCATAATTTGTCAAGCCACTTCAAGATAGGGATTAGGTAGCACTTATCAAAAGTAACCCTCTTGATATAGCATAAGTACCTCGTCAAGATTATGTATTTGTTTCATCTCCTCATCCCTTTCTTTTTTATTCCTGTAAAACTTTCTCTTGTGAGTGATCATACCCATGACCTAGGCAATGAGATCTTCAGTAACAACAATGGTATTGTGCAACCATTATAGCCATGAGTAAAATCTAGGGAACTATGGGTGTCAATACCCTTGATTCCCAGATTCTCTCCATATAATTAGTAATCCACCTGTCTTCCATAATCCTCAAAACAACTCTTTTTTCTTTGCAAGATCCATCAAGGAGGGTTCAGTTTGATAGAGGTCCGCTCCCATTTTGGTAATTGGCCAAACAATATAAACAATAATGTAGTCATTGTTGCCAATCTAACGATAATGAACACTATCATAGGCATAATTGATACAAACCAAAATAATAATTACATAAACACTCTCCATTACATCAATGTCATGATTACAAATATTTGTAAGGTGCTTGAAGATACATCGCCACAATCTTCTATTGATTCCCATGCGCCAAAATAACTTCACATAATCATTGATGTTGATGTTACCAAAATCATAGTGTTGAGTCAACAACTTACAATAATTAAATTGAAGTCTATTGATCATGCAAACATAGTTATAATGACACGCCTTAACCATGCAATAAATAATAGAAGAATTGGGGATTTTTTAAAATAACATAAAATGTCACATGCCAAGGAGCATTCGTCATGTAAAGATATACACTCCCACCATAGATTAAATCAAATTGTTAATTTATCATCTTTAATGATTTAGAAGACCTAAATAGGTAAATTAGAATCCTTCAACCACTTAGAGTTGTCTTGAATTTGGGTTTTCATATTCGCGAACCGGTCTGCAACTTTTTATCCTCCCTCAAAATATACATAATAAAAGTTCGTTGGAAGTTCCCCATAATATCATGTATCTCATAGATGTATCAACAATTGTCTAGGTTGGATAATTCTTCCCAAGAATACACTTAATAATATTTTAATAATCACCTTCAATGCAAATGTATCTAGATCCCACCTCTTTAGCAAGTCTGATCCCCCACAGAGTAGCTAAAGCTTTTGCAAAGTGACTGGTTTGGATCCCAAAATTCTTGTTAGCATGGGTAAAAGGAAATTTATTTATTTATAGAATGTCAATTATGTAAATAGGAGAGAAAAATTATGAAGACACAAGAGGAAAAGACAAAATAAAACCAAAGACACATGCAGAAATGAAGAGTTATGAGAGAAATTGAAAAACTTATATAATCAAGTGTACGAAGAAGGAGAAAGCAGGCCATTTATTCAATGAAATACATCCTTTATGGTCTCATTATGAGTTTGTTTATTCTTCTTCTCCATTTATCAATTGTATCATTTATTGTTATAGCTTGCAAATCTAGTTAGTTGTTTCTTACCACTAAGCTATTAGCTAAGGCCATTTATTCAATGAAATACATCCTTTATGGTCTCATTATGAGTTTGTTTATTCTTCTTCTCCATTTATCAATTGTTTCTATCATTTATTGTTATAGCTTGCAAATTTAGTTAGTTGTTTCTTACCACTAAACTATTAGCTAAGGCCATTTATTCAATGAAATACATCCTTTATGATCTCATTATGAGTTTGTTTATTCTTCTTCTCCATTTATCAATTGTTTCTATCATTTATTGTTATAGCTTGCAAATTTAGTTAGTTGTTTCTTACCACTAAGCTATTAGCTAACAATGGTGTGGTTGTTGTCACGAGCATGGATCTCATTTTTTTTAAGGTGGAGTATGAAGATATCATTGGAAAAGGGGAAGAAGGTTTTGAATGCATAGTAGCTATTGTACATGGCTGAGATTTTGGCATAGGCATTTAGAGTTATCAATAACGAGCCTTTGAGTGTGGTCTGTTATTGCAAAGATGGGTCAAAGTAATGACAAAGATGAAATGGTATCTGGATGCTACACATATTCCTCTTGATATCTTGGTGCACGATGTTAATTAAAGTTCACATTGAGTGTAAGGTTCTAAACATTAACTCATGGAGCTCAAGCTTACAAAGAACGTGATCCATATCTGTAAGTGCAAAACTACAGTCAATTTCCATATTTTAGAAATTACTGGCCTACATACTCGTGTGGCTTCAGTCTACAAAGGTTGGGGTAATTGATTTCAATATTTCTCTAGACTTTGCATCGTATTTCTGGGGATGATGGCACCCTGTAGATAACCAAAGTTTTATAACCTGTCGGCAAAGCTTAACAGTGAGTCGCCTAGAGTTTTCTAACATGGTAAATAATATGATGGAGTTTGTGTATGGTGCATATGTGATATATAAATGTTCATTTATGGTTATCAAAATGGAAGGTTCTAATTGTTAACATTTGCATTGAGAATCGTAGGCTTAACTAGGAATGCGAATAATTCAAAAGAAATCTTTCTATTACTACTTTTACAGGTGTTGAGGTAATGGATCCCACGAGTTAACTGGCTGACAAGACCATATTTCTCTTTGACTTGCCTGGCATTTTATTTTCAATCTTGCATTCATGAAATAAATTAACAGTTGAGAATATATATGGCAGGATTTTAAAGACTGTAAATTGGAATGCATGGAAACATATGTAACATTCATGGAAATGCATGTAACGGTTACCCGAGTCATACATACAAGTATGAAGATGTTTCCCATGAAAGAATAATAGTAACAGTTCAAAATGACTTCTTTGGATAGACAATGAGATTTTATTTGGAAGATCAGCAAGTCAAAGCCAATTATTACACAATAATCGCCCCCTGTAAAATGTGTATGTATTTAGGGGTTGTTGTGGGAGGTAATTCAGTTTGTAGATTCAAGGAATATAAAGTGGAAGCATGGGAAAGAATTATTTCCACTACAGCTAGCATATAAATTATTCATTTCTCTTTCTACCCTGATGTTTGCTCATTATTCAATTATATGTTGGGAAATTTTTATGTCAAGGGTTATAATTTTGTAAAATAGAAATGCAAACGATGTTGTTTAGAGTAGGTAGTTGTAGAAGAGGGGGACTCCAACTAAAGGTCGTGGAGAGTAGGAGTAGTTTAGTTACTTAAAATGCATTTGTAATGAAACAAAATTGTGAAAAAAATAATTTATTAGGACTTTTGAGTGTCTCAGGACAAGACCCTTGTTTAAGTCTAGGTGAGTGTTAACATGGGTAAATGGAAATTAATTTATTTATAAAATGTCAATTATATAAAAAGGAAAGAAAAATCATGTAAGACAAAGGGAAGAGGAAAAGATAAAATAAAGCCAAAGAGACATGCAGAAATGAAAAGTTATGAGAGAAGTTGAAAAACTTATATAATCAAGTGTACGGAGAAGGAGAAAGGAGGCCATTTGTTCAATAAAATACATCAATTATGATCTCAATATGAGTTTGTTTATTCTTCTTCTCAATTTATCAATTATTTTTATAGCTTGCAAATCAGGGTACTTTTTTTTTGGCACTACGCTATTTGCTAACAATTCCTAGTAAAAATAGTAATGATATTATCCTTGTCGTAGCTTAGAATCGCTCTACCACCTGCCAAGCCTAGATTTCCTTTAAAAGAGCCATCAAAATTCAATTTAACCCATCCAAGAGAGGGTAAGATCCATTGAGTCATACTTCTAACATGCTTTTTATGTTCCAAGGATTGACTAGTAGTCACATTGAATTCCCAAGTAACAACTAGAGCAGATTCAAAATCATTAGTCTTAAGAAAATTAGATTGTTTAGAAATGACCAAGTTATCCTTTAATAAATTTATTAATTTAAGAGCAACTATATCACTTTAGGAATCAATTTTTTATTCCATAACTTCTCCCAAGGAAAACCATTAGGGGTAGCTTCAATAGCCACAAGATAACCTGATTTAATCGAGAACTAACCATCCAAAATCTTAGCCCATATGAGATCATCCTTCTCCGTAGATTTATCAATGAAATAACTTATTAGAAAAAAATTAAGATCTTAAATTATTTGACTCTAATTAGGAGTAGCATAATCCAACTGTAACATCTTCCATTATCTCCCCACAACACCATCAAAGGTGTAATCCTACAGAATATTCCCATACTTCATTTTAATGTGAACCTAAATTTCATTCCATGATGGAGTCTAGGCAAGAGGAGTGTTAAGGATCCATCTGTCCTCCTAGAACTAAACCTTATCTCCTATACCAAATCATCATTTAGTCCCTTTTAAGATAATATGTCGACATCTGATTAACCAATTCCAAAAGGAGGAGCCTTGGGGGAGATTGTCAGTGTGGATCCAAGCAATGTTATCCTATTGAGTCAAATATTTATTTGTAGTATAGTTTTTTATTCAAAGGATAATGTTGTATATACCTCGAGGTTCAATGAGGGAAAATTTAATGAGAGAAAATAATAATAGAGGCTTAATTGAGTATTTGTGTGTTGAGAATTCAAAGAAAGTTTCTTATAACTCTCTTTGTGCACTTCTAACTATGTGGGTGAAATTTTTTGTAGAGTGCCTAGTGTGTATTGTCATGTAACTGAAGATAAAATAAGTAAATCTAATTCCCCCCATTTGAGGTGTGGGATAACCTACATATCAATCATCTCAAATGAAAGGATTACACATACCATGTGTAACATAGAAACCATAAAAGTGGTAATGTATAATCAAGAGATAATATCATGACTAGGAATGACTTGTATATGTAGGGATCTCTAGGACATGACACACACAATGGTCGACCATGAAAATTAGTGATATGAAAAAACCATAGAAAATTAGGCCAAGTTATAAAATTACTTGTAAAAACATAGGGGATAAATTTGGTGGCCTATCAAATATACACGATGCAGTTTTGATGGTATGCCAATTTGATGGTAGACTTGTAGCCAATAAATCCATCCGAGAAGAGACAAATGCCAAAAATAGGTGTAATTAACTCATAAAAAAGTCAAATAACGCTCAAAATCTAAAATGGATGGAAATCTAAAGACATCTAGAAGGTAGAAGGCTAGAGAGGGAAGTGAGGGGTAATAATTGTACTAACATTAGCCAAATATAGACAAGTGGAACAAGATTTTAAAAATGGGTAGAAGATGTTAAGGAAAAGAAATTTGTAACAAATTTGGGTGTCTACAATAATTTGTCTTTGATATAACTAATTTTTTATATCTTATAATCATTGCATGAATGTAAAGTGAAGCATATTTTATCACAAGTAAATTTTAAACATGCTCTACACCATTGTCATTAGAGAGGACACCTAAAATTGTTTTCTACACAAATCTCAATGGCCTATTTTTATAATTTGAAACACACCTACAATTTAGGATATTCTTAAAGTCGTCATGTCTTGTTAAACACATTGAATGGATAAAATATTAAAGTTCTTAAAAACATGTTTATATGATGATTATCTTAATGAAACCGAATGAGGCATATATATTGGTGATTCACAATTTCTTGTCAACAATATTTACATTTTGGAGATGGACATATATTTGTTTCAAAGTTTTTGTTTTTAAATCTTGTGAATTGATTTTATAAAAAAATAAATATTTGAGATAAGTATGTATAGATACACACATACACACACACACACACACAATGCTTCAATAATATAATATATCATTTTCAATAAAAAGTGTCAAAGTTTCAAAATATATATCATTTTCGAATAAGAATATTTAATACTTTCAAATTATAATCGTATTCTACAAATTTTATTAGTAAATTTATTATATATTGCTCACATATCTTCACATTAATTCAAAAAAAATTAAAAAATCATATAAAAGTCATTTTATGCTCTCCTTAAATATTTGACAAACTACAATATTAATATATCAATATATTAAAAATAACATTTAAAAAAATTAATAATATATCAAAACATAATACTAAAATATATTTATATTCACCAAACACAAATAATGCCATAATAATCTTATTACCCCACAAAATATCACACTAGAGATTCCAAACAAACAACTACACACTTCAAAATTAAATTAAAAAAATCTATGAAAAAACAAGTTTAATGTCCACAGGCCTTGGCATTCTTCCATATTCCTCATATAAGCATCCATAAATATCACTAACTCCGTACACTCCCAATTCTACCATGCATAAAACCATCATTATTCAAAAACAAATGTTGAAATAACATTAAGGTTTATTTAACCCCATCCTTTTGTTTTGTTTTATATACTTTTCATTATTTATATTCTAAAATTAATTTTCATATTCATTAAAGTCTATGTCATGGTGAATGTTTAATACTTTATACTCGACCCTTATTTTATTTTATTGGATGTTTTTGGATATAAGTGCTTGAGTAACGGCACACATAAAATTTGACATAGTTAATTAATAAATTATATATTTTATAATAATAGTATACCAATTTAATTGGGATTATGGATCTTCATATCTTAATTATGTTATAAATAAGAGGTATTGTTTGAGTATCAAATAATTATATTACAATTTTTTTTTTAAATTATAAGGATTATGGAGGTTATCTTTCGAAGTAGCTCAGTTATATAATTAAATATGTTATTGTTCATTTCACTTATACTATGTGGATATAATTCATTTTATTATTCTTAATTGTCAGTTATTATTGTTAATATGTTCATACTCTATGTTAAATTACTATGTTGAATTATAATTTATTGTTGTGAATCTAATGTTTCAATATAGTGATTCCATTACAAGTGATACAAGTGGCTCAATATGAGTAGAGTTTTTGTTACACATTTGAGCTACATAGGGAAGTGAAAATTAATATTCTATGTAAGTAATCTTTTTTTCATATAAATAATTTTTTAATTGTATTTTTAGGTAAAGTGAAATTAGGTTAACAACACTACATTAAACCAATAAACAAATGCAAAGTCAAATATAATCTAACACAGTAAAATAATAATAAATACAGACTCTATTTATACAAAAATAAGGGTTTAAGAAGCTTAAAACTTGACAAAGAAGGTTTTCAGAGGAATACCTGATTTATGACTTTCTTATGAAATGATCAAAAATAGGTTCTGAGGTAGTGAAAAAACAAACTTAGAAAGAGTGTAATGATATGATGATGTGCTAAAAATGACCACTTTTGAAATGGATTGATAGTGGTTGACCACTTTTGAGCTCGTTTGATATAGGCTATCTAGCCTAAAACTATAAAATGATGTTAGATTAGTCAAAAAGTTTGAGTATGTCTTCATCAAGTCCTACGAGTAATAAACCTCTATCAAATTGTCAATTTTATGTGTTCCTTCTCCTTGCTCCAAATCCTAATCAAATTCAATATACCTTGCAAGAGCATTAAAATTTTGAATAGTTATGAGGGGTCAACCTCAACCAAACCCTTATTGTTAGATAGTTTGACAATCAACACTCATATAGTTCATAAAACAATCCATTGTGTATCTGATGCAAGAGCATCTAGGTTCATGAACAATCTTACATCAACCAAAAACATTGATTGGGTTTTGTACATGTGTGTTTTTGTTTGTGCAACTTGTCAGCCATGTCAATAATGTTGTGAGTGTGAAAGAAGCTTGATAACAACCCTAAAAAAAATCAGGAGTCCAACATGTTATAAAATGCAAGTAAATATTGTATCAATCACCTCCTTGAGGATAAATGAATCATTTTTGGGATGGTAGTGAAACCACCACCAAATATAGGTGGAGGTTTCAAAAATGCAATTTACAGTAACCATAGTTTTACTTGTGTTGAAGGAATATGTAGAGTAACTACTTAGAAATTAAAAGCATGGTGTGTGGACAATTTTACAAGACAAAGGGAGATTGAAGAGGATTTTAGGGTGTTCATGCCAATAAATCAATATGTTGATCAAGTGTGGAACAAGAGTTGGGGAGACAATTAGGTATATTTTTTTTTGGAAATGGGAGGGTCCGAACTCCATGATAGAGTACAAAGAGATAGTAGAGTGTAGGTCAAGGAGAGAGAAGAAGAGCTCTAGATCCTAAAAATATTATGTATGTTCATTAAAGCTATTCCATGTGATTAATATTAAATGTCTTATTTATAGTTTAATGAGGGGAAGGGAGCGTGTATGTGTGAATCTTTGTAATATTATATGTTTATTTAATAAAGAGTGTGTGTTTGGTTTCCATATTAAGTTCTTATGTTTGAGTGTGTGTCCATTCTAGAGTGGGTGTAAGTCCTAGATAGGGAGTAAGTTATCCATTCATTTGGCCCATTTATTATCATCTACATCAATTGATATGGGAGAAAGTTTTTTAGGGGGTTGAGTGTGTGAGGCTCTTATTGATTCAAGTTACAGGCTGTGAAAGAGATGTTTGTATTGTTGTGAATATATGGCACATAGAGGAATATCTATTAGAGTATGAATGGAACCTAAATGTATATACTTGGTAGAGATGCCTAGAGGAATCTAAATCAGATTAGATGTAATAGAGATTGCACAAAGGAGAGGAACTATAGTTGTAAATATAAGTGATGATGAAGAAGAAGGAATGCAAGAAGTTCAATTCAAAGATATGGTCGATAAACCACAAGATACATTTTTGAAAACAATTAAAAAGATGAGAATTAAACCAAAGTTGGACACCCCTAACTATGGAGGAAACTTGATCCCTAAGAATCTTATTATTTGGATCACATGGCTCGAGAAGTATTTTGACTATGAGTAAATAGACGACCCAAAAAGAGTGAATTTTAGTTGCACCAAGATGAAGGGACATACATATTTATGGTGGGATCATGTGTAACTCAAAAGGTGGAGAAGTGAAAATGACCAAATCAAAACATGGGACATAATGGTCACATAGTTGAAAGGTAAATTTATACCTTTTGATTATCAACTAAGCTTATTCCAAAAGTTGCAAAATTTGAGACAAAAATATCTGAGTGTGACAGGTTACATAGAGGAGTTTTAAAAGTTTGCCATTACAACTCATCATGTGGATGATGATCAAGAAAATATATTAAGGTATGCAAATGGACTCAGTGTTTCCGTTACATATCAGTTTGGAATGTTAAAATTAAATTTAGTAGAATAATCCTATCGATGTGCATTAAAGGTAAAAGAAATGTTGTTAAGGAGGCAACAAAATACATCTAGAGGTAGAGGAATGTTCTAAAGTGTAAGAAGACAACCAAATAGTTGTAAAGGAAAACATACTCATGAAATAGAAGGGAGCACTTATAAAATAAGAATCTGACCTAAATAGCAAGAGGATAATTTGATAAAGGAAAAGGTAGAGTATTCATGGGTTGGTGCTTTGCATGTGGAGATGTTGGACATAAAGATTTTGAATGTCCTAAAGTATCTCAAAATATCAATATAAGAAATGAATCAATCCATTTTATTTATCATGCATATGAAGAAAGGGTTGCATTCCAAACTCACGCAGAGGAACCAAAGCATGGTGAAGCTCTTATGATGAAGAGAATGTTATTAAAATTAGCCAAGAATGAGAATGAGTTGGTGTAAAGAAAGAATATTTTTTAGACTATATAAAAAGTGGGAAGTAAGTGGTATAAGGTTATTGTTGATAGTGGTAACATGGATAATTTATTTTCAAATTAAATGATTGAGAAAATTTGGGCTAAAAGAATAGTGCATCTCAATCCATATAATGTTTATTGGTTACTTAAGAGTCATCAAGTGTTAGTTAGTGAGTAATGTATGGTTAGTTTTCAAATTGGATCTTATAAAGATGAAGTATTATGTGACATAATGCCCATGGTTATGACCATGATAGTTTGATAGAAAGGTCATGCATGATCGTAGATCAAATGCATACACACATGTGAATGATGGTAAGAGGTTCACATTGAGCCCTTTGAATGAAATAGATTAAGAGGTGGATAATAGTCCAAAGGTTATGTTTGTTTTCAACAAGAAATTCTTGAAGGAAGAAAATAATAAGAAGGCATGTTTTTATTTCATCCCTAAACTGATGCGAGTTGTGCTTAAAAAATGTGAGTGAAATTCCATTTGAAGTGAAAAATATATTGAATGAGTTTGCTAAAATTGTTTCTAAATATTTATAAGATGGATTTCCACCTATGAGAAGCATTAGTTGTCATATGGATCTATTTTTAAAAACAAGGAACCGTATAGGTTAACACCTATGGATAATGTGGAAGTGAAGAAGAAAGTACAAGAGTAGTTGGAGAAGGTTTAGTAAGGGAGTTTTAGCCCATGCACAATCCCAACACTATTAGCCCCTAAAAAGGGTCGAGATTAGAGAATATATACAAATTCAAGAGAAATTAACAAGATCGATATCATAGATATCCATTGCCAATGATAGATGATTTTATGGATTGCTTGAGTGGAACAAGGTACTTCATAAAGATTGATTTGAAGAGTGGATATCACAAAAAAAATATAGAGAATGTGATAATTGGAAAACCACATTCAAGACAAGGGATAGATTATATGAGTGGCTTGTTATGCCATTCAGGTTGTCAAATGCACTAGTACATTCATGACACACATGAATAAAGTTTTGAAACCTTATTTGGGATAAGTTTGGTATTGTGTATTTAGATGATATTTTGATTTTCAATCATATAAAGAAGATCATTTTTTACATTTGAGGTTGGTGTTGCAAAGGTTGAAGGTGGAGAATTTGTTAATCAATGTAAGGAAGTATAGTTTCATAAAGGAGAAGCTAATCTATATGGGATTTTTAAACTCACATTATGGGTTTAAAATATACCATGAAAAGATAAGAGCAATTATTGAATGGACATCATCTATAATAATGGTTGAAGCTATAAGCTTTCATAGGCTAGCAAGTTTCTATAGGAAATTTATAAGGAAATTTAATGGTATATGTGCACCCATTTTAAAAATAATGAAATGTGATAGGCAGACATTTGAGTGGACCATTGTTGTAGAGAAGAGTTTTCAAATTATAAATAAAACAGTAATAGAAAAACCATTATTAGCATTGTCAATTTTCAATAAGGTATTTCAGGTTGACTGTGATGCTAGTGGGACAACCATAGGAGAAATATTGAGTCAAGAACATAAGCCTATTGCTCATTTTAGTGAGAAGTTGAATGAATCAAAGTGGAAGTATTTTGTTGATGATAAATAGTATCACACTATGATACAAGCTCTTAAGAAGTGGAGGCATTACTTGTTGCCCAAGGAGTTTGTGTTGTACATGAATCATCAAGAACTATAATTCACAAAAAGCCAATGTAAAATAACAAAAAGCACATGAAGTGGGTCAAGTTCCTTCAAAGTTATTTATTTGTTTTGAAGTCTAGGAGTGGCCTCTAAAATAAGGTTACATATTCTTTGAGTAAGAGAGTTCATGTGAAGAATGAAATGAGAATATAAGTCATTGGGTTTCACTCAATGAAGGAGTTTTATGAAGTAGATTTAGATTTTTGAGATGCAAGGACAACAAAGAATAATTCAAGAAGCATGGATAGAACTTTGTGGTTAGAATATTTTTTTAGGATATATATTTTTTATTAAGGTAAAGGTGCGGGTTTTGATTGGGTTCTACCCTATTACAAAAGCTAGGCCCTAGACCAGAGAGAGAAATGAAACACACTAGTTAAGATTAACATAACAAAAAGGCTATGTACCAAAAACCAAAAAATAGCTTAGAAATAATAAAGACACAACCCAAAAAATAACACAAGATAAATGAGTTTACATATTTATGTACTTAATTACAATATTTCATTCCTTAACCAGGTTACTGACGATGATCTCCATATCCTCTGTTGTCTTGTTTTTAGCGTCTGCATCTTTGTCTTTATCAACACCTCTAGTTCTCTTACTCAAACGAACCCAATCTATTGTTCCTTATCAGGTTTGATAAATTCTCTTAGCACATTAATGTTAGAGATACATTTTTTTATGGCCGTCTTACTCATCTTTAATAGTTGTTGAATATGACCCTCTAGATTATTCTTCTCATTCTTCAGCCTTTCCACCCTAGCTTCTAGTTCATGAAGTCTCGTACCCTCCCCCCATCAATTTTTGTTTTGCTTTTATGAACTAGGAGAACCAACATTTGTACTAATATTCTTCTTGACTGTAAAAATATAGACCAAAAAACTTTTGTGCAAAGCTACATCCTCCATCATAGAATTAATTTTATCCTAGAAATTAGTAGTCAAAATAACATTATCATCTTCCATCTTCATTTTTCCCTTCCTATTTTCCTCCATATGCATATCATTCTACTTTAAATCTATAGTCCTAACAATAAACTTAGAATCCTCTTGGGACTATGAACCAATAACCCTAACTCCTCTTCTTCCTCCTCTGACTTAGCCACGTTGTCTTCGTCATCCTTAGAGTCTTAACACAATAAAAGCTTTGGTTTTTGATTTAACTTTTTAAGACTTAGTATATATGTAAATCCCATGTTATTAAAGAGCTGAGTATAGTAAATCGGTGTAGAAATATGTAATAAATATAGCCACTAATTTGTAATATAATTGACTTAATTTGACCTTTCTAAAAATAGCAATAAATAATGTAAATAAGAACTTAGTTGGAAAATCACTAAAATGAGATATTTGGAGGCTAAAAAATGAGACAGAGGCTGGTATAAGTGTCACAAATAGGATCCAAGTGTCAAAACCCCTCTTGGATAGTAGTTCCCTAATTGAACAATAGTGTCATGTGGCGCTAGTATCCCTATTTTGGTAGTAGTGTCCTCTATGTAGAACTATTTCAAGCTTTTGGTGCACCCTGTATCTAGGTCTATCAATCTTGTTCCTACACGCATGAGTTCTATACCTCTATGTATGACCTATTTTGATTGATTTTATGACCAAATCCTAATTTCATGTTGTTAAGTCATCTAGTTGATACATGCAATAAAGTGTGTTGTTAGTGGGTTAAGGTAGACATCCTCTTCACCCTGTTATGATGGGATTTGCCTACATATCAATAATCTGAAGAGGGATCAAACTTGATGTGCTTCTCCCCACCTAAGTGCTGGTGTAAGTGCAAGTGAAGTTAGTATGATTGTTAACTTGAGTACTTTGAATGTGCTTAAGACTGGAAACCTGAGTAATCTGAGCTTAGGACTATTGTAAATGGTTGTATGCATAAGTAGGGTAGAAAATAGATTGATAACCTTAATTGTGCACAACTTGTTTTAAGTTTGTATGTGTAATTTGCATCTGATTTACATCTAGTGGTTAGAGGGCTAAAAGTCATGTATATATATTGTTTTGGTGTTTATGCATATTTTAAAAGATGTCTAGGCGAACCCTAGGTGGTCTTATATTTTATAAGATATCCATTGGTAAAAAAAGGAGGGAAAAGAAAATAGTGCCAAAATTGGTACACTAGCACCATGTGGCACTATTGTCCCTATTATGGTGCTAGTATCTAAGTGGAATAATCGATGACATGAAGGGCCAGGATCTCAAAATGAGGGTATGGGATTGTTTTAGGGATGTTTAGGGATGTTTTTGGCCTACATGAAAGTTGTATAAATATGAAAATAAGGCCTAAGATAGGTCTAGGGTTAAGTTAGGGATATGTGGTCTCAAGTAGCACTCTTCGCACTCAAGTGTCATTTTTAGGTGATTACAATTTTCTTAACAAAATATTTGGATGAAGTAGAAATAGGGGATTTATTTGAGATCTTGATGGAAATAGATTTGATATTATGTCTTTTCCCCTTACCCTTAGAAGTAGATTTAAGCACACTTGAGGGGTCTATCAATATGACAGTAGAGGAGGGCCCAACACCAAGTGCTTTGGCATAATTATATGAAAACATTATGAGGGTTTGGTGACAAGGAAGAGGGACATTATAAGGTGCATTTCATTAATAGAGTATTTGAAAGAGATTAATAAGTAAAGTAGAATGGACACCAAAATATTGTGCTGAAAGTGATTTAAAGGAACAAAGTGATAAGAAACACAACTATATTCCTTTCATCCAAAGTAACACACTTTATAATTTTTTGGGCCACTTCAAGATAGGGATTAGGCAATGCTTCTTGAAAGTAACCCCCTTGATACAACATAGGTACATAGTCAGGCTTATGGAATTATTTCATCTCATCATCCTTTTCTTTTTTATTCCTTTCATACTTTCTCCCATGAGTGTTCATACCCATGACCTGGGCGATGAGCTCTTCAATAAAAACAATGGTAACATCCTCCATCATTATTGTGTGAAAATTCCTGCCATGAGAAAAATCTAGGGAAATGTGGGTGTCATTACCCTAGATTATTCCATATAATTAGTAAGCCCCCTGTCTTCCAAAATCCTCGAGACAACTTTGTTTTTCTTCATAGGCTCCACTAAAGAGGGTTCAGTTTGACAGAGGTCTCCTCCCATTCTAGTAATTGGCCAAACAAGACAAATAATAATGCAATCATTGTTGCCAATCTGATAGCAGTGAACACTATCCCATGCACAATTAATATAAATTGAAACAATAATAACACCAACACTCTCCCTTACATCAATGCCATGATTACAAATATTGGTAAGGTGATTGAAGATACACCGCCATGATCTCCTATTGATTCCCATGCACCAAAATAACTTCACATAACTGTTGATGTTGATGTTACCAAAATCGCAGTGTTGAGTCAACAAGTTACAATAATTAAATTGAAGTCTATTGATCATGAAAACATAGAATGACACACCTTAACCTTGTAATAAACAATAGGAGAATTAGATTTTTTTTTTAAAAACAACATAAGATGCCACATGCCAAGGAGCATTTTTCATGTAAAGGTCTACACTCCCACCATAGATTAGATTAACTTGTTGATTTATTATATTTAATGATTTGGATGACCTGAACAAGTAAATCAAAATCCTTAAACCACTTAGATTTTTCCTGAATTTGGGTTCCCATATTCGCAAACTAGTCTACAACTTTGTTACTCTCCCTCAGAGTATGCATAATAGATGTTCACTAGAAGTTCCCCATTATATCATGTATCTCATAGATGATATTAGCAATTGTCCAGGTTGGAGAATTCTTTCCAAGAATATAATTAATAATATTCTGAGAATACCTTTAATGCAAATGTATCTGGATCCCATCTCCTTAACAAGTCTGACCCCCCACAAAGCATATAAAGCTTCTACAGAGTGATTGGTTTGGAATTCAAGATTCCTAGCAAAAATAATAATGATATTACTTTTGCCCTCTTTTAGAATCCCTCCACCACCCGCCAAGTTTAGATTTCCTTTAGAAGAGCCATCAAAATTTAATTTGCCCCATCCAAGAGAGTGTAAGATCCATTTAGTCATACTTCTAATATGACTTTTATGATCCAAAGATTGACTAGTAGTCACATTGATTTCCTAGGGGGCAGCTAGAGCAGATTCAAAATCATTAATCTTAAAAAAATTAGATTGTTTGGAAACGACCATGTTCTCCATCAGGAAATTTATTAATTTAAGAGTAACTATGTCAATTTTACTCTTAACCCCTTTAAAAATTCTAGAAATTCTCTCTTTTCAGTTTGCCCAAAAAATATGAGGCAGAGCCATAAACCAAAGCATTTTCATGTTTTTGCTGGAGAAGGGAGGGTTCCATTGAGTCTGGAGCTTTGAAAGAGAAAGTGGTAAGAACCAGTCCACCCCAAACTTCTGAAGCACCTTCCCAAAGAGTTAAAAGGTAAATGGACAATACAACATAATATGAGAAAGAAATTCAGTAGCATTTTCACACATAACACAATGGTTGGGAATAAACAACCCCCTTTTCTAGAGAATATCCATAATGAGGATTTTATTTTGTATTGCAAACCAAAAAAAATGTTAACTTAAATAGGAATCATTTTTTTATTCCACAACTTCTCCCAAGGAAAGCCATCAAGAGTAGCTTCAATAGACACAAGATAACCCGATATAATTGAGAACTAACCATCCAAAGTCTTAGCCCAAATGAGCTCGTCCTCCTATGTAGATTTCCTAATGAAACAGCGTTTCAACAAAAAATTAAAATCTGAAATTATTTGAACTTGAGTAAGAGTAGCATAATCCAATTATAACATCTTCCACTGTCTCCCCACAACACCATCAGAGGTGTAATCCTATAGAGTATTCCCACACTTTATTTTAATGTGAACCCAAATTTCATTCCATGGGAGAGTTTGGGTAAGAAGAGTGTTAAGAATCCATTTGTCCTCCCTTACCGAACCTTATCTCCTCTACTAGTTCACCATTTAGTCCCTTTCAAGATAATATGTCTACATCTGATTAAACAATTCTAAAAAGAGGAGCCTTGGGGGAGATTGTCATCATGGAGCCAAGCAACGTCATCCTACTGAGTCAATCATTTACTTGTAAGATAGTTTTTTATTCAAATGATAATGTTGTATATACCTTGATATTCAACGAGGGAGAATATAATGAAAGAAAACAATAATAAAAACTAAAGTGAGTATCTGTGTGTCGATAAAACATTGGCATCATTGAATAATACGTATTAATGATTAAAGATAAATATAAATATAATGAAATATGTACGAAAATAGAGAGTTTTCTAACAAATTAACGGCAAAAGTCAAAATTGAGATTGAAGAAAAGAACCTAAAACTTTTAATTCAACTATATAGATGATCCAACCTGTCATTTTCAGGGATGTGGCTTTTGCTTTATGTGAGTGGATATGTTTGCCGTGCACACTGATGAAGATGATGTATGAGTTTGGTGTTGTGTGGTGGCTTGTTAGAAAAGAATTGGTTAGGAGGTGGCGCACACGAGCGAACTCAACGATCAAACCACCTCCGACTCGCCTTTTTCTACAAGTGGCGCAGCTTATGTGAGTCGAGAAAGGCAGAAGTGTTGAAATTTTAGTCTGAAATGTTGAATATGACATTTTCAACCGCTGCCCGCTTTGAATGTGACTACGCCTCAATCCAATTTGTTGGAATTCTCAATCCGTGTTGGTGAAAATCAACAACGCCCAAATCAATGGGATTATTTTCCCCCTGATCAGTCTCACTTCGAGTCGACTAGGGACATAATTAGAGCTTAATTAGGCACCGACTCAACCATTTTGGTGTGAAACCTTCATTCTTCAGTTAATTTTATGAGCTATTTTGTATGTTACGTGTCACATTATATAAGGTCATTTGTATAGTTCAAGCACTTTGTTTTTTAATTTTTTTTAATTATTTGGGTTTATTCACTTCTTTCTATCTTTCATTTCAAATTGTTAAAAGTTAACATGCACGTGAATTTTATTAAGGTTTGAATTTAAGTTATTTATACATAAATAAATATTTTAGATCTTTTAATTAAAGTATATATATTATTAAGTGAGTTGTAGTTCAATAGTGAGAATGATGGTGTAAAAGGAGTTGTCTAGCCATCTACCAAGGTACAAATTTTATTGAGATACCAGAAAAAAGATGAAGCAATGGTCCATCATATGGATACTTATGCTTCATATATAAAGCTTTCTTCCATAGAAGAACCACCGTCTAGTTCCCCTGCCAATTTACCCTCAAGTACTTATAACTACCTTGCATTTTTTTTACCATAAACATTGAGGACAAAATATAAAGTATCCATATCAAGTACTTAGCATATTTCAGTTTTCAATACACACATATTTTCACGAGGTATTTGAATGTGATACAAAATATAATATTACATGGTTCTTTGATATCAGGGTCCTCTTTTTATCCAACAACCTTGCTAAGTTGGGGGCAAAGCTTCATCCTCCATGAACACTTCAATATATTGTATCTATCCACTACCTCTCTACCCTGATAAGCTAGATATATTACAAATATTTTACTAATCACTCATGGTTTACATTGTGTTACATGGATATGTTATTTGTTAACAATGACATTGATACATATGATTGATGTAGACTAGTCTCATTTTTTCTATACTTCCATTTTTACTTTACTATATAATAAGTTAGGTGCTTGCTTATTTTATGTGGCCCTTGGCCTTGTGTGTGCAACATATACATATTATTGCTTGTATGACATCATTATGCCATTTTTGTCTAGCCCTTGGCCATGTGTGTTTATGCGACATTCACATGGTCTTTATATGTAGCCTTTAGGCCTTATGTGTGACAATATATACAAATTATATAATATTAATTGATGTTAATTGCTTGTCACCATGGTGTCATGATTCATATCATGCATTTATTTTAATTATTACTTTAATTGTTGTGCCATGACACATATCATGTACATGTTACTTATGTGTTTTAACGATATAACTATCTAGCACATGTTTCATATATAATTCAATGTAGTATTCAATAATATGATGCAATATAATTAGAATATGATTACATCTTTCATATATTATACAGTTCTCTTTTGAGATTAGTAATTTGCAAGTTATGTCTCTCATCTCAAAAGGAGGCATCACATTGGACTTGACTTGAGAATCCAAGTCCTCATGAGCAACAAATTTCAGATTTATGGTAATATACAATTTTTAAAATTACAATATGATTCAAAACTTTTAGATTATGGAGCATGTGACATGCATGTGCACTCATTCTTACAGTTATAAGTTGTAGATTTTAAACAAATACAAGATCAATCGACATTGTATATCAATTAAGTAAAAATATAGGGGGCATGATATTCATTCATGTTCATGTTTCTCCACGACAATTTCAAATTTAAAAGTTCAAAAATTTCAAATGTACAAAACTTTTAAATAATATCTAGATCTATTTGCAGTGATGTAATTCATCTCATTTTTCAAGTAAACCACATTAGAGTTTAATGGCACTTAATGTATATGGTTGCACTTTAGTGAACTACATGTAGTAGTTCCACCCTCTTTTCCCTAATGTTTGAGTTTAGTGACACTCAATGTTTATGGTGAAATGTAGCAAACCACATTCGATGGTTTCGCCTCTTTAATTATTATACAAGAGTAATTTGCATAGTCATATGAGACTTGGAGCATACAATGTTTCCAACTTAAGGGATTTCATTGGTTTTCAAATTGAAACTTGATCACTCTCAATTTGTTACAAGTTCAATATAATCTCAAATGCCTCAACAAAGGGGCACGTACTTCTCCATTTTAAAGTTATAAGACAATTAGATTTCATACTATTTCAAGTGTATTATTTCTTTGCTCTGTTTTCAAATTTTGAAATTTTAAGTTTCAGATTTTCAATTTTCAAATATGTACAATAACTACTTTCAATAATACTATTTCAAGTTTTTGCATTCATGCATCTTGCACAGTTAAGCTTCACATCAAAAGATAAAGTGTGTATACACACGTAGGTTCATATCTCCTTTACTCTATTAATTTCACGTCATTACATCATTAGAACAAAGAGGGTAAATGTAGACACTCAAATTTAATCATTAATTGACATCCTTAAGTTACATGACCTATTTTCTATTCTGTTAACTTTAAATCTTTAAGAGAGTCTTCATTATTCTGCTCACTACCTTGAAAATATTAAAAACATCACTTAGGCATCTTTATTTCACATATAGAGTTATTTTAGTCAAATCCCCATAGTCTTTATTCTTCTAGGATAAGACCACACTAGATGGACAGGGTTGCAACCTGACCTTGTTCACTAGTGCAACCTTATCCTCTGTGCTCCAATGGTAACTTCTAAAATTAGAGACATTTCATATCATCTCTACTGTGATTTTATCAAATTCGGTTAATGGAAATATTCAAAAAAATTCTCTTCTAAGCACATCAAAGTCATTCAAAATACATATAGAAATCACTTGGCAAATCTACTGCACATTGAACAAAAGGGCACTCATTTTTTCATTTCAAATTCTAAATTATTCTAAAAGTCATAGGCCAAGTCTGAAGTTATTTTATTTTCAATCAAGGGCACTCATTGTCAATAATTCAAGTCAATATATCTATTTGCATTCATATAGAAAACATCAAGATTCACATACTCGAGGAAGGAGAACTACATCATCATGAGGCCCTTTTGGGTTATATAGGAAACACTTAAATTATACGAGATTTTTTTAGTATAGCTTAATTATTCTCCTTGCTCGATTCCCCGTTTTAAATTTGATCTCTCTTTGGTTTATTATGCAAGAAAAAGGGTTTGTATTTTTTAGGTCTTCCATGTGGTAAAATGACACACACAGATAATCAATAAACCCTCTCAGACAGGTTCAAGAAACCATGCAAGAAAATTCCCTGTAGTCAACACAAACATAGATAGAATCAATAGACAAGGCTATAGTGTGGCCTTGTCCTCCTAGTGTGGCCTTGTCCCAACATAGTTTGAAATTATTCTTTCAGCAGTAACACAATTTAAAGGATCATTGCAGTAGGTTTTCATCAAAGTCAACATAAGTTTAATTTGAGCTAGGTTTACATCTCTACCTGTCAATTTTATATTTATATCTCATTTCAATTTTTTTAAATTATTATCTTGTAAATTTAGGTTCTATATATTATGTAGATCTAAATCAATATTCAATTGTTTATGTTTTATATTGCATTTCATTAGTAAATCAAATTAAAACACCATAAACAGTTTCTTACCTTGATACTTAAAAATTATCTAAGTATTTTGATATCACCAAATTAGACCAAAAAGTGTATAGGTGAATGTTCATGTAGTTGCATTACACATATGAAAAAGGAGGCAAAGCCCTTACTCAAGATTCTATTTACATGACATAAATATATACATTGGGTGTAATTCTAATCTGCGAGATATGTAGTTGTAACTCCCTTGAAGTTTCTTGACTCATAACCCATTGTTGTTCTTCATTTGTGAATTTGTGGTGAACTAGGTCAATAATAAAAATAAGAGCTCAAATCAGTTTTTCTACCTACGATATCAAAAATTAAAAAACACATGATTATATGGCATCAAACAACAAACTTGCACAAGAAAATTAAGAATCTAGAACAAAGTGTAGTATATATTCAGTGCAAATAGAACATATTCTATGAAAACATAGATGAGGCATATTCAGTGCCAAATCCATCCTTTGATAGTTAGACCTCCAAATTTCACATAGAGTTTCATAATCACTCACACAACCCAGATCCAATTTGAAAATTATAATGTGTGTTTGTTTCATTGCTTTCACTATTTTGCTTAGTTAATTTCTTGTCAAATTGGTTAATTTATGTTTATTTATTATTTTAATTCTATGAATTATATTTTTGTATTGTTTCATGTTATAGATATCCTATATCAATTCATGTATCTTTATGTTAGTGGTAAATTACCTTAGTGCACTAAAAATATAAAATAACAACACAGATGCTCATTTAAGGTGTTGTCTGTCGACCTCCTAGGATTCAGATAAGTGGTGTTAAAATGGCTCATTTTTTCATGCCCATCCCGTTAAATGAGGTTGAAGTATTCAAATATTGGAATAAAACTATGAGACCCATCTAATTACCTTTCATGTTATTTTAATAAAATTCAAATGAAAAAAGATAATGACTCACAAGATGCAATCCAAGAGATGATCAATGACAAAATTTTAAAACCACTACAAGAGAAAAAGGTATTTCTATCCAATTAGTTCGTTGAAGTCCTTGAATGGGTGGTTCCATCATCTCCCTTATCAAATAAAGCTCTTGGGGGTCGAGTCTCCCCATGTTTCAAGTTATTTTAGATGTTCATGTGTTTGAGAGTAAATCAATGCATATGTGGTAGATACTTGGTTAGAATTGTATTTCTCTAAAGATGAATTTTATGATGAAGATAAAATAGATATTCCGATCTATAAAGTTTCTTCACCTATCAATAAGTGGTAGAAAGCCAATACTCTTTGAGAGAAAGATCAGACAAAATAATAATCTAAACCAGCTTGGAAAAACTACGTGGAAGATTTCAAGGATGAATATTATCCTAAAGGTGTCTATGATGACCATTATACTCAATGAAAAAGCTATGAAAAGGACATGAGCAATCATTCCATGCACATAATGATGCCTTATGTGACCTATATGAAAAATGGTCTCATTCAAGTCAAATCAACATAGAGTTCTCAAGTACTGCAATGGCTTATGGCCATTGAAGAAGATTCTAAGATGAAGGGAAAGTTAGACATATTGCCCACACCAAAGAAATATTATTCATACAATAATACAAAATAGTATAATATGGGTAAATGGTGTGAAAACTAAAAAAGTAAAAACCACTCAAACTCAAAGTATTGTGCTTAGAAGAACTTCATTATGAGGGAAAAGACAAAGTATTACGAGGTAAAGCCCTTTGATGGAATCATTTAATCTAGTAAGTATGTTGTAGTATTCACCACACAAGACACATTGTGAGCACATTATTCTAAACTAGATCACATATTCCATTCACATATATGTGTGTGTTAGGAAAACCATTGGATTTTCTAATCAATGGTGATAACATCAAGAATCTCATCTCATTTTTTTTTCAAGTGACTGAATTTTTTGACCATGCCTCATCTATATCCTTTAAAATTCAGATGGTTTAGTTACTTCAACACCAAAGGTATACACATGAAACACCAATGCCAATTCTCATATGTTATATATCCTTTCAAAGAGGAGCTAATTTTTTTATGTAGATTGATGTTTTTTCTTGTATTCCTTGAGAATTCATACATTCATAGTCACATGTGTGTGTACATAGCCAATACTCAGAGTGTCACTGTAGCAATTAAAATAAAAATATATCAGACCTTTGAAGTGGTATTGACTTCTAATCACCTCAAACCAACACCTAAGAATATTGCACGATTCAACTATGCATAATCAACATTTAGAGCCTCACTTCCTACAGAAGCATGATCTCAACTGGCAAAGAAAAAATTAATTATGGAGGACATGTATACACAAAACTCTTATATGTCAGTATATTGAGTTGTTAGAACATGTCAACTCACTCATTAAGGAAATTATGCATTAGGGTTCAGTTATAAGCAAAGGTTCATGTAGACACCTAAATTATGCCATTTTAGTGTCATAATTAACATTAATTAATATCAACTTACTAACTCAACCATCATAATAAATTAAAATTTCATTTGAGCATCATTCCTCTCTCTTATTCAAATAGTTAATTAATTATTCATGCACACATATTCCACAGAACTAATTAAAGTCCATAATTTATAAGTCACCAAACATCTTCCATACTTCTCTCAACCAAGTGTTGAGTCATCCAACCATTTACTTAACTTTCTCAACTAGTTATTAAGTCATTGTTGAACCTTTCAACCAACTTGGTGAGTCATCTAACTACATTGACTCATTCATGAGAAAAATTCAACTACCAACTAAATTCCTCCTTTTATTCTCAAACACATGAGGAATTGGCCTCTTCCAATTATATGAGGACTCAATCCAACCATCCAAAATCAACATAATCCAATAATTTTTGATTTATCATAACCATCTAGCTTCTTAGCCAAAATCCTATAAATTAAAGTGTCACCCTTCATTTTTTATTGATCCATCATCAAGCTATTGAAGTGATATCAAAATCATCTTATGCATCCATATGCTATTTAAATTCCCTTTGCCTTGGAGAATGAATTGAGTATCCACATATCACATTGTTAAAAAAAATTGAAGTTCATCAATGGAGAAGACGATTTACTTTGTTGGTAAGATGGTACATTGTAAGTATGTTTGATTTGTTTCTTTTGATTGAATAACTCTAACTGATATTTTATTTTAGTCTTTAGAATATAAAATTAATTATTTATTTTATTTCCTAGTTTGCATAGGTTCTAAAATTATAGCTATCACATTCCACACTTGCTACTTATGTTTAACACAATTGGGACTATTACTTCTAAGGTCAAGGTGATTGATGTAGAAGGATTATATAGAATTAAATACAGTGATACCACCAAGCCCATTCTCAAAACTTGTGGTAACTGTGGATACTATACATGGTTTGTGGTATTACAAAACCACATTCATAGGTTCATAGTACCTCCAAGATTTCTAGTTCATATCCTTGAGTTATTGCACATAAGTATATAATGATTCAATATAATTTGATTAGAACAACCATGGCACCATTTATGTACACACCAAACTTAATGAGGTTTCCACCAATGGCTTCCTCAAGGTATCATATATCTACATGTCATGTCACTAAGGCTAACTCACATTACACGTTATCGCCAGGTGCTAAAAATGCTATTGTGATAATTCCAATTGAGGCATAACCTCAATATGATTCAAGGGGTTCCCCTTTACATGATTATGGGGTATTATGATCTAGTATAGATAAGATTAAATGTGAAATGAGACATAACTCACATAAATAAAAAAGACAGATAGGTGAGAAGAATCAAATTAAGTGAATAACAATGTATAGTGCGTTACTCAAGTAATGTTCAGCTCATGTAAAATATAAAAGAGTATAGGAAAATGTATAAAAAATTTAAACCTTGATTTTATTGTCATATTTGCCATAATCATAGGCATATAATGTTGGAATATAATTATGGCTATTATTGGATGGAAGTAGTTGCACATCTGTAACCAATTCTAAGCATAAATAGAAGACAATAAACTAATTGGGATATATGAATTCATAAGTTAGCTTAATAAAGTGAAATTAAGAATCCCCCATTAAGCATAACTTAGGGAGGTCTGTAGCAAAAAATAAATATGATACTTATAATCTTTTGAAATATTGGTCTCAACAACTAGACTTGATGATGTACATATGTATAAATATCAAGAAAATACAATGTGATGTTGACTGTCCCTATGGATGCCAATCCATCTTATTGAAATACATGGGTGTCAAGCCATTGTAATAATGAAATCAAACTGGTAACTAATTCTCTATATGAGGCTCACTTAGAATAAACAATGATCTCGAGAAAGTGGTTAGAAAGCACTTGAGGAAGCATTGCACACTTATCCCCCCATAATGTTGAGCTAGGTGGAAGATGATGATAGAAATGTAGGTCTTTCATCTTTGATGGTGAAGAAATGAATAATGTGAAAAGTGAAAAAAAAGAAAAGATGAGGAGAGGATGCAAATAGGTCCAAAGTGACTCATAAATCTATCAACTTCCTTAGAAGTGCTCCAACATTATTATGGTGGGGATACCTATCAAGTGTCACTAAATAAATATCACTAAGTCCTTTAAAAAAGGTGGGTTCTATCAATATATAAGGTAGACATAATCCACACACATAAAATACTGTATAGAATAGGAATGAACACCTGGTGAAAAAAACGATGGTTTTTACATGAGTAAGACAAGGCTACTACTTGAAAATTGAAATTTTAAAACCCTTTGATACCATACCAGATGTCTCTCATAACAAAAAGATAGTCATACTGTCAAGGAAGGTGCTAATAAATATAGAAGATTACACCAATATATGCCATAAAAATTTGAGACATACTAAAATTCTAATTTGGTTTTTGACAAAAAAATGTTCCTAACAAGATACCCATGTACAAGCAAGGAATCTAAACTCATGGTTATTATGCAAAAATAAAAAATCACACACGCACATCAAGGTTCTTATTTTATAAAAAGATTAGTAGAATCTCCCCTAGAAAATGTAATGAGGCACATAGAAAGGGGTTTCAGATGTCTCAAAAATAATGGCACGTGCAAAAGTGGTAGATGAAACTAACAACATATGACTCAATATGGAGAAGAAACTCACCAAAACAAAAAACTTACATGAGTAGTATATAATCCTCTACTTTGAACACATAGAAACTAACATACGTTAAAATCATGAGGTGTGGACAATTTTACAAGACAAAGGGAGATTGAAGAGGCTTTTAGGGTGTTAATGCCAATAAATAAATATTTGGATCAAGTGTGGAACAACAGTTGGGAAGTCAATTAGGTGTATTTGTTTTTGGAAAAAGGAGAGTCCCAACTCCATGATAGGGTACAGAGATATAGTAGAGTGTAAGTCTATGAGAGAGAGAAGAAAAGCTATAGAGCCTACAAGTGTTATGTATGTTCATTAAAACTAGTCCATGTGATTGAATGTAATGTCTTATTTATAGTTTAACTAGGGGAAGGGAGTGTGTATGTGTGAATCTTTGTAATATTGTATGTTTCTTTAATAAACAGAGTGTGTTTGGTTTCCATATTAAGTTATTATGTTTGAATGTGTGTCCATTCTAGAGTGGGTGTAAGTCATAGATATGGAGTAAGACATCCTTTAATTTGGTCCCCTTATTCCCATATACATCAATTTATATGGGAGAAAGTTTTTTTGGGGGTTTGAGTGTGTGAGGCTCTTATTGAGTCAAGTTACAAGTTGTGAAAGAGAAGCTTGTATTATTGTGAAGATATGGCACATAGAGGAATATCTATTAGAGGAGCAATGAAACCTAGATGTAAAGACTTGTTAAAGATGCCTAGAGGAATCCAAGTAAGATTAGATGCAATGAATAATGCACAAAGAATAAGAGCTATAATTGTAGATTTAAGTGATGATGAAGAAGAAGGAATGTAAGAAGTTTAAGTCAAAGAGCTAGTTGATAAACCACAAGATAATTTTTTGAAAATTATTAAAAAGATGAGAAGTAAACCAAATTTGGACACTCTTAACTATGGAGGAAACTTGATCCCTAAGAATCTTATTATTTGGATCACATGGCTAGAGAAGTATTTTGACTATGAGGAAATATACGACCCAAAAAGAGTGAAGTTTCCCTGCACCAAGATGAAGGAACATACATGTTTATGGGAGGATCATGTGCAAATCAAAAGGTAGAGAAGTGGAAATGACCAAATATAAATGTGGGACATAATGGTCACAAAACTGAAATGTAAATGTATACCTTTTGATTATCAACTAAGCTTATTCTAAAAGTTGCAAAAATTGAGACAAAAAGATCTGAGTTTGAAATGTTACATAGAGGAGTTTTAAAAGATTGCCATTACAACTTGTCATGTGGAAGATGATCAAGAAAATATATCAAGGTATGCAAATGTAATTTATGTTTCCATTCAGTATGAGTTTGGAATGTTAAAATTAAATTTAGTAGAATAATCTTATCGATGTGCATTAAAGGTAGAAGAAATGTTGTTAATGAGGTAACAAAATACATCTAGAGGTAAAAGAATGTTATCAAGTGTAAGAGGATAACCAAATAGTTATAAAGGAAAACATACTCATGAAATATAAGCTAGCACTTCTAAAATAAGAATTTGACCTAAATAACAAGAGGATATTTTGATAGAGGAAGAGGTAGAGGATTCATGGGTATGTGCTTTGAATGTAGAGATGTTGGACGTAGAGATTTTGAATGTCCTAAAGTATCTCAAAATATCAATATAATAAATGAAGCAATCAATCATATTTATAATGCATATGAAGAAAGGGTTGCATTCCAAGCATGGCGAAGCTCTTATGATGAAGATAGTGTTATTAAAACTAACCAAGAAGGAGAATGAGTTGGTATAAATAAAGAATATTTTTTAGACAATATAAAAAGTGGGAAGTAAGTGTTATAAGGTTATTGTTGATAGTGGTAACATGGATAATTTATTTTCAAATTAAATGATAGAGAAAATTTGGGCTGAAATAATAGTGGATCTCAATCCATACAAGGTTTATTGGTTACTTAAGGGTCATCAAGTGTTATTCAATGAGTAATGTATGGTTAGTTTTCAGATTGGGTCTTACAAAGATGAAGTATTGTATGATATAATGCACATGGTTGTAGGACCATGACAGTTTGATAGAAAGGTCATCCATGATGGTAGATCAAATGCATACACACTTGTGAATGATGGTAAGAGGTTCATATTAAGCCCTTTGAATGAAATAAACTAAGAGGGGGACAACAATTTGAAGGTTATGTTTGTTTTCAACAAGAAATTCTTGAAGGAGGAAAATAAGAAGGCATGTTTTTATTTCATCCCTAAATTGATGCAAGTTTTGCTTTAAAAATGTGAGTGAAAGTCCATTTGTGGAAAATATATTGAATGAGTTTGCTAAAATTGTTTCTAAATATTTATCAGATGGATTGCCACCTGTTAAAAACATTAGTTATCATATGGATCTATTTTTCCAAACAAGGAAGCATATAGGTTAAGAGCTATGGATAATGTGGAAGTGAAGAAGAAAGTACAAAAGTAGTTGGAGAAAGTTTAATAAAGAAGTTTTATCCCATGCACAATTCCAATAGTATTGGCCCCTAAAAGGGGTTGAGATTGGAGAATATATACAAATTCAAGAGAAATTAACAAGATTGATATCATAGATATCCATTGCCAATGATATATGACTTTATGGATTGTTTGAGTGGAGCAAGGTACTTCACAAAGATTTATTTGAAGAGTGGATATCACCAAAAAAAATTAGAGAACGTGATGAGTGGAAAAACACATTCAAGACAAAGGATGGACTGTATGAGTGACTTGTTATGCCTTCAGGTTGTCAAATGCATCTAGTACATTCATGACACACATGAATGAAGTTTTGAAACCTTCATTCATGACAGTTTCATTTTCAATCATATAAAATAAGAGCCTTTTTTGCATTTGAGGTTGGTGTTGCAAAGGTTGAAGGTGGAGAAGTTAGTTAATTTAAAGAAGTATAGTTTTATAAAGGAGGAGCTGATCTATTTGGGATTTGTAATCTCACATGATGGGTTTAAAATATACCCTAAACAAATAAGAGCAATTGTTGAATGGAAATCATTTATAATAATGTTTGAAGTTATAAGATTTCATAGGCTAGCAAGTTTCTATAGGAAATTCAACAGTATATGTGTACTCGTTTTAAAAATAATGACAGATGATAGGAAGATGTTTGAGTGGACTATTGTTGTAGAGAAGAGTTTTCAAAATTTGAAGAAAAGAGTAATGGAACAACTAGTATTAGCATTGTCAATTTTCAACAAGGTATTTCAGGTTGACTGTGATGCTATTGGGACAACCATTGGAGCAATATTGAGTCAAGAAGGTAAGCCTACTACTTACTTTAGTGAGAAGTTGAATGAAGCAAAGTTTAAGTATTTTGTTGATGATAAAGAGTATCACACTATGACATAAGTTCTTAATAAGTGGAGGCATTACTTGTTGCCCAAGGATTTCGTGTTGTACATGAATCATCAAGAACTATAATTCATAAAAATACAAGGCAAAAAAAAAAACATGAAGTGGGTCAAGTTCCTTCAAAGTTATTTATTTGTTTTGAAGGATACGAGTGGCAAGTGAAATAAGGTTATAGATTCTTTGATTAAAAGAGTTCATGTGACGAATTAAATGATATTATAAGTCATTTGGTTTCACTCAATGAAGGAGTTGTATGAAGTAATTTTAGATTTTTGAGATGCAAGGAGAACAAAGAAGAATCCAAGCATCATGGATATAAATTCATGGCTAGAATGTTTTTTTGGGATAGTTTCTGATAAATATTTAAGGTAAACGTGTGGGTTTTGACTGCATCCTACCCCATTACAAAAGCTAGGCCTTGGGCCAGAGAGAGAAACAAAACATGCTAGTTAATATTAATGTAGTAAAAAATTTATGTACCAAAAGCAAAAAAAATAGCTTAGAAACAATAAAAAAATAACCCAAAAAATATACAAGACAAACAAGTTTACATATTTATGTACTTAATTACATGATTTCATTCCTTAGCCAAGTTACTAATGACGATCTCCATATCCTTTGTTGTCTTGTTTTCAGTGTTTGCATCTTTGCCTTTATCAACACCCCTAGTTCTCTTACTCAAATGGACCTCAATATGTTATTCCTTGCCAGGTTTGATAAATTCTCTCAGCACATTAATGTTAGAGATACAATTTTTTATGGTCATCTTACTCATCTATAATAGTTGTTGAATATGACCCTCTAGATTATTCTTGTCACTCTTCAGCCTTTCCACCCTAGCTTCTAGTTCATGAAGTCTCATACCCTCCCTTTCATAAAAAATGTTTTGTTGTTGTGAACCAAGGGCACCAACATCTGTATTATTGTTCTTCTTGTCTTTAAAAATTTAGACCAATAAACTTTTATGCAAAGCTACATCTTCCATCAGAGAATTAATTTTATTCCAGTAATTGGTATCTAAAACAACATTATCATCTCCCATTTTCCTTTACCCTTCTTATGATCCTCTACAGGCACATCATTCTGCTTTAAATTTGTAGTCCTAATAATAAACTCGTAATCCTCCTTTGGACTATGAATTGACAACTCCAACTCCTCTTCTTCCTCCTCTAACTCAGCCACCTTATCTACGTCATCCTTAGAATCTGACACAACAAAAGCTTTGGTTTTTGTTTTAATTTTTTAAAACTTAATATATATTTAAATCATATGTTGTTAAAGAACTGAGTATAGTAAATCAGGGTATAAATATGCAATAAATACAACCACTGATTTGTAACATTATTGACTTAAATTGACCTTTTTAAAAATAATAATAAATAATGTAAATAATAACTTAGATAGAAAATGATTGAAAATGGGATCCTATTTGTGACATAGACTAGCCTTTATAAATAATAACTAGTCTATGTCATAAATAGGATCCAGGTGTCAAAACCCTTCCTCGACAGTAGCTCCCTAATTAGACAGTAGTTCCATGTGGTGCTAGTGTCCCTATTTTGGTGGTAGTCTCCTTTGTGCAGAATTATCCTAAGTTTTTGGGTGCACCTATATCTAGGTCTATCAAGCATGTTCCTACATGCACGGGTTATGGACCTCTGTGTATGACCTATTTTGACTGATTTTATGAGTAAACCCTAATCTTCCATGTTGGTAGGGAATCTAGTTGATACAAACAATAAAGTGTGTTGTTAGTGGAGTAGGTTGGACATCCTCTTCACCCTACTATGATGAGAGTTGCCTATATATCAATACTCTAAAGAGGGATTAAGCCGGATGTAGTTCTCCCCACCTAAGTGCTGGTGCAAGTGCAAGTGCAAGTAAAGCTAGTATGATTGTTGACTTGATTGCTTTGAATGTGCTTGAGACTAACAACTTGAGTAATCTGAGCTTAGGACTATTGTAGATGGTTGTATGTAGAAGCAGGGCAAAATAGGGCTTGATAACCTTAATTGTGCATAACATGTTATGAGTTTGTATGTTTAACTTTATTCTGATTTCCATCTAATGGTTAAATGGATAAAAATCATGTATATATATTGTTATGGTGCTTGTACAGGTCTTAAAAGATGTTTAGGCCAACCCTATGTGGTCTTAGATTTGAAAAGATATCTGTTGGTGGAAAAAGGAGGGAAAAGACAATAGCACCAAAATTGGGACACTAGTACCATGTGGTGTTACTATCCCTATTATGGTGCTAGTGTCGGTATAATTTGAAGCACGAAGCTCTAGGATGTCAAATGAGGGTCTAGGATTGATTTAGGTGTGTTTAGGGATGTTTGTGGCCCATATAAAGGTTGGATAAATATGAAAATAGGCCCTGAGATAGGTATAGGGATAAGATAGGCATATGTGGTCTCAAGTAACACTCTTAGCACTCAACTATTATTTTTAGGTGATTACAATTTTCTTAACAAAATATTTGGATGAAGTAGAAACATGACATTTAGTTGAGATCTTGATGGAAATGGTTTTGATATCATGACTTTTCCCCTTACCCTTAGAATTAGATTTAAGCACACCTGAGGGGTCTATCAGTTTGATAGTAGAGGAGGGCCCAACACCAAATGCTTTAGCATAATTATATAACAACATTATGAGTGCTTGGTGGCAAGGAAAAGGGACATTACCAAGGTGCATTTCATGAACAGAGTGCTCCAAAGACATTAAAAAATAAAATAGAATGGACACCAAAATGTTGTGTCAAAAGTGATTTAAAAGAACAAAGTGATAAGGAAACACAACTCTATTCCTTTCATCCAAAGTAACATACTTCATAATTTTTTAGGCCACTTCGAGATAGGGATTAGGCAACACTTCTAGAAATTAACCCCCTTGATACAACATAGGTACCTCACCAGGATTATGAAATTATTTCATCTCATTATCCCTTTCTTTTTTATTCCTATGAAACTTTCTT
Source organism: Torreya grandis (assembly GCA_037957365.1). Taxonomy (NCBI): domain Eukaryota; kingdom Viridiplantae; phylum Streptophyta; class Pinopsida; order Cupressales; family Taxaceae; genus Torreya; species Torreya grandis. Next base: position 398,970 of record JARHVA010000872.1, read on the forward strand.
CCATGAGTTCTCATACCCGTGACCTAGGCGATGAGCTCTTTAGTAACAACAATGGTATCATCCTCCATCCTTATTATGCAGAAATTCTAGTCATGAGCAAAATCAAGGGAAATGTGGGTGTCAGTACCCTAGATTATTACATATAATTAGTAAGCCCCCTGTCTTCCAAAATCCTACAGACAACTTTGTTTTTATTCGTAGGCTATACCAAAGATGGTTCAATTTGACAAAGGTCCCCTTCCATTCTGGTAATTGGCCAAACAAGACAAACAAGAATGTAGTCGTTGTTGCCAATTTGATAGCAGTGAACACTATCCCATGCATAATTGATACAAATTGAAATAATAATGACACCAACACTCTCCTTTACATCAATGCCATGATTACAAATATTGGTAAGGTGCTTGAAGATACACCACCATGATCTTCTATTGAGTCCCATACACCAAAATAAATTCACATAACCATTGATGTTGATGTTACCAAAATCATAGTATTGAGTCAACAAGTTACAATAATTAAATTTAAGTCTATTAATCATGAAAACATAGTTAGAATGACACACTTTAACCATATAATAAAAAATAGGAGAATTGGGACTTTTCAAAAAATAAAATAAAAAATGCCACTTGCCAAGGAGCATTTTTCATGTAAAGGTCTACACTCCCAGCATAGATTAAATTAATTGTTGATTTATTATATTTAATGATTTGGAAGACCTGAAAAGGTAAATCAAAATCCTTAAAACACTTAGAATTTTCCTAAATTTGGGTTCCCATATTCGTGAACCAATCTGCAACTTTGTTACCCTCCCTCAGAGTACGCATAATAGAAGTTCACTAGAAGTTCCCCATAATATCATGTATCTCATAGATGATATTAGCAATTGTCTAGGTTGGAGAATTCTTCCCAAGAATACAATTAATAATATTTTGAGAATCACCTTTAATGCAAATGTATATGGATTCCATCTCCTTAGAAAGAAAGACCCGCCATAGAGCATTTAAAGCTTCTACAGAGTGGCTGGTTTGGACTCCAAGATTCTTAGTAAAAATAGTAATGATATTACCTTTGTCCTCCATTAGAATCCCTCCACCACCGGCCAAGCCCAAATTTCCTTTAGAAGAGCCATCAAAATTTAATTTATCCCATCTAGGAGAGGGTAAGATCCATTTAGTCATACTTCTAATATGCTTTTTCTGATCCAAAGATTGACTAGTAGTCACATTGATTTTTGAGGGGGCAACTGTAGTAGATTCAAAATCATTAATCTTAAAATTTTTAGATTGTTTGGAAATGACCAAGTTATCCTTCAATAAATTTATTAATTTAAGAGTAACTATATCAATTTTATTCTTAACCCCTTTAAAAATTCTAGAATTTCTCTCTTTTCAAACTGCCAAGAAAATATGAGGTACAGCCATAGACCAAAGCATTTTCATGTTTTTGTTCGAGAAGGGAGGATTCCATTAAGTCTAGAGCTCTGAAAGAGAAGGTCGTAAGACCCAGTCTACCCCAAACTTCTAACACACCTTTCCAAAGAGTTGAAAGGTAAAGGGGCAATACAACATAATATGAGAAACATATTCAGTAGCATTTTCACACAAAACACAACAATTAGGAATAAACAAGCCCCTTTTTTGGAGATTATCTATAGTGAGGATTTTATTTTGTATTAGCACCCAGAAGAAAAAATTAACTTTACGAATCAAATTTTTATTCCGTAACTTCTCCTAAGGAAACCCATTAGGAGTAGATTCAATAGCCACAAGATAGATTGATTTGACCAAGAACTGACCATCTAAAGTCTCAATGCAAATGAGTTCATCCTCCTCCATAGATTTCCCAATGAAATAACTTCAGCAATAAATTAAGATCTTGAATTAGTTGTCCCTGATTAGGAGTAGTATAATCCAACTGTAACATCTTCCATTATCTCCCCAAAGAACCATCAGAGGTTAATCCTACACAATATTCTCATACTTCATTTTAATGTGAACCCAAATTTCATTCCATGGGGGAGTCTAGGCAAGAGGAGTGTTAAGGATCCATTTTTCCTCCCAGAACTAAACCGTCTCTCCTCTACCAATTCATCATTTAGTCCCTTTCAAGATAATATGTCTATATTTGATTAACCAATTCCAAAAGGAGGAGCCTTGGGGAAGATTGTTAGCATGGAGCCAAGCAACGTTATCCCACCAAGTCAAATATTCTTTTGTTGAATAGTTTTTTATTCAAAGGATCATGTTGTATATACCTTGAGGTTCAATGAGGGAAAAATTAATGAGAGAAAATAGTAGAGTTTAGTTGGGTATTTGTGTATTGATAAATTATTAGTATCGTTGAATGATAAGTATTATTGACTAAAGATAAATATAAATGTGGTGAAATTCTTGAAGATATAGAATTTTCTAACATATTAACGATAAAAATCAAAATCAAAATTGAAAAAAGAACCAAAAAAATGTAATTAAACTATGTAAATGATCCAACCTATTTTTCTCAGGGATGTGAGTGGATACAAGCAATAAAGTGTGTTGTTAGTGGGGTAGGCTAGACATCCTCTTCACCCTACTATGATGAGAGTTGCCTATATATCAATACTCTAAAGATGGATTAAGCCCGATGTAGTTCTCCCCACCTAAGTGTTGGTGCAAGTGTAAGTGCAAGTGAAGCTAGTATAATTGTTGACTTGAGTGCTTTGAATGTGCTTGAGACTGGAAACTTGAGTAATCTGAGCTTGAGACTATTGTATATGGTTACATGCAGAAGTATGGAAGAATAGGGCTTGATAACCTTAATTATGCACAACATATTATGAGTTTGTATGTTTAATTTACTTCTGATTTCCACTAATGGTTAAATGGCTAAAAGTCATGTATATATATTGTTCTGGTGCTTGTGCAGGTCTTAAAAGATGTCTAGGCCAACCTTATGTGGTCTTCAATTTGAAAAGATATCTATTGGTGGAAAAAGGAGGGAAAAGACAATAGCGCCAAAATTGGGACACTAGTGCCATGTGGCACTACTATCCCTATTATGGTGCTAGTGTCCAAGTGGTATAATCTGAAGCACGAATGGCTAAGATGTCAAAATGAGGGTCTAGGATTGATTTAGGTGTGTTTAGGGATGTTTGTAGCCCACATGAAGGTTGAATAAATATGAAAATAGGCCCTAAGATAGGTCTAGGGCTAAGCTAGGGATATGTGGTCTCAAGTAGCACTCTTATCACTCAAGTGTTATTTTTAGTTGATTACAATTTTCTTAACAAAATATTTGGATGAAGTTGAAATAGGACATTTAGTTGAGATCTTGATGGAAATGGTTTTGATATCATGACTTTTCCCCTTACCCTTAGAAGTAGATTTAGGCATACCTGAGGGGTCTATCAGTTTGATAGTAGAGGAGGGCCCAACACCAAATGCTTTGGCATAATTATACAACATTATGAGTGCTTGGTGGCGAGGAAAAGGGGCATTACCAAGGTGCATTTCATTAACAGAGTGCTTCAAAAACATTAAAAAATAAAATAGAATGGACACCAAAATGTTGTGTCAAAAGTGATTTGAAAGAACAAAGTGATAAGAAAACACAACGCTATTCCTTTCATCCAAAGTAACATACTTCATAATTTTTTAGGCCACTTCGAGATAGGGATTAGGCAACGCTTCTCGAAAGTAACCCCCTTGATATGACATAGGTACCTTGTCAGGCTTATGGAATTGTTTCATCTCATTATCCCTTTCTTTTTTATGCCTAGAAAACTTTCTTATATGAGTGCTCATACCCGTGACCTGGGCGATGAGCTCTTCAGTAATAACAATGGTATCATCCTCCATCCTTATTATGCAAAAATTCTCGTCATGAGAAAAATCAAGGGAAATATGGGTTTTAGTTCCCTAGATTATTACATATAATTAGTAAGCCCCTTGTCTTCCAAAATCCTCTAGACAACTTTATTTTTATTCATACGCTGAACTAATTTTGGTTCAATTTGACAGAGGTCCCCTTCCATTCTGGTAATTGGACAAACAAGACAAACAACAATGTAGTCGTTGTTGCCAATTTGATAGCAGTGAACACTATCCCATGCATTATTGATACAAATTAAAATAATAATGACACCAACACTCTCCCTTACGTCAATGCCATGATTACACATATTGGTAAGGTGCTTGAAGATACACGACCATGATCTTCTATTGAGTCCCATACACCAAAATAACTTCACATAACCATTGATGTTGATGTTACCAAAATCATAGTATTGAGTCAACAAGTTATAATAATTAAATTGAAGTGTATTGATCATGCAAACATAGTTAGAATGACACACTTTAACCATGTAATAAACAATAGGAGAATTGGGACTTTTTGAAAATATATATAAAAAATGCCACCTGCCAAGGAGTATTTTTCATGTAAAGGTCTACACTCCCAGCATAGATTAAATTAAATTGTTGATTTATTATATTTAATGATTTGGAAAACCTAAACAGGTAAATCAAAATCCTTAAACCACTTAGAATTTTCCTAAAATTGGGTTCCCATATTCGCTAACCAATCTGCAACTTATTACCCTCCCTCGGAGTATGCATAATAGAAGTTCACTAGAAGTTCCCCATAATATCATGAATCTGATAGATGCTATTAGCAATTGTCCAGGTTGGAGAATTCTTCCCAAGAATATAATTAATAATATTTTGAGAATCACCTATAATGCAAATGTATATGGATCCCATCTCCTTAGCAAGAAAGACCCGCCATAGAGCAGCTAAAGCTTCTGCAGAGTGGCTGGTTTGGACTTCAAGATTCTTAGAAAAAATAATAATGATATTACCCTTATCCTCCCTTAGAATCCCTCCACCCCCTGACAAGCCCGAATTTCCTTTAGAAGAGCCATCAAAATTTAATTTATCCCATCTAGGAGAGGGTAAGATCCATTTAGTCATACTTCTAATATGTTTTTTATGATCCAAAGATTGACTAGTAGTCACATTGATTTTTGAGGGGGCAACTGTAGTAGATTCAAAATCATTAATCTTAAATTTTTTAGATTGTTTGGAAACGACCAAGTTCTCCTTCAAGAAATTTATTAATTTAAGAGTAACTATTTCAATTTTACTCTTAACCCCTTTAAAAATTCTAGAATTTCTCTCTTTTCAAACTGCCCAGAATTATGATGCAGAGCCATAGACTAAAGCATTTTCATGTTTTTGTTGGAGAAGGGAGGATTCCATTGAGTCCAAAGCTCTGAAAGAGAAGATGGTAAGACCCAGTCTACCCCAAAATTTTGATGCACCTTCCCAAAGAGTTGAAAGGTAAAGGGGCAATACAACATAATATGAGAAACATATTCAGTAGCATTTTCACATAAAACACAATAGTTGCGAATAAACAACCCCTTTTTTGGAGATTATCTATAGTGAGGATTTAATTTTGTATTAGCAACTAGAAGAAAAAAATTAACTTTATGAATCGATTTTTTATTCCATAACTTCTCCTAAGAAAACCCATCAAGAGTAGATTCAATAGCCACAAGATAGCCCGATTCGACCAAGAACTGACCATCTAAAGTCTCAGTGCAAATGAGCTCATCCTCTTCCATAGATTTCCTAATGAAATAACTTCTCAGCAATAAATTAAGATCTTGAATTATTTGACCCTGAGTAGGAGTTGCATAATCCAATTGTAACATCTTCCATTGTCTCCCCAGGGCACCATTAGAGGTGTAATCCTACACAATATTCTCATACTTCACTTTAATGTGAATCCAAATTTCATTCCATGGGGGAGTCTAGGCAAGAGGAGTGTTAAGGATCCATTTGTCCTCCCATAACTAAACCGTCTCTCCTCTACCAATTCGTCATTTAGTCCCTTTTAAGATAATATGTCTACATTTAATTAACCAATTCCAAAAGGATGAGCCTTGGGGGAGATTGTCAACGTGGAGCCAAGTAATGTTATCCCATCGAATCAAATTTTTATTTATAGAATAATTTTTTATTCAAAAGATAATGTTATATATACTTTGAAATTTAATGAAAGAAAATATTAGTATCATCAAATGATAAGTATTATTGACTAAAAATAAACATAAATGTGATGAAATTCTCGAAGATATAGAATTTTCTAACATATTAACGACAAAAATCAAGATCAAAATTGAAAAAAGACCCTGAAAAATGTAATTCAACTATGTAAATGATCCAACCTATCATCCTCACGTATGTGAGTGGATATGTTTGCCGTGCACAGTGATGAAGATGATGTATGAGTTTGGAGTTGTGTGGTGGCTTTGTTAGGAGGCGGCGCACACGAGCGAACTCAACGATCAAACCACCTCCGACTCGCCTTTTTTCACAAGTGGCGCAGTTTATGTGAGTGGAGAAAGGCATAAGTGTTGAAATTTTAGTCTGAAATGTTGAATATGACATTTTCAACCGCTGCGCCCTTTGAATGTCGACGTAACACTTTAGGCACCGACTCAACTGTTTTGGTGTGAAACCTTCTTTCTTGTTCTTCAGTTAATTTTATGAGCTATTTTGTATGTTACGTGTCACATTATTTAAGGGTATTTGTATTTGTTTTTTACTTTCTTTTAATTAATTGGGTTCATTCACCTCTTTTTGTATTTTGTTTTCAATCGTTAGAAGTCAATGTGCACGTGAATATTACTAAAGTTTGAATTTAAATTGTTTATATTTAAATAAATGTTTTAGTTCATTTAATCAAATTATGTATATTATCAAGTGAATTTGGGGGAATGAATATCTTTTAGTTCTTCTTATTAAGTCAAAAAAGCATTATATACACCTAATCCATGTAAAAAGTAAGGTTTCAATATAAAAAAAGTACACATATTAAGCACGCTCAAAACACTTGTCATGTTTTAGCTAACATTCTATGTTGAACACTTTTGATGCACATATTAAAATTATTTATGTTTATTATCTTTTCCAATCTAAGAAGTTCGATTATTAGAGGACTAGTTAATTCACAATAATTATTTAAACTATAATTTAAACCTTTAAACTTTATTTCTCTTTAATTAATTTAAACAAATATAATTCATTACAAAACAATTGGGATGGAAGAAATCATACTTCATCAATAAGTTTAACCTTATATGAGAGTATGGAGAATATACATACCTAGAGGTAGAAATCAAATAGAAAGTAAAAGGGTTGACTGCATAGTTGAAGACTAATTCACATGATCTTAGGTGTGAAACGAGTAGGTGGATAGTACCCAACAAAGAATAGGAAACACGAACATGTTTATTTTGTGACAAGGGAGTAGTAGAGATAGAATGATATTTTATTATGGAATGTGCATCATATAGTGATATATGTATCGAGTATAAAGATAGTTTGAAGGATGATAATTTAACTGATTTGTTTGAAGAGGAAAGGCTAAATAGTACAAGTTTTCTTATCAAAATCTATAGTAGAAGAGTTAGCGTCGAGAAGGGATTAAAATTTTTGCAATAATAATAAGGCAACCCTTATGTTAAGAAGTTGTGATATCACGAACAACTTTAATATAACTCTCGATCCCATAGATTATTTGATATTATTAAAATCTTTCATATATTCATTCAAAAAACACGAATTGTAATTACGATTTAAGATAAAAATAGGCAAATACATCTACCCAATTATTTTATGATTGAAAATTACTTAACAAAAATGTTTATACGGTCAAGAGCATACAAAGAATTCAAATTCCTATAAAACATTTTTGAAGAAAATACTAAAAAAAATTCAAATTCTTTTGGAAGAAACTGAAGAAGGTATCAGAATAGATTGAGAACCATTTCACCAATTTGCACTCCTAACTTTTCCTAAGCCGAAGGGGCAATCTATTGCAAATTGGGTTCAACGCATTGCCACTAATTTTGCCAATGATTTGGATATTTCAAGAAAAAAAAATGTCAAGTGAGGGAAACAAGCTCTGGGAATAAGGACAATATTTCAGCTTGCCATTTTAGAAAATATTTGAAGTTAACAAAAAAAAATGAAAAAAAAAAAAAAAAAAATGTATTAAGGCTTTGTTGTGAGAAATTATTTTTTATTTTTTTAAAAATCAATGTCCTTAATGCCTTATAGATATTTTATCTAGGTATTTATTTAGTTCAACATGTCATGTAATCACTCTAGTTTATTTTGGTTGTTTTTCTTATTTGTATAATTAACCTCCCAAGCTTTGTATTTTTTAATTTATTTAATTTTTATTTAGTACAATAATTATCTTACATTATATTTAAAAATAAGAAAATTCCATTTCTAGATCATTAGGTTTGTAACACCTTTAAGATTATTAATTAATCTTTTTTAGATATCGCATACATTTTTATAGTGATATGATGCAGTTTAAACTATCAAATATGGTGCCATCCATTCATATGCTAAACCATATGTGGTTTTTATTAATATCTTCCTCATGGCCCCAAACACCTACATGCCACACTACTAAGGCTAACTCATATCACATGGTACATCTAAGTACTTACAACATTGCTACCTTTATTTTAATTGGGGCAAAGCACCCAATATGAGTTAAGGGGTTTTGCTTATGAGGCTAAGGGATTCCCTTTACAGGGGCTAAGGGGCAACACCACTCTGTATGATGTAATACAACACGATGGATTTTATGACTATTAAAATTTTGACATTGTTCAACTTAATCGATAGAAGATGAAGATTCATACATGTAATTTCAATCGTTTTGATTTCCATAACGGTTCTTTATGCCTTTGTGGCTCTATAAACCATGTATAGATATATAGCATTATTTACCAATCATATAATAGGAGATAAGAAACCATACATCTCACTCGAGAGTATGTTATGTACATAACAAAAATTAATAAAACTTTTTATTCCAATTCTATTATTTTATCTATTTTAAACATATAAATATTATTTCATATTTCTTATGCATATGCATACAGCTATAGACACATAATTTTAGTACATGCCCTTTTTCAAAATATTTTTTTCTTATTTTGTCACACTTGGTCCACTTATGTATATTTGATTGTTTTAAAGACATTTGCTACCCCATACTAACCTCTCTATGGGCTTTTAGCCTTCTAAATATATTCAACATTCACTATATTTATTTGCTTTTATATTTTTTCCTAATTCATACATTTTATGAGTTGTTTTCCACATTATGGGCATTTGTTTATCCTAGTATTGATTTGGAAGACCACTGAATCTATCCTAAGCATATTCAGTGACCCACCAAATTCATCATGTGTGTTTTTGTGGGTTGTTCTAGCCTTGCACTAATATCCAACATTGTGACTGAAATGTATCACATTTTTTCATGGTTTACCTTAGTGCACGTCGTATCTTAAAGATCCCTATATATACCATGCCATCTCAAGTAATATATCAAGTAGAATAAGCATCGATAAGGTATCATATTTGCACAAAAAAGTCCTTTATTCTTCAATTTTGAGCCAACATTGCCACATCTATTACTACACTTGCCAACATAGTTTTTGTAAACACTCAAATTTAATCATTAAGTACTTGACATTATTTAATCTTGACATCCCTCTCTTGTTTGGCCTATTCACCATTTCGTTAACTCGTAATATTCATGAAAGTCTTCATTATTCTACTCACTGCCTTATAAATACTGAAAACATAACTTAGGCATCCCTATATTGATTACAAAGTCCTATCAGTCAAATCCCAACAATCTTTGTCCTTCTAGGACAAGATCACAATAGGTGGATAGGGTTGCAACCTGACCTTGTCCACTAGTGTCGTCTTGTCCCTTGCACTATGTTGTCCCCCAAAAATATCACTCATTTTTGGGACAACATTTGAACTATTTGGTTCCTCAAACCAAAATAATCTCTGCCCTTCTCGAAATTTGTTCTAAGCATTCAAATTCCTCATTTTTCAAGCTTCTCTTGAATCTACGGACTCTATAGGCTTAAATCTATGGACTTTGCAGGCTTGAATCTATGGACTTTGCAGGCTTAAATCTACGGACTCTGCAGGCTTAAATCTACGGATGCTGCAGGAAGAAAATCTATGGACTCTGCAGGAAGAAACCTACGAACTCTGCAGGCCAAGTTCAACAAACTTCACAGGTTGATTTCTACGAACTTTGTAGGAAAGAAACAAGATCTCAACACTTAGGTGATTTCAAAGTTGGTTCAATGACCAGGTTCAACTAAAAGAGTTCAACATCAGTAGCAAGAGTTAAGCGCATTTGTCAAGCTTCAAAGTTTAAGGTTCAAAGTTCAACCGTTTCAAGGTTCAATGGCTTCAAAACACTTATCAAAGAGAAGAAGGCTTGAACCATTGAACCGTTGAACCATTGAACCACTTTGGTTCAACAAGTTCAACGACTAAATGGTTCAACGAGTTTGGTTCAAAAAAGATCAAAAGGACTTAGCCAAACAAAAAAAATGAATCAATTGAACCATTGAACCTTGAACCAAAGGGTTCAACGAGTTCACAGGTTCAAAGGTTCAACTAGCACAATGAAGATCAAAGAGCTTAGAAAGAACAAAAAAGTGACGGATCAATGGTTCAACAGGTTCAAAATCTTCTACAGGCAGGTTTAATCAAAAGAACAAGTTTCCGACACTTAGTCATTTTCAGAGAATGAACCTTGAACCATTGAACCATTGAACCACTTTGGTTCAAAGGTTTAATGGGTTCAAGGTTCAAAGAGTCTTGGTTCAAGCGGTCAATAGAAGCAAGGGAATGAGCCATTGAACCGTTGAACTAAAGTTGGTTCAATCGGTCGGTTTAACCGGTAGGTTCAAGGGGTTGCCCCAAAGCCAAAGGATCAAATACCCTTGCGGAGGGCAGGAAGGAGGCACATGGACCAATTGAAAAGACCGAAAGACAAAGGGATTTCCTTCGGGAAAAAGACTTAAGGCAAGAAATGAATTCTTTCAAACTTTTGTTCGAAGGAATTCCTTCAGACAAAAAGTCCGAAGAAATTCAGAGAAGTTGCGAGAGGAAAGCCTGAAAGAATTTTTGAGGGCCAAAGACAAGGCAGCCAAAACAATTCTTATAGACTTTTTGTCTGCGGGAAAATGTTCATGAAAAAAGTCTACGAGAAAATGTCCGCGAGAAAGCTCCAAAAGACTCTGAAGACAAAAGGCCACCGAAGGACCCCAAAGGGAAGGTGCCCTTGCGGGGGACTCTTCGCTGCCAAATTAAAGGACACTTCCCCAAAGCTGAAGGGTCACCTTCCCTTTGGGAGGATGCAAAATAAGAAATATGAAGGAAGCAAGTAGCAGAAAAGGCCGAATCAAGAGAAAGCTGAAGAAAGTCCAAGGGGTGACGCGCTCGAAGACGTCAAAGTCTAAAACAACGAACTAGCTGTTGGAAATTAAAAATCTAGTGATGAGTGTGCGAACGTCAATTTAAAGGTTCATAAACTAGCTGTTGATTTTGAAAAGCCTTAAAGAAGAGCCAAAGAACTTAGCGACCTGCCAAAAGAAGCTCGAAGGCCATCCAAAGACTGCCTAAAGGGAAAATACCCTTGCGGGGGGCTCTTCCCGACCCAAAATGGACCCGAATGCATTCAAAGGCTTTAAGGCTAAGACCAGCATGAAGCGACTAAGGAATAGAGCATCAAATTGAATCAAGGAGCCAATTCAATTAACCAGAAAAGGAGGAATGATAAGGAAGGATCAAAAACATTTGCACATCAGATATGTTTCTAAAAGTAGACTGCTAGGTGGATATTGAAAGATGCAAACTTTCGATAGCGTGACCTGTTTCTCTACATTGAGAAAAGCAAATGGGTAAATGCCCCTAAATTCTAGCATGTCTTCTTAACAAAATTCAATGCAACATGATGTGTTACTATTCCCAAGTCCTTCTTGAAGAGGCTATATAAGGGACTCTCTTGTTATTGTAAAAAGGATCTCTCTCTGATAATCAAAAATGAAGCTCTACCCAAATTGAAAGGCATTACTAAAACTTTGAGCTCAAATTGTTAATCATATTTTGTTGTTTGAATAAGAAAGCAAGTGACTTTTCAGACTTTGTGTTGTGATATCTTTGTTGTTGAGGAAACTATTCTTATGTCTTTTTCCTTGATATATTTTATGTTCCTTTAATTCAATAAGCAGAATTAGTGAAAGTAGTCAGGAAGGTTTCCTGAAGTCAACTGTGGAGAGACTTTGTGCCCCCATAATTGCCTTTAGTGTGTTTTCTTTTTATTTCTGTGTAAAGGACCTTGGGAGGACTTTGTGCCCTCATTGTCCTTCATATCTCACTCTTGGGCAATTCAGGTAGAGACTTTGTGCTACATCTCAATTTGCTGGTTACTACGTCCTTGGTTACATTTTGCAATTACTACTAAGAGTATTCTTGTGGTTTACTTAATAGTACTTCTGAAAGAAGAGGAGTGCTTTCTATCATTTCCCTTGAGATTTTTCCTTTGATTTGCACGCATCATCTCTGAAGAAAGAGAGATGGATGGTTAATTCTACCCTTGAGTATTATTATTTGTTTATATATATATATATATATAGCATATCTATAGGGAACCTCCCCTTGATGAGAGGAGAGATTAGTCCCCTTTTGATGTGATAAACCTACACATTTGGATGACCAATCTTCCTACTTTGGCTGATCAGACCTATTTTGTTTATCAGTACGTTGATCGACAAAATATTCAACCAACAGTTTTTGGTGACTCTACTGGAGAGATAGTTATGTGCATCCTAAAACCTCAAGTTTCAGATGAAATCAGTCTCTACCATTATCCATTATAGACTCCATTTCATTTATGTGTTAGGGTGTGGAGCTAAAAGCTTCAATTGTTTGCAGACACAAAGAAGAGGATGCTGAAGAACCAGAAGAACCGGCGTTGGCAGCATGACCGACGTCGGTCAAGTGCAGTGCTGAAGGAAACTGGGGACGGCAGGAGGTCGGCCGACGTCGACAGCACCAGGCAAGCAGGGATCGGCGTCGGTTGCCTGTGTGTTCCAGAATTGCTGTTGACGAACAGTCAGTTAAGTGAAGCGAGTGTTTGCATGTCAAATGACTAATTATAGTCACGAGCTACGTGTCTAATTATTTTAGTTAGAGTTCTATTTTTGTAAGCATGGGATCCTATTTAAAGACCCATAAGGCATGTATTGTAATAATTAAGAAGGCAAGTAAAAGCATTGAAGCAAGCAAGGTGAAGGAGATCTACAGGTGTAAGGTCAAGGAGATCAGCTGAAGCATTCAAGGAGGGATAATAACTCAGGCTATAGAGTTGTTGTGTTGAGCAAGAGAGAGAGGGAAGAAGGTCTTGAGGTGTGGCAAGCCTTTGAGGTGGAGGAAGAAGTGGCATCTTCTTTATTGTATTTTCTTCTAGTAATATTTAATACAAGAGTGTGTATTGTCTCTCAAATTTTTTGATGTCTCAAGTTTCTAGTTACTTTATCATTCTGGTATAATTTCGTGTTTAATTGCTTATAAGAAAGTAATCAATTGTGCTTCTGTTGGATAAGGGGTCACCTAACAGTTGGTATCAAAGCATATTGATTGTTGTAGGTTTTCTGACAAGTGGTATCAGAGCTACGATTTGCAGGAAGCAGGGTATTGTTTTTTGATTACAGGTCATTCACAGGGTTTTTTGATTGAGTGGGAGTTCAGCAATGGTAGAAGAAAGTAAGCTACGAATGGAGAAGTTTAACGGCAAGAATTATCAACATTGGAGGATGCAGATTGAGGACTATCTGTATCAGAAGGATTTGTACTTACCGTTGGGTGGGGTTGCATGCAAGCCCACAGATATGAAGGATGAAGAATGGAACGTTCTTGATCGGAAGGCTCTCGGTTCCATAAGATTGAGCCTTGCATCGTCTGTGATTTTCAGCTTATCACAGTGCAAGACAACGGAAGAGTTGATAAAGTCCTTGGGGAATTTATACAAAAAGCCCTTGGCTTCTAATAAGGTATATCTTATGAAGCAGCTATTTACTTTACAAATGTAGGAAGGTGGATCGGTACATACTCATCTCAGTGATTTCCATGGTTTGGTAAACCAACTAGCTTCAGTCAATATTATTTTTGATGATGAGGTAAAGGCTCTCTTAATTTTATGTTCTTTGCCTGAAAGTTGGGACAGTTTGGTTATGGCAGTAAGTAATTCTGCATCTGCTTCTAAAATCTTAAAAATTGATGATGTTGTGAGTGTGATCTTGAATGAATAAATATGCAAGAGAAGCACAAGTGAATCATCAGGGAATGCTCTAAGTGCAGAAGGCAGGGGAAATCAAAGGGAGAAGATTGAGCAAGGGAAATCAAGGTCGGGAAGGAGATCTGAGTCCAAAGGTATTACCTGCTGGTTTTGTGGAAAGAAAGGACATACAAAGGAGTGTTGGTTGAGAGATAAAGAGAATCAACATGCAGGTATTGAAAAAGCAAATGATACAAATATTGTGATACAGGACGCTCTCATACTTTCTTTGGATAGTTAGGTAGGATCATGGATTTTAGATTTTGGTTCATCTTTTCATGCATCCCCAAACAGAGATTTATTTTATGAGTATGAACATGGAGACTTTGGAGTGCTCTATTTAGGGGATGGTACGCCTTGTCAGATAGTTGGCAAAGGAAAATTGCAGCTGAGATTGCAGATTGACAACACATGGGTGTTGAAAGAGGTCATGCATGTTCCAATTCTGAAGCAGAGTCTGATTTTTATAGGAAGGTTGGGAGATGAGGGATGCACAATAACCCTCACATCGGATTCTTGGAAGGTTACCAAGGGAGCACTTGTTCTAGCAAGAGTTAAGAAAGTAGATACTCTTTATCTATCTACTTGTATTACTGATTCTACTTCTGGTGTAGATTCGAAGATGTGGTCTAATAGGCTCGGTCACATGAATAAGAAGGGAATGGAAGTTCTTGATTCAAAAGGTATGTGTTCAAATTCGGAAAGCATAGATAGAGTTCATTGTAGAAAAAGGAAATTTGATGCTTTTGACAGAAACAAAGAAGCCTTGGTGTTTACAGAGGAAATGAAGGACAGAGATCAGTCACAGGGGCTGAATAAATTTGAGCAGGGCAGCATGGATAGAGGTTTGATCCAAGAAGAGCTCACGAATAAAAATTTCATCACTTACAGGAACACACAGACGCCGATGTCGGTCACTTGGGACCGACGTCGGTCAGCCAGATATCGACATCGGTCATGTGCAGACCAGCAGGGTCGGTAGGTCGGGCAGGAGAAGTCTGACGTCAGTCATAAGGACCAACGTCGGCAGAGGGGACACCGGCGTCGGCCAGGGAAACGATGTCGACAATCAGGGTCAGTGCAGGGAACTGACATCAATCGAGAGCAGACTGGGAGATGGCTGATATCAGTCACTGGAATGGATGTTGGGTGGATCAATAAGTCTCAAACACCCATGTGGAGGTCAGAAAAGGTATGTGAACCTCATATTCGTTGTTCACCTTCTTTATATTGCTTACTGATAGTCATGAACTAGGAAGATGGAAGAAGCAATGCAGGTAGAATCCAGAAACAGTGGGAGCTTGGCATGGATGAGGAGTGTGAGTCCTTGGAGTAGAACCAAACAGGTATTTATTGGTAGAGTTTTCAGCTAGAAGAAAGCACTGGTTAGAGGGATGGATTCCCATTTTAGAGAAGAGAGTGGATGGACACATGAGACAGAAGGCTATGGTATATGGTCTTGAGTAGGCTGTAGAATAATGGAGGTTTGGCCATTGTATTTTATCTTTACCAGGTTGGATAATATTAGCTACATTACCCTGTTACTGTATTGTGTTACTTGTTGCAGGGTTTCATATACAGGGAGTTTTCTGAGCTAAAGGTAGAGTTGGTTCAGAAGTGTGTCATGGAGAATTTGGGAGCAGCAAAATTCTTGTGGCATAAGAGACAGGTATTGCATCACAGGTTTGCATAGTGGTTGGTCTTCAAGAGTGACATTGAAGAGAGATACAGAGCCTAACGAACAAAATAGATGGTGTACAGGTACAGGTACAAGCTGTAGCTGTTTATCTCCAAGTGGAAGATTGTTAGGGTGTGGAGCTAAAAGCTTCAACTATTTGCAGGCACAAAGAAGAGGATGCTGAAGAACCATAAGAACCAGCATCGGCAGCATGACCAACATCGATCAAGTGCAGTGTAGAAAGAAATCGATGACGGCAGGAGGTCGGCAGCACCAGGCAAGCAGGGACTGGCGTCGATCGCCTGTGTGTTCCAGAACTACTATTGACGAATAGTCAGTTAAGTGAAGCGAGTGTTTGCATGTCAAATGACTAATTATGGTCACGAGCTGCGTGTCTAATTATTGTAGTTAGAGTTCTATTTTTGTAAGCATGGGATCCTATTTAAAAACCCATAAGGCATGTATTGCAATAATTAAGAAGGCAAGTAAAAGCATTGAAGCAAGAAAGGTCAAGGAGATCTACAGGTGTGAGGTCAAGGAGATCAGCTGAAGCATTCAAGGAGGGATAATAACTCTGGCTATAGAGTTGTTGTGTTGAGCAAGAGAGAGAGGGAAGAAGGTCTTGAGGTGTGGTAAGCCTTTGAGGTGGAGGAAGAAGTGGCATCTTCCTTATTGTATTTTCTTCTAGTAATATTTAATACAAGAGTGTGTATTGTCTCTCAAATTCTTTGTTATCTCAAGTTTCTAGTTACTTTATCATTTTGGTATAATTTCGTGTTTAATTGCTTATAAGAAAGTAATCAATTGTGCTTCCGTTGGATAAGGGGTCACCTAACAGTTGGTATCAGAACATATTGATTGTTATAGGTTTCCTGACATTATGTGTTTTACCCATTATCATTATAGCATTACCATCTTCCTCCACCTCCATTATTTTATCTGGTCTGTAAAACCAGAGCTGCTTGGAAAGAGTGTGCAATTTAAAGCCTCAAGCCTCAAGCTGAAGTTGAGCCAGTCCTTTTCCATTTTTGTTCTTTAATCTGGCCACTCCATCCAGATTTGTTATCTCTATTTTCTTAATTAAATCATGGCTGTTCGAGGCCCCTGGGGTAACTCTTTTGGCCCACTCAGCTTGACTCCACCTCTGCATGAACTCCCACGTAGTTCAAGAAAGAATTTCTTCAAATTCTTTGGTGATGGGATAGTTCACCCTGATGAACACATTGTAGCCTTCATCATAGCCTGTGGTGTTATAAGGGTGGAATTTGAAGACGTGGCAGTCAGGCTTTTTGTGGAGACACTATAAGATGCTGCTTCAGACTGGTTCTACCATCTACAAGCTGGATCAGTGACTGACTAGGATACACTCAAAGCCAAGTTCAAAACAAGGTTCAAGCCTACAGAAGATGCACATGCCTTGTTGGCCCAGCTCACTCAGATGAAGAAAGAGCCTCATGAGCCTATGAGGGATTTTATTGCCAGGTTTGACAAGCTGAGGCACAAGATTCCCATGGTCGCCCAGCCGATACCTCAAAACCTCAAATGCTTCTTCATCAACTCACAACTGCCTGAAATGAGTTTTTTTTCTGAGATGAGCTGGTCAAATAGACCTTGTTGCTACTCAGGACTTGGCTACTAAGGTAGAAGATGGCCTTATCTTGGTAGGAAAGATAAGGAGAGACCCAAACAGAGGCAAACCCTCTTCATCTTTTGAATACTCACCCACAGTCACCACTGACCTAATGGTACAAAAGCTAGCAAATGAATTGCTAGTCTTGAAAAGGCAAATGGTACAAGGTATGTCTTCTGCTCCTCTATATAAATATATACCAAGGAGGACATTCCCTAATCAGCCATATCAAGGCAAAGCTACCAGAAGTCAAGGGCAACAAAATTATCTTCCTCCCCCACAGAGGAACCTTGCCCTTGAAGCACCTCCAACTAACTCAGTATTTGGATATCTGGAAATAGAACACATTTCCTATTTCCAACCTGAGTTTGAGCAAGAAAATGGCATTGATCTCTTCAGGGAGGATCTAGAAGAATTAGCTAGCGACTCCCACATTGGTTTCTTAAATTTCTAGGATGAACCTAGAAGTGAAGGTGAAGCAGTCGAAGGATCATACATAGTATATACCAGGTCCCAAAATTAGTCAGCCCAACAAGCTGACAAAGAGAAGATAGAGGAATGACCCAAACCAACAATTTCAATTGCTGAGCAGAGAACCCCTCTTCCTTTCCAGTCAAAGGACCTAGTGATTGCCAAAGAAGTAAGTACATTGAACATCTCTGCACTTTCTACTTCAAATTTGTAGATCAGTCCTCCCCCTCCCAAAAACCAAAAGGATGAACTCCCATCCTCTCTTCCAAGTCCATCTCAGTCATTTGCCATGATTGATCATGTCAAGAAGTCTAAAATTTAAATGACTGAGTTTGAATCCCTGCAAGCTGATCTTGAGCAATTAAACATTGGTGGAGAAATAAGTGTGGACCTGTCTGAGGCAAAAATTGTGGTCACCCAAACATCAGCCCCTATAGCTCAAATTCTATTTGAGCCTTTAGGTAGGGGTAATTACTTATTAACCATAGAGGATGCTCATGTCTTAGCTAATGAAAGTCCTGTAGCTGGAAATCCAGGATTTCATCCAAACAAGGCATCAAAAAAATTGGTAGGGCACAGTACAAATCAAGCAAGATCTTCCATCTCCTATGAAGAGAAATCTTATAGAAGATCAACTTATGATGATGCCTGGATCCTAGAATCTGATGGCAACAATTCTTCCACAACTGGATGCAGATCTTTGTTGCTCGGATTGAAAACTGCTCAAGGTGAAGAGGTCAAACTCCTTCACACCAAAGGAGATGTTGAGCTGATGGTTTGTCAAGAGTTTGATACTGACAATCAAAGCATGTGCTGGACTGAACCAGTAGAACAACAAGTAATGATGGTGGACCATAATGTTGTATTTTGAAGTCAGCAAAAGGAACTCTTCACAGAGAGAGCAAGGAGTTATGGTTTTTAGTTTGAAGATCACAACCCGCCATGGGGCAAGAAGAAGAAAAAGCCAAGAGGAAGACACATAAAATTATTTTCTTGGTAGAGAGTTCTATTCGCTCGTCACCATTTTTGGGGACAAAATGTCTTCTTGCTGGTTTATCATAATAAAGAACTATTTTTACTGCCTCTCAGGAAGCAACATCTGAAACACTTCAACTCTTGAAGTATTAGATTATTGCATCTATACATATGTATATTTGTATAGTTTTTAATTCTGTTTTGTTTTGTTTGTTTCCATTTTTGATGCCTTCCATTTATGGATAACATGACTCCATAGCCCAATGGTACACATGAAGACACTAGAGATTCTGGATTCTATTCCCTTCAATTCTTTTTTACAATTGATAGAAGTTCCCCAACTGGAGCCAGCTGTTGTCCCCCAAAAATATCACTCATTTTTGGGACAACATTTGAACTATTTTGGTTCCTCAGACCAAAATAATCTCTGCCCTTCTCAAAATTTGTTCTAAGCATTCAAATTCCTCATTTTTCAAGCTTCTCTTGAATCTACGGACTCTGTAGGCTTGAATCTATAGACTTTGCAAGCTTGAATCTACGGACTTTGCAGGCTTAAATCTATAGACTCTACAGGCTTAAATCTACGGACTCTGCATGAAGAAAATCTAAGGACTCTGCAGGAAGAAAACCTATGAACTCTACAGGCCAAGTTCAAGAGACTTCACAGGTTGATTTCTGTGGACTCTATAGGAAAGAAGCAAGCTCTCAACACTTAGGCGATTTCAAAGTTGGTTCAATGACCAGGTTTAACTATAAGAGTTCAACGTCAAGGTTCAACATTAACAGCAAGAGTTAAGCGCATTTTTCAAGCTTCAAAGTTCAAGGTTCAAAGTTCAATCGCTTCAAGGTTCAATGACTTCAAAACACTTATCAAAGAGAAGAAGGCTTGAATCGTTGAACCATTGAACCAATTTGGTTCAACAGGTTCAATGACTAAATGGTTCAACGAGTTTGGTTCAAAAAAGATCAAAAGGACTTAGCCAAACAAATAGAATGAACCGATTGAACCATTGAACCTTGAACCAAAGGGTTCAACGAGTTCACAGGTTCAACCAATACAATGAAGATCAAAGAGCTTAGAAAGAATGAAGTGACGAATCAATGGTTCAACAGGTTCAAAAGCTTCTACAGGCAGGTTCAATCAAAAGAACAAGTTTTTGACACTTAGTCATTTTCAGGGAATGAACCTTGAACCGTTGAACCATTGAACCACTTTGGTTCAAAGGTTCAACGGGTTCAAGGTTCAAGGTTCAAAGAGTCTTGGTTCAAAAAGTCAATAGAAGCAAGGGAATGAACCATTGAACTAAAGTTGGTTCAATCGGGCAGTTTAATCAGTTGGTTCAACCGGTAGGTTTAAGGGGTTGCCCCAAAGCCAAAGGATCAGATACCCTTGCGGAGGGCAAGAAAGAGGCACATGGATCAATAGAAAAGACTAAAAGACAAAGGGATTTCCTTCAAGAAAAAGACTAAGGCAAGAAATTAATTCTTTCAAACTTTTGTCTGAAGGAATTCATTTAGACAAAGTCTGAAGAAATTCAGAGAAGCTACGGGAGGAAAGCTCAAAAGAATTTTCGAGGGCCAAAGACAAGGCAGCCGAAACAATTCTTGCAGACTTTTTGTCTGTGGGAAAATGTCTGCGAAAAAAGTCCGCGAGAAAATGTCTGCAAAAAAAGTCTATGGGAAAATGTTTGCGGGAAAGATCCAAAAGATTCTGAAGACAAAAGGCCACTGAAGGACCCCAAAGGGCAGGTGCCCTTGTGGGGGACTCTCGACTGCCAAATTAAAGACACTTCCCCAAAGTAGAAGGGTCACCTTCCCTTCGGGAGGATGCAAAACAAGAAATCTGAAGGAAGTAAGTAGCAAAAAAGGCCAAATCAAGAGAAAGCCGAATAAAGTTTAAGGGGTGACGCACCTGAAGACATCAAAGTCCAGAACAGTGAACTAGCCGTTGGAAATTCAAAACGTAGTGACAGGTGCACGAACGTCAATTTCAAGGTTCGTAAAATAGCCGTTAATTTTGAAAAGCCTTAAAGAAGAGCCAAAGGACTTAACTACCTGCCAAAAGAAGCTCGAAGGCCATCTGAAGACCGCTCGAAGGGCAGATACCCTTGCGGGGGGCTCTTCCCAACCCAAAATGGACTCGAATGCATTCAAAGGCTTTAAGGCCAAGACTAGCAGGAAGCGACTAAGGAACAAAGCATAAAATTGAATCAAGGACCCGATTCAATTAACCAAAAAAGGAGGAACAATAAGGAAGGATCAAAAACATTTGCACATCAGATATGTTTCTAGAAGTAGACCTCCAGGTGGATATTGAAAGATGCAAACTTTCAATAGCGTGACTCATTTCTCTACATTGAGAAAAGCAAATGGGTAAATGCCCCTAAATTCCATCTTGTCTTCTTAACAAAATTCAATGCAACATGATGTGTTACTATTCCCAAGTCCTTCTTGAAGAGGCTATATAAGGGACTCTCTTGTTATTGTAAAAAGAATCTCTCTTTGATAATCAGAAACGAAACTCTGCCCAAATTGAAAGGCATTACTGAGACTTTGAGCTCAGATTGTTGATCATATTTTGTTATTGGAATAAGAAAGCAAGTGACTTTTCAGACTTTGTGATGTGATATCTTTGTTGTTGAGGAAACTGTTCTTATGTCTTTTTCTTTAATATATTTTCTATTCCTTTGATTCAACAAGCAGAATTAGTGAAAGTAGTCAGGAAGGTGTCCTAAAGTCAACTATGGAGAGACTTTGTGCCCCCATAATTTCCTTTAGTGTGTTTTCTTTTTGTTTCTATGTAAAGGACCTTGGGACGACTTTGTGCCCTCATTGTCCTTCGTATCTCACTCTTGGGCAATTTAGGTGGAGACTTTGTGCTACATCTCAATTTGCTAGTTACTACGTCCTTGGTTACATTTTGCAATTACTACTAGGAGTATTCTTGTGGTTTACTAAATAGTACTTCTGAAAGAAGAGGAGTGCTTTCTGTCATTTCCCTTGAGATTTTTCCTTTGATTTGCACGCATCATCTCTGAAGAAAGAGAGATGGATGGTTTGTTTTACCCTTGAGTATTATTATCTGTTTATATATATATAGGGAACCTCCCCTTGATGAGAGGAGAGATTAGTCCCCTTTTGATGTGGTAAACCTACACATTTGGATGACCAATCTTCCTACTTTGGCTGATCAGACCTATTTTGTTTATTAGTATGCTGATCGACAAAATATTCAACCAACACAATATAATGGTAACTTTTCAAATTTGAGATGTTTAATATTAACTCTAAATATTTCTTTATATACACATGTCAAGGTCATTCAAAATACATCTAGCAATCACTTGGTAATTCTACTTCACACTGAGTAAAAGGGCACTAATATTTCCAATAAGAAATTTGAATTATTCTAATAGTCATAAGCCAAGTTTGATTTTTTTTATTGTAGGTCAAGGTCACTCATTGTCAAGCATTTAAGTTAGTCTATTTAGTTTCATTAATATAGAAAACATAAAGACTCACATACTTACTCAAGGAGGGATAACTACATCTCGAGGCCCTTTTGGACTATGTAGACAACACTCAAATTATGTGATATTTTTTCTAGATAGCTCAGTTATTCCTCTTGGTCAATCCCCCCCTTCAAATTTATTCTCTATTTGGTTTATTTTGTAAGAACTAGGGTTTGGGTTTTGTAGGTCTTTTGCATGTAAAACAACACATGCAGACAATTAGTAAACCCTCTCAAATAGGTGTAGGCAATTGTGTAGAAAAATTACAACCATAGTCAAAACATATAAGCCCATAGTCTGACCTTGTCCCAACCCAGTTTGTAATTGTACTTTTGGTTGCAACATAGTTCAGGAATAATTACAGTTGGTTTTCATCAACAGTCAACATAAACTCAATTTGAGTAGGTTTTCATATTTACTTGTCAATTTGTTATTTATAGCTCATTTTAAATTCCATAAATTATTGTATTGTACATTTAGGTCATGTATATTATATAAATCTAAATCAATATATAATCATTTAAGTATTTTATTGTATTTCATTGGTCTATTGAATTAAAACACATAAACATTTAAGTGAACCCATATTTTATTTAAAACACTGCTCATTGTTTGTTTGATTTTTGTCCTAAGATTTCATACATTTTTTGTAAATTCCTAACACTGAAAGAAAACAACCTTCAATATTGGATATGAATCTAAAACCGTAAATGAATCTTCTTTGAATTTGGATCCTATTTCGACACTAAAAAATTTATTGTCATCTCAGATAACATTTGACATTGAAGCTCTTTCTTTTGACCTTGGGTTAAAATTTATTGAACTCTATACATAACAATATTTCAAATTTTATTTTCTATTGCTTTTTGCTTATTTTTAGCAAATATGTTCCACCAGTTGTAAAATTACTTAGTGATTGCCATTATGAGCGAGGTAGTGATATGTTTTATGAACATCATTGTTTAAGGGGTACTATCTCAATACTCAAGCCATTATTTAAAAATAAATATAGATTTCAATTCTCCCTTGTCTTATAATATATTGAAAACACCTAGGATCCCTTGTTTATACCATAAAAAGCCTTTTTAGCTATTTGATTTGTGGTGCATCTGAGAGGAGTGTGTCGCCCACAAAAGTTACTCTCATTGTACCCTCAGAGATGGGATTGTGGGATAAAAACATACTTTAACCTATGTAGTTATTGATCTAAAATATTGGGTCAACACTAATCTATGAATGAGAAAGTATATTCGAGATTCCACATAATCATTTAGACCCTTGCCGAGATCACCCTTTATACATTGATTTTTAATTGTACTATATTCATAATGGAATCAATAAATGAATTTTTCTTTCATATGTTACATAATATTATGTAATTTATTGTAAATTATTCTCTTACTTTATAAGATGATATTCATTACATATGTACATGGTTGAAATTAAATGATGTTCAAAAAGTTACCTTAAAGCAATCACAATTACATTTTACTTCATCAAGTTATAATATACAATATAAATTACTCTCCATTACTAAAAAATGCTAAAAGGTAAGTATGCAACCTTTTATTATTAATCAACCTCAAAATGTTCATGTTGTTAATAATCGATGAGGTAAAGTCCCTCATGTTACTACTTTACCTCCATCAAGTCAAATTCCTTAATCTAAAGGATTTGACATCCTCGATCAATTACATAATACTATTGGCAAGATTTCATTGTTAGAGCTCTTGAAAATAATGCCAATATAAAAAGATAACTTATATGAGGCATTACATAATACACTTTTATCTAACAATGTTGAACCTCCTTATGTAGTGTTTGTTATTAATACTATTTGGTGGATGTAAGAAATTAATTCTTTAGAAAAGGATGATCTTTCTCCAAAGCATATTATTGATCGATATTTACCCTTATATTTCAAGTCTTTGTATAAAAAAAGGTGGTCAAAAGAGTACTTGTTGAGAATGGATCAGGATTAAACATTTGTAACATTTATTTTCTAAATTTAATTAGCATAATGGAAAATGACCTTACCCATTTTGAATATGAACATTAATGGATTTGACAATGTTCCATGCCAAGTACTTGGGCAAATTGCATTGAATATAGCTTTGGTCCCATGTACTCTTGCCACAGTTTGCCAAGTTATGCCTAATGTTCTTAATTACAATATTTTATTATGAGGACCTTGGATTCATGACATTAATGTCATTCCTTCTATATTACATGCATGTCTTAAGTTTAGTTATCCAAGTTTTACACACACACACACACACACACACACACACACACACACACACACACACATGTCTTTTGGACCAATATCCTTTCAAATATTGGGCAATGGTCTATCTTATGGATACTTATGCTCCATATATGTGGCTTTATTCCATAGAAGAACCACCTTCTACTTCACCCACCAATTTAACCTCATTAGAACCAAATCTAGTTGATTGATCAACCAATTTTGATCTATATTGTTTTGGATATAAATATTTACCAAAGTATAAGTATAACATTGGACAAAGATTGGGCAAAAACGATTAAGGTATTACCCATTCTATTACTAATTCTACTAATGAAGGGAAGTCATGTCTTGGATATAATAATAAAACCATATCTTGAGAACTCTTACAAACTTTGATTACTTCTATGAATGTATAGGTCACTTGTTGGGGAAATAAACCGGAAGCACACAATTGATTACCAAATACCAAGCAACTTAATATGCGGAAATAAACCAGATTCACCAAGTAACTAGAATTCAGAATAACACAGCATATGAGAGACAATACATAACTTGTATTAACACTTTATATAGAAAATATTACAATAAAGAAGATCCCACTTCTTCTCCACCACCTTACAGAGGTTTCCCACACCTCAAGTGAACAGTAAATCTTCTCCCCAAAGCTCTCCCTCTCAGGTCCCAACACCCAACTCAAATACAGAGTTGGTGTTCACCTCCCGTGCTCCACGCACACCACAAGCGCTCCACGCACTCCACAAGTACTCCACGTACTCAACAAGTACTCAAGGTACTTCAAGTAGATCTCCCATGAATCTGCAACAACCTGCAATTCAACAGACCATACTTATGGAAGGAACTCCCTTGCCTTCCTCTTTGCTCTATCCGAGTACACACCTGTACTCCAAGTAGATCCTGCCTGATACTGCTCCCTGTTGTGTTGCTGTCTATATGATCTTGCACACCTGCAAATCAAATAACAGTTCTGCTCACCTGTGAACCTTGACCTTGCACACACATACACCTGCAGATCAACGATCTTACTTACCATGTAGATCTCCTATATAGGCCATGCAACTGTGACCAAGATCCTACACTCCTGAAGAATCCTGCTGACTCTCCAAAACCAGCACCTACACCTGGTACTGTGGAACTAGGAGGAACACCCTTGCTCACCTCACACACAGAAGGAACAAACTTTGCTCAACTCAAACTAGAACACTTTTCCAATACAACCATGAGTCTATTATATAGATCTCATCCAAACAATAATTAGACATCTAATTACAATAATTAGATCCGCAGCTATGAGTCTAAAATTAGCACTCATCATGCAAACACTTGGTTCGTTAGCTAACTGCCCGTAATTAGCTCGCAGTCGAACCACACAGGCGACCGACGTCGGCCGATATATGACCGACGTCGGTTGCTTCTTTATGCTATCCTGCCGACGTCGGCTGATCAGACCGACCCCAGCTTCTCTGCAACTCAGCAACCTTCAGCAACCTCCTCTCCTGTTTGCATCAGTGAAGCTTTTAGCTCCACAATCCTAACATCACTTTAGCGGTAAGACCATGTATTGCAAAATTTTATGTCAAGGATACTATTGGCCATAATGAAATGAGAATGCCATGAATATGCTAAATTATGTTCTCAATGTCAAAGGCATAACAATGTCATTCATGCCTCATCATATGCACTATAACCTATTGTATCTCTATAGCCTTTCTCTATTTGGGGCTTTGACTTAATTGACAAAATAAATCTATAATCATCAAAAGGACACAAATTTATCATAACCACAGAGTATTTCACAAAGTGGGTAAAAGTTGTACCTTTACAATCTAAAATAGGAGAGGATATTTTAAATTTAATACTAACACATATTATCACATGATTTGTCTTACCTTATACAATTATAATAGATAATGGCTCATATATATAAAATATAATAGTCAAAATATTTTACGCTAAGTTTAAAATCTGTCAAACTTTCTTCACTCCTTACTACCCACAAGGAAATGATCAAGTTGAAGGAACTAATAAAAAAATCAATAAAATCTTAATCAAGAGCACTGCAAAACATGAAATAGATTAGAATAATCAAATCATCTATTCTCTTTGGGCATTTCATAAAAGTGTACGCACACAAATGCACACACCAATAAAACTATGCCTTACTCTCTTGTTTATGGAACATAAGTTGTGCTCCCTCTCGAGATATAAATACCCTCTTTACAAGTCTCATTTAAAGACATTATAAAAGATAATGAAAATAAATAAAAATGCTTATACAAATTAGAAATCCTTGATAACAAATGCATATATACTCTCAAAATTTTAAAAGTTTGTGAAACATGTATCAAACAAGCATATGGCATGAAAATTCGTGATCATGAATTCTAAATTGGTGATCTTCTACCTAAACAAAATCAAAATAATACCAATGCTGAAAAATAAAATAAAGAAAAATTCAAACTTGATTAGTTAGGTCCACTTGTAATCACTGAAAATATTGGTACCTGAACTTATCGATTAGCCACACTTAAAGGCAAACCTATCAAAAATCTCATGTAAATCATGAATTTACAATGTTATTATACCTAGATAAAAATTATTATTTCCATATATTTTAAAAAATACAAAAAAAAATGTATAAAACAAAAATCCAAAAAATTCTAAATATATTTAAAAAAAATTAAAATCAGGACCTCAAAAGCCTTTTTCTTATGTTGCTAGTTTCCTTCTTCACATATGTTATCCATTTTCATGTCATGAACTTAGCATATTTTATTTTTCAATACACAACTTTTTACGAGGTATTTGAGAGTGATCCAAGACATAATATTACATGGTTCTTTGATTTTTGGCTCCTTTTTTTACCCAACAACCTTGCTAAGTTGGGGGCAAATCTTCATTCTCTATGAACATTTTAATAGTTTGTATCTATCCAGAACCTCTCTACCATGATGAGCTATATATATTACAAATATTCATTCATGTTTATGTTTTTATATAGTAATTTTTAAATTTCAAAGTTTCAAAGGTACGAAAGTTTCAAATAGAATCTAGATCTATCTATAATAGTGTGATTCATCTCATTTATCAAGTAAACCACATTAGAGTTTAGTGACACTCAATGTCTCTGGTCTCACTTTAGTGAGCCAAATTTGGTGTTTCCGCCCTCTTCTTCTACCAAATTTGAGTTTAGTGACACTCAACCCTTATGGTGAAATGTATCAAGCCACATTAGATGGTTCCACCTCTTTAATTATTATACAAGAGTACTCTGCATATTCATATGAGTTGGAGCATACGATATTTCCAACTCAAGGGATTTCAATGGTTTTCAAATTGAGACTTGATCACTCTCAATTTACCATAGGTTCAATATAATCCCAAATGTCTCAAAATGGGGCATGCACATATCCATTTTAAAATTATAGGGTAATTAGATTGCATACTATTTCAGGTGCATTCTTTCATTTCTCTCTTTTCAAAATTTTAAATTTCAAGTTTCATATTTTTAATTTTCAAATATGGACAATAACTGCTTTCAAAAACATTATTGCAAGTTTTCAAATTGATGTATCTTGCACAATCAATTTTCACATCAAAATATAGTGTGTATACACACTTAGGTTCACATCCCCTTAACTCTAGTAATTTCAATTCATTACATTACTAGAATAAAGGGGATAAATGTCTACACTCAAATTTAATCATTAAGTGTTTGATGATGTTTAATCTTAACATCCTTACCTTGTTTGGCCTATTCCCCTTTTTGTTAACTTTTGATCTCTATGAGAGTCATCATTATTTTACTCACTACCTTGAAAATATTGAAAACATTATTTAGGCATCCTTATTTAAGTTATAGAGTCCTATTAGTCAAATACTAATAGTCTCTATACTTATAGGACAAGACCACACTTGATGGATAAGGTTGTAACCTGACCTTGTCCACTAATGCCACCTCATCCCCTACACTCCAATGGTAACTTTTCAAATTAAATTCATTTAATATTATCTCTATTGTGCTTTTATCAAAGTCAGTTAATGGAAATATTCCAAACATTCCTCTTATAAGCACATTAAGGTCATTCAAAATACATCTAGCAATCACTTGGCAAATCTACTGGACATTGAACAAAAAGGCACAAATCTTTCCATTTTAAATTATGAATTATTTTAACAGTCATAGGCCAAGTATAAAGTTATTTTATTGAAATTCAAGGGCACTCATTATCAAGCATTCAAGTCAATCTATCTAGTTGCATTCATATATCAAACATCAAGATTCACGTCACTCTAGGAGGGAGAACTACATTGTCATAAGGCCTTTTTAGGTTATGTAGGTAACACTCAGATTAGAAGAGTTTAGTTATTCCCCTTGATTAATTCCCCATTTATATTTGATCTTAGTTTGGTTTATTGTGCACTAACAAGGATTTGGATTTTGTAGGTCTTCCATGTGGCAAAATAACACACGCATACAATCAATGAACCCTCTCATACAAGTGCATGCACCCATACAAGAAAATTTCCTATAGTCAACACAAACATAGTCACAATCAATAGAT
This sequence comes from Torreya grandis, assembly GCA_037957365.1. Taxonomy (NCBI): domain Eukaryota; kingdom Viridiplantae; phylum Streptophyta; class Pinopsida; order Cupressales; family Taxaceae; genus Torreya; species Torreya grandis. The sequence continues at coordinate 428,299 of JARHVA010000872.1, forward strand.
AAGGATGGAGTGTAGATTTGTCTTCCTAGTGTGGCCCTATCCCAACATAGTTTGAATTTTTTCTTTTAGTAGTGACATAGTTCAAGGATCATTATAGTCGATTTTCATCAATAGTCAACATAAGTTCAATTTGACCTAGGTTTACATATATGCTTGTCAATTTTATATTTATATCTCGTTTCAAATTCTATAAATCACTATATATTACATTTAGGTTATGTATATTGTGTAGATATAAATCAATATTCAATTGTTTAAGTTTTTTGTTTCATTTCATTGGTAAATTAAATTAAAACACCATAAACAATTTCCTACCTCGATACTTCAAAATTATTCAAGTATTTTGATATCACCAACTTATACCAAAAAGCTTATAGGTTAATGTTCATTTAGTTGCATTACACATCTATGGATGAGGAGGCAAAACCCTCACTCAAACTTCCATTTACATGACATAAAGAACTAAATTCGGTGTAATTCTAATCTATGATAAATGTAGTTGAAACTTCCATGAGGTTTCCTAACCCATAACCCCTTGTCGTTCTTCATTTGTGCATTTTTGGTGAACTAGGTTAATACTAAAAATAAGAGCTCAAATCATTTTTTGTACATTTGAGATTAAAAATTAAAAAACACATGATTATACAACATCAAACAACACACTTTCACAAGAAAATTAAGATTTTAAAACAATGTGTAGTACAAATTAAATGCAATAGAATATATTCTATGGAAACATAGGCAAGGTAGATTCGGTGCTGAATCCATCCTTTGACAATTAGACCTCCAAATTTCACATAGAGTTGTATAATCACTTGCACAACCCATATCCATTCCAAAAATTATAATGAGTGTTTGTTTCATTACTTTCATTGTTTTGTTTAGTTAATTTTTTGTCAAATTGTTTAGTTTATGTTTGTTTGTTATTTTAATGCATTAGTTAGATATGAATTATATTTTTGTATTGTTTCATGTTATAGCTAGCCTATGTCAATTCATGTGTATTTATGTTAGTGGTAAATCACCTTAGTGAACTAAACATATAAAACAACAACACATAGAATCTCATTTAAGGTGTTGTCTACCGACCTCCTAGGATTTAGATAAGTGATATTTAAGTGGCTCATGTTGTTCATGCATGTCCCATTAAATGATCTTGGAGTATTAAAATATTTTAATAAAACCACAAGACCCCTCTAATTACCTTCCATGTTGTTTTAATAAAATTTAAATGAAAAAATATAATAACTCACAAGATACAATCCAAGAGATGATCAATGACAAAAATTTTAAATCACTACAAGAGAAAAGGGTATTTATGTTCAATTAGTTCGTTAAATTCCTTGAATGGGTGGTTCCATCATCTCACTTATCAAGTAAATCTCTTAGGGGTTGATACTCCTTATGTTTGAAGTTATTTTGGATGTTCATGTGTTTAAGAGTAAATCAATGCACATGTATTAGATAATTGGTAAGTTAGAGTCGTGTTTCTCTTTGAATGAATTTTATGATGGAGATAAAATAGATATTACAATATATGAAATTTATTCACTCATCAATAAGTGGTGAAAATCCAATACTCTTTGGGAGAAAGATCAGACAAAAAAAAAATTGAACCAGCTTAGGGAAACTATGTGGAAGCCTTCAAGGATGAATATTATCCTAAAGGTGTCTATGATGAGCATTATATTCAATGGAAAAACTATTTAAAGGACAAGATCAATCATTCCATGCATATAACCCTTATGTGACCTATATGAAAAATTGGTCTTATTCAAGTCAAATCAACATAGAGTTCTCAAGTACTATAATGGCCTATGGCCATTGAAGAAGAGTCTGAGATGAAGGGAAAGTTGGACATATTACCTACACCAAATAAATATCCTTCTTCATATAATAATACAAAATATTATAATATGTGTAAATAGTGTGAGAAATAAAAAATAAAAAACCACTCAAACTTAAAGTCCCATGTTTAGAATAATTTTCTTAGGAGGGAAAAGACAAGAGTATGAGGTAAAGCCCTTTGATGGAATCATTTAATCTAATTTGTTTGTTGTATTATCCTCCACACAAGACAAATTAAGATCACATTATTATAAAGTATAGCTCATATTCCATTCACATATGTGTGAGCTAGGGAAACCATTGGATTTTCTAATCGATGATGGTAGCATCAAGAATCTCATCTCTAAAACAATTTTCAAGTGACAAATTTTTTTGGCCATGTCTCATCTATAACCTTAAAATTTAGAATGGTTTAATTACTAAAAAATAAAAGGTATACAAATGAATCACCAATGCCAATTCTCATATGTTATATATCCTTTCAAAGAGGAGCTAATTTTTGATGTAGATTGATGTTTTTTGTTGTACTTTTAGGAATTCATACTTGCATAGTTACATGTGTGTGTACATAGCCAATCATTAAAGTGTCATTGTAGCAATACAAATAAAAATATATCAAACCTTTGAAGTGATCTTGAGTTCTAATCAGATCGCACTAACACCTAATAATATTGCATCATTCAATTATACATATTCAACATTTAGAACCTCACCTCCTACAAAAACATGATCTCAACTGGTAAAGAAAAATTAGATTATGGAGACCATGTATACATAAAACTCTTATATAGTAGTATATTAAGTTTTTTGAGCATGTCAACTCACTCATTAAGGAAATTGTTCACTAGGGTTTAGTTAGAAGCAAAGGTTTCTGTAGACACCTAAATTCTGTCACTTTTAGTGTCGTAATTAACTTTGCTTAATATCAACTTACTAACTCAACCATCAATCCAAATTTAATTCTAACATCATTTCCCTCTATTTTTTAAATAGTTAATTAATCCATATTAATTAATTATTCATGCACACAAATTCCAAAAAACTAATTAAAATCTATAGTTTCTAAGTCACCAAACATATTCCATACTTCTCTCATCGAAGTGTTGAGTCATCCAACCACTCCCTTAACTTACTCAACCAATTTTTGAGTCATCGTTGAACCTTTCAACCAACTTGGTGAGTCATCTAACTCCCTTGACTCATTCATGAGAAAATTTCAACTACCAACTAACTTCCGCCTTTTTAATCTCAAACACGTGAGGAATTGCTCTCTTCCACTTGGATGAGGACTCAATCCAACCATCCAAAAACAAAATTATCCAATAAATTTGGATTTATCGTAACTATCCATTTTATCAACTAAAAGCCTATAAATTAAAGTGTCACCCTTCATTTTTAATCAATCCATTATCAAGTTATCTAAGTGGCATCAAAATCATCTTGTGCATCCATAATAAAACCAAGAAATTACATCCATATGTTGCTAAAATTCCCTTTGCCTTCAAGAATGAATTGAGCATCCACATATCACATTGCAAGAGAAAATTGAAGTTCATCAATGGAAAATGTGATTTATTTTGTTGGTAAGATGGTACATTGTAAATATGTTTGCTTTGTTTATTTTTATTGAATAGGTTTAATTGAGGTATTTTATTTAATATTTAGAACAAAAGGTTAATTTTTTATTTTATTTTCTACATTGCATAGGTTCTAAAATTATAGCTATCATAGTTCCACACTTACTACTTATATTTAATACAATTGGGACTATTACTTCTCAAGTTGGGGTGACTGATCTAGAAGAATTCTATAGAAGTAAATATAGTGATACCACCAAGCTAATTCTCAAAACATGTGGTAATTATGGATATTATACATCATTTTTGGTATTCTAGAACCACATTCAGAGGTTCATAGGACCTCCAAGATTGCTAGTCCATATCCTCTAGTTGTTGTAGACACTTATATAATGATGCAATATAATTTGAGCATATCAACCATGACACCATCCATGTGCACACCAAACCTAATGAGGTTTCCACCAATGGATTTTTCAAGGTCTCATATATCTACATGTCATGTCACTAAGGCTAACTCACACTACATGTTATCATTAGGTGTCGAAAATGCTATTGTGACCATTTCAATTGAGGCATAACCTCAATATGAGTCAAGGGGTTCCCTTTGAGTAATCAAGGGGTATTTGTATATAGTCTAGCCAATATTAAATGTGAATTAAGACATAACTCACACAAATAAAAATTATGGAGAGGTAATAAGAATAAAACTAAGTGAATAACAATGTATAATGAGTTACGTAATATTCAACTCATGTAAAATATAAATGAGGATAATAAAATGTATAAAAAATTCAAACCTTGATTTTCTTGTCCTATTGGCCACAATAATAGGCATATAATGTTGGAATATAACCATGGCTATTATTGGATGGAAATAGTTGCACATTTATAGCCAATTCTAAGCCTAAATAGAAGATAATAAATGAACTAGGATATATGAATTCATAAGTTAGCTTAATGAGGTGTAATTAGGAATATTTAATCAACATCCCCATTAAGCATAGCTTAGGGAGGTCTATATAAAAAAAATATGATGCTTAAAATCCTTTGAAATATTGGTCTCAATAACTAGACTTGATGAGGTACATATGTATAAATATCAATAAAATATAATGTGATGTTGAGTGTCCCTATGGACACCAATCGAATGTCAAGCCACTGTAATCACCAAGTAAACTGGGAACTAATTCTCTATATGAGGCTCACTTATAATAAATAGTGATCTCGAGAAATCAGGTAGAAAACACTTAGGGAAGCATTTCACACCTATTACACCACCCCCCGCCCACCCGCCCCCCCCAATGTTAAACTTGGTGGAAGACGATATAACAATGCATGTCTTTCATCTATGATGGTGAATAATGTGATAATTGACAAAAAAAAGTGAGAGGAGGAGGAGAGGACTCAAATAGGTCCAAAGTGACTTATAAATTGGTCAACTTCATTAGAAGTGCTCCAACAATATTATGGTGGGGATACCTAGCAAGTATCACTAAATAAACTTCACCAATGTCTTCAAAATAGGTGGGATCCATGAAACTATAAGGTGGGTATAGTCCACACATAGATAATACTGTACAAAATATGAGTGAACACCAGGTGAAAATAATCATGGGATCTACATGAGTGGCACAAAGGCACTACTTGAACACTAAAATGCTAAAACTATTTGATACCATACCAAATGTCTCTCATAACACGAAGATGGCCCTACTATTAAGGAAGGTGTTAATAAATATAAAATATTATACCAATGAATTCCATTAAAATTTGAAACATATTAAAATTCTCATATGGTTTTTGACAAACAATGTTCCTAACAAGATACCCATGTACAATTGAGGAGTCTAAACTCGTGATTATTGTGCAAAAATAAATATAGAAGACATGCACATCAAGGTGCTTATTTTATATAAAAATTAGTAGAATCTCCCCTAGAAAATGTAATGAGGCACATAGAAAGGGGCTTCAAATGTCTCAAAAATAATGGCATGTGAAAAAGTGGTAAATGAAACTAATGACGTATAGCTCAAGATGGAGAATAAACTAAAAAAAATCCAAAAAAAAGTCTTGCACAAGTGGCATAGAAGCCACTACTTTGAACACATAGAAACTAACTTATGTTAGGGATATTTTAAGTCACTCACCATAATGAATAATCATCAAGTCAAAATATTGAATGGTACAAGGAACTGAGGAATTGTCTGCATGAGTGGATTGAATCCACTACTTGAGCATGTGTTCAATAAATGTAGAAGGAGTTCTACCTAGAAGATGGCATGTGAAAATCGATTAAAAAAATTCCTCAATAGGATTCTTTTAATGAGGCTTGTACGATTGTGTAGAATGCAAAATAACATGTAGTTTTAAAAAAAAGTCTTGGAAAATTTTATTTATGCAAAACATATGGCTCATAGAAGATTTCAAGAAAGAGTCTGAAAATTGAAATATAAAGTTTATTGTGGGGGTTATGACTGCCTGTCAGAATGGGCCCCACCCTCCGATCTTTGAAAATCATATCTAGAAGTGATAGATTGTATTCATACAAATATAATTTGAAACATGTCTACAAATGGATGATGATGCTGAAAAAATGCTCCTTACAAAAAAAAAGGTTGGTTATATGGCTACATGTAAAAATTCTCCCACTACTAAATAAACTCCCCTTTTTAAAAAATATTTACCCCAAAAGAGGGCCTCTAAGAGAATCAACTCATCGACGTTTCTTAATATAAAGGTTTTAGTAAAATATAGTAGCCATTGTACCATGTTGTATTTCATGATATACAAATGAAAACAATGTTATTTTTAATTTTAAAACAATTAATTTTAAAAATAATAATAAAATAAAACTTTCTAACATTGCTTCATTGAATATTAAATGAAAGGGAGGAATTTAGATGGAGGGTGTCAAGTTGTGGAGTCAATGATACATCAGTTAGGACTGACGAGTAGGGCACAAGAGGTGAACCCAAAAAGCGTAGAAAGCTAACCCAATGTTGATGCCAGTTGAAATGCCAATACCAATGCTAATACAGACAATAAACTAAGATGGAGAGGAAAATTGAGTGAATAAAAATATACAATGATTTATTCATTTTATGTTTAGTTCATGTAAAATCTTAAAGAGGATAAGAGAATATATAGCAAATTAAAACCCTACTTCCCTTGTCCTATTGGCCACAATAAAATGCATATATTGTTTAATCTATAATTATGGATATTTTTGGATGGATACTTTGTATTTTTATGCTCAGCTAAACCTTAAATAATTTTTAATATTTTTTTCAATGTCGATGGTTGGTTCAGGTATGGCATAAGGTCATGCACCCATAGAAACATTTTTTTTTATCATCGTCTTGTGTTACCCTAAAAAGCACATCTATTTTGCAAGGCACATCTTGTAAAAAATGCATCAAAATTCAATGCCCTTTTTTTAATGTTACATAATTTTTAAGGAGATTCTAGACACGTGATCAATTTTCATCTACACTATATAAAATCCATTTGTCAACTCACAAGCATCTCAACCCCATTTGGTGTGCATCTCCACACTGTCATATATTTTTGCTTGTAACTCAGATTCAAGCAAACATTTTTAATCCCTATTATTTTTTTCAATTAAATTATGAATCTACAGTTAAATGTCATTCATAGTGTACAAATATAGTTTTTCACCCATTTTAAAAACTACTTTATACACTGGGTAAATTTTGATGGAAACTACGCAATTATACGCTGTTGGGGGGCTTTTTCCATGTTTTGGGTGTTTTCATTTCATTTTGAACTTATTTTCAACGCATTATTTTACTTTGCTTCATTGTAATGGATTTATGCCAATACTTCTAAACAATCACAAATGCAAAGAATAACCTATAGTCGAAAACAAATATATTGTTATTTAAAGTATCTACACTTTAAGAAGAAATACTATTTTTTTTTGTTGAAGATAATAGATCACTCAAAAAATAAACCACTCTATATTTCTCAAAACTTTTTGAAAAAAATGCACTGACCAAATAATTTTTAGGACATTGTTACACTTTTGCAACAACAAATTGACATTGTGGATTCCAACGTGGAGCTGCCAGCAAGGCCATGCCATCCGATAATCTTCCACGTCAGCGTAGAATATTCTTTACCTTCCCCACAGGTCGACGCTTCTTAGAAAAGCCTTGGCCACACGATTCTCCCTTCCCCATTGTTTTTAAGTCAACACACGGGAATTTTAACGTTATCTTATCGGTGAAAAATAGGTAAACGGGAAACTTGTCCATTAAGTAACGGCCTATGTCATTCCTTACATAACCATTGACAAATATTTAACGATAATTTCGCTCATGAGGTTGTCACCCTAAGAAGAAATGGCACGTGGTCAATGTGGCTACTAACGCTATCACTCTGGAAAAACATGGTGAAGACTCCATTCATTTTTAAAGATAGGTTAACTTGGAATGTTCGCACTGGGCAATCCATTGTTCTAGAAACAACCATGTTCCTCAACTTTTACTTCTTCCAGATATCTTCGTTGTTGTTGCTTGACTTGTGGTGTCAAATTTTCTTTCACATTCTCACAACATTATATTTAAATTATAGAAATTATAAGAACAAATGTTTATTAAGTTTAGTCTTTGTGTAATTCTCCTTTGTTTTGATGAGTTATTTGGTAAACTGCAATTTTAGAATAAGATCAAAGGATCGAATAAATTATTTCTCAAACTTTCGTTGATAATATGTAATGAAAGACTAATAACTATTTCATGTGGTGCGTCACTTGTAAAATGGAGATGGCCCATCTTCATCCTTGCTCCCAAACGATTCTTTAAAATATTATACCTTACAATGAACATGTTGGAAAGTAACTCCTCATGGCATTCAAAACGTAGTGAGGGCAACTGATGACGATTCAAATAACCTAATGAGTTTTGGAGAAGGTAAAGTCTATGAACCTCTTCTACCTAATGAAATTGTGAATGTGATAACAAAATGCCATGATATAATACTTATTTTATTTTTCCTTAGAGGAATCCCTTTTGAGCAAGAGTTTTACAAAATGGGAAAAGCTTAACTAGGAGAATAGACGCTGGCCCATTAAAGCCATCAAAAGCTTAATAAAGGGATACATTTTCAACATGTTTGTACCCTGACCATGCCCAAGTTGTTTGGCAATATGACATTTGGGTCAATGTAGAAAAAAAAATTGTTTATAAGCTTGGATATTTGAGTTCCACCTAGAGGGTCAATCTATATCTAAATGACCTATGTGGGTTGAGTCCCCCTTCCTTAATCTTGCATTTCAAGCAGTCCTTAAAGAGATTACAGGTCTTCGTGGTCACATGATTTGGTGCAATAAATATATTGATAAATTTGTCAACTTATGTGTAGGGCTTGTGTTGAAATAAATCTCCCTCTACCTCTCCCAGAACTTGTAAAACTTGTTGGACTTAGGTTTGAGGTTCTGCACATTGTAAGATTTCTCAATAAGCTAGACACATGCTTTTATTTAAGAAAAGAAGGCCATCTTAGTAGGGATTGTCTTATAAAAATACAAATAACCCTAATGTCAATAGTGAAAACCTTAAATTAAAAAATGCAACCCCTACTATGAACTCTCTCCACGTAAACTCTAATATTAACATGAATCTAAATAAACAAACATCTACCTCCACCATATTTCTCAAGATTTATCTCGTTATGATGATTATCGCATGATAACTTGTTAACAAATTCCAAGTGTTTTATCCCTTAATGGTTCTAAATTTGTTGGCATGGTTAATCATCAATATTATTTAACAAATTCCACACGACCAGATCATGGTAAAGACAAATCTTCAGACATTTTAATGATGATAGGTGGCACATTGTTCGTAAATGAAAAGAGCCTCGCTCTTCAAAAACTCTCATCTATCCTCTTCATCACTAGAAAATTGATGTTCCTAGATCCTTGTGCGTTTAGATAGAAATGAGCTTTAAACTTTAATGGAGTAAGCTCATCAAGTTTCAAGACACAAGTCAAGATCACCGGTTGGCTACATCTGTAGTTAAGCTAAAGGAGTGAATCATCTAGTTGCCTTGAATAACATATTTCTAGCTCTCATGGATGACAAAGACAACATTGACTTGTCCTAATGAATTGAAAAGTTCTATCTTAGAATGTTAGGGGTTTATCCCTTTCAAAAAGAAGATTCAAAATTAGATAAATTGTCATTGATTACACTCATGATATTACTCTTTTACAGGAGTTTAAAATTAATGAAGTTGGATTGTCCTTTTCCTTGAAATGTATCTTAAAAAAGTTTCACTTTTTCAAACTTCCCATATAGATGGTGGGGGAGGTGCAATATTGGTCTTGTACCAAGTGGCTCCAGAACTCTATAGCTGATAAAGGCGAGGAATAATTACATTAGTGTGTTTGTGTCACCTTAATGCTGTAAAATAAGCTCCTTGGTTTTTGTTCTCTTTATGCTCTAAATGATGGTATCTCTAGAATAAAACTATGGAATTGGATGGGGAACCACCTTCTAGATGTAGATTATATCATTGGTGGGGATTTCAACATGGTAGAATGAAAATTTATCGATCTTGGGGAGGTAATCATTACTTGTCTCAATTTTAGTTTTATGTGTAGATCTTATACTAGAACACTTTAGGGATTTATGACCCCTTAGTGGGTAAGTATTCTAGTCATGATAGTTGTTGGTATCCCTAGTTCAATAGTAGGGCAAGTTCAAAAAGAAGACTAAAAAGACTTGATTTTTTTAAGGCCACAATTTATCCCCTACTACTTCACCTTAGGGAAATTCAGTTGCTCAAGACCTATCCACCACCCTTTCTGATCCAACACTGATCAACCTTTTTATTTCTATTTTCATCTATAATCATTCAAATTGTAGTCTCCCTTTTAAACTAAGTGTTCCCATTCTCAAGAACACAACTTGTCATCATGATCTCTTTTCCATTTGGGGTTCAGAACCTAAACCCAACCACGATGAAATTTATATCGAATGGTGGTGATTATGCTTTATGAATGCACTACATTTATTAGACAGTTTGTAGATTGAAAGCTAAACATAAGAAGAGGAAATAACATGTATATAGGAAATAATTTAATGATAAGAGTGCGTCCTCGATGCTTAATCCAAAAAATTGTAGTCTAAAAAAAAGTATATCTTCTATTGAGACAAATCATAGAGAATTTGAACTTTATAAATAGAGACTAGCTAATGTCAGATCTCACCTAAACTGATTCAAGGAAGTAGATAAGAATTCTATGTTCTTTTAATTTCTCAAGAACAAACATAGAATAAAGCATATTCTTAAACTCTTCAAGACTTAGAGGGAAAAGTTGAATCCACTACTAATCGTATCAAACACATTCTATTCTCACATTATCGGACCCTGTTCTAAGATTCAGTGGTTGAAGATGTTGTTCAGTATGATCTCAATAAATCAATTATAAGTTACATCCCCCTTAAAGTGTCTCAAGAAGTAAGCCAAGGGCTTGATCACCTCATCAATCCTAAATAGCTTGAAAGATCTATATTTTTAATCACCAAATATAAAGTTCTTGGGCTTGATGGTAATCTCGTGGAATTCTTCCAAGCCTTATGGCCAATCTTACATAACATTTTTTTCACCTTTATTTGGAAGCTGAAAAATATGGATCAGTGGGAAAGGAAATCAATAATGGTATTATCAAGATGATACTTAAAGGAAATAATAAGGACAATGCTACTATTTTATGCCCTATCAATTTACTTAACACCACTTAAAAAATAATAACCAAGGCTATTGCTTCCATGATAAAACCAATGGCTAAAGACATTGTTAGATCTTAAGAAACAAGATTTTTGGGAGGAAGATTCTTCCTCAAAAATCTTGTCCTGGCTTAGGAAAGTATTGATTGGGTAGGGAAGTTGTACTCAAGATATTACGTCACATCTGGTGAAACAAACTAAAAGACTAACAAGAGGAAAAATAAAATATAAAAATCAAGAATGGCCAAATCCCATATTCAGAATATAACTTTTTTTGCTCTCTTTTTTTTGAATTTTAGTCTAGCACTTTGGATGACTAAGATCCATCAAATTAGCAATAACCATCAAGATTTCATGATTATGTCACATATCAAACAGAGGCTAATCCTTGTCAGAGTTCAAAGTTTTAGATTCATGTGATTTCTTGATACTTCTCCCTATAGCATTATCTGCAAATGCCATTTGATAATAAAATTCTAAACCTTCTTTCTTCTTTGTGCCATCTTTAGATTCTTTCGTGATTTTGGTTCAAAGAGTATGCTCATATGATGCCAATGTTTAGGATGAGATTGATCCTTTTTATTTTTTGACTTCCGGCATGCAGATAAACCCCTTAAGATGTTCAATTTGGTGGCAGAGATGGCATCTAAAAGTAGTGTATTCATAATCCAACATCTAGAGCCAATGAAAATTATCATGTTTCAGTTGGATTTGATCTGGAAGACCTTTGCTAAGGTCATCCTCCACACAAATATGGGTATAAGTAAACAAATCTTACATAAGCTGCTCGAAATCCATTTTGATCAATTTTCCAAGTATATTACCAATAATTTCACCAACTAAGGGGTGCCAAAAGGAAAGAGGGAGATTTGGGAGTCGAACCCAGACCAACATTTTGGACACCGCCATTATAGAGGGGTCAAAATAAAAGAACTATAAGATAACAAAGAGTCCAACTCTTCTCCAAAACCGTGGTCCCTCCTTAAGAACTCTTTGATAGTCCTTAAGCTCCATAAATTGGACTATAAAAAACTCTTTAGAATATAAATGGATCATACAGTCTTTGGTCCAAGTAGCATCAACCTATTGATGCAACTCTTTTAATCAAGGCCACAATCTATTAAACTTAGAAATAACTGTAAAATCTTCAAAAGAAAAAATTAACACAATTATCTCTAAAAAAATGATCGCTATTACTAGAATAACATCTAATTTCTCTACAATATATAAATTAGAAAAGATAACAAATAAAACCGAAACTAAAAAGATCGTAGGATGAACATCATCTCTATAAGAAAACCCAGACCCTTGTTTTATACTTCAAATATTGAAAAGAGAGAATCTTAATTGATTACTAATATCTTTAAATATATGATATATGTTTGTTACATCATTGTTCAAATAAATATGGAAGTGTTTACCATTGCATTCCTATGGTGTGGTGGTCCAACTCAAAAATCCATCAATATTATATTTCAATTCTTTGATTTGGGAGACAATCAAAATATAATAAATAAATAAAATTATCTAACTTTTTTTTTCTATATTTTATTTATGAATTGAAAAAATTGAAAGCACTAGCTTTGCTTTTTTTTAATTTAAAAAGTGTGAATATATAGGCACATACATATTCCACACCGAAATATGTTTCTTCATTTTTTTTAAATCTAAAAGTTGGAGACTTCATGTTTGAATCATTGTCATATAAGATTTTTTTTTTTAAAAATTAAGAGTAAATGTAAAGATGCTTCTTGATTTTTTTAAATTTAGAAGTTGTAAATTTTATGTTTAAATTATATATATATATAAATAATTAAGAGTAAACGTTTTTATTAAATTTATAAACCAATTTGAATATAAATAAAATTTCAAATTCTTAAGAAATTAAAAATAATCACCTTTAAGTTATATACAATTATAAAAAATCTCACAAATTTATTAACAAACATTAATTATATCATAATTAACTATAACCAACTTCACTTATCTATTAAAATTTAAACATATATAATATTGAATACAATCAAATCATTTTACTAATTCACCTACATTTCTTTAACAATATCATATAAACATTATTAAAAAAATTACCAACATAATAAAATTAAGACTTAGTCTCCTAAAATATATGCTACCATGATTCCAACGTCCAAATGATAAGGACATATTTACTATTGTTTAGATCCCATTTTTGTTTTTATTATAAAAAATATATAAGTTAGTGAAGTTTGATTGGGCCATCATCTCTTATCTTATGAAACAAGAAGTTTGTTGTCCTATCACTTAAGATTGTGTATATTGTAGTTAGAATTTAGTTTATGTTTGTTAGGCATTGGTTTGGGTTTTTAATCTTTTAAGTTTGCCATAAATTTATTTGGCAATTAAATAATATTTTTAGGACTTATATTACAAAGAGATTAGAAGCATAAAGTTATTACTTGATAGAGATTGATGGTACATTATATAATCAACTTAAATGGTTGAGAATTAAATTTTAACACAGATAATTTGAAATTAAATTATAATATAAATTATTTAATTATTTTTGTTAAATAAAATAATATATAATTATATTTTTTAAATAATTAATTTAATCTTAAAGATGGGTGAGAATGTAAAATCAAAGTTTTAGGATTTATCATTTTTATGTTGTTAGTTTACATTTTGATTTAATATTTTTATCTTAAAATTATAATTCTAATTTTTCTAGAGAACAAATCTTCTTTATCTTTCTTTTTAATAGTTGTAATATTTTAAACTCAAGGAAAAGAAGTAAATTTTGGGGGTCTATGGTAAACTGGTAAACATTAGAACTACCTTCCTATATATTAAGCCTCAAAGTAGTGAAAACCACTATGTAAATATATAAAAAATAGTAGTTTGCATAAATGTAAATCATTTCAATGACATGCAAACCTTAGGTTGTGCATTAAAAGTATTACATGGAAAATACTAAAGCTTTAATAATAATGATTGCTTTAATAATTGATTGATTTCTCCTAGAATGTAAGGGAGTATCCAATAGATTCTCTATGAATGATCAATGGATACTGCATATATAATGAACTATAATGCTTGTATACTTATAAGTGATATTTGAATTCAAATTAAATATTATAAACACTCATGTTGACTTCCAATAACTACAACCTTAAAAGGTGGAAAGATAGGAATACATGTACTTGAAAACACAATGTAAAATAAGGATAAGAAAGGGGTGCATAAGATAAGATATAAGGTCTATACAAGACGTGAGTGGGGGAGGCAGGTATTTAGCAAGGTTGAAGTCAACAAGATGACCCATACTACTGAAGTTAAACTAAATTAGCTAACATTAATAAGTGTGTTAAATTAATTATAAAATAATACTAAAAGATTTTCAAGGACAATTTTAGGTGTATATTTTCCCCCACTTTGATGTGTGGGTTTGTGTGCATGCATGTACCTGTGTGTGTATATATGCACATACATATCAAAGTAATATTAAAAATAGTATTGATATAAAATCTTGCACACTCGAATTTACGAAATAGAATTCGATGAATTGAGGAACTTGTAAGATCATTCTTCTTTTTATACACATATGGGTCACTACCACATTTAAAAACTAATAAAATATGAACTATCAAAACTAAATTACTTATTCAATGAATAAGATGTGAAATGCTAGGCATCATTGAATGTCTCCAAATATTTGTAACTTCTTGAACAACATTATGAATACCATATTTAGTAATATTTTAAATAAAAGATAGTCAAATTTTGAGTAACCTCTTTACAAGATTTTCCTAGGTGATCTTACATAAACCATACTTCTTAATCTCCTTGAGGTGATCCAACCATAAGGAATATTTTCCTTCCAATTGGTGTAGGTGAATACTTTTATTTATGTCAATCTAAGAACATATGGTTTGGCAAGGTTTCTATAATATATATGCACTAATAAGTTCTCTAATCATTTGCATTGCTATTTGCTAATTTATTGTTGTTGGAAATAACCCACACTTGCAATGAAATAAGCTCACTCTTTTACTAAAGGGAAATCACACTTTCTAAAATATAATCACACATGCTAAAAGTAAATTATAGGAAATAAAATACTAAACTATCAATTGGAATCTTACCACACAAAACTGAATTGAATCATGCATAAAAAAATTCAATTACTTCTTGAAGCTAGAAAATAAATCAAATAATAAACAATATAAGAATCACGCAACTATGAAATCAACTTAAAACAAATAAATACACACATATAATTAAATATGGTCTAATTCTTCACTACAAATCCTTATGATTTGGCACTGCCTCGGTTGGATTGGAGCTCGAATCCCTTCCTTGAACTAAGATAAGATTACTTCAAATCACTTGTCATTAATGATAAATTTATTCATAACAATATATAGGAATTGTGATGGCTTTGATAACAATATATAGGAATTGTGATGGCATATGTGGTATCCTCATTCAAGAAGCACATTATTATTTTTTATTCCAATATAATTTGTTGCATGGGTCATTTTAATGATTGCATTGGTAAAACTTACATGGCATTGCATCATCCATCCTACATTTTTGATAGGCTACTTGAAAAGGAATTGGTTATCGAACATGTGCTTCATTTCAGGGGATATTTTATATGAGCTCATCACATGTCTTTGTTTAATTCATTCTTCACAAGGACGTCAAGTGATGCAACCCCATTACACTTGTCCATTTTAGATTTTAATTATTCTACATTTATCCATACTCAAGCGTGTGACACCTGATCTTGATTCAAACACATTCATGTATGAGATGCTTGTCCTAATGTAGACTCATGTAGATATGTGCATCTTATTAGTTATTCATATCCTCCATCAAACTCATTCAATAATGAGAGTCATCTTTCTTCATCAAAGGATTGTTTTGAATCTATATTGCATGCACCGATTGTATGCATGGCACCAAACAAAATGTGACCATATTCATCTACCATTCACGTGTAATTCACATGGATTTAAGATTAGTTGTGGAAAACTTGAAAATATTTCTTGCATGGTTTGTCCATGTATTCACACACTTCAATCTTATACCAATCACACATTGCCTAATAGTGTTCCCTTCTTGGAGAAAAGATCATCCTTGTGATAGATTATTTGATAGTTGTCTCCCATTAATTATGGAGTGACTTCTAGAGGACCTATCATTTTTTCATATAATTTGATGTTTTTTTGGTATCCATGTGATGACTCTTACAACAATGACAGTGACATCTTTGCAATGATTCTCCTACTCTTATGCCATTGTTAATAGCATGATATTAACTTTTTCAAGACTTTTTTCATCCACTCCATACAATCAACATTAAATGGGGGGTATTATTATATTTATTTCTTTGGATGTTGAGTATTGCTTTCTTAGGTATCTTTGTGGCACATGTCAACATCTACTTCTATTAATTCTTTGTGATGGTTTTAACTCATCCAGTGCACCTTCAGTGATGGATTCATCCCATCTAGTGTATATTTTAATTGATGGATCAACCTAATATTTTCTGGATTTATTGTATATGAGTAGATCATCAAGCCTAGTTGATGGGACCCATATTTGAGTTTGAGACTCATATGTTTTGTATAACCTCCTTAAGTTGTGCTTAAATGAGGAGTGTTGGTGTTGACATTTTGTCACATCTAGGTTTCAACTTATTTAGGTAAGTTGTATAGCCTATAGTTTTAAATATTTCTTATATCTAGCTTTTAGTAACAATAAATTATGCTTTTCTTTTCCTTAGCTAATAGGATTTTACCTTTCCTTTAGCCAATAAGAATTGCCTAAATTCTGACCAATCATAATTAGGGAGTGAGACTATAGTCTATTCTATATATATTTTATTTTCTCCTCCTCTACATAAGTATTTGAGGCTTTCTCATGTATTTTAATCTCTCCATATTCCTCATACTTATTCAAGTTTTTTTAAGGAACTTCCATGGACTTGTAGTAACCTTTCATGTAGCTTTAGATAGAGAAAGAAGTCTTATATATTTTATATTTTTTAGTATATACATTTTTATTTTATTTTACTTATTTCTTTTCATGTTTTGTGTATTTTCTGGATTTTTTTCAAAGAAGATCTTGGCTGATTCTAAACTGGGTTTCACCCTATATTTTTTATAATACTCTCACATCCACATATATTTATGGAGCCATATATGCGGCCACTATGTGCATTTAGGTGAAAGTTTCATTTATATGATTCTAGTTTGGTATTTTGTATGTTTTCTTGTTTTTAATTACAAATTTTAACTAGGTTATGTATTATGTTTAATCACGCATATAAATTAAATCCTTCTTAAAATTAACTTTAAATTTATTCATGCTTTACTTATATTAGCTCACTATTCTAAGTCTATAACAATGTACCTTAACAAGTTATATTTTAGTTGATATGGGGTCTGGGTGCATCCTTTGATTTTTTTTAGTTTGCTTCTTAAACCACTCTTGCCAAGCAACTTGTGTCCATATAGGTTCTTACATATATGTTGTCATCTAGTGATGATTTGTCATTGCCCAAATATAATAGCATGAATTTAATGTACAAAAATAACTATTAGGTGAGGCTTGTTCATATTAGTGTTGCTACAACACAACATCTGAGAACAATGATGGCCCAAGAGCTCTTGTTCATATTTCTAATCACATTCATCATCACATTCATCATCAAGAGAATGTAATCATAAGTTCAATGAACACATTCAAATTTTTGAATCAGTCGTTTTAAGGCAATCATGATTGCTCCATTGAGTGGAGATTTTATCAGAGTTTTAAATACCCTTCATAAGTGAATGTTGGATAACAAAATAATTAAATGCAATGCATACCAAGTGTTGAATTTTTTCCAAATAAATTTATGATTGCATCAACTGGATTGAGAACCACTTCACAAACTTGTAGGTTTAGGGGTTAACCCTTTCGAAGTAGGGGGAGCACTATTAATATAATAAATCTATTTTAAATGGGTTTCAATGCTTTGCCATAGAATCTCTTATCACTTTGGACACCTGTGTAATGATTATTAAATGAACATAGAACAATTTGTACAACAAGTTGTCACTCTTGTACCTCTTATTAACAAGTGTTGTGTAGCAGTTAGTCCCTATTTTTGTATTGTAAATTATTTAAAGTTGAGTTTGCACTTAAATTTGCAATGTAAGCTTAATGTAACAATAAATAGTATGCTAAAAATAATAAAAGTAAACATAAAAAAGAATTAATGGTAGGATTTATAGATATGGTGTTTCTATAGTCTATACCATAAGAGTGAGGGGTAATGCATATATATTTTTTACATTAATATGTTTATCTTTATATGGTAAAATAAATAGATTTTAAATAAATAATCATATTTGTATATGATTAAGGATGATATGTATATGCATGTGTGCATATACACAAAATGACTAGGCCAATATTGGGGTGGAAAGTGCATTATGCAATAATTTTAAAGTTGGTTCCATTGATGTTTGCCTGATTTAAAGGCCAACATTTGCATATATGTGATGTTAACTAAGCTAATTAGAATTTAACCTGATGATGATGCCAATGTTGAATGGATGTGTTATGTGATCAATACTATATTAGAGTAATAAATCCTCCTATAGATTTTTTGATGTTAAACCCATGTTTTTCATTTTCAATGTGGTTAGCTAATCTTTCTAAGATTTAATGATACAACCTTGCACATAACAAATAATTGGATTTTTGTGATTAAATCAAAGGCATACTAAAGTGTTGGCATACATGTGTGTCTATCCTATAAATTTAATTCAAATCCCATTGATAAATCAATGAGATTGGTGTGGAAAGTGTGTTGCACAACATTTTAGAAGTTGCCCTTGCATTTTAGTTATCCAACCCACAATATCCATTGTGCATCTACTGACATGTCACAAGACAAAAACCATGTGCCACACTAGAAATTGAATTTTGGGGAATATTATATAGTGTGTATATAAATATATTAATTTATACTATGTTTATTAACAAAAAAGGCTTGTTGACTGTCAAATATTAAGTAACAAGTCAACATTAATTTATAACAATGTCATGTGTATTTATCATTGGTTAATAATAAAAAGCATTTGTGAGTAATTTTAAATGCATTGTAATTTAGGTTCGATATGAATAAAAAATGATAAGTATCTAATATTCTATACTACACCACTTACTGATAAAAGGCTTTCTTGCACACGTACTTGTTGACGGAAGGCTTTCTTGATTTTTGAAAGGGTTCAAAATTAGGTGAAGCTAATCAACCCTTGATTTCATTATGAATACCTAAAACCTACCTTATTGTCTTCATGGATATTTCAATTTTAGATACTTATTTTCAGCAAATAATTGCTTAGTTTGGCTTGCCATGGAAACTCTTTGAATTATCCTTCTTGTTTTTCTTCCTTTATATACTTGCCTTCAATAGTTTTATATTATCAATTTTATTGAACATAATGACTTAGCATTTAGTTTAAAAAAGGGCAATGCCATCTCTCATTAGATATCATTTCTAAAGGCCCCAATCTATCATCTTGAATGAATGAATAAAATATTTTAATAACATCCATGAGACCAAACAACGTATGAAATCAAAAGTAATAATAAGGGTGCTCCATGTGAAAGTCACTACTTAAAATAAAGGTTATATCATTAAATTTATGAAATTTCCATTATTTTTTTGATGTTATATTTTCAACTATGAATTTTGATTTTATTTTATTTTTGTTTTATCTAGTCTAGCATTTTTTAACAAGGCGGTCAAATTGTCAACTTTCAAGTAATTGGTTTTTTTTATTTAGATGTTGCTATATGTCAAGCAATCCATGATATAGTATCATTCTATTTCCACCAACCTCAAAGTACAACCCCAAAGTACAAAATAATAATGTTTTATTTTTCCATTATTCTTTAGATGTTGTCCCCATGTCACTTTAATAGCTAAGATGATGTGAGCTACTCTTTAGCTGGGTCATCAATATTTTCACGTTTCACTTGATTTATGTTCCTATGTAGGTTTTATGGTCATGATCACAAATGGGATTAATTTATTAAACATAATATTCTTTCTTCCACCTAAGTTTATTTGATTCTTCTACTCTTCCACCACTTTAATAAAAATCGAGATACTTCTATTCTTTCCCCACTTCCAGAGCATCACTTTAAAAAATGAAGTCTATTTGATTCTTTTTTTCTTCATAATAAAATACCATAAATTTAGATTTGTTGGTATTCATTTGCATCCCAACCTCTTGATAAAAACGCTCTAGGACCTTTAAGTGTATTCTCAAACTACGTGTTATTTTTAAAATTAAAAGAAGATTGTCTACATACTAAGGTAGTTTTATTACATAGCTAGCCAAGTGAACATGCCTCTACCAACTTTGTTTATCCACTCCTCTAACTTATCTATATATAACCCAAATAATGTAGAGTGTAACAAACAACCTTATTTGATACCAAAAATGCTTTAAAAAATATTCTATAATTCTTTTACCTATTAAAATTTTCGCTCCAACTTAATAAAATATCTTATATACCATCGATCTATACTCATCTAAAATACTAAATTCCTCTATCCTACTATAGATTTCACTTTCGAATATTATGTCAAATACTTTCTTAAAGTCTTCTCCCCTTAATATTAGAGAGGGATGAGATCATGGACTTTACAATTCCACTAAAACGTGCCAAACTACCATGAAGTGAGGCAAAGTCATCACACCATCTAGTACTAACCCTGGGTTTCCCAACTTGGGGAAACTTTATGTTCAACCCCCGAAACATCTCTTCACTTTTCCAACGTGGAGCTGCCAGCAAGGCCATGCGATCCAATAATCTTCCACATCAGCGTAGAAAATTCTTTACCTTGGGTTATCAATACATTGGAAATTCAACAAATAGTTAACGATAATTTTATACCATGAGGTTGTCACCTTAAGAAGAAATGGCACGTGGTTAAGGTGGCTACTGACGCTAACCGATATTTATGGAAAAACATGGTGTATTGAATAAATTATTTCTCGAACCTTCATTGGTAATAAAATATCAAAGGGTCCCACAAAATGTGGTGTGAGCTGAGAGAGTTTTCCATAATAGATATTGTTGTTAAGAGGTTGCACATGTAAAAAAATACATATTACTAACTAAAAAATGTTGCTCCAATCTCTTGGCATCACCATACCTCTTATGGCACTCTTGTAATTCATGTAGGTGTCATCAAATTTGAACTAATTGAATTTACATACCTGATAATAATGTAAGTCCAATGGAAATGGGATCCTCCAAGCGGTCCCAACTTAAAGGGGTCCTAAGCTTCCTTTTGTATAAGGCTTCAAAATGTGCCATTTTAATAGAGTTAGGAATACTATTATTATAAGTGTATTCTACTAGGTCTATGTAGTCTTCCTAGCTGGATAGTTGATCAATGACATACATTTGCAACATATCTTATAGAACTTGGTTAACTCATTCAGTCTATCCATATGTTTTAAGGATGATAGGACGTGTTGAAATTGAGCTTATAAATGGAATCTCAGTTTGAGATTATTTTATGAGTTATACCATGAAATATGACAATGTCATCCAAAAAGACTTTGGACATTACCATGGTATGTTAGGGGACCTAGAACAATAAACATGCTCTGATCCCACTTTGTCGGGATCTTGCTCTACCAATTAGAGCACATATGATTACTTCTTGTATTAGCAACTAATCACGAAATTTAACCAGAAATATAAAGTAACTAGAAATATGAAACAACACAGGAATTGAGAGACAATACACAATTGTATTAATAATCACTCATAAGAATATACAATAAAGAAGATGCCACTTCTTCCACCTCGAAGGCTCGCCACACCTCAAGACCTTCTTCCCACTCTCTCTTGGTCACAACAATCAACTCCAATACATAATTGATGTTCACCTCTCCAACCAGTCAATAACACGCTGCCAGTTCACCAAGTACACAAACGTACTCCAACTAGATCTTTTGCTCTCTGTTGCTACCTGCAAATCGCTAGACCTTACTCACCATTGTAGATCTCCTATAGAAAGTCATGCACACATGCTGACCAAGATCATAAACATACGAAGAACCCTGCTGATTCTCCAAACCAGTACCCACCTTGGTACTGTGGCACTAGGAGGAATGCACCATTGCTCTCTTCTCTCTAAAGGAGCTTATTGCTCTCTTACTCACTAGCTACAAGTTTACAATACAGCCCATGAGTCCATATATAGATCTCATGCTTACAATAATTAGACTAACCTAATTACAATAATTAGACTCGCAACTCAAGACTACAACTAGCCTTTGACATGCAAACAAACAGTCCAAAAATAGACTCTCTGGGTTCAATATGCAAACTGCCTGTTCTCGCACAGGATGCCGACGTCGGCTCCTCCATGACCGATGTCGACTGACTGGTGACCGACGCCGGTTGCTTCCTCACTGCCATCTGACTGACGTCGGTTGATCAGACTGACCCTGGTTTCCCTGCAACTGATTCTGCAACTCCCCGCAACTCTGCATCCTCCGTAACTTCTCCTGTTTGCATCCTGGTGAAGCTTTTAGCTCCACAACCTAACATGGTATTATGCATAGACTTGTTGGTCGAAAAATGTGACACCTTGGACAAATTTTCCATTGTTACCATCATGGTGTCATGGTGATAAGTATACATAAGGAAGCCAATAATAAACTTCATGGAAATGATATCCCATTTCCATTATGGAATCTCATGAGGATAAAGAAGCCCTACTTGATGATGATGGTTTATTTGGATGCCTTGATATGCAAGGCATTTAAAAACAAAATATGTAATATATTTGTGCATATGAGGCTAAATCTACAACTAATAGAGTGAGAAATAAACCACATTCATCATTGGATGACCCAAATAAGGGCCTTGATGATCTTATGTCAAGATCAGATAGCATAAATATCCATAATTTGGTACTAAGGCTAACTCACACTACATGTTATCACCAGGTGCTAAAATTTCTATTGTGACTATTCGAATTAAGGCATAACCTAAATATGATTCAAGGGGATCCCCTTGCATGATCAGATTTACATCTTGATTCCTCGTTAAGGAAACTTACTTAATTATTCATGGATATTTATAGTTAACAAATTGATTTGATTAATTTTGATTAAGTTTTGAGACATATGTTGTTATGGGACAGTTGGATATTGCTTAGGTTACATGAGTACTTTTCTATGAGTAAGATGTAGTATATATTTTTATGTTATGATCATGATGAGTTGTTATTTTAACTATATTTTATGATGTATGTATATGATGATGTTATGGTCTAACTACCTACTTATCGTGAGTTGGATGCAGGAAAGTTTCATCCCTCAGAGCGTGATGGAGGGAGAGCTTCATCAAAGAGGGTGATGTAGATGGAGATGTTGGAGGACGACACAGAAATTGACTAAAACCCTCCACATACCACATTAGTAATACATGTTAGATGCATAGTGGAATGGTTAGCATAGTGTGTTTTGATGATGTTTGCATTAGATAGTTGTTTATACATGGTTGATAACATCATTTAAACGGTTATATGGAATTCATCTTGCATGATTTGTGTGTGTGACCATTAATACTTTTATAAAAGTGATTTGTGTATTAGAGTAAATTCGAGGTTATTGATTAATAGATTTATCATTAAGTCATTATGACATTTAAGGTGCTAATTTAATTAACAAATATATTGATTAATGAAATTAGAGATAAAATGAATAAAATATGATAATTAATATTTAGGGGGAAAAAAATAAAAAAGAATAAAATTCTTAAAATAAAGATAAAATAGAAAGGTTTAAATTTAGGAAAAACAAAAAGAAAAATATTAATAAAAAATTAAAAAAATAAAGAAAAATAAAAAGGAAAAATCTAAGAAGAGAAAAGCTACACCCTTTTTCATAAGAGGAGAATAGGAAAAGAGGAAAGGGAGAGGCACAATACAGAGGAGGAGAGTGTGAGGAGCATGGAAGTGAAATAGACAAAGAAACCAAAAAGAACGATAGCATACACTGCTAAGTAGGCAATGCATTTAAAATTTGTATGATTATATGAACTATATGAATAAACACATATATGTTTGTTGAATTATATATATATATATATATATATATAACTATCGAATATACATTCATCCAATTAAGAGTACAATGAAGTAATAGAAGGTTTAGACAGTGATTTAGATATTATATGATGCATCAGTTATAACAATGGCGATTCACATAGTAGTATATATATCTTATTATATATGTTTACATTTACATCAGTTTATAGGTGGATATATATATATATATATATATATATATATATATATATATATATATATAAACTTGTGTATGGTGTAATGCTAGAACAATGAACTAAATATATTAGAAACTTTATCACTATATATTTTAATAATGTGCTACCTTAATCTACTATTCTAGGTGACCTATAATGGTCAAAATTTTGCCTTAAGATAATATGTAGTAGAGCGACTCATATAAATTTAAGACTACATCTAAGATCTATTTATGGGCTATGACTCATAACCCCATGTACAACAATTTATATATGTGGAAAACTCTTTTCTTGTTGAATGGAAATAGTATTTATAGTAACTGCATAAGTAATTACCTGAATCGACTCGGTTGTATATAAATATACACGGCGATTCCCTGACATGGATTGAACCTATACTCGAGAGAATGTAGGGATTAGATATGTGTATTGATACAATTTGTAGCTTTTATATGGTTCTTTAATAAGAACAAGCATAGTGAACTGTATTATTATTTAATAAATGCAAATGATGATATATATACAAACACGATTTTGAGGTGAGATGCAATATTTATATAGTATGACTTCATAAATATGAAGATTTTAACCCATGAATGGCGTAACTGATGGTTAACTGTAATATGAGTTTATAAAAAAACTACGATCTATTTATCATTCCAGATAATAAATATAGCATATAAGTTTAACGATCTGATTGGTATTCAGGTATTCTGATCTTTAAAAGATTATTATATATATATGATCTGATACATATTTCTATGTATTCGGTCTGTTAAAACATAGTTCAGCATATCTTTTGATTTGCATTAATTATCGTGCATTAAGTGACCTATTACTACACCTATCTAATATATATTAAGGATTTGATATTATATGTTGCATTTTAACTATAACCTGAGTTTTAACTATCGACTTGCAGATCTATATGGAACGGAGTCAAACTTATTGAATGAATATAATCTATACTTATTTATCCATATTGTGGATAAATAAATATCAAGGCATGACGCAAAATTGCAAGGTATAGAACTAATTATATTAAAGAACATGGTCTTATAAGTGCCTGCACTAACAATAATAAGTGGATCGGATAAAGATAATTGGTTAAGATTGGTAGATCACTCTATACAGTATATGATGTGTAACGTTGATTATAATAGTGGATAGCTATATGTTCATATAATAACGACTTATAAAGTAGCTTATGAAAATAGTTTTGATTCATTACACAAGCATATATTTAATTATAAGCATGTCGATATCATAATATAGCCTCTCATAAAGTATGTGAAGCATATATATCTCAAATGTAGTCTTTTATTTTAAGCTTTATAATATGCATGTGATAACTTATCATAAATAGCATGTGAAACAAATTACGTATTGTGGATATATTACTATAATAAACTACGTATTAATGAATTAATTAATATTATGGTTAAAAATAATATAGGTACATCTATGCCTAAATAGCTTATACATTAACATAGGAACTTTATGTATTCACACACTTCAATCTTATACCGATCACACATTGCCTAATAGTGCTCCCTTCTTGAAGAAAAGATCATCTTCGTGATAGATTATTTGATAGTTGTCTCTCATTGATTATGGAGTGACTTCTGGAGGACCTATCATTTTTTCAAATAATTTGATGTTTTTTTGGTATCCATGTGATGACTCTTCCAACACTGACAATGACATCTTTGCAATCATTCTCCTACTCTTATGCCATTGTTAATAGCATTCTATTAACTTTTTCAAGATTTGTTTCATCCACTCCATACAATCAACATAAAATGGGGGGTATTATTGTATTTATTTCTTTGGATGTTGAGTATTCCTTTCTTAGGTATCTTTATAGCATATGTCAACATCTACTTCTATTAGTTCTTTGTGATGGTTATAACTCATCCAATGTACCTTCAGTGATGGATTAAGCCCATCTAGTGTACATTTAAATTGATGGATCAACCTAACATTTTTGGATTTATTGTATATGAATAGCTCATCAAGTCTAGTTGATGGAACCCATATTTGAGTTTGAGACTCATATGTTTTGTATAACCGCCTTAAGTTGTGCTTAAATGGGGAGTGTTGGTGTTGACATTTTGTCATATCTAGGTTTCAACTTATTTAGGTCAGTTGTCTAACCTATAGTTTTAAATATTTCTTATATCTAGATTTTAGTAATAATAAAATAGGCTTTTCTTTTCCTTAGCTAGTAGGATTTTACCTTTCCTTTAGCCAATAATAGTTGCCTAAATTCTGACCAATCATAATTAGGGAGTGAGAGTATAGTCTATCCTATATTTTTTTAATTTTCTCCTCCTCTACATAAGTATTTGAGGCTTTCTCATGTATTTTTATCTCTCCATATTCCTCATGCTTATTCAAGGTTTTCTAAAGAACTTCCATGGATTTGTAGTAACTTTTCATGTAGATTTAGATATAGAGAGAAGTCTCATATATTTTTTATTTTTTAGTGTATATATATGAAAATAAATAAGCAAAATTATATATATATATATATATATATATATATATATATATATATATATATATAAATAATTTTGCTTATTTCTTTTCATGTTTTATGTATTGTTTGTATTTTTTGCAAAGAAGATCTTTGCTGATTTTAAACTAGGTTTCACCCTGTGTTGTTTATAATACTCTCACATCCACATATATTCATGGAACCATATATGAGGGCACTATGTGCATTTAGGTGAATTTTTCATTTATATGATTCTAGTTTGGTATTTTGTATCTTTTCTTGTTTTTAATTACAAATTTCAACTAGGTTATGTATTTTGTTTAATCACACATATAAATTAAATCCCTCTTAAAATTAACTTTAAATTTACTTATGATTTATTTATATTAGTTCACTAATCTAAGTCTATAACAATGTACTTTAACAAGTTATAATTTAGTTGATATGGCGTCTGGGTGCGTCCTTTGTGTTTTTTTTGGTTTGCTTCTTGAACCACTCTTGTCAAGCAACTTGTGTCCATATAGGTTATTACATATATGTTGTCATCTAGTGATGATTCGTCATTGACCAAATATAATAAAATGAATTTAGTGTACAAAAATAACTACTAGGTGAGGCTTGCTCATAATAGTGTTGCTACAACATAACATTTGAGAAAAATGATGGCCCAAGAGATCTTGTTCATATTTCTAATCACATTCATCATCAAGAGAATGTAATCAGGTCTCTAAATGGATCTAGAATTATATTACCTAGTGTTAGAGAATGTTGTAATAGATGGAAAAGCTTGCTGAAGCCTTAGGACAACATTCATAATTTCAAAATAAGATCGTTTGATATATGGCTCTTAAATATTGCAGAGGATATTCTGAAAAGTTGTTTGTAAATAAATAAATAATGTTTAATTGGATATAAATTTATAGTTGGCAATAAAAAATAGGAGTAATTAATTCAAATGTCTAGTGCCCTACTACTTCCTATATCTCAAAATTTTCTTCCTAAATAATCGCTGCTACTTATTTTAAGGTGTAGATATTTTTTTTTCAGTTTTTAAAGTTTTGATGGTGCATGAGACCTCTACAAGTAAAATTATAGAGACAATATCCTCAAACATAAGAAACCTTCCTTGTTATCTTCGTGGATATTTTAATTTTAGATACTTATTTTCAGCAAATAATTGCTTAGTTTGGCTTGCCATGAAAACTCTTTGAATTATCCTTCTTGTTTTTCTTCCTTTATATACTTGTCCTCAATAGTTTTATGTTATCAATTTTATTGAACATAATGACTTAGCATTTAGTTTTAAAAAGGGCAATGCCATCTCTCAATAGGTATCGTTTCTAAAGGCCCCAATCTGTCATGTTGAATGGATGAATGAAATATTTTAATAACATCAATGAAACCAAACAACGTATGAAATCAAAAGTAGTAATAAGGGTGCTCCACGCGAAACTCACTACTTAAAATAAAGGTTATATCATTAATTTTATGATATATCCCTTATTTTTTTGATGTTATATTTTTGACGATAAATTTTGATTTTTATTTTGATTTTTTTGTTTTATCTAATCTAGCCTCTTTTAACAATGATGTCAAATTGTCAACTTTCAAGTTACTGGTGTATTTTATTTAGATGTCTTATATGTCAAGCACTCCATGATATAGTACCATTCTATTTCCACCAACCTCAAAGTACAATCCCAAAGTACAAAATAATAATGTTCTATTTTTTCATTATTCTTTAGATGTTGTCTCCGTGTCACTTTAACAACAAAGATGATGTGAGCTACTCTTTAGCCGAGTCATCAATATTTTCACGTTTCACTTGATTTATGTTCCTATGTGGGTTTTATGGTCATGATCATAAATGGGATTAAATTATTTAACATAATATTCTTTCTTCCACCTATGTTTATTTGTTCACATGGTTATCCTAATCTTTTGTCGCATTCCTTTTTATTTCCTCATTATTGTTTGGGTAGTCTTGCATGGCAATGCTCCATTTACTTATTCACTCGTTTTGTTTTATCCAATTGTTCTTCCTTCTGCGTAACTCTTTTTCCACTACGATTTTGGGCCAACATTGAGTTTCCATCCTTTTTGTCTTCCATAAGTAACTGTACATATGAAACATAGCTAATGCCTCTGATGGGAATGTCCAAGTTTCAGTGAATAAAATCTCACACCAAATTGATGATTTAGTTTTGAGGCTGCTTATGATTAGGTGTTTTAGAATCCTCTCTATTTGTCTCTATTTCAAATCTGACATTATTTTTCCAGACTTCAAATCCATACAACACCACTAGTGTGACAAACAACTTGAGCAAGATCCTAGTTTTCCAATCTTATAATTCCGCATTCCTCCAATTATTTTGTAGCGAGTGCAATAAATTCCATCCCCTTAGTATTCTTTTTTCTTTCAAATCTCCCAACAAAACTTGTTATGGAAATAAAAATCGAGATACTTCTATTCTTCCACCACTTCCGAAACGTTACTTTAAAAAATGAAGTCTATTTAATTCTCTTTTTCTTCGTAATAAAACACCATAAATTTAATTTTGTTGGTATTCATTTACATCCTTACCTCTTAATAAAAAAGTTCTAAAACCCTGGAGTGTTTAACATGACAACCTAGTAAGGCAAAGTCATCACACCATGTAGTACTAACCCAAGGTTTCCCAACTAGCTTAAACTTTATGCTCGACCCCCGAAACTTTTCTTCACTTTTCTAACGTGGAGCCGCCAGCAAGGCAACGCCATCCGATAATCTTCCACGTCAGCATAGAATATTCTTTACCTACTCCAAAGGTCGACGCTTCTTAGAAAACCGTTGGCTACAGAATTCTCCCTTCCCCATTTTAAGTAAACGGGAAACTTGTCATTCCTTACATAACCATTGACAAATAGTTAACGATAATTTCGCTCATGAGGTTGTCCATTGTCACTCTAAGAAGAAATGGCACGTGGTTAAGGTGGCTACTAATGCTAACTTGGAAAAACATGGTGAAGACTCCATTCATTTTTGAAGATAGGTTAACTTGGAATGTTCGCACTGGTCAATCCATTGTTTTAGATATCTTCGTTGTTGTTCCTCAACTTTTACTTGTTCTAGATATCTTCGTTGTTGTTGCTTGACTTGTGGTGTCAAATTTTCTTTCACATTCTCATAACATTATATATTTAAATTATAGAAATCATAAGAATAAATCTTTATTAAGATTAGTGGTTGTGTACTTATCTTTTGTTTCAATGAGCTTTTTATTAAATCGTAATCTTAAAATAAGATTAGGGAATTGAATAAAGTATTTCTCAAACTTTCGTTGATAATATGTGACGAAAGATTAATAACTATTTCATGTGGTGCGTCACTTGTAAAATGGAGATGACCCATCTTACTCCTTGCCCTGAACGAATATTTAAAATGTTGTAGCCTACAATGAACAAGTTGAAAAGTAATTCCTCGTGGCATTCAAATTGTAGTAGAGGGCAACCAATGACGATTCAAGCGACCCAATGAATGTTGGAGAAGGCAAAGTCCGTGAAACTCTTCTACCTAATGAAATTGTGAATGTGATAGCAGAATGCCATGATATAATACTTATTTTATTTTTCCTTAGAGGAATCCCTTTTGAGCAAGAGTTTTACAAAATGGGAAAAGCTTAACTAGGAGAATAGACGCTAGCCCATTGAAGCCATCAAAAGCTTAATAGAGGGATACATTTTCAACACGTTTGTACCCTGACCATGCCCAAGGGGTTTATCCCCTACTACTTCACCTCAGGGAAATTCGATTGTTCAAGACCTTTCCACCACCCTTTCTGATCACACATTGATCAACCTTTTTATTTCTATTTTCATCTATAATCATTCAAATTGTAGTCTCCCTTTTAAACTTGGTGTTCCCATTCTCAAGAAAATAACTTTGCATCATGATCTCTTTTCCATTTGGGGTTCAAAACCTAAACCCAACCATGGTGAAATTTGGATTGAATGGTGGTGATTATGCTTTATGAATGCACTACATTTATTATACAATTTATAGATTGATAGCTAAACATAAGAAGAGGAAATAACATGCATTTAGGAAACAATTTAATGATAAGAGTGCTTCCTTGATGTTTAATCCAAAAAATTGTAGTCTACAAAAAACTATATCTTCTATTGAGACAAATCATAGAGAATTTAAACTTTATAAATACATAATAGCTAATGTCAGATCTCACCTACACTAAATCAAGGAAGGAGATAAGAATTCTAAGTTCTTTCAATTTCTCAAAAACAAACGTAAAATAAAGCATATTCTTAAACTCTTCAAGACTTAGAGCGAAAAGTTGAATCCACTGCTAATGATATCAAGCACATTCTATTCTCACATTATTAGACCCTATTCTAAGATTCAATGGTTGAAGATGTTGTTCAATATGATCTCAATAAATCAATTATAAGTTACATCCCCCTTAAAGGGTCTCAAGAAGTAAGCCAAGGGCTTGATCACCTCATCACTCCTAAATAACTTGAAATATCTATGTTTTTAATCACGAAATATAAAGTTCCTGGGCTAGATGGTCTTCTTGTGGAATTCTTCCAAGCCTTATGGCCAATCTTACATAACATTTTTTTCGACTTTATTTGGAAGCTGAAAAATATGGATCAGTGGGAAAGGAAATCAATAATGATATTATCAAGATGATACTTAAAGGAAATAATAAGGACTATGTTGCTAGTTTGTGCCCTATCAATTTACTTAACACCACTTAAAAAATAATAACCAAGGCTATTGCTTCCAAGATAAAACCAATGGCTAAAGAAATTGTTAGATCTTAAGAAACAAGACTTTTGGGAAGAAGATTCATCCTTGAAAATCTTATCCTAGCTTAGGAAACTATTGATTGGGTCTTGTATTCTAGAGAAGATGCCATTCTTATCAAACTTGATTTCGATAAGGCTTATGATAGGATCAAATGGTGAATCCTCAACTTGTTTCAATGGGTTGGACTTGGAATGAGATTGATCAACCATATCAAACTCCATTTTGTTGATGCCTTTGCCAGACTCATTGTTGACATATCTCTCACTGAATCATTTAATTTGCAAATATCCATTCAATAGGGTTGTCCTCTAGCTCTCTTTCTTTATGTCTCAACAAAATATGTTCTTGCAATACATTTTTCAAATATTCTATTCTATTGGAAAAATAAAAGGACTTGATCTACCATATTATAACTTTGTTTTCAATTCTCACTTCATTGATGACAACATGTTATTCATGAAAAATGAGAAATTATAGGTTAACATTGCTTTGGAAGTCTTGGATTTGTATTACATGGCTTCAATGTCTAAGTTTTGAATACACAAAATTGAATTCATTCTCAATCTAATGGAAAAACCTTCTAGTTGGATTCATTAATAATGGAAACAACCAAGACATGGGGAATTCATGAGGTATTTGGGCATTCGCTTTGGCATTAAAATTTTCCTTTCTCAGATGTGGGACTAGTTCCTTCACAAATTCAATAGAAAGATTATATCTAGGAGTTTAAGTTATTTCTATTGGTTGGGTATGTTCAAATCCTTAATATCATTTTCCTAGCCACTCATGTGTACTGCTCATCTTGTTGGATGCCATTCAAACCTTGCTATCTTAAACTGATTCAAAAGGTGAGACACTTCCTTTGGGCTAACTAGAATGGTCGAAAAGGTAGGGCTATGATTGTTTGGAAATTTACACACAACCCAAATATAAGGGTGGGTTGGGTATCATTGATCCTTAGACCTAATAAGAATGTCTTGTCTCTAAGTAGATAGTTATAGCTATTTTAGTCAACAAACCTTGGAAAGTCCTCGTTATTCATAGAATTCAACTAGAGATAGCTACTATAAAATGGAAACATATCAATTTACAATATAAATTCCTAAATGCCAAATTATTCAAAATAAAAGGTTCTCTCCTAGTAATTAGTATCTGGAAAGCTTGGCAAGAAACTTTTTAGTTGCTTTGTTGGAAAGACTCCTCTCTTAGACATGGGCTAGCTTTCCCAACTCCTCAATTTTGTGGATCTATTTGATAAACGTGAAAATGGGTGGGATTTATCCTTGTCCATCCAAGTGTAGACACCTATAAATGGTTTTGTGGTATTATTTAATTTAAAAATATAATTAATTTAACACATTTATTATATTAGGCTAATTTGGTTAAAATTGAACAATATGGATTCTCTTGTTAACTTCCACCCAGCTAAAATTATTTATTGTGTATATTGTATCTTATCTTGTACACTCTTTATCTTATCTTTATCTCAACTTATACTTTAGACCCTTTATGTGGCACCTTTTAGTTAATATAGTCATAACTTTAAATGTTTACATATTATTAAAATGATTTATATTTATACACATATTTTTCCAAAATATTTTCACTACATGAAAATTTGAGAAATATATTTACTAAAGATATGAAAGTAAACTATGGATTCAAATAAGCCAAGCAACATAGAACTCTAGAAAGCATAGTTCATATTTATTTTGGTAAAGTGGGAAAAACTGAAATAAAAAGCAAGAATATATATATATATATATATATATATATATATATATATATATATATATATATATATATATATGGTTTTTAAATTATCTAGTAAGATAAAGAGGAGGGAAAGCTAGAAAATAACCCATAGGGCCCAAAGATTCACCCTCAAGTCCATAATTTATCTAGCATTAGCTCCATTCATGCAATTTAGGAAGGGGAACCAACAAGGCCCCAAGCTCCTTCAATAAAATAACGTGGAAGCTAGCAAACAACCCTCAAGGTGCTAAGTTTCTCTTCTAAG
Source organism: Torreya grandis (assembly GCA_037957365.1). Taxonomy (NCBI): domain Eukaryota; kingdom Viridiplantae; phylum Streptophyta; class Pinopsida; order Cupressales; family Taxaceae; genus Torreya; species Torreya grandis. The sequence continues at coordinate 462,161 of JARHVA010000872.1, forward strand.
ATTAATAAGTTTTATGCCCTTTCTCAAGTACTACCATATATTATATACCCTAAACAACAAGTATAGGCACATAATTTCACACAAACAACATATTTCCTAAAGGGCCAATCAATTACCTTTAGTCCTACAATTATGAAATTTTATTCAACTTATTATCCTCTTCCCCCAAACTTTGTAATTTATGTTAATCTTTCCAATAATCTGTTGTAACTCAGAATAATGAGGGATTTTTGTAGGTTTCTTGCTACTTATGAGATATAAGATGTTAATATTTTTTCACAACCTTTCCAAAAATGACAAGTGTCCACAATTTTTACTTCCTTTAATATTTGCTTGAAAAATCAAAATTATAGATTTGTGCATTTTAAAAATTATCCCATTGGCTTAATTACCCATGAGACCTATTTTTGGGCCAATAAAATAGAAAAAAATCACCTTTTCGATATTTTGAATTTGGTGAACTATTTATAAATTTAAAAATTGACATGGAATTGGTTTCCATCTTGGTATTATTTGTCTAGGGATCATTTATAAATGAATATTTAAACTAAGGTATCCACACATAATAATTTTAAAGGTTAATGAAGGGAATCCAAAAGATGCACATGAACATAAAACTATTCATACACACATACAAAAGTTGAGACACACATGCAATCAGGGTCTTTATGATAAGTCAATAGGTTGGGTAAGTGGTCACCTCTTGTCCTTCCCTTTCTTGCCATAATTATGTCTGTCACTTACACACTTGATTCACCCATTAAAATGTTCATATTATAATAACAACAACAATAATAATAATCATAATAATAAACACAATATCATCATCACATTTTTAAACATGTTCCTAGTATTCCCTGAACCCTATCACTAACACATTAATCACTCATAAATCACTTATGTACACACACACACACATTAGGTCACATATCTGGTGTTTGACTATGCTTGTCATGGTATTATGAATAAGTAAGATGAATACATGGTTAAAACTATATCCAAACACATAATTGAAATTATCATATCAGGAATAAGGAACATTACATCCTATAAAATTAATGTCAACTCAGCACCACATATATTTAAAATCAATATAATAACATGTCCATCAATGAATATACATCAATATTAATAAAACATAAGCTCAAAAAAATACATCATTATATATATATATATATATATATATATATATATATATATATATATATAGGCATGGTGGTTGATGCACAAAAAATGAGGCCTATAATGGCATGATATTCCCCACCCCTTATATAGATTTCCTCATGGAAGTAATCTAAAAATGTGTGAGTATTGGGCTTGAAGTGGTGTTACATCCTCCCAAAAACTAGTTCGCTCATCATATTTGTCCCATTGGATTCTAACTTTGTCCAGATCTCATCCTCAAAGGGCCATCCTCTGATTCTCTAAAATATTGATGGGATCCAAGGAAAACTGTTCATCCTCTGTCACCTACAAGGCACACGAATCCAAAGCATATGATACATATATAATATACTTTCATAGAACAAAAACATGGAATAATTAATGCATACGTGATGTTAGGATTGTGGAGCTAAAAGCTTCACTGATGCAAACAGGAGAGGAGGTTGCAGGAGAGTTGCTGAGTGTCAGAGACACCGGCGTCGGTCAGGCCAACCGACGTCGGCAGGATAGGGCAGGAAGGCAACCGACGTCGGTCATAGATCGGCCAGCGTCGGCGACCCCCAGGCAGACAGGGACCGACGTCGGTCGCCTGTGTGGTTTGACTGCGAGCTATTTACGGATAGTTAGCTAACGAACCAAGTGTTTGCATGAAGAGATCTAATTTTAGACTGAGAGCTGCGGATCTAATTATTGTAATTAGATGTCTAATTATTGTTTGATGAGATCTATATAATAGACTCATGGTTGTATTGGAAAAGTGTGCTAGGGAGTAAGAGAGCATAATTATAAGCTCCTTCTGTGTGTGAGGTAGAGCAATGGTGCGTTCCTCCTAGTGCCTCAGTACCAGGTGTGTTGGTGCTGGATTGGAGAGCCAGCTGGGTTCTTCAGGAGTGTAGGATCTTGGTCACAGTTGCATGGCCTATATAGGAGATCTACATGGTAAGTAAGATCGTTGATCTGCAGGTGTATGTGTGTGCAAGGTCGAGGTTCACAGGTGAGCAGAACCGTTGTTTGATTTGCAGGTGTGCAAGGTCATATAGACAGCAACACAACAGGGAGCAGTATCAGGCAGGATCTACTTGGAGTACAGGTGTGTACTCGAATAGAGTAGAGAGGAAGGCAAGGAAGTTCCTTCCATAAGTATGGTCTGTTGAAGTGCAGGTTATTGCAGGTTCATGGGAGATCTACTTGAAATACCTTGAGTACTTGTGGAGCACGTGGAGTGCGTGGAGCACTTGTGGTGTGCGTGGAGCACGGGAGGTGAACACCAACTCTGTATTTGAGTTGGGTGTTGGGACCTGTGAGAGGGAGAGCTTTGGGGAGAAGAATTACTGTTCACTTGAGGTGTGGGAAACCTCTGTAAGGTGGTGGAGAAGAAGTGACATCTTCTTTATTGTATTCTTTTCTGTATAAAGTGTTAATACAAGTTGTGTATTGTCTCTCATATGCTGTGTTATTTTGAATTCTAGTTACTTGTTGATTATGGTTATTTCCGCATATTTAAGTTGCTTGAAGTTTGGTAATCAATTGTATGCTTCCGGTTTCGCATCCTGACAAGTGGGATCAGAGCATGTTTGTTGTTCTAGATTCCTGACAAGTGGTATCAGAGCCAGGTTGCAGGAAGCAGGTTGTGTTTTGGTTACAGGGACTCTCAGGGGTTTTTGATTGAGTGGGAGTAGAGCAACGGCAGATCAAAGTAAGCTAAGAATGGAGGAGTTGAAAAGCACAGACGGTTACTCACGGTCCGATGGAAAGAAAGAGCAGGTAAAAGAACATTGTTGGTTGGTAACAGATCAGCATGAAGAAACTGAAGATACAGATGTAGCAGGTGTTGTTGCACAGGATGTGTTTACAGGTTTCTTGGATAAAGTTGAGTCTTGGATAAAAGATTCGGTTGCCTCTTTCCATGCAGCCCCAGGTAGAGGAGCTGGTAAGCCTTGCCAGAGAATTGGCAAAGGGGAAGTGAAGCTGAAATTACAGGCGGCCAACACACAGGGGTTGATGAAGGTCATGCAGGTCCCAGGTTTGGAGATTTGGCTAATTTCTTCAGAAAGATTGGGTGATGAGAGATGCACAAGAACTCTCACAGCGGTAGCACTTGAATTAGCTGGTGGTAAGAAAACAGGTATACTTTATCTACTTGTTTATATTACTGATTCTTCTTCTGTTGTGGAGACGTGGCTTCGTAGGCTTGGTCACATGAGCAGGAAGGAGATGCATGTTCTTAAGCGGAAGACAGATATATTTGATAGGCTTAAGAACTGGAAAGCCTTGGTGTTCTTGGAGGAGATGGTGGACAGAGTTCAGTGGATGAGGCTGGATACATCTGAGCAGAGCGGTTTGGACATGTGTTTTGATCCAAAGGAGCTCGCGGGTAAAAAGTCATCACTCACAGGCAAACACAGGTACCGGTGTCGGTCAGGAGGAACCGGCGTCGAACAGACAGATGCCGATGTCGGTCATGTGCAGACCGAAGCCGGCAGTGTCGGGACAGGGTAAGACCGACGTCGATCATAAGACCGACGTCGGCAGTATGTAAGACCGATGTCGGTCAGGAGGACCAACGTCAGCAGCAGGGACACCAGCGTTGGCAGGCTGGTAGTCAGGTACAGACGCATGGAACTGATGTCGGTCGGATGCAGACTGTGGGGTGACCGAGGTCGGTCACTGTAACGAATTTTGGGTGGACAGCGTGTTGTCAATGAGTCTCAAACACCCATACAGAGGACTGAAGGCGTAAGTAGGCCCTCAAATTTGTGTTCCTCTTCTTCATACTTGTTGCTGATTGTAGAGCAGGAAGGATCCAGGAAACAGGTGGGAGCTAGGCAGGATTATGATGCAGAACCAGACGGGAGTTTTGGTAGGTTTGCCAGCTGGATGAAAGCACAGAGACGAATGGATGCCTTAGTAGAAGAATAGAGAGAACGGATATGTGAGACGGAAGACCAGGCATATGGTCTTGAGGTAGCTGCAGGACAGTGGTACAGGTTTTGACAGGTGGAGGACAGAGCATGACTCTAGTCAGTGTCAGGGTAACTACTGTGGTTTGACTTACCAGGGGGATGATGATTGCAACATCATTCTGTTGTTTTATGTGGATAGTATGCTAGCTAGCAGGGGTGTACATACAGGGTTTTGCTGAGCTAAGGGTAAGATTAGTTCAGTGGCATGTCATGAGGAGTTTGGAGCAACGAAATTCTTTGACATGGGAGGCATGGAGATCACAGGTTGATTTTGTCTCGAGTGGGAGCTGATGTGAATCAGGTGTTGGCGAGGTTCGAGATGCAGAACCGGAGCACACTAAGGGCTGGATAGGTACAGTGTCCGAAATCACATGAGGTCTGGTATAGACCTGAGTATTCCCATGCAGTGGGAGCTGTCAGAGTTAGGAGCCAATTCGGGGAAGTGGGTTCTCAGGATTTTTTGAGAGGGACCGGCAGCAGGTGTTGCTATGCAGGGTCAGTACTTCACTACATGTGTTTGTAGGATCGGATGTGGCAGGGTACTCGGATGACAGGTGGTACATCACAGGTTGTGTGGTGGGTTGTCTTCAGGTGGGAGCTTGAAGAGGGATACAAACCAGGAAACAGATTAGACGGGGTACAGGTATAGGTATAGTGCAGCTGTTTATCTCCAAGTGGGAGATTGTTAGGATTGTGGAGTTAAAAGCTTCACTGATGCAAATAGGAGAGGAGGTTGCAGGAGAGTTGCTGAGTGTCAGAGACACCGGCGTCGGTCAGGCCAACCGACGTCGGCAGGATAGGGCAGGAAGGCAACCGACGTCGGTCATAGATCGGCCGGCGTCGGCGACCCCCAGGCAGACAGGGACCGACGTCGGTCGCCTGTGTGGTTCGACTGCGAGCTATTTACGGACAGTTAGCTAACGAACCAAGTGTTTGCATGAAGAGATCTAATTTTAGACTGAGAGCTGCGGATCTAATTATTGTAATTAGATGTCTAATTATTGTTTGATGAGATCTATATAATAGACTCATGGTTGTATTGGAAAAGTGTGCTAGGGAGTAAGAGAGCATAATTATAAGCTCCTTCTGTGTGTGAGGTAGAGCAATGGTGCGTTCCTCCTAGTGCCTCAGTACCAGGTGTGTTGGTGCTGGATTGGAGAGCCAGCTGGGTTCTTCAGGAGTGTAGGATCTTGGTCACAGTTGCATGGCCTATATAGGAGATCTACATGGTAAGTAAGATCGTTGATCTGCAGGTGTATGTGTGTGCAAGGTCGAGGTTCACAGGTGAGCAGAACCGTTGTTTGATTTGCAGGTGTGCAAGGTCATATAGACAACAACACAACAGGGAGCAGTATCAGGCATGATCTACTTGGAGTACAGGTGTGTACTCGGATAGAGCAGAGAGGAAGGCAAGGAAGTTCCTTCCATAAGTATGGTCTGTTGAAGTGCAGGTTATTGCAGGTTCATGGGAGATCTACTTGAAGTACCTTGAGTACTTGTGGAGCACGTGGAGTGCTTGTGGAGTGCGTGGAGCACTTGTGGTGTGCGTGGAGCACGGGAGGTGAACACCAACTCTGTATTTGAGTTAGGTGATGGGACCTGTGAGAGGGAGAGCTTTGGGGAGAAGAATTACTGTTCATTTGAGGTGTGGGAAACCTCTGTAAGGTGGTGGAGAAGAAGTGACATCTTCTTTATTGTATTCTTTTCTGTATAAAGTGTTAATACAAGTTGTGTATTGTCTCTCATATGCTGTGTTATTCTGAATTCTAGTTACTTGTTGATTCTGGTTATTTCCACATATTTAAGTTGCTTGAAGTTTGGTAATCAATTGTATGCTTCCGGTTTTGCATCCTGACAAGTGGGATCAGAGCATGTTTGTTGTTCTAGATTCCTGACACGTGATAGACTAGGTGGGAAGGAAAGTTGAAAGGCTACTAGTCCAATCCTCTCTAGGATATTGAAGGGTCCCACAAAATGTGTTGTGAGATTAGAGAATTTTCCATAATGGATATTGTTGTTAAGAGGTTGCACATGCAAAAAAAACTTGTTATTGACTGAAAAATGCTTATCCAATATCTTCATGTCATCATACCTCTTATGGCACTCTTGTAACTCCTGTAGGTGCCATCGAATTTGAATTAATTGAATTTACATATCCTACAATAATGTAGGTCTAATGGAAATGGGATCCTTCAAGTGGTCCCAACTCAAAGGGGTGCTAAACTTCCTTTTGTACAAGGCCTCAAAATGTGCCATTTTAATGGAGTTTTGAAAACTATTGTTATAAGTGTATTCTACTAGGTATAGGATGTCTTCCTAGCTGGATAGTTGATCCATGACATACATTTGTAACATATCCTATCAAACCTGGTTAACTCATTCAATCTATCCATCTATCTTAAAGATGATAGGACATTCTGAAATTGAGCTTATAAATGGGATCTCAGTTTGAGATTATTTTATGAGGTATACCGTGATATATGACAATGTCATCCCAAAAGACTCTGGCCACTACCATGGCATTATAAATAGTCTTGTTGGTCAAAAAATGTGACAACTTAGATAAATTTTCCATTGTTACCATGATGGTGTCATGGTGATAAGTATACATAGGGAGACCAACAATAAAATCCATGGAAATTGTATCCCATTACGATTATGGAATCTCATGAGGATAAAGAATCCCTACTAGATGATGATAGTTTACTTGGATGCCTTGACATGCAAGGCATTTAAAAATAAAATATGTAATATATTTGTGCATATAAGGCTAAAACTACAACTAATAGAGTGTGAAATAGACCACCTTCATCATTGGATGACCCGAATAAGGGCCTTGAAGATCTTCTGTCAAGATCAGATAACATAAATATCCATAATTTGGTATTAAGGCTAACTCACACTACATGTTATCCTCAGGTGCTAAAAATGCTATTGTGACCATTCAAATTAAGGCATAACCTAAATATGATTCAATGGGGTCCCCTTGCATGATCAGTGTTATTTCTCGATTCCTCGTTAAGAAACTTACTTGATTATCCGTGGATATTTATAGTTAACAAATTTATTTGGTTAATTTTGACTAAGCTTTGAGATATATGTTGTTATGGGACAGTTGGATATTGCTTAGGTTGCATGAGTACTTTTCTATGAGTTAGTTGTAGTGTATATTTTTACATTATGATCATTATAAGTTATTATTTCAACTATATTTTATGATGTATGTATATCATGATGTTATGGTCTAACTACCCACTTGTCGTGAGTTGGACGCAAGAGAGTTTCATCCCTTAGAGCGTGATGGAGGGAGAGCTTCATCAGAGAGGGTGACATAGATGGAGATGAAGGAAGACAACAGAGAAATTAGCTAGAACCCTCGACACACCACATTAGTAATACATGTTAGATGCATAGTGGAATGGTTAGTATAATTTGTTTTGATGATGTTTTCATTAGATAGTTATTTACGCATGGTTGATAGCATAGTTTAAATGGTTATATGGAATTTATCTTGCGTGATTTGCGTGTGTGACCATTAATAATTTTAAAAATGTTATTTGTATAATTACAATAAATTTGAGATTATTGATTAAGGGGTTTATCATTAAGTCATTATGACATTTGAGGTGCTAATTTAATTAGCAAATACATTGATTATTGAAATTAGAGATAAAATAAATAAAATATGATAATTAATAATTAGGATGAAAAAACCAAAAAAAGAAGAAAATTCTTAAAATAAAGAGAAAATAGAAAGGTTTCAATTTAGGAAAAACAAAAAGAAAGATATTAATAAAAAATTAAAAAGTAAAGAAAAAAATAAAAATAAAAAGGAAAAATCTAAAAAGAGAAAAGCTACGCCCTTTTTGATAAGAGGAGAATAGGAAAAGAGGAAAAGGAGAGGTGTAGTATAGAGGAGGAGAGTGTGAGGAGCATGGAAGTAGAAGAGACAAAGAAGCCAAAAAGAACAATAACACAGAGTACTAGGTAGGTAATGTATTTAAATTTTTGTATGATTATATGCACTGTATGAATAAACACATATATGTTTGTTGAATAATATAAATACATATATACACATCGAACTATTGAATACACATTCATTCGATTAAAAGTACAATGAATCAATAAAAAGTTTAGACAACAATTTAAACGTTATATAATGCAACAATTATAATAATGGTGATTCACATAGTAGTATATATCTTATTATATATATTTATTATTACATCAGTACGTACGTACGTACGTACATACATGACAACTAAATAGATTTGAAACTTTATCGCTATATATTTTAATAATGTGCCAAACTACCATGAAGTGAGGCAAAGTCATCACACCATCTAGTAACATACTAACCCTGGGTTTCCCAACTTGGGGAAACTTTATGTTCGACCCCCGAAACATCTCTTCACTTTTCCAACGTGGAGCTGCCATCCGATAATCTTCATTATAGTTCATTTAGATATATAGTGTCTAGCAATAATTCACAAGAATCTTATGAGCACTCAATGCCATTTTTGAAGAGATTAAACAATCATACTCTTTTGGAATGTTATACTTTCTATTTACTTATTTTAGATGTAATTTTTTTGTATTCTTTTGGGTGTATTATTTTGATTCCTTTTTTTTTTTTAAATTATATCTTTTGTAATTCTATAAACCAATTTTACTTTTTGGTGGACATTAATATATAAAAATTAAATCATTCATTATTTACTGTGAAATTTTTTTGACACATCATTTAAATGTTTACATATTATTAAAATGATGTATATTTATACATATATTTTTCCAAATTATTTCCACTACATAAAAATTTGAAAAATATTTATTATTTATGTGTTTTATTGTAATTCTCTTAAACTCACTTTGATTTCCTTAATCTTTAAAAATTATGACCACTGAAAAGCGAGGAGGAGAAGATCATCTCTTTGCAAGTACATTGAAAGTGCATATTCATGTGCACTAAGTCAACATGATGAAAAAATTAATACTAAAACAATACAAAGGTTAGTTTTACTAGGTCTATTCCTATAAAATCTATTTAAATTAAATCATAATGCTCAATTTTCATAGAACAAGATGTGGTCCATCTTATTTTGCTCTTTTTTAAAAAAAACTTTAGTTTATCACTTTAGACGACTAAGATGCATCAGATTAGCAATAACCATCGAGAGCTCATGATTATGTTGTGGATCAAACAAGGGTTGATCCTTATTAGAGTTCAAAGTTTTAGATTCATGTGATTTTTTGATACTTCTCCTTATAGCATTATCTGGAAATGTCATTTGGCAAGAAAATTCTGAACCTTCTTTCTTCCTTGTGCCATCTTTAGATTCTTTCATGATTTTGGTTGGAAGAGTGTGCTTATATGATTGCCAGTGTTTAGGATGAGATCGATCTTTTTTCTTTTTTGACTTTTGGCATGCGAATAAACCCCTTGAAAATGGCCAATTTGGTGGCAGAGACGACATCTAAAAGTAGTATATTAATAATCCAACATCTAGAGCCAATGGGAATTATCATGTTTCAGTTGGATTTGATCTGGAAGACCTTTGCTAAGGTCAACCTCCATTCAAATATGGGTATAAGTAAACAACTCTTACATAAGCTGTTCGGAATCCATTTTGATAAATTTTCCAAGTATATTACTAATAATTTCACCAACTAAGGGGTGTTAAAAGAGAAGAGGGAGATTTCAAAGTCTAACCCAAACCAACATATTGGTTACCACCATTATAGAGGGGTCAAAATTAAAAAACTATGGGATAATAAAGAGCCCAACTCTTTTGCAAAACCGCGGTCCCTCCTTAAGAACTCTTTGATAATCCTTAAGCTACATAAACTAGACTATGAAAAACTCTTTAGGATATAAATGGATCATATAGTCTTTGGTCCAAGTAGCATCAACCTATTGATGCAACTCTTCTAACCAAGGCCACAATCCATTGAACCTACAAATAATTGTAAAATCTTCAAAGGAAAAAATTAACCCAGTTACCTCCAAAAAAATGATCTCTATTACTAGAATAACATCTAATTTCTTTGCAATATATAAATTGGAAAAGATAACAGATAAAACTAAAACTAAAAAGATCGTAGGGTGAACATCATCTCTATAAGAAAAACTGGACCCTTGTTTTATACTTCAAAACAACTTCAATATTTGAAAAGAGAGAATCTTAATTGATTACTAATATCTTTAAATATATGATATATGTTTGTTACATCATTGTTCAAATAAATATGGACGTGTTTACCACTTGGAGTGTTTACCATGACATTCTTATGGTGTGGTGATCTAGCTCAAAAGTCCATCAATACTATAATTCAATTCTTTAATTTGGAGACAACCAAAATATAATAAATAAACAAAATTATCTAACTTCCCCTTTCCATATTTTATTTATGAATTGAAAACACTAGCTTCAGTTTTTTGACTTAAAAAGTGTGAACATATAGACATATACATATTCTACACCGAAATATGTTTCTTGATTTTTTTAAAATCTAAAAGTTGGAGACCTCATGTTTGAATCATTGTCATATAAGGTTATTATTATTTTTTAAATTAAGAGTAAATGTAAAGATGGTTTTTGATTTTATTAAATTTAGAAGTTGTAGATTTTATGTTTAAATAATTATTATACAATTTTTTTAAAATTAAGAGTAAATGTCTTTATTAAAATTATAAACTAGATTGAATATAAATAAAATTCCAGATTCGTAAGAGATTAAGAATAAACACCTTTAAGTTATATATGATTATAACGAGTCTCACGAATCCATTAACAAACATTGATTACATCATAAATAATTATAACCAACTTCACTTATCTATCAAAATTTAAACATATATAATATTAAATACAATCAAATCATTTTACCAATTCACCTACATCTCTTTAACAATATAATATAAACATTATTAAAAAAATTACTAACATAATGAAATTAAGACTTAATCTCCTAAAATATATGCTACCATGATTCCAACGTCCAAATGATTATCTTATATTGTTTACATCCCATTTTTGTTTTTATTATTAAAAAAAAACAACTTAGTTAAGTTTGATTGGCCATCATCTCTTAACTTATGAAACAAGAAATTTGTTGTCCTATCACTTAAGATTGTGTATATTGTAGTTAGAATTTAGTTTATGTTTGTTAGGCATTGGTTGGGTTTTTAATCTTTTAATCTTTCCATAAATTTATTTGGTAATTAAATAATATTGTTAGGACTTATATTACAAAGAAATTAGAAGCATAAAGTTATTACTTGATAGAGATTGATGGTACATTATATAAGCAATTTAAATGGCTTTGAATTAAATTCTAACACAAATTATTTGAAATTAAATTATAATATAAATTATTTAATTATTTTTATTAAATAAGATAATATATAATTATATTTTTTAAATAATTGATTTAATTATAAAGATGGGTGTTCACATAAAATCAAGGTTTTAGGATTTATGTTTTTTATGTTGTTAGTCTACATTTTGATATAATATTTTTATACTAAAATTACAATTCTAATTTTTTTTAGAGAACAAATCTTCTTTATTTTTCTTTTTAATAGTTGTAATATTTGAAACTTAAGGAAAAGAAGTAAATTTTGGGGGTCTATGGTAAATTAGTAAATATTAGAACTATCTTGCTATTTATCAAGCCTCAAAGTACGGAAAACCACTATTTAAATATATCAAAAATAGTAATATACATAAATGTAAATCATTTCAATGATATGCAAACCTTAAGTTTTGCATTAAAAGTATTCCATGGAAAATACTAAAGCTTTAACAATAATGATTGGTTTTTTAATTGATTGATCTCTCCTAAAATGTATGGGAGTATCCAATAGATTCTCTATGAACGATAGATGGATACTACATATATAATAAACTAAAATGCTTGTATACTTATAAGTGATATTTGAATTCAAATTAACTATTTTAAACACTCATGTTGACTTGTAAAAACTAGAACCTTAAAAGGTGGAAAGATAGGTATACATGTACTTGAAAAAACAATGTAAAATAAGGATCAGAAATGGGTGCATAAGATATAAGATCTATAAAAGAGGTGGGTGGGGGAGGTAGGAATTTAGCAAGGTTGAAGTCAACAAGATGACCCATACTACTGAAGTTAAACTAAATTAGCTAACATTAATAAGTGTGTTTAATTAATTATAAAATAATACTAAAAAAATTTCAAGGACAATTTTAGGTTTTTATTTTTCCCCACTTTGATGTGTGGGTTTGTGTGCATGCATGTACATGTGTGTGTATATATGCACATACATATCAAAGTAATATTAAAAATAGTATCAATATAAAATCTTGCACACTCTAATTTATGAAATAGAATTCGATGAATTGAGGAACTTGTAAGAACATTCTTCTTTTTATACACACATGGGTCACTACCAAATAGTAAAAACTAATAAAATATGAACTATCCAAACTAAATTACTTATTCAATGAATAAGATGTGAATACTAGGCATCATTGAATGTCTCCAAATATTTGTAACTTCTTGAACACCATTTTGAATACCATATTTAGTAATATTTTAAATAAAAGATAGTCAGATTTTGAGTAACCTCTTTACAAGATTTTCATAGGTGGTCTTACATAAACCATACTTCTTAATCTCCATGAGGGGATCCAAGCATAAGGAATATTTTCCTTCCAATTGGTGTAGGTGAATAATTTTATTTATGTCAAGCTGAGAACATATGGTTTGGTAAGGTTTCAATAATATATATGTAATAATAAGTTCTCTAATCATTTGAGCGGCTTATTTCTAATCTAGTGTTGTTGGAAATAACCCACACTTGCAATGAAATAAGCTCACTCTTTTGATGAAGGGAAATCACACTTGTTAAAATATAATCACACATGCTAAAAGTAAATTACAAGAAATAAAATACTAAACTATCAATTAGAAGCTTCCCACACAAAACTAAATTGAATCATGCATTAAAAAAATGAGTTACTTCTTAAGTCTAAAAAATAAATCAAATAATAAATAATACAAGAATTATGCAACTATGAAATCAACGTGAAACAAAGAAATAGAGACACATAATTAAATATCATATAATTATTCACTACAAATCCTTATGATTTGGCATTGCGTCGGTTGGATTGGAGCTCAAATCCCCTCCTTGAACTAAGATAAGATTGCTTCAAATCACTTGTTATTAATGATAAATTGATTTCTAGTAATAGATTGCTATAGGTTTGATTACAAATTTATTAGGAGTAAAAGGTAACTTGATTCTTATTTGAATTACAATTTCAACTATCTACAATCTACAACTTCTCTCTTAAATAGAGAAGGGAACTTTGTTGGTTTAGCTAACATAAAATATAATAACAAAAAATCTAAAACAATGCAAGAATAGTAGATATATAACAAAGGAGGCTATCAGTGGCAAAACACAGTTATAGCCATGTGAAGAGATTGAGTAGACAAACCACATACCAATAGAATAAAGAAGACATATCAGAAATTGTAACAACCTTTTGTTGGAAAACAACCTTCTATCCTAAATTTATATGTAGCAATGAACCTGTTATGTATCAATTTAGTGTGTGTTTGGTTATAACTTGTAGTCAACTTCATTTAACCCCCTCTAGCTAGTGAGTGAATGAATATGGTCATGGTTACGAGCTAGAATAATCTAGGGGCGATGGGTAAGTAGTGAACTCATAGTGAAGCAAGGTATAGCCAACATGTGGCTATGGGAATCTTCTCCATCAATAGTATATGTGTATGTAACATCTTTCAAGAAGAGTTATGAATAATTTGCATTCTTCTATTCAGCCATTAGTAATACCTAATTGATCAAAACCCTAAGGGATTTTACTATTTTATCTAGTAATCATAATCTTTAAACCATAGCCATAAATATATATGCAAATATATATATATATATATATATATGTATAATACATATGATACATATATATATGTTTTGATAGCAATGAAAAATACACAAGTATAAGATTATGAGTGATTTTATGAAGTAGTGGGATAATAAGGGGTTTAAAGGTAATTAGATAGTCAGATGAGTGCCATTTCTAGGCTTGATCAATAACATTCTAATTTGGGCCTTGGTGTTAGTACTTGTATCGACCAGTCTAAAATACTTATCCAATAAAAAAGCTGAAGTTGTATCATCACCAAATTTTACATTAAACTTAGGTCATTTCATCTTATTCAATACCTTCAACAGATGATCTATTCAATGATTTATGTGTCGATCATTAGGTGTAGGGATACTATATATATTTCAAGATTTAGGAATATAATATGAGTCCTCAACGTCTTTCATTCTTATATTCTTAGGAATTGGTCCTTTCTCACCATTGTTACCTACTTTTTCTTCTGTGTTCAATCCAACACGATAATTCTAATCCTACTCCTTTTATTTCACCAAATTATCAATTTTGTTATCCTAGGTAAAAATAAATCCCACAATGCATTTATTATCTCCTACATGTCATCGAGAATATGACTATTTTCAATTATATTTACATCCTTAGACACTCTACTACTCTATGCACCACCTTGACCAAAGTTACTACTCCTTCTGCTTCTCACAAGTCTTTCCATATGTGATCTAGTAAGAGGCATAAGGAAGTTAATGCAAGATCAAATTACAATGATTTCATGGCTACCAATCCAAATATCCCTAGATTTTGAGCCTATGCTTTAATACTAATGTAAGATTCACCAACCAGTGTTTTTTTTTTGAATTCTTAACCAATATAACACAATAATCATTTTATTTAAGATATGAAATATATTTTTAAAAAAATATCGTGAATAAAGATATGTGTCCATAAATATTTATCATGTGTTCCATTATAATGATTAGTAATTTACATAAAGATCATAATGGTAGTTTAATTACAATTCATAATGGATAAAATTTGTGTATTAATTGATCAAGTGTAGTTCAAATTCAGTACCATCAATAGTATAAATTACATTTTTGAACTCAAATGTCATTTCAATCATGCCTTTGCATCAAAAATCATGTTTGATTAGTTCATTGTCTAAAGGAATAGGAATGGAAAAGATGAACACAATGAATATGGACTAGCCTATCCACTCCAAAGAATGTGATGATAGTTTAGAACAATTGCTCAGGAAAAGTGTTGTACCATCATGAAACAGTATGAAAACATAACCAACATACTACCATAAATGAAACTAAAATAAACATTATATAAAAGATCCCAAAGCTTAGTAAAATTGACCATATCAGTCTTAAAACCATTCATCTAACATAATACCTTACACACCCACATGAGTAAGAATCAACATATCACATACATAAGTAATATGTAATCTATCATGCTCAAGGTATAACTATCATGAAAGTACAGTTATCATAATTTTGATACAACCATACTAGACAAAGTATATCATATGCTCAAAGTAAATCTCTCATGTGGAAGTATCATCATCAACATGGAAGTACAATAGATAAAACTCAAACACAAGACATCACACTAGGTAAAGTATACTATGCAATGTGATTTGTACTATAGATTGGTTTTACGCATCACACCAAGTATATTATATTAGACCACGATGGATGTCACTTTAACATGTAGGCACCTATACAATTTAAATATTTTATGAAAATATACAAAAAAAATCATGTGTAACATGCATATCGTTTAAGTTATAGTAAATGATCAATATTGTAATACAAACCTTATTTTAGTGCAATAGTACAAAAACATGAATCTTTTTGTCAATAGGTACATATATAAAAATGTATCAAATACAATTACTATGAAACTAATATTCATATATCAAGAAAACTATAAACTGTGTAAACTCACAATTACTTCATTTAGTCTCATCCAAAAACACAACCACCGTACAAGAGGGAAAGGTACTCACCTTCCAGCCTTAGGACATCATTAGGCATATAAGACCCTCAGCATCCCCTAAGCCCAAGAGGTGACTTCCACACATTTAACACAATCATGGATTTTACTAAAGATATGCACGTAAACTATGACTTCAAATAGGCCAAGCAACATAAAAATCTAGAAATCATACGTCATATTTACCTTGGTAAAGTGGGCAAAACTGTAATAAAAAGCAAGAATACATCTAACATACATACATACATAGTTCAAATAGGCCAAGCAAGATAAAACTCTAGAAAGCATAGGTCATATTTACCTTGGTAAAGTGAGCAAAGCTGTAATAAAAAGCAAAAATACATCTAACATATATATATAATCTAGTAAGATAAAGAGGGGAGGAAGCTAGAAAGTAACCCATAGGGCCCAAAGTTTCACAATCAAGTCTATAATTTATCTAGCATTATCTCCATTCATGTAATTTACGAATGGGAACCAACAAGACCCCAAGCGCCTCCTTCAATAAAATAAAAATGAAGCTAACAAACAACCCTCAAGGTCCTAAGTTTCTCTTCTAAGATTAATAATTTGTATGCCCTTTCTCAAGTACAACCATATATTCTATACCCCAAACAACAAGTACAACCACATAATTTCACACAAACAATGTACTTCCTGAAGGGCCAAGCACTTACCTTTAGTTTTACAGTTATAAATTTTTCTTCAAATTATTATCCTCTTCCCCCAAACTTTGTAATTTTTGTTAATCTTCCCAATAATCTGTTGTAACTCAAAATAATGAGTACTTCTTGTAGGTTTCTTGCTACTTATGAGATATAAGAGGTTAATATTTTTTTCACAACCTTTCCAAAAATGACAAAGTGTCCACAATTTTTACTCCCTTCAATATTTGCTTGAAAAATGAAAATTATAGATTTGTGCATTTTAGAAATTATCCCATTGGCTCAATTACCCATGAGACCTATTTTTGGGCCAATAAAATAGAAAAAAAATCACTTTTTCAATATTTTGAATTTGGTTATATATTTATAAAATTGAAAATGGACATTGAATTGGTTTCCATCTTGGTATTATTTTTCCAGGGATCATTTATAAATGAATATTTGAACTAAGGTATCCACACACAATAATTCTAAAGTTTAATGAAGGGGATCCAAAGGATATACATGAACATAAAACTATTCAAACACACATATAAAAGTTGAGACACACATGCAATCAGGGTATTTACGATAAGTCAACAAGTTGGGTTAGTGGTCACCTCTTGTCCTTCCCTTTCTTGCCATAATTATGTTTTTCACTTGCACATTTGATTCACCTATTAAAATGTTCATACTACAACAACAACAACAACAACAACAATAATAATATCATCATCACATTTTAAAACATGTTCCCAGTATTCCCTGAACCCTATCACTAACACAATAATCACTCGTAAATCACCTATGTACAAACACACATTAGGTCACATATATGGTGTTTGACTATGCTTGTCATGGTATTATGAATAAGTAAGATGTATACATGGTTAAAACTATATCCAAACACATAACTAAAATTATCATCTCATCATATCAGTTGTAAACAAGGAATAAGAAACATTACATCCTATAAAATTAATCCAAACTCACTACCACATATCATTAAAATCAATATAATAACATGTCCATCAATGAATATACATCAGTATCAATAAAAAATAAACTCAAGAAAATACATCATAGATAATATATATAGATAAAAGTAGGCATGGTGGTCGATGCACAAAAAATGAGACCTCTAATGGCATGATATTCCCCACCCCTTATATAAACTTCCTCATGGAAGTCATCTAAAAATGTGTGAGTATTGGGCTTGAACTAGTGATACATCCTTCCAAGATCTAGTTTGCTCATCATATCTATCCCATTGGATTTTAAGTTTGTCCAGGTCTCATCTCCAAAGGGCCAGCCTCTGATTCTCTAAAATATTGATGGGATCCAAGGAAAACTGCCCATCCTCTACCACCTACAAGGCACACCAATCTAAAGCATATGATACATATATAATATACTTTTGTAGAATATAAACTTGGAATAAATAAGGCACACGTGATAGACTAGGTGGGAAGGAAAGTTGGAAGGCTACTAGTCCAATCTTCTCTAGGATATCGAAGGGTCCCACAAAATATGGTGTGAGCTTAAAGAGTTTTCCATAATGGATATTATTTTTAAGAGGTCGCACATGCAAAAAAAAAACATGTTACTAACTGAAAAATGATGATCTAATCTCTTGGCTTCAACATACCTCTTATGGCACTCTTGTAACTCTTGTAGGTATTGTCAAATTTGAACTAATTGAATTTACATATCCTGTAATAATGTAGGTCTAATGGAAATGGGATCCTCCAAGCGATTCCAACTTAAAGGGCTTCCTTTTGTACAAGGCTTCAAAATGTGCCATTTTAATAGAGTTAGGAAAACTATTATTATAAGTGTATTCTACTAGGTATATGTAGTCTTCCTAGCTAGATCGATGATCCATGACATACATTTGCAACATATTCTATATAACTTGGTTAACTCATTTAGTCTATCCATATGTTTTAAGGATGTTAGGACGTGTTGCAATTGAGTTTATAAATGGAATCTTAGTCTAAGATTATTTTATGAGTTATACGATGAAATATGACAATGTCATCCAAAAAGACTCTTGACACTACCATGGTATTATACGTAGTCTTGTTGGTCAAAAAATTTGACACCTTAGATAAATTTTCCATTGTTACCAAGATGGTGTCATGGTGATATGTATACATAGGGAAACCAACAATAAACTTCATGGAAGTGATATCCCATATCCATTATGGAATCTCATGAGGATAAAGAAGCCCTACTAGATGATGATGGTTTACTTGGATGCCTTGACATGCAAGGCATTTAAAAACAAAATATGTAATATATTTGCGGATATGAGGCTAAATCTACAATTAATAGAGTGATAAATAGACCAACTTCATCATTGGATGACCCAAATAAGGGCCTTGATGATCTTATTTCAATTTCAGATAGCATAAATATCCATAATTTGGCACTAAGGCTACTTATTTTAAGGTGTAGATATATTTTTTTCAGTGTTTAAAGTTTTGATGGTGCATGAGACCACTACAAGTAAAATTATAGAGACAATATCCCCAGTCATAAGAAACCTTCCTTGTTGTCTTCATGGATATTTTAATTTTAGATACTTATTTTCAGCAAATAATTGCTTAGTTAGGCTACTTGAAAAGGCATTTTTTATCAAACATGTTCTTCATTTCAAGGGCTATTTTATATGAGCTCATCACATGTATTTGTTCAATCCAATATTCACAAGAACATAAAGTGATGTATACCTGGGCATTTTAGGTTTTCATTTGTTCTTTAGGTTTTCATTTGTTCTATGTTCAGACATACTCAAGCATGTGACAGCTGATCTTGATTAAAAAACATTCATGCATGAGATGCTTAACTTAATGTAGACATGTGCATCATATTATTTCTTCAAAGCCTCCTTGAAACTCATTCAGGTATGAGAGTCTGCAAGGCCATGCCATCCGATAATCTTCCACGTCAGCGTACAAATTCAGTTGCTCAAGACCTATCCACCACCCTTTCTGATCCAACATTGATCAACCTTTTTATTTCTATTTTCATCTATAATCATTCAAATTGTAGTCTCCCTTTTAAACTAAGTGTTCCCATTCTCAAGAACACAACTTGTCATCATGATCTCTTTTCCATTTGGGGTTCAGAACCTAAACCCAACCACGATGAAATTTATATCGAATGGTGGTGATTATGCTTTATGAATGCACTACATTTATTAGACAGTTTGTAGATTGAAAGCTAAACATAAGAAGAGGAAATAACATGTATATAGGATATAATTTAATGATAAGAGTGCGTCCTCGATGCTTAATCCAAAAAATTATAGTCTAAAAAAAAGTATATCTTCTATTGAGACAAATCATAGAGAATTTGAACTTTATAAATAGAGACTAGCTAATGTCAGATCTCACCTAAACTGATTCAAGGAAGTAGATAATAATTCTATGTTCTTTTAATTTCTCAAGAACAAACATAGAATAAAGCATATTCTTAAACTCTTCAAGACTTAGAGGGAAAAGTTGAATCCACTACTAATGGTATCAAACACATTCTATTCTCACATTATCGGACCCTGTTCTAAGATTCAGTGGTTGAAGATGTTGTTCAGTATGATCTCAATAAATCAATTATAAGTTACATCCCCCTTAAAGTGTCTCAAGAAGTAAGCCAAGGGCTTGATCACCTCATCAATCCTAAATAGCTTGAAAGATCTATATTTTTAATCACCAAATATAAAGTTCTTGGGCTTGATGGTAATCTCGTGGAATTCTTCCAAGCCTTATGGCCAATCTTACATAACATTTTTTTCAACTTTATTTGGAAGCTGAAAAATATGGATCAGTGGGAAAGGAAATCAATAATGGTATTATCAAGATGATACTTAAAGGAAATAATAAGGACAATGCTACTAGTTTATGCCCTATCAATTTACTTAACACCACTTAAAAAATAATAACCAAGGCTATTGCTTCCATGATAAAACCAATGGCTAAAGACATTGTTAGATCTTAAGAAACAAGATTTTTGGGAGGAAGATTCTTCCTCAAAAATCTTGTCCTGGCTTAGGAAAGTATTGATTGGGTCTTGTATTCTAGACAAGATGCCATTCTTATCAAACTTGCTTTCGACAAGGCCTGTGATAGGATCAAATGGTCAATCCTCAACTTGTTTCAATGGGTTAGACTTGGAATGAGATTGATCAACCGTATCAAACTCCATTTTGTTGATGCCTTTGCCAGACTCATTGTTGACATATCTCTCACTGAATCATTTAATTTGCAAATATCCATTCAATAGGGTTGTCCTCTAGCTCTCTTTCTTTATGTCTCAACAAAATATGTTCTTGCAATACATTTTTCAAATATTCTATTCTATTGGAAAAATAAAAGGACTTGATCTACCATATTATAACTTTGTTTTCAATTCTCACTTCATTGATGACAACATGTTATTCATGAAAAATGAGAAATTATAGGTTAACATTGCTTTGGAAGTCTTGGATTTGTATTACATGGCTTCAATGTCTAAGTTTTGAATACACAAAGTTGAATTAATTCTCAATCTAATGGAAAAACCTTCTGATTGAATTCATTAATAATGGAAGCAACCAAGACATGGGGAATTCATGAGGTATTTGGGCATTCACTTTGGCATTAAAATTTTCCTTTCTCAAATGTGGGACTAGTTTCTTCACAAATTCAATAGAAAGATTAACTACTAGGAATTGAAGTTATTTCCATTGGCTGGGCATGTTCAAAACCTTAATTGCATTTCCTAACCACTGATGTGTACTACTCATTTTGTTAGATGCCATCCGAACCTTGGCAAGAAACTTTTTAGTTGTTTTGTTGGAAAGACTCCTCTCTTAGACATGGGCTAAGCTTTCCCAACTCCTCAATTTTGTGGATCTATTTGATAAACGTAAAAATGGGTGGGATTTATCCTTGTCCATCCAAGTGTAGACACCTATAAATGGGTTTGTTGTATTATTTAATTTAATCTTATAATTAATTTAACACATTTATTATATTAAGTTGATTTAGTTAAAATTGAATAATATGAATCCTCTTGTTAACTTCCACCCTACTAAAATTCTTTATTGTGTATATTATATCTTATCTTGTGCACTCTTTATCTTATCCTTATCTCAACTTGTACTTTAAACCCTTTATGTGACACCTTTTAATTAATGTAGTCGTTACCTTAAATGTTTACATATTATTAAAATGATTTATATTTATACATATATTTTTCTAAAATATTTCCGCTACATAAAAATTTGAAAAATATTTATTATTCATTGTGTTATTGTAATTCTCTAAAACTCACTTTGATTTCCTTAGTCTTTAAAAATTCTGACCATTGAAAAGCGAGGAGAGGAAAAAATTACAAGTACATTGGAAGTGCATATTCATATAACAAGATGTGGTCCACCTCGAATATAAAATAAAAGATATATTATGAGTTGTAATTAGGGTTACACTAAGCAATTTAGATGGCTATCTTTCATCATATTACTAGAGAGATTATTGGTTATCACATCTTAATCACGATAACAATCTTTTAGGACTTGACTTAATCTAAATATAAAAATACTCTAACAAACTGGATAGTAACGTTTTAATATATTTTTTGATTTACTAATTTTTCGTTTAACATTAAATATTAAACGATATTTATTTTGTAAAATTTATTTGAAATTTGAATTTGATATTATTTTTTATAGTGTAGAATTTTATATTCTATAAGAATTAATTTTTTTAGTAGATTTTTAATAAATCAAATTTCACCAATAATCTAATGATCTTTAAATTTGATTTTTTTGATTGAAAAGTATATTTTTAATTATAAAAAAATTATATTATAATATTAGTCATACAAAAAAAATAGGTAGAGAAGTTGTACTCAAGATATTACGTCACATCTGGTGAAACAAACTAAAAGACTAACAAGAGGAAAAATAAAATATAAAAATCAAGAATGGCCAAATCCCATATTCAGAATATAACTTTTTTTGCTCTCTTTTTTTTGAACTTTAGTCTAGCACTTTGGATGACTAAGATCCATCAAATTAGCAATAACCATCAAGATTTCATGATTATGTCACATATCAAATAGAGGCTAATCCTTGTCAGAGTTCAAAGTTTTAGATTCATGTGATTTCTTGATACTTCTGCCTATAGCATTATTTGCAAATGTCATTTGATAATAAAATTCTAAACCTTCTTTCTTCTTTGTGCCATCTTTAGATTCTTTCGTGATTTTGGTTCAAAGAGTATGCTCATATGATGCCAATGTTTAGGATGAGATTGATCCTTTTTATTTTTTGACTTCCGGCATGCAGATAAACCCCTTAAGATGTTCAATTTGGTGGCAGAGATGGCATCTAAAAGTAGTGTATTCATAATCCAACATCTAGAGCCAATGAAAAATATCATGTTTCAGTTGGATTTGATCTGGAAGACCTTTGCTAAGGTCAACCTCCACACAAATATGGGTATAAGTAAACAAATCTTACATAAGCTGCTCGAAATCCATTTTGATAAATTTTCCAAGTATATTACCAATAATTTCACCAACTAAGGGGTGCCAAAAGGAAAGAGGGAGATTTGGGAGTCGAACCCAGACCAACATTTTGGACACCGCCATTATAGAGGGGTCAAAATAAAAGAACTATAAGATAACAAAGAGTCCAACTCTTCTCCAAAACCGTGGTCCCTCCTTAAGAACTCTTTGATAGTCCTTAAGCTCCATAAATTGGACTATAAAAAACTCTTTAGAATATAAATGGATCATACAGTCTTTGGTCCAAGTAGCATCAACCTATTGATGCAACTCTTCTAATCAAGGCCACAATCTATTGAACTTAGAAATAACTGTAAAATCTTCAAAAGAAAAAATTAACACAATTATCTCTAAAAAAATGATTGCTATTACTAAAATAACATCTAATTTCTCTACAATATATAAATTAGAAAAGATAACAAATAAAACCGAAACTAAAAAGATCGTAGGATGAACATCATCTCTATAAGAAAAACCAGACCCTTGTTTTATACTTCAAATATTGAAAAGAGAGAATCTTAATTGATTACTAATATCTTTAAATATATGATATATGTTTGTTACATCCTTGTTCAAATAAATATGGAAGTGTTTACCATTGCATTCCTATGGTGTGGTGGTCCAACTCAAAAATCCATCAATATTATATTTCAATTCTTTGATTTGGGAGACAATCAAAATATAATAAATAAATAAAATTATCTAACTTTTTTTTCTATATTTTATTTATGAATTGAAAAAATTGAAAGCACTAGCTTCGCTTTTTTTTAATTTAAAAGTTGTGAACATATAGGCACATACATATTCCACACCGAAATATGTTTCTTCATTTTTTTTACATCTAAAAGTTGGACACTTCATGTTTGAATCATTGTCATATAAGATTTTTTTTTTAAAAATTAAGAGTAAATGTAAAGATGCTTCTTGATTTTTTTAAATTTAGAAGTTGTAAATTTTATGTTTAAATTTTATATATATATATATATATATATATATAAAATTAAGAGTAAACGTTTTTATTAAAATTATAAACCAATTTGAATATAAATAAAATTTCAAATTCTTAAAAAATTAAAAATAATCACCTTTAAATTATATACAATTATAACGAATCTCATGAATTTGTTAACAAACATTAATTATATCATAATTAACTATAACCAACTTCACTTATCTATTAAAATTTAAACATATATAATATTGAATACAATCAAATCATTTTACTAATTCACCTACATTTCTTTAACAATATCATATAAACATTATTAAAAAAATTACCAACATAATAAAATTAAGACTTAGTCTCCTAAAATATATGCTACCATGATTCCAACGTCCAAATGATAAGGACATATTTACTATTGTTTAGATCCCATTTTTGTTTTTATTATAAAAAATATATAAGTTAGTGAAGTTTGATTGGCCATCATCTCTTATCTTATGAAACAAGAAGTTTGTTGTCCTATCACTTAAGATTGTGTATATTGTAGTTAGAATTTAGTTTATGTTTGTTAGGCATTGGTTGGGTTTTTAATCTTTTAAGTTTGCCATAAATTTATTTGGCAATTAAATAATATTTTTAGGACTTATATTACAAAGAGATTAGAAGCATAAAGTTATTACTTGATAGAGATTGATGGTACATTATATAATCAACTTAAATGGTTGAGAATTAAATTGTAACACAAATAATTTGAAATTAAATTATAATATAAATTATTTAATTATTTTTATTAAATAAAATAATATATAATTATATTTTTTAAATAATTAATTTAATCTTAAAGATGAGTGAGAATGTAAAATCAAAGTTTTAGGATTTATCATTTTTATGTTGTTAATTTACATTTTGATTTAATATTTTTATCTTAAAATTATAATTCTAATTTTTCTAGAGAACAAATCTTCTTTATCTTTCTTTTTAATAGTTGTAATATTTTAAACTCAAAGAAAAGAAGTAAATTTTGGGGGTCTATGGTAAACTGGTAAATATTAGAACTACCTTCCTATATATTAAGCCTCAAAGTAGTGAAAACCACTATGTAAATATATAAAAAATAGTAGTTTGCATAAATGCAAATCATTTCAATGACATGCAAACCTTAGGTTGTGCATTAAAAGTATTACATGGAAAATACTAAAGCTTTAATAATAATGATTGCTTTAATAATTGATTGATCTTTCCTAGAATGTAAGGGAGTATCCAATAGATTCTCTATGAATGATCAATGGATACTGCATATATAATGAACTATAATGCTTGTATACTTATAAGTGATATTTGAATTCAAATTAAATATTATAAACACTCATGTTGACTTCCAATAACTACAACCTTAAAAGGTGGAAAGATAGGAATACATGTACTTGAAAACACAATGTAAAATAAGGATAAGAAAGGGGTGCATAAGATAAGATATAAGGTCTATACAAGACGTGAGTGGGGGAGGCAGGTATTTAGCAAGGTTGAAGTCAACAAGATGACCCATACTACTAAAGTTAAACTAAATTAGCTAACATTAATAAGTGTGTTAAATTAATTATAAAATAATACTAAAAGATTTTCAAGGACAATTTTAGGTGTATATATTCCCCCACTTTGATGTGTGGGTTTGTGTGCATGCATGTACTTGTGTGTGTATATATGCACATACATATCAAAGTAATATTAAAAATAGTATTGATATAAAATCTTGCACACTCGAATTTACGAAATAGAATTCGATGAATTGAGGAACTTGTAAGAACATTCTTCTTTTTATACACATATGGGTCACTACCACATTTAAAAACTAATAAAATATGAACTATCAAAACTAAATTACTTATTCAATGAATAAGATGTGAAATGCTAGGCATCATTGAATGTCTCCAAATATTTATAACTTCTTGAACAACATTATGAATACCATATTTAGTAATATTTTAAATAAAAGATAGTCAAATTTTGAGTAACCTCTTTACAAGATTTTCCTAGGTGATCTTACATAAACCATACTTCTTAATCTCCTTGAGGTGATCCAACCATAAGGAATATTTTCCTTCCAATTGGTGTAGGTGAATACTTTTATTTATGTCAATCTAAGAACATATGGTTTGGCAAGGTTTCTATAATATATATGCACTAATAAGTTCTCTGATCATTTGCGCTGCTATTTGCTAATTTATTGTTGTTGGAAATAACCCACACTTGCAATGAAATAAGCTCACTCTTTTACTCAAGGGAACTCACACTTTCTAAAATATAATCACACATGCTAAAAGTAAATTACAGGAAATAAAATACTAAACTATCAATTGGAATCTTACCACACAAAACTGAATTGAATCATGCATAAAAAAATTCAATTACTTCTTGAAGCTAGAAAATAAATCAAATAATAAACAATATAAGAATCACGCAACTATGAAATCAACTTGAAACAAATAAATACACACATATAATTAAATATGGTCTAATTCTTCACTACAAATCCTTCTGATTTGGCACTGCCTCGGTTGAATTGGAGCTCGAATCCCTTCCTTGAACTAAGATAAGATTACTTCAAATCACTTGTCATTAATGATAAATTTATTCATAACAATATATAGGAATTGTGATGGCTTTGATAACAATATATAGGAATTGTGATGGCATATGTGGTATCCTCATTCAAGAAGCACATTATTATTTTTTATTCCAATATAATTTGTTGCATGGGTCATTTTAATGATTGCATTGGTAAAACTTTCATGGCATTGCATCATCCATCCTACATTTTTGATAGGCTACTTGAAAAGGAATTGGTTATCGACCATGTGCTTCATTTCAGGGGATATTTTATATGAGCTCATCACATGCCTTTGTTTAATTCATTCTTCACAAGGACGTCAAGTGATGCAACCCCATTACACTTGTCCATTTTAGATTTTAATTGTTCTACATTTATCCATACTCAAGCGTGTGACACCTGATCTTGATTCAAACACATTCATGTATGAGATGCTTGTCCTAATGTAGACTCATGTAGATATGTGCATCTTATTAGTTATTCATATCCTCCATCAAACTCATTCAATAATGAGAGTCATCTTTCTTCATCAAAGGATTGTTTTGAATCTTTATTGCATGCACCGATTGTATGCATGGCACCAAACAAAATGTGACCATATTCATCTACCATTCATGTGTAATTCATATGGATTTTAGATTAGTTGTGGAAAACTTGAAAATATTTCTTGCATTGTTTGTCCATGTATTCACACACTTCAATCTTATACCAATCACACATTGCCTAATAGTGTTCCCTTCTTGGAGAAAAGATCATCTTTGTGATAGATTATTTGATAGTTGTCTCCCATTAATTATGGAGTGACTTCTAGAGGACCTATCATTTTTTCATATAATTTGATTTTTTTTGGTATCCATGTGATGACTCTTACAACAATGACAGTGACATCTTTGCAATGATTCTCCTACTCTTATGCCATTGTTAATAGCATGCTATTAACTTTTTCAAGATTTTTTTCATCCACTCCATACAATCAACATTAAATGGGGGTATTATTATATTTATTTCTTTGGATGTTGAGTATTGCTTTCTTAGGTATCTTTGTGGCACATGTCAACATCTACTTCTATTAATTCTTTGTGATGGTTTTAACTCATCCAGTGCACCTTCAGTGATGGATTCATCCCATCTAGTGTACATTTTAATTGATGGATCAACCTAATATTTTCTGGATTTATTGTATATGAGTAGATCATCAAGCCTAGTTGATGGGACCTATATTTGAGTTTGAGACTCATATGTTTTGTATAAAAACTTAAGTTGTGCTTAAATGAGGAGTGTTGGTGTTGATATTTTGTCACATCTAGGTTTCAACTTATTTAGGTAAGTTGTATAGCCTATAGTTTTAAATATTTCTTATATCTAGCTTTTAGTAACAATAAATTATGCTTTTCTTTTCCTTAGCTAATAGGATTTTACCTTTCCTTTAGCCAATAAGAATTGCCTAAATTCTGACCAATCATAATTAGGGAGTGAGACTATAGTCTATTCTATATATATTTTATTTTCTCCTCCTCTACATAAGTATTTGAGGCTTTCTCATGTATTTTAATCTCTCCATATTCCTCATACTTATTCAAGTTTTTTTAAGGAACTTCCATGGACTTGTAGTAACCTTTCATGTAGCTTTAGATAGAGAAAGAAGTCTTATATATTTTATATTTTTTAGTATATACATTTTTATTTTATTTTACTTATTTCTTTTCATGTTTTGTGTATTTTTTGGATTTTTTTCAAAGAAGATCTTGGCTGATTCTAAACTGGGTTTCACCCTATATTTTTTATAATACTCTCACATCCACATATATTTATGGAGCCATATATGCGGCCACTATGTGCATTTAGGTGAAAGTTTCATTTATATGATTCTAGCTTGGTATTTTGTATGTTTTCTTGTTTTTAATTACAAATTTTAACAAGGTTATGTATTATGTTTAATCACGCATATAAATTAAATCCCTTTTAAAATTAACTTTAAATTTATTCATGCTTTACTTATATTAGCTCACTAATCTAAGTCTATAACAATGTACCTTAACAAGTTATATTTTAGTTGATATGGGGTCTGGGTGCATTCTTTGATTTTTTTTAGTTTGCTTCTTAAACCACTCTTGCCAAGCAACTTGTGTCCATATAGGTTCTTACATATATGTTGTCATCTAGTGATGATTTGTCATTGCCCAAGTATAATAGCATGAATTTAATGTACAAAAATAACTATTAGGTGAGGCTTGTCCATAATAGTGTTGCTACAACACAACATCTGAGAACAATGATGGCCCAAGAGCTCTTGTTCATATTTCTAATCACATTCATCATCAAGAGAATGTAATCATAAGTTCAATGAACACATTCAAATTTTTGAATCAGTCGTTTTAAGGCAATCATGATTGCTCCATTGAGTGGAGATTTTATCAGATTTTTAAATACCCTTCATAAGTGAATGTTGGATAACAAAATAATTAAATGCAATGCATACCAAGTGTTGAAATTTTTGCCAAATAAATTTATGATTGCATCAACTAGATTGAGAACCACTTCACAAACTTGTAGGTTTAGGGGTTAACCCTTTCGAAGTAGGGGGAGCACTATTAATATAATAAATCTATTTTAAATGGGTTTCAATGCTTTGCCATAGAATCTCTTATCACTTTGGACACCTGTGTAATGATTATTAAATGAACATAGAACAATTTGTACAACAAGTTGTCACTCTTGTACCTCTTATTAACAAGTATTGTGTAGCAGTTAGTCCCTATTTTTGTATTGTAAATTATTTAAAGTTGAGTTTGTACTTAAATTTGCAATGTAAGCTTAATGTAACAGTAAATAGTATGCTAAAAATAATAAAAGTAAACATAAAAAAGAATTAATGGTAGGATTTATAGATATGGTGTTTCTATAGTTTATACCATAAGAGTGAGGGGTAATGCATATATATTTTTTACATTAATATGTTTATCTTTAAATGGTAACATAAATAGATTTTAAATAAATAATCATATTTGTATATGATTAAGGATGATATGTATATGCATGTGTGCATATACACAAAATGACTAGGCCAATATTGGGGTGGAAAGTGCATTATGAAATAATTTTAAAGTTGGTTCCATTGATGTTTGCCTGATTTAAAGGCCAACATTTGCATATATGTGATGTTAAGTAAGCTAATTAGAATTTAACCTCATGATGATGCCAATGTTGAATGGATGTGTTATGTGATCAATACTATATTAGAGGAATAAATCCTCCTATAGATTTTTTGATGTTAAACCCATGTTTTTCATTTTCAATGTGGTTAGCTAATATTTCTAAGATTTAATGATACAACCTTGCACATAACAAATAATTGGATCTTTGTGATTAAATCAAAGGCATACTAAAGTGTTGGCATACATGTGTGTCTATCCTATAAATTTAATTCAAATCCCATTGATAAATCAATGAGATTGGTGTGGAAAGTGTGTTGCACAACATTTTAGAAGTTGCCCCGTCATTTTAGTTATCCAACCCACAATATCCATTGTGCATCTACTGACATGTCACAAGACAAAAACCATGTGCCACACTAGAAATTGAATTTTGGGGAATATTATATAGTGTGTATATAAATATATTAATTTATACTATGTTTATTAACAAAAAAGGCTTGTTGACTGTCAAATATTAAGTAACAAGTCAACATTAATTTATAACAATGTCATGTGTATTTATCATTGGTTAATAATAAAAAGCATTTGTGAGTAATTTTAAATGCATTGTAATTTAGGTTCGATATGAATAAAAAATGATAAGTATCTAATATTCTATACTACACCACTTACTGATAAAAGGCTTTCTTGCACACGTACTTGTTGACGGAAGGCTTTCTTGATTTTTGAAAGGGTTCAAAATTAGGTGATGCTAATCAACCCTTGATTTCATTATGAATACCTAAAACCTACCTTATTGTCTTCATGGATATTTCAATTTTAGATACTTATTTTCAGCAAATAATTGCTTAGTTTGGCTTGCCATGGAAACTCTTTGAATTATCCTTCTTGTTTTTCTTCCTTTATATACTTGCCTTCAATAGTTTTATATTGTCAATTTTATTGAACATAATGACTTAGCATTTAGTTTAAAAAAGGGCAATGCCATCTCTCATTAGATATCATTTCTAAAGGCCCCAATCTATCATCTTGAATGAATGAATAAAATATTTTAATAACATCCATGAGACCAAACAACGTATGAAATCAAAAGTAATAATAAGGGTGCTCCATGTGAAATTCACTACTTAAAATAAAGGTTATATCATTAAATTTATGAAATTTCCATTATTTTTTTGATGTTATATTTTCAACTATGAATTTTGATTTGATTTTATTTTTGTTTTATCTAATCTAGCATTTTTTAACAAGGCGGTCAAATTGTCAACTTTCAAGTAATTGGTTTTTTTTATTTAGATGTTGCTATATGTCAAGCAATCCATGATATAGTATCATTCTATTTCCACCAACCTCAAAGTACAACCCCAAAGTACAAAATGATAATGTTTTATTTTTCCATTATTCTTTAGATGTTGTCCCCATGTCACTTTAATAGCTAAGATGATGTGAGCTACTCTTTATTTGGGTCATCAATATTTTCACGTTTCACTTGATTTATGTTCCTATGTAGGTTTTATGGTCATGATCACAAATGGGATTAATTTATTAAACATAATATTCTTTCTTCCACCTAAGTTTATTAGATTCTTCTACTCTTCCACCACTTTAATAAAAATCGAGATATTTCTATTCTTTCCCCACTTCCAGAGCATCACTTTAAAAAATGAAGTCTATTTGATTCTTTTTTTCTTCATAATAAAATACCATAAATTTAGATTTGTTGGTATTCATTTGCATCCCAACCTCTTGATAAAAACGCTCTAGGACCTTTAAGTGTATTCTCAAACTACGTGTTATTTTTAAAATTAAAAGAAGATTGTCTACATACTAAGGTAGTTTTATTACATAGCTAGCCAAGTGAACATGCCTCTACCAACTTTGTTTATCCACTCCTCTAACTTATCTATATATAACCCAAATAATGTAGAGTGTAACAAACAACCTTATTTGATACCAAAAATGCTTTAAAAAATATTCTATGATTCTTTTACCTATTAAAATTTTCGCTCCAACTTAATAAAATATCTTATATACCATCGATCTATACTCATCTAAAATACTAAATTCCTCTATCCTACTATAGATTTCACTTTCGAATATTATGTCAAATACTTTCTTAAAGTCTTCTCCCCTTAATATTAGAGAGGGATGAGATCATGGACTTTACAATTCCACTAAAATGTGCCAAACTACCATGAAGTGAGGCAAAGTCATCACACCATCTAGTACTAACCCTGGGTTTCCTAACTTGGGGAAACTTTATGTTCAACCCCTGAAACATCTCTTCACTTTTCCAACGTGGAGCTGCCAGCAAGGCCATGCCATCCGATAATCTTCCACGTCAGCGTAGAATATTCTTTACCTTGGGTTATCAATACATTGGAAATTCAACAAATAGTTAACGATAATTTGATACCATGAGGTTGTCACCTTAAGAAGAAATGGCACGTGGTTAAGGTGGCTAGTGACGCTAACCGATATTTATGGAAAAACATGGCGAATTGAATAAATTATTTCTCGAACCTTCATTGGTAATAAAATATCAAAGGGTCCCACAAAATGTGGTGTGAGCTTAGAGAGTTTTCCATAATAGATATTGTTGTTAAGAGGTTGCACATGTAAAAAAATACATATTACTAACTAAAAAATGTTGCTCCAATCTCTTGGCATCAGCATACCTCTTATGGCACTCTTGTAACTCATGTAGGTGTCATCAAATTTGAACTAATTGAATTTACATACCTGATAATAATGTAAGTCCAATGGAAATGGGATCCTCCAAGCGGTCCCAACTTAAAGGGGTCCTAAGCTTCCTTTTGTATAAGGCTTCAAAATGTGCCATTTTAATAGAGTTAGGAATACTATTATTATAAGTGTATTCTACTAGGTCTATGTAGTCTTCCTAGCTGGATAGTTAATCAATGACATACATTTGCAACATATCTTATAGAACTTGGTTAACTCATTCAGTCTATCCATATGTTTTAAGGATGATAGGACGTGTTGCAATTGAGCTTATAAATGGAATCTCAGTCTGATATTATTTTATGAGTTATACCATGAAATATGACAATGTCATCCAAAAAGACTTTGGACATTACCATGGTATTATGCATAGCCTTGTTGGTCGAAAAATGTGACACCTTGGACAAATTTTCCATTGTTACCATCATGGTGTCATGGTGATAAGTATACATAAAGAAGCCAATAATAAACTTCATGGAAATGATATCCCATTTCCATTATGGAATCTCATGAGGATAAAGAAGCCCTACTTGATGATGATGGTTTATTTGGATGCCTTGATATGCAAGGCATTTAAAAACAAAATATGTAATATATTTGTGCATATGAGGCTAAATCTACAACTAATAGAGTGAGAAATAAACCACATTCATCATTGGATGACCCAAATAAGGGCCTTGATGATCTTATGTCAAGATCAGATAGCATAAATATCCATAATTTGGTACTAAGGCTAACTCACACTACATGTTATCACCAGGTGCTAAAATTTCTATTGTGACTATTCGAATTAAGGCATAACCTAAATATGATTCAAGGGGATCCCCTTGCATGATCAGAGTTACATCTTGATTCCTCGTTAAGGAAACTTACTTGATTATTCATGGATATTTATAGTTAAAAAATTGATGTGATTAATTTTGATTAAGTTGTGAGACATATGTTGTTATGGGACAGTTGGATATTGCTTAGGTTACATGAGTACTTTTCTATGAGTAAGATGTAGTATATATTTTTACGTTATGATCATGATGAGTTGTTATTTTAACTATATTTTATGATGTATGTATATCATGATGTTATGGTCTAATTACCTACTTATCGTGAGTTGGATGCAGGAGAGTTTCATCCCTCAAAGCGTGATGGATGGAGAGCTTCATCAAAGAGGGTGACGTAGATGGAGATGTTGGAGGACGACACAGAAATTGACTAAAACCCTCCACATACCACATTAGTAATACATGTTAGATGCATAGTGGAATGGTTAGCATAGTGTGTTTTGATGATGTTTGCATTAGATAGTTGTTTATACATGGTTGATAACATCATTTAAACGGTTATATGGAATTCATCTTGCATGATTTGTGTGTGTGACCATTAATACTTTTATAAATGTGATTTGTGTATTAGAGTAAATTCGAGGTTATTGATTAATAGATTTATCATTAAGTCATTATGACATTTAAGGTGCTAATTTAATTAGCAAATATATTGATTATTGAAATTAGAGATAAAATGAATAAAATATGATAATTAATATTTAGGAGGAAAAGAATAAAATTCTTAAAATAAAGATAAAATAGAAAGGTTTAAATTTAGGAAAAACAAAAAGAAAAATATTAATACAAAATTAAAAAAATAAAGAAAAATAAAAAGGAAAAATCTAAGAAGAGAAAAGCTACACCCTTTTTCATAAGAGGAGAATAGGAAAAGAGGAAAGGGAGAGGCACAATACAGAGGAGGAGAGTGTGAGGAGCATGGAGGTGGAATAGACAAAGAAACCAAAAAGAATGATAGCATAGACTGCTAAGTAGGCAATGCATTTAAAATTTGTATGATTATATGAACTATATGAATAAACACATATATGTTTGTTGAATTATATATATATATATATATATATATATATATATATATATAAAACTATCGAATATACATTCATTCAATTAAAAGTACAATAAAGTAATAGAAGGTTTAGACAGTGATTTAGATATTATATGATGCATCAGTTACAACAATGGCAATTCACATAGTAGTATATATATCTTATTATATATGTTTACATTTACATCAGTTTATAGGTGGGTGGATATTTATATATATATATATATATATATATATATTAACTTGTGTATGGTGTAATGCTAGAACAATGAACTAAATATATTTGAAACTTTATCACTATATATTTTAATAATGTGCTACCTTAATCTACTATTCTAGGTGACCTATAATGGTCAAAATTTTGCCTTAAGATAATATGTAGTAGAGCAACTCATAAATTTAAGACTACATCTAAGATCTATTTATGGGCTATGACTCATAACCCCATGTACAACAATTTATATATGTGGAAAACTCTTTTCTTGTTGAATGGAAATAGTATTTATAGTAACTGCATAAGTAATTACCTGAATCGACTCGGTTGTATATAAATATACACGGCGATTCCCTGACATGGATTGAACCTATACTCGAGAGAATGTAGGGATTAGATATGTGTATTGATACAATTTGTAGCTTTTATATGGTTCTTTAATAAGAACAAGCATAGTGAACTGTATTATTATTTAATAAATGCAAATGATGATATATATACAAACACGATTTTGAGGTGAGATGCAATATTTATATAGTATGACTTCATAAATATGAAGATTTTAACCCATGAATGGCGTAACTGATGGTTAACTGTAATATGAGTTTATAAAAAAACTACGATCTATTTATCATTCCAGATAATAAATATAGCATATAAGTTTAACGATCTGATTGGTATTCAGGTATTCTGATCTTTAAAAGATTATTATATATATATATATATATATATATATATATATAATATGATCTGATACATATTTCTATGTATTCGGTCTGTTAAAACATAGTTCAGCATATCTTTTGATTTGCATTAATTATCGTGCATTAAGTGACCTATTACTACACCTATTTAATATATATTAAGGATTTGATATTATATGTTGCATTTTAACTATAACCTGAGTTTTAACTATCGATTTGCAAATCTATATGGAACGGAGTCAAACTTATTGAATGAATATAATCTATACTTATTTATTCATATTGTGGATAAATAAATATCAAGGCATGACGCAACATTGCAAGGTATAGAACTAACTAAATTAAAGAACATGGTCTTATAAGTGCCTGCACTAACAATAATAAGTGGATCGGATAAAGATAATTGGTTAAGATTGGTAGATCACTCTATACAGTATATGATGTGTAACATTGATTATAATAGTGGATAGCTATATGTTCATATAATAACGACTTATAAAGTAGTTTATGGAAATAGTTTTGATTCATTACACAAGCATATATTTAGTTATAAGCATGTCGATATCATAATATAGCCTCTCATAAAGCATGGGAAGCATATATATCTCAAATGTAGTCTTTTATTTTAAGCTTTATAATATGCATGTGATAACTTATCATATATAGCATGTGAAACAAATTACGTATTGTGGATATATTACTATAATAAACTATGTATTAATGAATTAATTAATATTATGGTTAAAAATAATATAGGTACATCTATGCCTAAATAGCTTATACATTAACATAGGAACTTTATGTATTCACACACTTCAATCTTATACCGATCACACATTGCCTAATAGTGCTCCCTTCTTGAAGAAAAGATCATCTTCGTGATAGATTATTTGATAGTTGTCTCTCATTGATTATGGAGTGACTTCTGGAAGACCTATCATTTTTTCAAATAATTTGATGTTTTTTTGGTATCCATGTGATGACTCTTCCAACACTGACAATGACATCTTTGCAACCATTCTCCTACTCTTATGCCATTGTTAATAGCATTCTATTAACTTTTTCAAGATTTGTTTCATCCACTCCATACAATCAACATAAAATGGGGGGTATTATTGTATTTATTTCTTTGGATGTTGAGTATTGCTTCCTTAGGTATCTTTATAGCATATGTCAACATCTACTTCTATTAGTTCTTTGTGATGGTTATAACTCGTCCAATGTACCTTCAGTGATGGATTAAGCCCATCTAGTGTACATTTAAATTGATGGATCAACCTAACATTTTTGGATTTATTGTATATGAATAGCTCATCAAGTCTAGTTGATGGAACCCATATTTGAGTTTGAGA
This sequence comes from Torreya grandis, assembly GCA_037957365.1. NCBI lineage: Eukaryota > Viridiplantae > Streptophyta > Pinopsida > Cupressales > Taxaceae > Torreya > Torreya grandis. The sequence goes on from JARHVA010000872.1 coordinate 499,019, forward strand.
CTCATATGTTTTGTATAACCGCCTTAAGTTGTGCTTAAATGGGGAGTGTTGGTGTTGACATTTTGTCATATCTAGGTTTCAACTTATTTAGGTCAGTTGTCTAACCTATAGTTTTAAATATTTCTTATATCTAGATTTTAGTAATAATAAAATAGGCTTTTCTTTTCCTTAGCTAGTAGGATTTTACCTTTCCTTTAGCCAATAATAGTTGCCTAAATTCTGACCAATCATAATTAGGGAGTGAGACTATAGTCTATCCTATATTTTTTTAATTTTCTCCTCCTCTACATAAGTATTTGAGGCTTTCTCATGTATTTTTATCTCTCCATATTCCTCATGCTTATTCAAGGTTTTCTAAAGAACTTCCATGGATTTGTAGTAACTTTTCATGTAGATTTAGATATAGAGAGAAGTCTCATATATTTTTTATTTTTTAGTGTATATATATGAAAATAAATAAGCAAAATTATATATATATATATATATATATATATATATATATATATATATAATTTTGCTTATTTCTTTTCATGTTTTATGTATTGTTTGTATTTTTTTGCAAAGAAGATCTTCGCTGATTTTAAACTAGGTTTCACCCTGTGTTGTTTATAATACTCTCACATCCACATATATTCATGGAACCATATATGAGGGCACTATGTGCATTTAGGTGAATTTTTCATTTATATGATTCTAGTTTGGTATTTTGTATCTTTTCTTGTTTTTAATTACAAATTTCAACTAGGTTATGTATTTTGTTTAATCACACATATAAATTAAATCCCTCTTAAAATTAAATTTAAATTTACTTATGTTTTATTTATATTAGTTCACTAATCTAAGTCTATAACAATGTACTTTAACAAGTTATAATTTAGTTGATATGGGGTCTGGGTGCATCCTTTGTGTTTTTTTTAGTTTGCTTCTTGAACCACTCTTGTCAAGCAATTTGTGTCCATATAGGTTATTACATATATGTTGTCATCTAGTGATGATTCGTCATTGCCCAAATATAATTAAATGAATTTAGTGTACAAAAATAACTACTAGGTGAGGCTTGCTCATATTAGTGTTGCTACAACATAACATTTGAGAAAAATGATGGCCCAAGAGATCTTGTTCATATTTCTAATCACATTCATCATTAAGAGAATGTAATCAGGTTTCTAAATGGATCTAGAATTATATTACCTAGTGTTAGAGAATGTTGTAATAGATGGAAAAGCTTGCTGAAGCCTTAGGACAACATTCATAATTTCAAAATAAGATCGTTTGATAGATGGCTCTTAAATATTGCAAAGGATATTCTAAAAAGTTGTTTGTAAATAAATAAATAATGTTTAATTGGATATAAATTTATAGTTGGCATTAAAAAATAGGAGTAATTAATTCAAATGTTTAGTGCCCTACTACTTCCTATATCTCAAAAGTTTCTTCCTAAATAATCGCTGCTACTTATTTTAAGGTGTAGATATTTTTTTTTCAGTTTTTAAAGTTTTGATGGTGCATGAGACCTCTACAAGTAAAATTATAGAGACAATATCCTCAAACATAAGAAACCTTCCTTGTTATCTTCCTGGATATTTTAATTTTAGATACTTATTTTCAGCAAATAATTGCTTAGTTTGGCTTTCCATGAAAACTCTTTGAATTATCCTTTTTGTTTTTCTTCCTTTATATACTTGTCCTCAATAGTTTTATATTATCAATTTTATTGAACATAATGACTTAGCATTTAGTTTTAAAAAGGGCAATGCCATCTCTCAATAGGTATCGCTTCTAAAGGCCCCAATTTGTCATGTTGAATGGATGAATGAAATATTTTAATAACATCAATGAAACAAAACAACGTATGAAATCAAAAGTAGTAATAAGGGTGCTCCACGCGAAACTCACTACTTAAAATAAAGGTTATATCATTAATTTTATGAAATATCCCTTATTTTTTTGATGTTATATTTTTGACGATAAATTTTGATTTTGATTTTGATTTTTTTGTTTTATCTAATCTAGCCTCTTTTAACAATGATGTCAAATTGACAACTTTCAAGTTACTGGTGTATTTTATTTGGATGTCCTATATGTCAAGCACTCCATGATATAGTACCATTCTATTTCCACCAACCTCAAAGTACAATCCCAAAGTACAAAATAATAATGTTCTATTTTTTCATTATTCTTTAGATGTTGTCTCCGTGTCACTTTAACAACAAAGATGATGTGAGCTACTCTTTAGCCGAGTCATCAATATTTTCACGTTTCACTTGATTTATGTTCCTATGTGGGTTTTATGGTCATGATCATAAATGGGATTAAATTATTTAACATAATATTCTTTCTTCCACCTATGTTTATTTGTTCACATGGTTATCCTAATCTTTTGTCGCATTCCTTTTTATTTCCTCATTATTGTTTGGGTAGTCTTGCATGGCAATGCTCCATTTACTTATTCACTCGTTTTGTTTTATCCAATTGTTCTTCCTTCTGCGTAACTCTTTTTCCACTACGATTTTGGGCCAACATTGAGTTTCCATCCTTTTTGTCTTCCATAAGTAACTGTACATATGAAACATAGCTAATGCCTCTGATGGGAATGTCCAAGTTTCAGTGAATAAAATCTCACACCAAATTGATGATTTAGTTTTGAGGCTGCTTATGATTAGGTGTTTTAGAATCCTCTCTATTTGTCTCTATTTCAAATCTAACATTATTTTTCTAGACTTCAAATCCATACAACACCACTAGTGTGACAAACAACTTGAGCAAGATCCTAGTTTTCCAATCTTATAATTCCGCATTCCTCCAATTATTTTGTAGCGAGTGCAATAAATTCCATCCCCTTAGTATTCTTTTTTCTTTCAAATCTCCAAACAAAACTTGTTATGGAAATAAAAATCGAGTTACTTCTATTCTTCCACCACTTCCAAAACATTACTTTAAAAAATGAAGTCTATTTAATTCTCTTTTTCTTCGTAATAAAACACCATAAATTTAATTTTGTTGGTATTCATTTACATCCTTACCTCTTAATAAAAAAGTTCTAAAACCCTGGAGTGTTTAACATGACAACCTAGTTGACAACCTAGTAAGGCAAAGTCATCACACCATGTAGTACTAACCCAAGGTTTCATAACTAGCTTAAACTTTATGCTCGACCCCCGAAACTTTTCTTCAATTTTCCAACGTGGAGCTGTCAGCATAGAATATTCTTTACCTCCTCCAAAGATCGACGCTTCTTAGAAAACCGTTGGCTACACAATTCTCCCTTGACAAATATGTAACGATAATTTCGCTCATGAGTTTGTCACCCTAAGAAGAAGTGGTTAAGGTGGCTATTAATGCTAACTTGGAAAAACATGGTGAAGACTCCATTCATTTTTCAAAATAGGTTAACTTGGAATGTTCGCACTGGTCAATCCATTGTTCTAGAAACAACCATGTTCCTCAACTTTTACTTGTCCCATATATCTTCGTTGTTGTTGCTTGACTTCTGGTGTCAAATTTTCTTTCACATTCTCATAACATTATATATTTAAATTATAGAAATCATAAGAATAAATGTTTATTAAGATTAGTGGTTGTGTACTTATCTTTTGTTTCAATGAGCTTTTTATTAAATCGTAATTTTAAAATAAGATTAGGGAATTGAATAAATTATTTCTCGAACTTTCGTTGATAATATGTGACGAAAGATTAATAACTATTTCATGTGGTGCGTCACTTGTAAAATGGAGATGACCCATCTTACTCCTTGTCCTGAACGAATCTTTAAAATGTTGTAGCCTACAATGAACAAGTTGGAAAGTAATTCCTCGTGGCATTCAAATTGTAGTAGAAGGCAACCAATGACGATTCAAGTGACCCAATGAATGTTGGAGAAGGCAAAGTCCGTGAAACTCTTCTACCTAATGAAATTGTGAATGTGATAGCAGAATGCCATGATATAATACTTATTTTATTTTTACTTAGAGGAATCCATTTTGAGCAAGAGTTTTACAAAATGGGAAAAGCTTAACTAGGAGAATAGACGCTAGCCCATTGAAGCCATCAAAAGCTTAATAGAGGGATACATTTTCAACACGTTTGTACCCTGACCATGCCCAAGGGGTTTATCCCCTACTACTTCACCTCAAGGAAATTCGATTGTTCAAGACCTTTCCACCACCCTTTCTGATCATACACTGATCAACCTTTTTATTTCTATTTTCATCTATAATCATTCAAATTGTAGTCTCCCTTTTAAACTCGGTGTTCCCATTCTCAAGAAAATAACTTTGCATCATGATCTCTTTTCCATTTGGGGTTCAAAACCTAAACCCAACCATGGTGAAATTCGGATTGAATGGTGGTGATTATGCTTTATGAATGCACTACATTTATTATACAGTTTATAGATTGATAGCTAAACATAAGAAGAGGAAATAACATGCATTTAGGAAACAATTTAATGATAAGAGTGCTTCCTTGATGTTTAATCCAAAAAATTGTAGTCTACAAAAAACTATATCTTCTATTGAGACAAATCATAGAGAATTTAAACTTTATAAATACATAATAGCTAATGTCAGATCTCACCTACACTAAATCAAGGAAGGAGATAAGAATTCTAAGTTCTTTCAATTTCTCAAGAACAAACGTAAAATAAAGCATATTCTTAAACTCTTCAAGACTTAGAGCGAAAAGTTGAATCCACTGCTAATGATATCAAACACATTCTATTCTCACATTATCAGACCCTATTCTAAGATTCAATGGTTGAAGATGTTGTTCAATATGATCTCAATAAATCAATTATAAGTTACATCCCCCTTAAAGGGTCTCAAGAAGTAAGCCAAGGGCTCGATCACCTCATCACTCCTAAATAACTTGAAATATCTATGTTTTTAATCACCAAATATAAAGTTCCTGGGCTAGACGGTCTTCTTGTGGAATTCTTCCAAGCCTTATGGCCAATCTTACATAACATTTTTTTCAACTTTATTTGGAAGCTGAAAAATATGGATCAGTGGGAAAGGAAATCAATAATGATATTATCAAGATGATACTTAAAGGAAATAATAAGGACTATGTTGCTAGTTTGTGCCCTATCAATTTACTTAACACCACTTAAAAAATAATAACCAAGGCTATTGCTTCCAAGATAAAACCAATGGCTAAAGACATTGTTAGATCTTAAGAAACAAGACTTTTGGGAAGAAAATTCATCCTTGAAAATCTTATCCTAGCTTAGGAAACTATTGATTGGGTCTTGTATTCTAGAGAAGATGAGATTCTTATCAAACTTGATTTCGATAAGGCTTATGATAGGATCAAATGGTGAATCCTCAACTTGTTTCAATGGGTTGGACTTGGAATGAGATTGATCAACCATATCAAACTCCATTTTGTTGATGCCTCTACCAAACTCGGTGTTGACATATCTCTCACTGAATCATTTAATTTTCAAATATCCATTAAATAGGGTTGTCCTCTAGCTCTCTTTCTTTATGTCTCAACAAAACATGTTCTTGCAATACATTTTTCAAATACTCTATTCTCTTGGAAAAATAAAATTAATTGATCTACCATATTATAACTTTGTTTTCAATTCTCACTTCATTGATGACAACATGTTATTCATGAAAAATGAGAAATTATAGGTTAACATTGCTTTGGAAGTCTTGGATTTGTATTACATGGCTTCAATGTCTAAGTTTTGAATACACAAAATTGAATTCATTCTCAATCTAATGGAAAAACCTTCTAGTTGGATTCATTAATTATGGAAACAACCAAGACATGGGGAATTCATGAGGTATTTGGGCATTCGCTTTGGCATTAAAATTTTCCTTTCTCAGATGTGGGACTAGTTCCTTCACAAATTCAATAGAAAGATTATCTCTGGGAGTTTAAGTTATTTCTATTGGTTGGGTATGTTCAAATCCTTAATATCATTTTCCTAGCCACTCATGTGTACTACTCATCTTGTTGGATGCCATTCAAACCTTGCTATCTTAAACTGATTCAAAAGGTGAGACACTTCCTTTGGGCTAACTAGAATGGTCGAAAAGGCAGGGCTATGATTGTTTGGAATCTTTGCACACAACCCAAATATAAGGGTGGGTTGGGTATCATTGATCCTTAGACCTAATAAGAATGTCTTGTCTCTAAGTAGATAGTTATAGCTATTTTAGTCAACAAACCTTGGAAAGTCCTCGTTATTCATAGAATTCAACTAGAGATAGCTACTATAAAATGGAAACATATCAATTTATAATATAAATTCCTAAATGCCAAATTATTCAAAATAAAAGGTTCTCTCCTAGTAATTAGTATCTGGAAAGCTTGGCAAGAAACTTTTCAGTTGCTTTGTTGGAAAGACTCCTCTCTTAGACATGGGCTAGCTTTCCCAACTCCTCAATTTTGTGGATCTATTTGATAAACGTGAAAATGGGTGGGATTTATCCTTGTCCATCCAAGTGTAGACACCTATAAATGGTTTTGTGGTATTATTTAATTTAATCTTATAAATAATTTAACACATTTATTATATTAAGTTAATTTAGTTAAAATTGAATAATATGGATCCTGTTGTTAACTTCCACCCTACTAAAATTCCTTATTGTGTATATTATATCTTATCTTGTGCACTCTTTATCTCATCCTTATCTCAACTTGTACTTTAAACCCTTTATGTGACACCTTTTAGTTAATATAGTCATAACTTTAAATGTTTACATATTATTAAAATGATTTATATTTATACACATATTTTTCCAAAATATTTTCACTACATGAAAATTTGAGAAATATTTTTACTAAAGATATGAAAGTAAACTATGGATTCAAATAAGCCAAGCAACATAGAACTCTAGAAAGCATAGTTCATATTTATTTTGGTAAAGTGGGAAAAATTGAAATAAAAAGCAAGAATATATATATATATATATATATATATATATATATATATATATATATATATATATATATGGTTTTTAAATTATCTAGTAAGATAAAGAGGAGGGAAAGCTAGAAAATAACCCACAGGGCCCAAAGATTCACCCTCAAGTCCATAATTTATCTAGCATTAGCTCCATTCATGCAATTTAGGAAGGGGAACCAACAAGGCCCCAAGCTCCTTCAATAAAATAACATGGAAGCTAGCAAACAACCCTCAAGGTGCTAAGTTTCTCTTCTAAGATTAATAAGTTTTATGCCCTTTCTCAAGTACTACCATATATTATATACCCCAAACAACAAGTATAGGCACATAATTTCACACAAACAACATATTTCCTAAAGGGCCAATCACTTACCTTTAGTCCTACAATTATGAAATTTTATTCAACTTATTATCCTCTTCCCCCAAACTTTGTAATTTATGTTAATCTTTCCAATAATCTGTTGTAACTCAGAATAATGAGGGATTTTTGTAGGTTTCTTGCTACTTATGAGATATAAGATGTTAATATTTTTTCACAACCTTTCCAAAAATGACAAGTGTCCACAATTTTTACTTCCTTTAATATTTGCTTGAAAAATCAAAATTATAGATTTGTGCATTTTAAAAATTATCCCATTGGCTTAATTACCCATGAGACCTATTTTTGGGCCAATAAAATAGAAAAAAATCACCTTTTCGATATTTTGAATTTGGTGAACTACTTATAAATTTAAAAATTGACATGGAATTGGTTTCCATCTTGGTATTATTTGTCTAGGGATCATTTATAAATGAATATTTAAACTAAGGTATCCACACATAATAATTTTAAAGGTTAATGAAGGGGATCCAAAAGATGCACATGAACATAAAACTATTCATACACACATACAAAAGTTGAGACACACATGCAATCAGGGTCTTTATGATAAGTCAATAGGTTGGGTAAGTGGTCACCTCTTGTCCTTCCCTTTCTTGCCATAATTATGTCTGTCACTTACACACTTGATTCACCCATTAAAATGTTCATATTATAATAACAACAACAATAATAATAATCATAATAATAAACACAATATCATCATCACATTTTTAAACATGTTCCTAGTATTCCCTGAACCCTATCACTAACACATTAATCACTCATAAATCACTTATGTACACACACACACACATTAGGTCACATATCTGGTGTTTGACTATGCTTGTCATGGTATTATGAATAAGTAAGATGAATACATGGTTAAAACTATATCCAAACACATAATTGAAATTATCATATCATCATATCAGGAATAAGGAACATTACATCCTATAAAATTAATGTCAACTCAGCACCACATATATTTAAAATCAATATAATAACATGTCCATCAATGAATATACATCAATATTAATAAAAAATAAGCTCAAAAAAATACATCATTATATATATATATATATATATATATTATGATGTATTTTTTTGAGCTTATTTTTTATTAATATTGATGTATATTCATTGATGGACATGTTATTATATTGATTTTAAATATATATATATATATATATATATATATATATATATATATATATATATATATATATATATATATATATATATATATATATATAGGCATGGTGGTTGATGCACAAAAAATGAGGCCTATAATGGCATGATATTCCCCACCCCTTATATAGACTTCCTCATGGAAGTAATCTAAAAATGTGTGAGTATTGGGCTTGAAGTGGTGTTACATCCTCCCAAAAACTAGTTCGCTCATCATATTTGTCCCATTGGATTCTAACTTTGTCCAGATCTCATCCTCGAAGGGCCATCCTCTGATTCTCTAAAATATTGATGGGATCCAAGGAAAACTATTCATCCTCTGTCACCTACAAGGCACACGAATCCAAAGCATATGATACATATATAATATACTTTCATAGAACAAAAACATGGAATAATTAATGCATACGTGATAGACTAGGTGGGAAGGAAAGTTGAAAGGCTACTAGTCCAATCCTCTCTAGGATATTGAAGGGTCCCACAAAATGTGTTGTGAGATTAGAGAATTTTCCATAATGGATATTGTTGTTAAGAGGTTGCACATGCAAAAAAAACTTGTTATTGACTGAAAAATGCTTATCCAATATCTTCACGTCATCATACCTCTTATGGCACTCTTGTAACTCCTGTAGGTGCCATCGAATTTGAATTAATTGAATTTACATATCCTACAATAATGTAGGTCTAATGGAAATGGGATCCTTCAAGTGGTCCCAACTCAAAGTGGTGCTAAACTTCCTTTTGTACAAGGCCTCAAAATGTGCCATTTTAATGGAGTTTTGAAAACTATTGTTATAAGTGTATTCTACTAGGTATAGGAAGTCTTCCTAGCTGGATAGTTGATCCATGACATACATTTGTAACATATCCTATGAAACCTGGTTAACTCATTCAATCTATCCATCTATCTTAAAGATGATAGGACATTCTGAAATTGAGCTTATAAATGGGATCTCAGTTTGAGATTATTTTATGAGGTATACCGTGATATATGACAATGTCATCCCAAAAGACTCTGGCCACTACCATGGCATTATAAATAGTCTTGTTGGTCAAAAAATGTGACACCTTAGATAAATTTTCCATTGTTACCATGATGGTGTCATGGTGATAAGTATACATAGGGAGACCAACAATAAAATCCATGGAAATTGTATCCCATTTCGATTATGGAATCTCATGAGGATAAAGAATCCCTACTAGATGATGATAGTTTACTTGGATGCCTTGACATACAAGGCATTTAAAAATAAAATATGTAATATATTTGTGCATATAAAGCTAAAACTACAACTAATAGAGTGTGAAATAGACCACCTTCATCATTGGATGACTCGAATAAGGGCCTTAAAGATCTTCTGTCAAGATCAGATAACATAAATATCCATAATTTGGTATTAAGGCTAACTCACACTACATGTCATCCTCAGGTGCTAAAAATGCTATTGTGACCATTCAAATTAAGGCATAACCTAAATATGATTCAATGGGGTCCCCTTGCATGATCAGTGTTATTTCTCGATTCCTCGTTAAGAAACTTACTTGATTATCCGTGGATATTTATAGTTAACAAATTGATTTGGTTAATTTTGACTAAGCTTTGAGATATATGTTGTTATGGGACAGTTGGATATTGCTTAGGTTGCATGAGTACTTTTCTATGAGTTAGTTGTAGTATATATTTTTACATTATGATCATTATAAGTTATTATTTCAACTATATTTTATGATGTATGTATATCATGATGTTATGGTCTAACTACCCACTTGTCGTGAGTTGGACGCAAGAGAGTTTCATCCCTTAGAGCGTGATGGAGGGAGAGCTTCATCAGAGAGGGTGACATAGATGGAGATGAAGGAAGACAACAGAGAAATTAGCTAGAACCCTCGACACACCACATTAGTAATACATGTTAGATGCATAGTGGAATGGTTAGTATAATTTGTTTTGATGATGTTTTCATTAGATAGTTATTTACGCATGGTTGATAGCACAGTTTAAATGGTTATATGGAATTTATCTTGCGTGATTTGCGTGTGTGACCATTAATAATTTTAAAAATGTTATTTGTATAATTACAATAAATTTGAGATTATTGATTAAGGGGTTTATCATTAAGTCATTATGACATTTGAGGTGCTAATTTAATTAGCAAATACATTGATTATTGAAATTAGAGATAAAATAAATAAAATATGATAATTAATAATTAGGATGAAAAAACCAAAAAAAGAAGAAAATTCTTAAAATAAAGAGAAAATAGAAAGGTTTCAATTTAGGAAAAACAAAAAGAAAGATATTAATAAAAAATTAAAAAGTAAAGAAAAAAATAAAAATAAAAAGGAAAAATCTAAAAAGAGAAAAGCTACGCCCTTTTTGATAAGAGGAGAATAGGAAAAGAGGAAAAGGAGAGGTGTAGTATAGAGGAGGAGAGTGTGAGGAGCATGGAAGTAGAAGAGACAAAGAAGCCAAAAAGAACAATAACACAGAGTACTAGGTAGGTAATGTATTTAAATTTTTGTATGATTATATGCACTGTATGAATAAACACATATATGTTTGTTGAATAATATAAATACATATATACACATCGAACTATTGAATACACATTCATTCGATTAAAAGTACAATGAATCAATAAAAAGTTTAGACAACAATTTAAACGTTATATAATGCAACAATTATAATAATGGTGATTCACATAGTAGTATATATCTTATTATATATATTTATTATTACATCAGTACGTACGTACGTACGTACATACATGACAACTAAATAGATTTGAAACTTTATCGCTATATATTTTAATAATGTGCCAAACTACCATGAAGTGAGGCAAAGTCATCACACCATCTAGTAACATACTAACCCTGGGTTTCCCAACTTGGGGAAACTTTATGTTCGACCCCCGAAACATCTCTTCACTTTTCCAACGTGGAGCTGCCAGCAAGGCCATGCCATCCGATAATCTTCCACGTTAGCGTAGAATATTCTTTACATAACGTATTGACAATTGAAAGTGGTTATCAATACATTGGAAATTTGACAAATATTTAACGATAATTTTGTACCATGAGTTTGTCACCCTAAGATAAGGTGGACGCTAACCAAAATAATTTAACTTGGAAAAACATGGTGAAGACTCCGTTCATTTTTTCAGGGTAGGTAAAGACTCAATCCATTGTTCTAGAAACAACCATGTTCCTCAACTTTTACTTGTTCCAGAATATCTTCGTTGTTGTTGCTTGATAAGTGGTGTCAAATTTTCTTCCACATTCTCGTAACATTATATTTAAATTATAGAAATCATAAGAATAAATGTTTATTAAGATTAGTGGTTGTGTAATTATCTTTTGTTTCAATGAGCTTTTTATTAAATCTTAACTTTAGAATAAGATTAGGGGATTGAATAAATTATTTTTCGAATTTTTGTTGGTAATATGTGACGAAAGATTAATAACTATTTTATGTAGTATGTCACTTGTAAAATGGAAATGGCCCATTTTCCTCCTTGCCCTGAACAAATCTTTAAAATGTTGTAGCTTACAATGAACAGGTTGGAAAGTAACTCCTCGTGGCATTCAAATCATAGTATTATCAAGCCGATACTTAAAGGAAATAATAAGGACTATGTTGCTAGCTTGTGCCCTATTAATTTACTTAACACCATTTATAAATATATAACCAAGGCTATTGTTTCCAAGATAAAACCAATGGCTAAAGACTTTGTTAGATCTTGAGAATCAATATTTTACGAAAATTCATCCTTGAAAATCTTGCCCTGGTTGGGGAAACTATTGATTGGGTCTTGTATTGTAGACAAGATGCCATTCTTATCAAACTTGATTACAATAAGGCCTGTGATAGGATCAAATGGTCAATCCTCAACTTGTTTCAATGGGTTGGACTTGGAATGAGATTGATCAACCATGTTAAACTCCATTTTGTTGATGCCTCTATCAGAGTCGTTGTTGACATATCTCTCACTAAATCATTTAATGCTCTAAGATCCATTCGATAGGGTTGTCCTCTAGCTCTCTTTCTTTATGTCTCAACAAAATATGCTCTTCCATACATTTTTAAAATATTTTTTTCTCTTGGAAAAATAAAAGGAAATGATCTACCATATTATAACTTTGTTTTCAATTCTAACTTCATTGATGATAACATGCTATTTTTGAAAAATGAGAACTTATAGGTTAACAATGCTTTGGAAGTCTTGGATTTGTATTACATGGCTTCAGTGTCTAAGTTTTGAATACACAAAATTGAATTCATTCTCAATCTAATGGAAAAATATTTTGATTGGATTCATTACTAATGGAAGCAACCAAGACATGGGGAATTCATGAGGTATTTGGGCATTTTATTTGGCATTAAAATTTCCCTTTCTCAAATGTGGGACTAGTTCCATAAAAAATTCAATAAAAAGATTAACTACTGGGAGTTGAAATTATTTTCGTTGGCTGGGCATGTTCAAATCCTTAATAGCATTTTCCTAGCCACTCATGTGTACTCCTCATCTTGTTGGATGTCATCCAAACCTTGCTATCTTAAATTGATTCAAAAGGTGACACACTTCCTTTGGGCTAACTAGGATGGTCGAAAAGGTAGGGCTGTGATTGTTTAGAATCTTTACACACAACCCAAACATAAGGGTGGGTTGGGTATCATTGATCCTTAGACTTAATGAAAATGTCTTGCCCCCAAGTAGATAGTTATAGCTCTTTTAGCCAACAAACTTTAGAAAGTCCTCCTTATTCATAGAATTCAACTAGAGATAGCTAAAATAAAATGGAAACATATCAGTTTACAATATAAATTCCTAAATTTCATTCAAAATGAAAGGTGTTCTCCCAGTAATTAGTCTTTGGAAAGCTTGGCAAGAAAATTTTTAGTTGCTTTGTTGGAAAGACTCCTCTCTTAGACATGAGCCAAGCTTTCCTTAACTCCTTAATTTTGTGGAACTATTTGATAAAAGTGAAAATGGGTGGGATTTATCCTTGTCCATCCAAGTGTAGACACCTATAAATGGTTTTATGGTATTATTTAATTTAATTTTATAATTAATTTAACACATTTATTATGTTAAGCTAATTTGGTTCAAATTGAACAATATGGATCCTCTTCTTAACTTCCACCTTGCTAAAATTCTTTATTGTGTATATTGTATCTTATATTGTGCACTTTTTATATTATCCTTATCTCAACTTGTGCTTTGGACCCCATATTTGGCACCTTTTAGTTAATATAGTCATAACCTTCTTTTTCCTCCCTTTTAGGTTCTTGATGTTCTAATTCAGTACGAGTATTCATAATGTTTTAATTTGAATTTAAATATCATATATAAGTACACAAACATTATAGTTCATTTAGATATATAGTGTCTAGCAATAATTCACAAGAATCTTATGAGCACTCAATGCCATTTTTGAAGAGATTAAACAATCACACTCTTTTGGAATGTTATACTTTCTATTTACTTATTTTAGATTTAATTTTTTTGTATTCTTTTGGGTGTATTATTTTGATTCCTTTTTTTTTTAAAAATTATATCTTTTGTAATTCTATAAACCAATTTTACTTTTTGGTGGACATTAATATATAAAAATTAAATCATTCATTATTTACTGTGAAAGTTTTTTGACACATCATTTAAATGTTTACATATTATTAAAATGATGTATATTTATACATATATTTTTCCAAATTATTTCCACTACATAAAAATTTGAAAAATATTTATTATTTATGTGTTTTATTGTAATTCTCTTAAACTCACTTTGATTTCCTTAATCTTTAAAAATTATGACCACTGAAAAGCGAGGAGGAGAAGATCATCTCTTTGCAAGTACATTGAAAGTGCATATTCATGTGCACTAAGTCAACATGATGAAAAAATTAATACTAAAACAATACAAAGGTTAGTTTTACTAGGTCTATTCCCATAAAATCTATTTAAATTAAATCATAATGCTCAATTTTCATAGAACAAGATGTGGTCCATCTTATTTTGCTCCTTTTTTAAAAAACTTTAGTTTATCACTTTAGACGACTAAGATGCATCAGATTAGCAATAACCATTGAGAGTTCATGATTATGTTGTGGATCAAACAAGGGTTGATCCTTGTCAGAGTTCAAAGTTTTAGATTCATGTGATTTCTTGATACTTCTCCTTATAGCATTATCTGCAAATGTCATTTGGCAAGAAAATTCTGAACCTTCTTTCTTCCTTGTGCCATCTTTAGATTCTTTCATGATTTTGGTTGGAAGAGTGTGCTTATATGATTGCCAGTGTTTAGGATGAGATCGATCTTTTTTCTTTTTTGACTTTTGGCATGCGAATAAACCCCTTGAAGATGGCCAATTTGGTGGAAGAGACGACATCTAAAAGTAGTATATTAATAATCCAACATCTAGAGCCAATGGGAATTATCATGTTTCAGTTGGATTTGATCTGGAAGACCTTTGCTAAGGTCAACCTCCATTCAAATATGGGTATAAGTAAACAACTCTTACATAAGCTGTTCGGAATCCATTTTGATAAATTTTCCAAGTATATTACTAATAATTTCACCAACTAAGGGGTGTTAAAAGAGAAGAGGGAGATTTCAAAGTCTAACCCAAACCAACATTTTGGTTACCACCATTATAGAGGGGTCAAAATTAAAAAACTATGGGATAATAAAGAGCCCAACTCTTTTGCGAAACCGCGATCCCTCCTTAAGAACTCTTTGATAATCCCTAAGCTACATAAACCAGACTATGAAAAACTCTTTAGGATATAAATGGATCATATAGTCTTTGGTCCAAGTAGCATCAACCTATTGATGCAACTCTTCTAACCAAGGCCACAATCCATTGAACCTACAAATAATTGTAAAATCTTCAAAGGAAAAAATTAACCTAGTTACCTCCAAAAAAATAATCTCTATTACTAGAATAACATCTAATTTCTTTGCAATATATAAATTGGAAAAGATAACAGATAAAACTAAAACTAAAAAGATCGTAGGGTGAACATCATCTCTATAGGAAAAACTGGACCCTTGTTTTATACTTCAAAACAACTTCAATATTTGAAAATTCAAAGAGAGAATCTTAATTGATTACTAATATCTTTAAATATATGATATATGTTTGTTACATCATTGTTCAAATAAATATGGACGTGTTTACCACTTTGAGTGTTTACCATGACATTCTTATGGTGTGGTGGTCTAGCTCAAAAGTCCATCAATACTATAATTCAATTCTTTAATTTGGAGACAACGAAAATATAATAAATAAACAAAATTATCTAACTTTCCCTTTCCATATTTTATTTATGAATTGAAAACACTAGCTTCAGTTTTTTGACTTAAAAAGTATGAACATATAGGCATATACATATTCTACACCGAAATATGTTTCTTGATTTTTTTAAAATCTAAAAGTTGGAGACCTCATGTTTGAATCATTGTCATATAAGGTTATTATTTTTTTTAAAATTAAGAGTAAATGTAAAGATGGTTTTTGATTTTATTAAATTTAGAAGTTGTAGATTTTATGTTTAAATAATTATTATATAATTTTTTTAAAATTAAGAGTAAATGTCTTTATTATAATTATAAACTAGATTGAATATAAATAAAATTCCAGATTCGTAAGAGATTAAGAATAAATACCTTTAAGTTATATATGATTATAACGAGTCTCACGAATTCATTAACAAACATTGATTACATCATAAATAATTATAACCAACTTCACTTATCTATCAAAATTTAAACATATATAATATTAAATACAATCAAATCATTTTACCAATTCACCTACATCTCTTTAACAATATAATATAAACATTATTAAAAAAATTACTAACATAATAAAATTAAAACTTAATCTCCTAAAATATATGCTACCATGATTCCAACGTCCAAATGATTATCTTATATTGTTTACATCCCATTTTTGTTTTTATTATTAAAAAAAAAAAACTTAGTTAAGTTTGATTGGCCATCATCTCTTAACTTATGAAACAAGAAGTTTGTTGTCCTATCACTTAAGATTGTGTATATTGTAGTTAGAATTTAGTTTATGTTTGTTAGGCATTGGTTGGGTTTTTAATCTTTTAATCTTTCCATAAATTTATTTGGTAATTAAATAATATTGTTAGGACTTATATTACAAAGAGATTAGAAGCATATAGTTATTACTTGATAGAGATTGATGGTACATTATATAAGCAATTTAAATGGCTTTGAATTAAATTCTAACACAAATAATTTGAAATTAAATTATAATATAAATTATTTAATTATTTTTATTAAATAAGATAATATATAATTATATTTTTTAAATAATTGATTTAATTATAAAGATGGGTGTTCACATAAAATCAAGGTTTTAGGATTTATGTTTTTTATGTTGTTAGTCTACATTTTGATATAATATTTTTATACTAAAATTACAATTCTAATTTTTTTAGAGAACAAATTTTCTTTATCTTTCTTTTTAATAGTTGTAATATTTGAAACTTAAGGAAAAGAAGTAAATTTTGGGGGTCTATGGTAAATTAGTAAATATTAGAACTATCTTGCTATTTATCAAGCCTCAAAGTAGGGAAAACCACTATTTAAATATATCAAAAATAGTAATATACATAAATGTAAATCATTTCAATGATATGCAAACCTTAAGTTTTGCATTAAAAGTATTCCATGGAAAATACTAAAGCTTTAACAATAATGATTGGTTTAATAATTGATTGATCTCTCTTAAAATGTATGGGAGTATCCAATAGATTCTCTATGAACGATAGATGGATACTGCATATATAATAAACTAAAATGCTTGTATACTTATAAGTGATATTTGAATTCAAATTAAATATTTTAAACACTCATGTTGACTTGTAATAACTAGAACCTTAAAAGGTGGAAAGATAGGTATACATGTACTTGAAAAAACAATGTAAAATAAGGATCAGAAATGGGTGCATAAGATATAAGATCTATAAAAGAGGTGGGTGGGGGAGGTAGGAATTTAGAAAGGTTGAAGTCAACAAGATGACCCATACTACTGAAGTTAAACTAAATTAGCTAACATTAATAAGTGTGTTAAATTAATTATAAAATAATACTAAAAAAATTTCAACGACATTTTTAGGTTTATATTTTTCCCCCTTTGATGTGTGGGTTTGTGTGCATGCATGTACCTGTGTGTGTATATATGCACATACATATCAAAGTAATATTAAAAATAGTATCAATATAAAATCTTGCACACTCAAATTTATGAAATAGAATTCGATGAATTGAGGAACTTGTAAGAACATTCTTCTTTTTATACACACATGGTTCACTACCAAATAGTAAAAACTAATAAAATATGAACTATCCAAACTAAATTACTTATTCAATGAATAAGATGTGAATACTAGGCATCATTGAATGTCTCCAAATATTTGTAACTTCTTGAACAACATTTTGAATACCATATTTAGAAATATTTTAAATAAAAGATAGTCAGATTTTGAGTAACCTCTTTACAAGATTTTCCTAGGTGATCTTACATAAACCATACTTCTTAATCTCCATGAGGGGATCCAAGCATAAGGAATATTTTCCTTCCAATTGGTGTAGGTGAATACTTTTATTTATGTCAAGCTGAGAACATATGGTTTGGTAAGGTTTCTATAATATATATGTAATAATAAGTTCTCTAATCATTTGAGCGGCTAATTTCTAATCTAGTGTTGTTGGAAATAACCCACACTTGATGAAGGGAAATCACACTTGTTAAAATATAATCACACCTGCTAAAAGTAAATTACAAGAAATAAAATACTAAACTATCAATTAGAAGCTTCCCACACAAAACTAAATTGAATCATGCATTAAAAAAATGAGTTACTTCTTAAGTCTAAAAAATAAATCAAATAATAAATAATACAAGAATTATGCAACTATGAAATCAACGTGAAACAAAGAAATAGAGACACATAATTAAATATCATATAATTCTTCACTACAAATCCTTATGATTTGGCATTGCGTCGGTTGGATTGGAGCTCAAATCCCCTCCTTGAACTAAGATAAGATTGCTTCAAATCACTTCTTATTAATGATAAACTGATTCATAACAATATATAGGAATTGTGATGGCTTTGATTACAACTTTTCTTGGAATGAAAGGTACTTGATTATACTTTAAATTACAATTTCAACTCTTCATTATTGATCTTTGTAGTTTATGGATTATCTATTAAATGGATAAGGAAAACATTATTTAGTTGTCTTAAGATCTAATAGTTACAACAATAGATTTTAGAAATGATCATAATAGAAGAAATTATAACAATAGGCATAGTTGAGAAAAGTAACTGGAACCAAATCAAGAAATTTATCATGCAAGTCACGGACCAATAAAATGACTGAGATGTAAATAATAACTTTGAAAACATTTCATTTTTTCACTTATTTAGATGCAACAAAAAACCACTTTGTTCAATTTAGGCGTGTCTAATTATAATTTGTATCAACTTCATTAAACACATTTAGCTAGGGAGTGAATGGATACAACCATGGTTATGGGCTAGAACATCTAGGGGCTATGGGTTAGTAGTGAACTCATGGTAAAGGGAGGTATAACCAATAGGTGATTACAAGCATATTATCCTCAATAGTTGTGGGTAGGAAACATATACCAAGAAGGTTTATGAATAATTTGCATTCTTTATTAGCCATTAGAAATAAAAATTTAACAAAACCCTAAATTATACTATTTTATATAGGAATCATAATCTTTAAACCATAGCCATAAATATATATGCAACATATATATATGTTTTGATACAATGAAAAAAACACAAGTATAAGATTATGGTGAGTCTATGAAATAGTAGGATAATAAGAGGTTCAAAGGTAACTAGATAGTCAGATGAGTGCCATTTCTAGGCTTGATCAATAACATTCTAATTTGGGCCTTGGTGTTAGTACTTGTATCGACTAGTCTAAAATACTTATCCAATAAAAAAGCTGAAGTTGTATCATCACCAAATTTTACATTAAACTTAGGTCATTTCATCTTATTCAATACCTTCAACAGATGATCTATTCAATGATTTATGTGTCGATCATTAGGTGTAGGGATACTATATATATTTCAAGATTTAGGAATATAATATGAGTCCTCAACGTCTTTCATTCTTATATTCTTAGGAATTGGTCCTTTCTCACCATTGTTACCTACTTTTTCTTCTGTGTTCAATCCAACACGATAATTCTAATCCTACTCCTTTTATTTCACCAAATTATCAATTTTGTTATCCTAGGTAAAAATAAATCCCACAATGCATTTATTATCTCCTACATGTCATTGAGAATATGACTATTTTCAATTATATTTACATCCTTAGACACTCTACTACTCTATGCACCACCTTGACCAAAGTTACTACTCCTTCTGCTTCTCACAAGTCTTTCCATATGTGATCTAGTAAGAGGCATAAGGAAGTTAATGCAAGATCAAATTACAATGATTTCATGGCTACCAATCCAAATATCCCTAGATTTTGAGCCTATGCTTTAATACTAATGTAAGATTCACCAACCAGTGTTTTTTTTTTGAATTCTTAACCAATATAACACAATAATCATTTTATTTAAGATATGAAATATATTATTAAAAAAATATCATGATATAAAGATATGTGTCCATAAATATTTATCATGTGTTCCATTATAATGATTAGTAATTTACATAAAGATCATAATGGTAGTTTAATTACAATTCATAATGGATAAAATTTGTGTATTAATTGATCAAGTGTAGTTCAAATTCAATACCATCAATAGTATAAATTACATTTTTGAACTCAAATGTCATTTGAATCATGCCTTTGCATCAAAAATCATGTTTGATTAGTTCATTGTCTAAAGGAATAGGAATGGAAAAGATGAACACAATGAATATGGACTAGCCTATCCACTCCAAAGAATGTGATGATAGTTTAGAACAATTGCTCAGGAAAAGTGTTGTACCATCATGAAACAGTATGAAAACATAACCAACATACTACCATAAATGAAACTAAAACAAACATTATATAAAAGATCCCAAAGCTTAGTAAAATTCACCATATCAGTCTTAAAACCATTCATCTAACATAATACCTTACACACCCACATGAGTAAGAATCAACATATCACATACATAAGTAATATGTAATCTATCATGCTCAAGGTATAACTATCATGAAAGTATAGTTATCATAATTTTGATACAACCATACTAGACAAAGTATATCATATGCTCAAAGTAAATCTCTCATGTGGAAGTATCATCATCAACATGGAAGTACAATAGATAAAACTCAAACACAAGACATCACACTAGGTAAAGTATACTATGCAATGTGATTTGTACTATAGATTGATTTTACACATCACACCAAGTATATTATATTAGATCACGATGGATGTCACTTTAACATGTAGGCACCTATACAATTTAAATATTTTATGAAAATATACAAAAAAAATCATGTGTAACATGCATATCGTTTAAGTTATAGTAAATGATCAATATTGTAATACAAACCTTATTTTAGTGCAATAGTACAAAAACATGAATCTTTTTGTCAATAGGTACATATATAAAAATGTATCAAATAAAATTACTATGAAACTAATATTCATATATCAAGAAAACTATAAACTGTGTAAACTCACAATTGCTTCATTTAGTCCCATCCAAAAACACAACCACCGTACAAGAGGGAAAGGTACTCACCTTCCAGCCTTAGGACATCATTAGGCGTTTAAGACCCTCAGCATCCCCTAAGCCCAAGAGGTGACTTCCACACATTTAACAAAATCATGGATTTTACTAAAGATATGCACGTAAACTATGACTTCAAATAGGCCAAGCAACATAAAACTCTAGAAATCATAGGTCATATTTACCTTGGTAAAGTGGGCAAAACTGTAATAAAAAGCAAGAATACATCTAACATACATACATACATAGTTCAAATAGGCCAAACAAGATAAAACTCTAGAAAGCATAGGTCATATTTACCTTGGTAAAGTTAGCAAAGCTATAATAAAAAGCAAAAATACATCTAACATATATATATATTATCTAGTAAGATAAAGAGGGGAGGAAGCTAGAAAGTAACCCGTAGGGCCCAAAGTTTCACAATCAAGTCTATAATTTATCTAGCATTATCTCCATTCATGTAATTTACGAATGGGAACCAACAAGACCCCAAGCGCCTCCTTCAATAAAATAAAAATGAAGCTAACAAACAACCCTCAAGGTCCTAAGTTTCTCTTCTAAGATTAATAATTTGTATGCCCTTTCTCAAGTACAACCATATATTCTATACCCCAAACAACAAGTACAACCACATAATTTCACACAAACAATGTACTTCCTGAAGGGCCAAGCACTTACCTTTAGTTTTACAGTTATAAATTTTTCTTCAAATTATTATCCTCTTCCCCCAAACTCTATAATTTTTGTTAATCTTCCCAATAATCTGTTGTAACTCAAAATAATGAGGACTTCTTGCAGGTTTCTTGCTACTTATGAGATATAAGAGGTTAATATTTTTTTCACAACCTTTCCAAAAATGACAAAGTGTCCACAATTTTTACTCCCTTCAATATTTGCTTGAAAAATGAAAATTATAGATTTGTGCATTTTAGAAATTATCCCATTGGCTTAATTACCCATGAGACCTATTTTTGGGCCAATCAAATAGAAAAAAATCACTTTTTCAATATTTTGAATTTGGTTATCTATTTATAAAATTGAAAATGGACATTGAATTGGTTTCCCTCTTGGTATTATTTGTCCAGGGATCATTTATAAATGAATATTTGAACTAAGGTATCCACACACAATAATTCTAAAGTTTAATGAAGGGGATCCAAAGGATATACATGAACATAAAACTATTCAAACACACATATAAAAGTTGAGACACACATGCAATCAGGGTATTTACGATAAGTCAACAAGTTGGGTTAGTGGTCACCTCTTGTCCTTCCCTTTCTTGCCATAATTATGTTTTTCACTTGCACACTTGATTCACCTATTAAAATGTTCATACAACAACAACAACAACAATAATAATATCATCATCACATTTTAAAACATGTTCCCAGTATTCCCTGAACCCTATCACTAACACAATAATCACTCGTAAATCACCTATGTACAGACACACATTAGGTCACATATATGGTGTTTGACTATGCTTGTCATGGTATTATGAATAGGTAAGATGTATACATGGTTAAAACTATATCCAAACACATAACTAAAATTATCATCTCATCATATCAGTTGTAAACAAGGAATAAGAAACATTACATCCTATAAAATTAATCCAAACTCACTACCACATATCATTAAAATCAATATAATAACATGTCCATCAATGAATATACATCAGTATCAATAAAAAATAAACTCAAAAAAATACATCATAGATAATATATATAGATAAAAGTAGGCATGGTGGTCGATGCACAAAAAATGAGACCTCTAATGACACGATATTCCCCACCCCTTATATAAACTTCCTCATGGAAGTCATCTAAAAATGTGTGAGTATTGGGCTTGAACTAGTGATACATCCTTCCAAGATCTAGTTTGCTCATCATATCTATCCCATTGGATTTTAAGTTTGTCCAGGTCTCATCTCCAAAGGGCCAGCGTCTGATTCTCTAAAATATTGATGGGATCCAAGGAAAACTGCCCATCCTCTACCACCTACAAGGCACACCAATCTAAAGCATATGATACATATATAATATACTTTTGTAAAATATAAACTTGGAATAAATAAGGCACACGTGATAGACTAGGTGGGAAGGAAAGTTGGAAGGCTACTAGTCCAATCTTCTCTAGGATATCGAAGGGTCCCACAAAAAATGGTGTGAGCTTAAAGAGTTTTCCATAATGGATATTATTTTTAAGAGGTCGCACATGCAAAAAAAAACATGTTACTAACTGAAAAATGATGATCTAATCTCTTGGCTTCAACATACCTCTTATGGCACTCTTGTAACTCTTGTAGGTATTGTCAAATTTGAACTAATTGAATTTACATATTCTGTAATAATGTAGGCCTAATGGAAATGGGAACCTCTAAGCGATTCCAACTTAAAGGGGTCCTAAGCTTCCTTTTGTACAAGGCTTCAAAATGTGCCATTTTAATAGAGTTAGGAAAACTATTATTATAAGTGTATTCTACTAGGTATATGTAGTCTTCATAGCTAGATCGATGATCCATGACATACATTTGCAACATATTCTATATAACTTGGCTAACTCATTTAGTCTATCCATATGTTTTAAGGATGTTAGGACGCGTTGCAATTGAGTTTATAAATGTAATCTTAGTCTAAGATTATTTTATGAGTTATACGATGAAATATGACAATGTCATCCAAAAAGACTCTTGACACTACCATGGTATTATGCGTAGTCTTGTTGGTCAAAAAATGTGACACCTTAGATAAATTTTCCATTGTTACCATGATGGTGTCATGGTGATATGTATACATAGGGAAACCAACAATAAACTTCATGGAAATGATATCCCATATCCATTTTGGAATCTCACGAGGATAAAGAAGCCCTACTAGATGATGATGGTTTACTTGGATGCCTTGACATGCAAGGCATTTAAAAACAAAATATGTAATATATTTGCGCATATGAGGCTAAATCTACAATTAATAGAGTGATAAATAGACCAACTTCATCATTGGATGACCCAAATAAGGGCCTTGATGATCTTATTTCAATTTCAGATAGCATAAATATCCATAATTTGGCACTAAGGCTAACTCACACTACATGTTACCACCAAGTGCTAAAATTGCTATTGTGACCATTAGAATTGAGGCATAACCTAAATATGATTCAAGGGGATCCCCTTGCATGATCATGTTTAAATCTTGATTCCTTGTTAAGGAAACTTACTTGATCATTCGTAGATATTTATAGTTAACAAATTGATTTGGTTAATTTTGACTAAGCTTTGAGATATATGTTGTTATGGGATAGTTGGATATTGCTTAGGTTACATGAGTACTTTTCTATAAGTTAGATGTAGTGTGTATTTTTATGTTATGATCATGATGAGTTATTATTTCAGCTATATTTTATGATGTATGTATATCATGATGTTATGGTCTAACTACCTACTTGTCGTGAGTTGGATGCAGGTGAGTTTCATCCCTCAGAGCGTGATGGAGGAAGAGCTTCATCAAAGAGGGTGACGTAGATGGAGATGTTGTAGGATGAAAAAGAAATTGGTTAGAACCCTCCACACACCACATTAGTAATACATGTTAGATGCATAGTGGAATGGTTAGCATAATGTGTTTTGATGATGTTTGTGTTAGATAGTTGTTTATACATGGTTGATAGCATAATTTAAATGGTTATATGGAATTCATCTTGCGTGATTTGTGTGTGTGACCATTAATACTTTTATAAATGTGATTTGCGTAATTAGAGTAAATTTGAGGTTATTGATTAATAGATTTATCATTAAGTCATTATAGTATTTAAGGTGCTAATTTAATTAGCAAATATATTGATTATTGAAATTAGAGATAAAATGAATAAAATATCATAATTAATATTTAGGAGGAAAAAAATTAAAAAATGAAGAAAATTTTTAAAATAAAGAGAAAATAGAAAGGTTTAAATTTAGGAAAAACAAAAAGAAAGATATTTATACAAAAATTTAAAAAATAAAAAGGAAAAATCTAAGAAGAGAAAAGCTACACCCTTTTTCATAAGAGGAGAATAGGAAAAGAGGAAAGGGAGAGGCACATTACAGAGGAGGAGGGTGTAAAAGAGCGTGGAAGTGGAAGAGACAAAGAAGCCAAAAGGAATGATAGCACAGATTGCCAAGTAGACAATGTATTTAAATTCTATATGATTATATGAACTGTATGAATAAACACATATATGTTTGCTGAATAATATAAATACATATATACCAAATATATACACATTGAACTATCCAATACACATTCATCCAATTAAAAATACAATGAATCAATATAAATTTTAGACAGTGATTTAGATGTGATATAATGCAACAGTTATAATAATGGTGATTCACATAGTAGTATATATATCTTATTATATATATTTACAATTACATTATTTTATAGGAGGCAATTCATATATATATATAGGGCAACTTATGCATGGTGTAATGCTAGAACAACGAACTAAATAGATTTGAAAGTTTATCGCTATATATTTTAATAATGTGATACCTTAATCTACTATCCTAGGTGACCTATGATGGTCAAATTTTTTCCTAAAGATAATAACCAGTAGAGCGACTCATATAAATTTAAGACTACATCTAAGATATATTTATGGACTATGACTCATAACCCCATGTGCAACAATTTATATATGTGAAAAACTATTTTTTTGTTGAATGGAAATAGTATTTATAGTAAATGCATAAGTAATTACCTGAATCGACCCGATTGTATATAAATATACACAGTGACTCCAAGACATGGATTGAACCTATACTTGGGAGAATGTAGGGATTAGGTATGTATATTCATATAATTTGTAGCTTTTATATGGTTCTTTAATAAAAACAAGCATAGTGATCTGTATTATTATTTAATAAATGCAAATGATGATATATATACAAAAGCAATTTTGTGGCGATATGCAATATTTATAAATATGAAGATTTGAACCCACGAATGGCGCAACTGATGGTTAACTGTAATATGAGTTTATAAAAAAACTACGATCTATTTATCATTCCAGATAATAAATATAGCATCTGAGTTTAACGATCTGATTGGTATTCAGTTATTCTGATCTTTAAAAGAATATATATATATATATATATATATATATATATATATATATATATATTTTTTGTATGATATGATATGATACATATTTCCATGTATTCGGTCTGTTAAAACATAGTTTAGCATATCTTTTTATTTGCATTAATTATCATGCATTAAGTGACTTATTACTATGCTTATCTAATATATATTAAAGGTTTTATATTATATGTAGCATTTTAACTATAACCTGAGTTTTAACTATTGACTCGTAGATCTATATGGAACAGGGTTGAACTTATTGAATGAATATAATCTATACTTATTTAGCCATATTGTGGATAAATAAATATCAAGGCATGACCCAAAATGGCAAGGTATAGAACTAATTAAATTAAAGAAGATGGTCTCATAAGTGTCTGCACTAACAATAATAAGCGGATCAGATAAAGATAATTGGTTAAGATTGGTGGATCACCCTATACAGGTATATGATGTGTGACGTTGATTATAATAGTGGATAACTATATGTTCATATAATAACGACTTATAAAGTAGCTTATGGAAATAGTTTTGATTCATTACACAAGCATATATGTAGTTATAAGCATGTAGATATCATAATATAGCCTCTCATAAAGCATGGGAAGCATATATAGCTCAAATGTATTCTTTTATTTTAAGCTTTATAATATGCATGTGATAACTTATCATATATAGCATGTGAAACAAAATACGTATTATGGATATATTACTATAATAAGCTTCGTATTAATGAATTAATTAATAGTATGCTTAAAAATAATATAGGTACATCTATGCCTATATTGCTTATACATTTACATAGGAACTTCATGTATTCACACACTTCAATCTTATACCGATCACACATTGCCTAATAGTGCTCCCTTCTTGGAGAACATATCATCTTCGTGATATATTATTTGATAGTTGTCTCCCATTGATTATGGAGTGACTACTAGAGGAATTGTCATTTTTCAAATAATTTAATGTTTTTTTGGTATCCATATGATGACTCTTCCAACACTGACAATGACATCTTTGCAATCATATATGTTGACATCTAGTGATGATTTGTCATTGCCCAAATATAAGAGAATGAATTTAGTGTATAAAAATAACTACTAGGTGAGGCTTGCTCATATTAGTGCTGCTACAACATAACATTTGAGAACAATGATGGCCCAAGAGATCTTTTTCATATTTCTAATCACATTCATCATCAAGAGAATGTAATTAGATCTCTAAATGGATCTAGAATTATATTACCTAGTGTTAGAGAATGTTGTAATAGATGGAAAAGCTCGTTGAAGCCTCAGGGCAACATTCATAATTTCAAAATAAGATCGTTTGACAGATGGCTCTTAAATATTGCAGAGAATATTCTGAAAACTCGTTTGTAAATAAATAAATAATATTTAATTGGATATAAATTTATAGTTGGCAATAAAATATAGGAGTAATTAATTCAAATGTTTAGTGCCCTACTACTTCCTATATCTCAAAAGTTTCTTACTAAATAATAGCTGCTACTTATTTTAAGGTGTAGATATTTTTTTCAGTTTTTAAAGTTTTGATGGTGCATGAGACCACTACAAGTAAAATTATAGAGACAATATCCCCAAACATAAGAAACCTACCTTGTTGTCTTCATGGATATTTTAATTTTAGATACTTATTTTCAGCAAATAATTGCTTAGTTTGGCTTGCCATGAAAACTCTTTGAATTATCCTTCTTGTTTTTCTTCCTTTATATACTTGCCCTCAATAGTTTTATATTATCAATTTTATTGAACATAATCACCTAGCATTTAGTTTAAAAAAGGGTAATGCCATCTCTCATTAGGTATCGTTTCTAAAGGCCCTAATCTATCATGTTGAATGGATGAATGAAATATTTTAATAACATCAATGAAACCAAACAACGCATGAAATCAAAAGTAGTAATAAGGGTGTTCCATGCGAAAGTCACTACTTAAAATCAAGGTTATATCATTAATTTTATGAAATATCCATTATTTTTTTGATGTTATATTTTCAACAGTAAATTTTGATTTTAATTTTTTTTGTTTTATCTAATCTAGCCTCTTTTAACAAGGCCATCAAATTGTCAACTTTCAAGTCACTGGTGTATTTTATTTAAATATCACTATATGTCAAGCACTCCATGATATGGTACCATTCTATTTTCACCAATCTCCAAGTACAACCCCAAAATACAAAATAATAATGCACAGTGAAGATGATGTAAGCTACTCTTTAGACGAGTCATCAATATTTACTTTACAATTCCACTAAAACGTGCCAACCTAGTACGCTACTCTTTAGGGAAGTGACGGGTTCAACATGACAACCATCTAGAACTAACCGTGGGTTTCCCAACTTCTGGAAACTTTATGTTCGAACCCCGAAACTTCTCTTCATTTTTCCAACGTGGAACTGCCAGCAAGGCAACACCATCCGATAATCTTCCACGTCAGCGTGGAATGTTCTTTACCTTCTCCAAAGGTCGACGCTTCTTAGAAAACCGTTGGCTACACAATATTTTTTTAAGTCAACACACGGGAATTTTAACGTTATCTTCTCGGTGAAAAACAGGTAAACGGGAAACTTGTCCATCAAGTAACGGGCTATGTCATTCCTTACATAACCCGCACACTATTGACAATTGAAGTGGTCATCAATACATTGCAAATTTGACAAATATTTAACGATAATTTCGCTCATGAGTTTGTCACCCTAAGAAGAAATGGCACGTGGTTAAGGTGGCTCGTGACGCTAACCAAAATAATTTAACTTGGAAAAACATGGTGAAGACTCCATTCAAAATAGGTTAACTTGGAATGTTCGCACTGGTCAATCCATTGTTCTAGAAACAACCATAACATTATATTTAAATTATAGAAATTATAAGAACAAATGTTTATTAAGTTTAGTCATTGTGTAATTCTTCTTTGTTTTGATGAGTTATTTGGTAAACTGCAATTTTAGAATAAGATCAAAGGATCAAATAAATTATTTCTCAAACTTTCGTTGATAATATGCAATGAAAGACTAATAACTATTTCATGTGGTGCGTCACTTGTAAAATGGAGATGGCCCATCTTCATCCTTGTTCCCAAACGATTCTTTAAAATATTA
The DNA here is from genome assembly GCA_037957365.1 of Torreya grandis. Lineage (NCBI taxonomy): Eukaryota > Viridiplantae > Streptophyta > Pinopsida > Cupressales > Taxaceae > Torreya > Torreya grandis. The sequence goes on from JARHVA010000872.1 coordinate 528,508, forward strand.
TACCCTACAATGAACATGTTGGAAAGTAACTCCTCATGGCATTCAAAACGTAGTGAGGGCAACTGATGACAATTCAAATAACCTAATGAGTTTTGGAGAAGGTAAAGTCTATGAACCTCTTCTACCTAATGAAATTGTGATTGTGATAGGAAAATGCCATGATATAATACTTATTTTATTTTTCCTTAGAGGAATCCCTTTTGAGCAAGAGTTTTACAAAATGGGAAAAGCTTAACTGGGAGAATACAGTCTGGCCCATTGAAGCCATCAGAGGCTTAAGAAAGGGATACATTTCCTACATGTTTCTTTGCCCTAACCATGCCCAAGTTGTTTGAAAATATGAGATTTGGGTCAATGCAGACAAAATTGTTGTTTATAAGCTTGGATATTTGAGTTCCACCTAGAGGGTCAATCTAGATCTAAATGCCCTATGTGGGTTGAGTTCCCCTTCTTAATCTTGTGTTTCGAGCATTTATTAAAGGGATTACAGGACATTGTGGTCACATGATTTGGTGCAATAAAAATAATGATAAATTTGTCAACTTATGTGTAGGGCTCGTGTTGAAATAAATCTCACTCGACCTCTCCCAAAAGTTGTAAAACTTTTTTGGACTTGGGTTTTAGGTTATGCACATTGTAAGCTTTCTCAACAACCCAAACACATGTTTTCATTGTAGAAAAGAAGGTCGTCTTATTAGGGATTGTCTTATAAAATGATAAATAACCCTAATGGTAATATTAAAAACCTTAAAATAAAAAACACAACCCCTACTATGAACTCTTTCCACATAAACTCTAATATTAACATGAAACCAAACAAGCCCACACTACCCCCACCATACTCCTCAATATTTAACTCCTTATGATGACTCTGACCAGATAACTTGTCAACAAATTCTAGGCCTTTTATCCCTCAATGGTTTTAAATATGTTGTCATGGTCAATCATCAATATCATTTAACAAATTCCACATGACTAGATAATGGTAAAGACAAATATTTAGACATTTTGTTGATGACTGAATGCACACTATTCATAAACAAAAAGAACCTAGCTCTTCATAAAACTCTCCTTTATCCTCTTCATCACTATAAACATGACTTCCTAGATCCTTTTGCTTTTAGATAGAAATGAGCTTCAACCTTTAACCGAGGAATCTCATCGGGTTTCAAGACATAGGCCAAGATCATTGGTTGGCTACATATGTAGTTCAGATAAAGGAGTGAATCATCTAGTTGCTTTGAATAACATATTTTTAGCTCTCACAGATGACAAAGACAACATTGCCTTGTCCCAATGAATTGCCAAGTCCTATCTTGGAATGTTAGGCATTTGTCCCTTTCAAAAAGAAGATTCAAAGTTAGATAAACTATCATTGATCACACCCCTGATATTATTCTTTTACATGAGTTTAAAATCGATGAAGTTAGACTCTCCTTTGCCTTGAAATGTATCTAAAAAAAGTTTCAGTTTTTAAAGCTTCCCATATAGATGGTGGGGTTGGTTCAATATTGGTCTTGCATCAAGTGGCTCCAGAACACTATAGCTGATAAAGGGGAGGAAAAATTACGTTAGTATGTTTGAGTCACGATGTTGCAAAATAAGCTCCTTGGTTTCTATTCTCTTTATGCTCCAAATGATAATATCTCTAGAATCAAACTATGCAATTGGATGGGGAACCACTTTTAGACGTAGATTAGATCACTGGTGGGGATTTTGACATGGTAGAATGAAAAATTGATCGATTTTAGGGAGACAATCATCACTTGTATTGATTTTAATTTCATGTGCGGATCTTATTCTAGAACACTTTAGGGATTTATGACCCCTTATTGAGAAAGTATTCAAGTCATCAGATTTATTGGTATTCCTAGTTCAATAATAGGGTAGGTTCAAAAAGAAGACTAAAAACACTTGATAATTTTTTTTAAGCCACAACTTATCCCTTACCACTTCACCTTAGGGAATTTTAGTTGCTCAAGACCTATCTACCACCCTTTTTGATCATACACTGATCAACCATTTTATTTCTAGTTTCATTTATAATCACTCAAATTATGGTCTCCCTTTTAAACTTAGTGTTCTCATTCTCAAGAACCCAATTTGTCATCACGATCTCTTTCCCATTTGGGGCTCAAAACCTAAACCTAACCATGGTGAAATCTGGATCGAATGGTGGTGTCTTATGCTTTCTAAATGCACTACCTTTATTTGACAGTTTGGTAGATTGATATCTAAACATAGGAAGATCAGATAACATGCATTTAGGAGACAATTTAATTATAAGAGGTCTACCTTGATGCTTAATTAAGAAAATTATAGTCTACAAAAAAGTATATCTTCTATTGAGACAAATCTTAGAGAATTTAAACTTTGTAAATAGAAAGTATTTAAATTTAGATCTCACCTAAACTGAATCAAGGAAGGAAATAATAGTTCTAAGTTATTATTTCAATTTCTCAAGAACAAACATAGAAGAAAGCATATTTTTACTCTTCAAGACTTAGAGGGAAAATTTTAATCCACTACTAATGATATCAAACACTCTCTAATCTCACATTATCAGACCATATTCCAAGATTCGGTGGTTGAAGATGTTATTCAGTTTGATCTCAATATATCAATTATAAACTACATCGCCCTTAAGGTGTCTCAAGATAAGCCAAGGGCTTGATCACCTCATCACTCCTAAATAACTTGAAAGAGATCTATTTCAATCACCAATTATAAAATTCCTGGGCTTGATGGGTTGCCCATGGAATTCTTCCAAGCCTTATGGCCAATCTCGCAACATTTTTTTTCAACTTTATTTGAAAGCTAAAAAATATGGATTGGTAAGAAAGGAAATCAATAATGGTATTATCAAACTAATACCGAAAGGAGATAATAAGGACTATGCTACTAGTTTGTGCCCTATCAATTTGCTTATCACCATTTATAAAATTATAACCAAGGCTATTGCTTCCAAGATAAAATCGATGGCTAAAGACATTGTTAGATCTTAACAAACAAGATTTTTGGGAAGAAGATTCATCCTTGAAAATCTTGTCCTAGCTTGGGAAATTGTTGATTGGGTCTTGTATTCTAGACAAGATGCCATTTTTATCAAACTTGATTTTGATAAGGCATGGGATAGGACCAAATGGTCAATCCTCAACTTATTTCATTGGGTTGGATTTGGAATGAGATTGATCAACCATATCAAACTTCATTTTGATGATGCCTCTGCTAGACTTGTTAATAAATCTATCACTGAATCATTTAATGTTTAAAGATCCATTTGACAAGGTTGTCCTCTAGCTCTCTTTATTTATGTCTCAATAACATATGCTCTTACATACATTTTTAAAATTTTCTGTTCTCATGGGAAAATAAAATGAATTGATCTACTGCATTAGAACTTTATTTTCAATTCTCACTTCATTGATGACAACATGTTATTTCTGAAAAATGATAAATTATAGGTTAATAGTGCTTTGGAAGTCTTGGATTTATATTGCATGGCTTCAGTGTATAAGTTTTGAATGCACAAAATTGAATTCATTCTCAATATAATAGAAAAACCTTCTAATTGGATTCTTTAATAATGAAAGTAACTGAGACATGGGGAATTCATGAGGTATTTGGGCATTCTCTTTGGCATTATAATTGCCCTTTCTCAGATGTGGAACTAGTTCCTTCACAAATTCAATAGAAAGAGTGACTACTAGGAGGTGAAGTTATTGTCATTGGCTGAGCATGTTCAAATCCTTAATAGCATTTTCTTAGCCACTCATGTGTACTAATCCTCTTGTTGGATGCCATCCAAACCTTGCTATCTTAAACTGATTCAAAAGGTGAGACACTTCTTTTGGGCTAACTAGGATGATCAAAATGGTAGGGTTGTGATCATTTGGACTCTTTGCACACAACCTAAACATAAGGGTGGGTTGGGTATCATTGATCCTTACACCTAAGGAAAATGTCTTGTCTTTACGTAGATAGTTATAGCTCTTTTGGCCAACAAACCTTGGATAACCCTCCTTAGGCATAGAAATCATCAAAGGAAAATGGAAGCATATCAATTTATAGTATAAATTCTTAAATGACAAATTCTTCAAAATGAAAGGTTCTCCTAGTGATTAGTATCTGGAAAGCTTTGTAAGAAATTTTTCAGTTGCTTTGTTAGAAAGACTCCTCTCTTAGACATGGGCCAAGCTTTTTCCAACTCCTCGATTTTGTGGAACCATTTGATAAAACTGAAAATGGGTGGGATTTCTCCTTGTCCATCCAAATGTAGACACCTATAAATAATTTTGTGATATTATTTAATTTAATTTTATAATTAATTTAACACATTTATTATGTTGGGCTAATTTGGTTTAAATTGAACAATATGAATCCTCTTGTTAACTTCCAACTTGCTAAATTTATTTATGGTGTATCTTGTACCTTATTTGTGCACTCTCTATCTTATCCTTATCTCAGCGTGTGCTTTAGACCCCTTATGTGGCCCCTTTTAGTTAATATACTCATAACCTCCTCTTTCTTCCATTTTAGGTTCTTGATGTTGAATTATAATTCGTGCAAGTGTTAATAATATTTTAATTTGAATTTAAATATCATATATAAGTACACAAGCATTATAGTTCTTTAAGACAATAATTCACAAAAATCTTATGAGCACTTAATATTCTTTTGGATTGTTACTTTTTATTTACTTATTTTAGATTTAATTTAATTTTTTAATTATTTTGGGTGTGCTATTGTGGTCTCTTATCTTTTTCTTGAAATTATATCTTTTATAATTCTATAAGTCAAGCTTGACTTTTAGTAGATATTAATATATATAAATTAGAGCATTCATTAATATTAAAGTTATTATTTCTTGTAAACAAATTTTGGTATGTTATCTAGATGTTTGCATGTCACTAAAATAATATATATTTATGTATATATTTTTTCAAATAATTTTCCACTACTTAAAAATCTGAAAAATATTTATCATTCATTTTTTCCAAATTATTTTTCACTAAAAAAAAATATCTATTATTTATCTGTTTTATTATAAATCTTTAAAACTCACTTTGATTTCCTTAATTTTTAATAGTTACACCCATTGAAAAGCGAGGAGGAGAAGATCATCTATTTGGAAGTACATATTTAGTCAACATAACATGATGAAAAAATAAATACTAAAACAATACATAAGGTTAGTTTTACCCTAAAATATATTTAATTAAACCATAACACTCGATTTTCATATAACAAGATGTGGTCCACCTTAAATATAAAATAAAAGATATATTATGGAGCGAGCATTGCGAGTTGTAATTAGGGTTACACTCAACAAATCTAATTTGTACGCACGGGCAAATATTTAGATGGCTACTTTTCATCATATTATTAGAGAGATTATTGGTTATCACATCTTAATCACGATAACAATCTTTTAGGACTTGACTTAATCTAAATATAAAAATATGCTAACAAACTAGACAATAACGTTTTAATATTTTATTTTTATATTTTGATTGAGTAGTTTTTTTGGGTTTAACTTTAAAGATTAAAGGATTTTTATTTTCTAAATAAATGAAAATCATTCGATCTCATCTTTTATAGTATAGATCTTTGCATTTAGCAATAATTAATTTTTAGTAATTTTTTTATGAATAAAATTTTATTAATAATTTAATGATTTTTTGATTTGATTTTTTTAATTGAAAAGCATATATTTATTGGTAAAAAATTATAGTAGAATATTAGTTATATAGAAAAGATCGGTGGAGAAGTCACACCCCATATACCAAGTTATATTGGGTGAAATAGATTAAAAGGTTAACGAGAGAAAAATCAAAAGATAAAAATCGAGAATAGCTAAATCTCGTATCCACAATATAGCTTTTTTTCTCCTTTTTCTTTTGAACCTCAGTCCAACACTCTGGATGACTAAGATCCATCGGACTAGTAATAACTATCAGGTGCTCATGATTATATTGCGGATCAAACACGTGTTGGTCCTTGTGAGAGTCCAAAGTTTCAGATTCATGTGATCTCTTGATACCGCTCCCTATAACATTATCTGCAAATGTCATTTGGCAAGAAAATTATGAACCTTCTTTCTTCCATGTGCCATCTTTAAATTATTTTGTGATTTTGGTTAGAAAAGTGTGCTCATACGATTGCCAGCGTTTAGGATGAGATCAATCCTTTTTCCTTTTTGGCTTCTTGCATGCGGGCAAACCCCCTAGAGATGCCCAGTTTGGTGGCAGAGACGATATCTAAAAGCAATGTTTTCATAATCCAACATCTGGAGCCAATGGGAATTATCATGTTTTAGTTAGATTTGATCCAGAAGATCTTTGCTAAGGTCAACCTCCACACAAATATGGGTATAGGTAAACAACCCTTGCATAAGCTGTTTAGAATCCATTTTGATTAATTTTCTAAGCATATTACTAATAACTTCACCAATTGAAGGGTAACAAAGAGGGAGATTTGGAAGTCGAACCCAAATTAGTATTTTAGACACCACCATTGTCAAGGAGTCAAAATCAAAAAATCACAGGGTAACAAAGAGCCCAACTTTTCCCCAAAACCACAATCCTTCTTTAAAAACTTTATGATAATCCTTAAGCTCTATAAACTAGACTATGAAAAACTCTTTAGAACATAAATGAATCATATAGTCTTTGGCCTAGGTAACATCAACCCCTTGATATAAATTTTTTGACCGAGATTAGAATCTGTTGAACCTTCACATAACAACAAAATCTTTAAAAGAAGAAATTAATCCAATTAATTCCGAAAGAACAATCTCTACTACTAAAATAACATTTGATTTTTTCACAATATATAAACTGGAGAAGATAACAAGTGAGATTGGAACTAAAAGGGCCGTAAGGCAAACATCATCTCCATAAAAAAACCAGACCCTTATTTTATACTTGAATACTTGAGAGGAGAGAATCTTGATTGATTACCGATATCTTTAAATATATGATACATGTTACTTACATCATTGTTCAAATAAATATGGAAGTGTTTACCACTGGGAATGTTTACCACGACATTCTTATGGTGTGGTGGTCTAGCTCAATAGGCCATCAATATTATAGCTCAATTCTTTAATTTGAAGACAACCAAAATAAATAAATAAATAAATTATCTAACCTTCCCTAATTAAGAGTATATGTTGAATATGTTTGTTTATGTTTTTTTAATTTAGAAGTTAAAAACTTTATAAGATTTTTTTTTAAAAATTAAGAATAAATGTAAATATGTTTCTTGAATTTTTTAAATCTAGAAGTTGAAGACCTTATGTTTGAATAATTGTCATATAAGAAAATTTTTAAATAAAAAGTAAATATTTTTATTAGAGTTATGAATCAATTTGGTTATAAATGAGAGTCCAGATTTAAAAAAAAATAAAAATAATTATTTTTAAGTTATATACGATTACAACAAATCCCATAAATATACTAATAAATATTGATTACATCATAAAATTTCATAATTAATTTTATTTGTCTATATAAATTTAAACATATATAATATTAAATACAACCAAATCATTTTACCAATTCACTTGCATCTCTTTAACATTATTATATAAAAATTATATATATAAATAAAATTAAGTCTTATTCCCTAAAATATATGCTACCATGATTCCCACGTCCAAATGATAAGGACATATTTTGTCCATAGAGGGAATGATTCTACACAAAGCAAAGGAAATCGTTGAATGATTATCATATATTGTTTACATCCCCTTTTTGTTTTTATAAAAATAAATACAAGTTAATGAAATTTGATTGGCCCTCATCTCTCATCTTCAATATCTTATGAAACAAGAAGTTTGTTGTCCTCTCACTTAAGGATTTATATATTGTAGTTAGAATTTAGTTTATGTTTGTTAGACATTGGTTGGGTTTTTAATTTTTTAAGGTTTCCATTAATTTATTTGGCAATTAAATAATATTGTTGGATCTACATTTAGATTACAAAGAGATTAACTAGAAGCATAAAGTTATTTCTTGATAGAGATTGATGGTACATTATATGGGCAACTTAAATGGTTGGGAATTAAACTGTAACATATATAATCTAAAGTTAAATTGTAATATAAATTATTTAATTATTTTTATTAAGTAATATAATATATAATTATAATTTTTAAATAATTAATCTAATTTTAAAAATGGATGTTTACATAAAATTTTAGGATTTATTTTTTTAATATTGTTAGTTTACATGTTGATTTAATATTCTTATTTTAAAGTTATAATTCTAATCTTTTTGGAAAACAAACTTTCTTTTATCTTTTTTTTTTAATAGTTATAATATCTGAAACTTAAGGAAAATAAATAAATTTTGGCAGTCTATGTTAAATTGGTAATATTATAACTACCTTGCTATTTGTCAAGTCTCAAAGTAAGAGAAACCAATGTATAAAAATATATTGAAAATAGTAGTTTGCATAAATGTAAATCACTTTAGTGACATACAAACCTTAGGTCGTGTATTAAAAGTGCTCCATAAAAAATACTAGTTTTAACAATAATGATTGTTTTAATAATTGATTGATCTCTTCTAGAATGCATGGGAGTGCCTAATAGACTCTCTATGAATAATCGATGGATACTGCATATATAATGAACTACAATGCTTGTATACTTATAAGTGATATTTGAATTTAAATTGAATATTATAAACACTCATATTAACTTCCAATAACTAAAACCCAAAAAGGTGGAAATATAGGAACACATGTACTTGAAAACACAATGTAAAATACGGATAAGAAGGGGTGCATAAGATAAGATATAAGATCTATACAAGAGGTGCGTGGGGGAGATGGAAATTTATTAAGGTTAAAATCAACGAGATGACTCATACTACTAAATTTAAACTAAAGTAGCCAATATTAATAAACATGTTAAATTCACTATAAAATAATATTAAAAAATCTATAAGGACAGTTTTAAGTGTACATTTTCCTCCACTTTGATGTGTGGATTTGTGTGTACGCGTGTACATGTGTGTATATATGTGCATATATTTATCAAAGTAAAATAAAAAAATAATAAGAATATAAAATCTTGTACACTTGAATTTATGAATTAGAATTCAATGAATTGAGTAAATTGCAAGAACATTCTTTTTTTTATATACACATGGGTCACTACCAAATAATAAAAACTAATAAATTATGAAGTATCCAAACTGAATTACCTTATTCAATGAAGAATATGTGAAATACTAGGCATCGCTGAATATCTCCAAATATTTATAATTTATTGAACAACATTATGAGTACCATATTTAGTAATATTTTAAATAAAAGCTAATCAAATTTTGAGTAACCTCTTTACAAGATTTTTTTAGGCAATCTTACATAAGCCATACTTCTTAATCTCCTTGAGGTGATCCAACCATAAGGAAGATTTTCCTTCCAATTGATGTAGGTGAATACTTTTATTTATGTGAATCCAAGAACATATGATTTGGCAAGATTTCTAAAATATATATATTCAATAGTAGGCTTCCAATATATATGTAATAGTAGGCTTCCTGATCGCTTGAGTGTTTAATTGTTAATCTAGTGTTGTTGGAAATAACCCACACTTGCAATAAAATAAGGCCACACTTTTGCTGAAAGAAAATCTCACTTTCTAAAATATAATCACACATGATAAAAGTAAATTACAGGAAACAAATTATTAACCTATCAATTAATTGGAAGCTTCCCACACAAAACTGAATCGAAGCATGCATAACAAAATTCAATTGCTTCTTAAGGCTAAAAATTAAATCAAACAATAAACAATATATGAATCACATAACTATGAAATCAACTTGTAACAAAGAAATACACACAAATAATTAAATATAGTCTAATTCTTCACTACAAATCCTCATGATTTGGCATTGCTTTGGTTGGATTGGAGCTTGAATTCCCTCCTTAAACTAAGATAAGATTACTTCAAATCACTTGTTATTAATGATAGACTAATTCATAATAATATATAGGAATTGCGATGAGTTTGATTACATTTTTTCTTGGAATGAAAGGTAATTGATTATACCCTGAATTATAATTTTAACTCTTCATTATTGCTTTTTATAGTTTGCAGATTATCTATTAAATAGATAAGGAAAACAATTGTTTAGTTATTGTAAGATCTAATGGTTACAAAAATATATTTTTAGAAATAATCATATTAGAATAAATTATAACAATAGGCTATAGTTGGGAAAAGTAACTAGAACCTAATCAAGATATTTATCATGCAAGTCACGGTCTAATAAAATGATTGAGATGCAAATAAGAACTTTGGAAATATTTCACAACTAGCAACTCATTTTTTCCTTTATTTACATGCAATAAAAAAACCGCTTTGTTCAATTTAGGCATGTCTAATTATAATATATAGCAACTTCATTAACCACATTTAGCTAGGGAGTGAATGGTTACAACCATGGTTATGGCCTAGAACATCTAGTGGCTATGGGTTAGTAATGAACTCATAGTAAAGTGAGGTATAACCAATAGGTGGATACGAGCATATTATCCTCAATAATTGTGGGTATGAAACATATTGCAATTAGGGTTATGAATAATTTGCATTCTTTATTAACCATTAGAAATAAAAAATTAACAAAACCATAAATTATACTATTTTACCTATGAATCATAACCTTTAAACCATAATCATATATATATATATATATATATATATATATATATATATATATATATATATATATATATATATATATGGAATGCATATATATGTTGTGATACAATGAACAAAACATAAATATAATATTATGGGGAGTTTATGAAATAATAATATAATAAGAGGTTCAAAGGTAATTAGATAGTCGGATGAGTGCCATTTTTAAGCCTCATCAATAACATTCCAATTTGGGCCTTGGTGTTAGTACTTGTATTAATCAATCTAAAATACTTGTCCAATAAAATAAGCTTCAGTTGTATCACTTCCAAATTTTACATTAAACTTAGTTCTTTGCATATTATTCAATGCCTCTAGCAGAGGATCTATTCAGTGATTTATGTGTCGATAATTAGACACAAGGATACTAGATAATTTTCAAGAATTAAGAATATAATATGAGTCCTCAACATCCTTCATTCTTATATTCATAGGAATTATTCCTTTCTCATCCTTGTTACCTACTTCTTCTGTGTTCAATCCAACACGATAATTCTAATCCTACTCCTTTTATTTCACCAAATTATTAATTTGCTATCCTAGGTCAAAATGTGAGGCCACAATGCATTCATTATTGCCTATAGGTCCTTGAGAATATGACTATTTTAAATTGAATTTCCATCCTTAAACACTCTACTACTCTCTGCACCACCTTGACTAAAGTTACTCCTCCTACTTCTCACAAGTCTTTCCATATGTGATCTAGTAAGAGGCATAAGTAAGTTAATTCAAGATCAATTTATAATGATTTAATGGCTACCAATCCAAATATCCCTGGATTTTGAACCTATGCTCTAATACAAATGTAAGATTCACCAAATGGTGTTTTTTTTTTAATTCTTGACCAATATAACACAACATTCATTTTATTTAAGATATGAAATATATGATTAGAAAAATATAAGTATATAAAGATGCATGCCAATAAATATTTAGCATGTGTTCCATTATAATGACTGGTAATTTATATAAATATTATAGTGGCAATTTAATTACAATTCAAAATGGACAAAATTTATGTTATAATTGATCAAGTGTATTTCAAATTTAATACCATCAATAGTATAAAGTACATTTTTGAGCTCAAATGTCATTTGAATCATGCATTTGCATCAAAAATAATGTTTGATTATATCATTGTCTAAAGGAATAGGAGGGGAAAATATGAACACAATGAACATGGACTAGCCTATCCACCCCAAGGAATACGATAATAGTTTAGAACAAGTGCTCAGGAAAAGTGTTGTACCATGACAAACTAGTATGAAAATATAACTAACATACTACCATAAATGAAACTAAAATAAACATTATATAAAACATCCTAAAGCTTAGTAAAATTCACCATATTAGTCTTAAAACCAACCATCCAACATAATACCTTACACACCCATATGAGTAAGAATAAAAAAATATAATCCATCATGCTTAAGGTATACAATCATGAAAGTACATTTATCATAATGGTAATAGAACCATACTAGATGAAGTATATCATATGCTCAAAGTAAATCTCTCATGTTAAGGTATCATCATCAACATAAAAGTACAACAGATAGAACTCAAACACATGACATCACACTAGCTAAAGTATCCTATGTAATGTGATTTGTATTGTAGATTGAATTTACCCATCACACCAAGTATCTTATATCAGACCAAGATGGATGTCACTTTAACATGTAGGGACCTATACAATTTAAGTATCTTATGAAAATATAGAAAAATTTAATGTGCAACATGCATATGTTGCAAGTTGTAGTAAATGATCAGTATTGTAATACAATACTTATTTTAGTGTAATACTATATAAATCTGAATATTTTCGTCAATAGGTACATACATATAAATATATTAAATAAAATTAATATGAAACTAATACTCACATATCAAGGTAACTATAAACTATGTAACATCATAATTATTTCATTTAGTCCCATCCAAAAACACAACCACCATGCAAGAGGGGAAGGTACTCACCTCTTAGCCTTATGACATTATTAGGATTCTAATACCCTCATCAACCCCTGAGCCCAAGAGGTGACCCCCACACATTTAACACAACCATGGATTTTATTAAAGATATGTAAGTAAACTATGGCTTCAAATAGACCAAACATCATAGAGCCCTAGCAAGCACAAGTCATATTTACCTTTGGAAAGTGGGCAAAAATGCAATAAAAAGTAAGAATACATCTACTATATAACCCATAGGGCCCCAAGATTCACCCTCAAGTCCATTATTTATCTAGAATGATCTCCATTCATGCAATTTAGGAAGGGGAACCAACAAGGCCCCAAGCTCCTCCTTCAATAAAATAACAAGGAAGCTAACAAAAAACCCTCAAGGTCCTAAGTTTCTCTTCTATGATTAATTATTTATATGCCCTTTCTCAAGTACAAACATATATTCTATACCCCAAAAAACAAGAACCACATAATTTCACACAAACAACATACTTCCTAAAGGGCCAAGCACGCACCCTTAATCCTACAGTTATGAATTTTTCTTCAACTTATTGTCCTCTTCCCCCAAGCTCTATAATTTTTTGTTAATCTTCCCAATAATCTATTGCAACTCAGAATAACGAGGACTTTTGTAAGTTTCTTGCTACTTATGAGAGAGAAGAGGTTAATATTTTTCACAACTTCTCCAAAAATGACAAGTGTCCACAATTTTTCCTCCCTTTAAGATTTGCTTGGAAAATGAAAATTATCAATTTGTGTATTTTAGAAATTATCCCATTGACTCAATTACCCATGAGACCTATTTTTGGGCCAACAAAATACAAAAACCACTTTTTCAATATTTTGAATTTGGTTCTATTTATAAATTTGAAAATTGACATGGAAATGGGTTCCCTCTTGGTATTATTTGTCTAGGGATCATTTATAAATGAATATTTGAACTAAGGTATCCACACACAACAATTATAAAGGTTAATGAAGGGCATCCAAAGGATACATATGAACATAATACTACTCAAATACACACACAAAAGTCAAGACACACATGTAATCAAGGTATTTATGATAGGTCATTATGGGTTGTGTAAGATGGGTAAGTGGTCACCTCTTATCCTTCCCTTTCTTGCCATAATTATGTCTGTCAGTTTCAAACTTGATTCACCTATTAAAATGTTAATATAATAACAATAATAAAATAAACATAATATCATCATCACATTTTAAAACATGTTCCCAAGATTTCCTAAACCTTGTCACTAGCACACCAATCACTCATAAATCACATGTGTCCACACACACATTGTCGGTTTGTTGATGTGGGTTTTATACACACACCAAAAATTTATTACGAGTTTACTCTAACATTTTAAGATTAGTGAACATGATCAATCCAAGGCACGAGTTGTAGGGTCTTCAATTTTATAACAACCTATTGGTGGAATAGTGGTTGAGCGATACATATTATTTACCACTGATGAAATAGCTATGGGTGAACCTAGATATAATTTGAGTGGGTGGAAGGATGATGATTCTAACTAAGGTGGATAGGATTTTAAAATAAACTTCAAAAGAGGAAAGATTACGGTAGAAAAGGAAGCTTTTGGAAAATCCAAGGATAAAGCCTTTCAAGACTAGTGTTTGAACTCAAGTAGTACAATGAATATAGACCAATACTTGTTACAAACTGATGTAGCACAAAAAAATCAAATACAAGGAATATTGAAAAGAAACAAGAAAACAATATACTTAAACATGTATAAATCAAAGGTTGCCTAATTTCCAGATTGTTGTTACACATCTACAAGAGGATTATGATAAGCATGTAAAAGATATTCAAATAAGCTATAGCTAAAAATGAAATATTGTATTTAAAATAGATAATTCATACACAATTTAAGAACTAATATACCAAAATTTGGAATGTACCAAGTAATCTAAAAAATTGGAGAAGAACGATGATTTGCACAATAAGACCAAGTCAAGCAGAACTTCTTTGAATTTCCTATTAATCTCAATATCCAAAATTCTCCTCCCTTTGTGACTAAGAGGTTACATGTATTTATCATCTTGGGATGGGGAAGGCCTCATCTCTTCAATCTTCACCTAATATTATAAGTCCAAAAATAGAACCTCTAGTTCAAAAATCATGCAAGGATCCATGTTACAATGATAACACTCAAAATAGATTTGCCAACTAAAAATAAATTATACATGTACATTAATAGATAGGGAACTAAAGTCACACTTTGATGATAACCATGAAAATACATAATCATTCCAAAAATGGAGTACTGATGTAATTTCATTTCTTGGATTAATCGATGAAGATAGTACAGTTGTAAATATGATGTAGATTAAGAGCTTTGTGAAGCTAGGGGGACACTAACTGCTAGTTGTGCATGTTGTATACCTAGAAGCTACCTCTTTAGCCTTTAAAACTTCACCTAGTGCATAATTTGTATCAAATTATGTATCTATGAATTTAAAATTCAATAATTTAGGCTTTCAAATTTTTACTGCCTCAGCCATTAACCTTTCTTGATCTACCTCTGAGCTCTTGAACTTAGCTACTAAAGCCTCGAATCTTGACACTCTATCTTTGGAAAAACTAACAAAATATATCTCTTCTTCATTTTTTATTATATAAATTACCTTCCACTTATTATTTAAAATATTCAATATATGAGTGGAGAAGGTTATCAAAATTGGGTTGATTCACCAACTCCCTTGTTTGGGTGATCACCCTAGTTACTTGCATGTCTCCCAAAATTTGTAGTACTTCCATTTCATGATTGATAAAAAGACTCATCAACTTATTCATTTATATATGCCAATTGAGGGAGGTATCCCTTTTGGCAATCACATAATTTAGGCACCAATAAGCATTCATGTTGGTCATCAAATTAAGCTGATCAAAAGCATTAATTCTAGAACATTGGAAGAGGAAGTTCAATCTTATTTATTCATCCTTCATCTTGTTCCATAATGTGATAATATCTATTTTATTGACCTAACTGGCTATTCTGGTTACTCTAATATTGAAAAAAATATTATACAATTTTGTAGCTACAATTTGTACCTCAATAATCACCTCTTGAGGAGCCTATATGTTGGGGATCAACCAACAAACTTGATTACAATTATGAAAGCAACTAAACACAGAATTATACCAGAATGATAAGTAACTAGAATCAGAAATAGCAAAGAATAAGAGATACAAAAAACCACCCTGAAAACTTGTATTAAACTCTTTACAGAAGGAATACGATTGAAGAAACTTCTTTTCTTCCACACCTCTCTCAGATGTACAGATCTCTTACCAGATCTCTTTCCCTCAAGAGTTCTCTCTCTCAATTACAATCAACTCCAACAACCTAGATTGATACACATATACAATTGTACTGTCCAATTCTACTGTATTGTCCTCTACTTGTACAATAAGCTATGAAGATCTAATCCTATATATAATATTAGGAAACATGAGCATACAATAACAGCCATTAGATGAACCTCTTAATCAAGGGTTTAAAACAATCCTACTTAAAATAGAGATGCAGACTTAAGACTATCACTTAATCCTATCATGCAAACATTTTGTTCTGTCCATGGAAATAACATTCTAGACGCACAGGTGATCGACATCAGTCCCTACCTATCTACACTTGACCAATGTCAGCCAACCCATGACTGACGCCGACATCTCCCAATTGACTCCTGACCGACGTCGGTCGCTCTTGACCGATGCCGGTGATTGTGTAACTCCTGCAACTTTTGCACTCACTCATTTGGTGAAGCTTTTAGCTCCACACCTTAACAATCTCCCACTTGGAGATAAATAGCTACACCAGTACCTGTACAACAACATCTTCTAGCTTCTCCATCTTCAAACTCAATCTTGAAGACCAACAAAAGTTGAATGAAGATTCAACTTCTCCTTTGTAACTGGCTTGGTTAACATATTAGAAGGATTCTTATCTGTATGGATCTTTTCTAGCTTCAACTCACCATCCTCCAATACCTATCTTATGAAGTGGTACCTAAGCTGTATATGCTTGGTTCTTGAATGAAAGGCAGAATTCTTAGCCAAATGAATTGCACTCTGACTGTCACTATATAATCTGCAACTCTCTTGCTCCTTTCCTAGCTCTTCCATGAATCGTGTCATCCATATCATCTCTTTGCTAGCCTCTGTGGCTGCAATGTATTTTGCCTCTGTAGTAGACAAGGCAACAACCTTCTGCAACTTTGATATCCAGCTAACCGTCGTTCCACCAACAGTAAAAACATATCCTGTGGTGCTTCTCCTGCCATCCAAATCACCTGCCATATTGAATCTACATAACCATGTAGAGAAGTATTTGAACCACCATAGCACAAATGCCTACTGCTGGTCCCTCTCAAATATATGAGGATCCACTAAACTGCTTTCCAGTGTTCTTTCCCTGGATTGACCATATACTTACTAACAACTCCCACTGCTTGGGCAATATCTGGTCTAGTACATACCATTACATACATTAAACTCCCAACTGCGAAAGCATATGGAACTCTACTCATGTACTCTACCTCATCATGTGAATTAGGACATTGTTCTTTACTCAATTTAAAATGTCCAGCCATAGGTGTGCTTACCAGTTTTGCATCCTGCATATTGAACCGTTTCAACACCTTGTTCACATAATCCTCTTGAGACAAAATCAACCTATGATTTTTCTTGTCTCTCTTTATACTCATGCCAAGGATTTTCTTTGCTGCTCCCAAATCCTTCATGGCAAATGTGTGAGCTAATTTCACCTTAAGCTCAGAGATATCCTACATGTGTGATCCTGCAACCAGCATATCATCTACATACAACAACAAAATAATATATCTACCATTATCCAATCTCTTAAAATACACACAATGGTCAGATTGACATCTACTATAGCCATGCTCAGTCATAAACCTATCAAATCTCAAATACCATTGCCTAGGAGCTTGCTTGAGACCATACAAGCTTTTCTTTAATCTGCATACTAGTTTCTCCTTACCTTTGACCTCAAATCCTTCTGGCTGATCCATATATATTTCTTCATCCAAATCTCCATGAAGAAACGCTGTCTTTGTTAGGTTGTGGAGCTAAAAGCTTCAACCCTTTGCAAACTGTGGAACAATGGTTGCTGAGATCCAAGAGAACCGGCGTCGACAGCAGGACCGACGTCAGCAGAGACCAATGCAGAAGGCCATCGACGACGGCAGGAAGTCGGCCGACGTCGGCAGAACCAGACAAGCAGGGATCGACGTCGATCGCCTGTGTGTTCCAGAGCTGCTCATTTCACGGACAGTTAGTTAAGTGAACGAAGAGTTTGCATGTTGAGACTAGTTAGAGTCTTGGGCTGCGAGGACAATTGTCTAAATTAAGAGTCTAAGTTAGTGTTTGAGTTAGGGATCTATTTATAGACCCATTGGCATGTATTGTTAATGTATGAGATAGAAAGGAAGAGTTCCTTCTAGTTGTAAGATCTGTGAGTTGCAGGTTGTTGCAAGCTCATTGGGGATCTACATGTAAGTTTGGTCTTTGAATTACAGGTTGCAGGTTCATGAGAGATCAGCTTGAAGTGCTATAGAGTGCTTGATGTACCGACAGGGTTATTACTGACTGGTTGGTGAGGTGAACACCAATTCTGTGTGTGAGTTGGTTGTTGGGACTGTTTTTTGTGTAGGAGAGTGTGTGTGAGAATAATTACTGTACACTTGAGGTGTGGTGATCCTCTGTAAGGTGAAAGAGTGTGGCGGCTCTTTGATGTATTCTTTTCTGTATAGTGTTAATACAAGATAGTGTATTGTCTCTCATATTCTGTGCTATTGGTGAATTCTAGTTACTTGTGTTTCTGGTTATTTCCGCATATTCAATTGCTTATATTTGGTAATCATACTGTGCTCTTTCTGAGGAGCAAGATCCTAACAGGTGGAATTAGAACAGGTGTGTTTGTTCTTGGATTTACCTCCACCTTACCCAACAAGTGGTATCAGAGCCTTGGTTGTAGGTTCAAAAGCTGATACCAACAAGTGGTATCAGAGCTTTTGGTTGGGATACTAACAGATTGGTGTAGATCTGGGTAGTGTGTTTTGATTACAGGTTACTCACAGGGTTTCTGTTTGAGTGGGAGTTGAGCAATGGCAGAAAATAGTCAACTACGAATAGAAAAGTTTAATGGCAAGAACTACCAATTATGGAGGATGCAGATTGAGGACTATCTGTATCAGAAAGATTTGTACTTACCGTTGGGTGGGGTTGCTAGCAAACCCGTGGATATGAAAGATGAAGAATGGGAGGTTCTTGATCGGAAGGCTCTGGGATCTGTTAGATTGAGTCTTGAATCATCTGTGATTTCCAGCTTATCACAGTGTAAGACAACGATGGACTTGATGAAATCTTTGGCAAATTTGTATGAAAAACCCTCGGCTTCTAATAAGGTATTTCTTATGAAGCGTTTATTTAATTTGCAAATGTTGGAAGGTGGATCTGTTCATAGCCATCTTAGTGATTTCCATGGTTTGGTAAACCAGTTAAGTTCCGTCAATATTGTATTTGATGATGAAATTAGAGCTCTCTTAATCTTGTGTTCATTACCTGAAAGTTGGGAAGGTTTGGTAATGGCAGTTTCTAATACTGTGTCTCCTTCAAAAGTCTTAAAAGTGGATGATGTTGTGAGTGTGATCTTGAATGAAGAGATACGCAGGAAAAGCACAAGTGAATCATCTGGAGATGCCTTGAGTGTTGAAGGAAGAGGAAGGCCAAGAGAGAAGATAGAGTGTGGGAGATCAAGGTCGAAGATGGGCAAGAGATCCAAGTCCAGGTATGGCAGAATAACCTGCTGGAAATGTGGAAAGCAAGGGCACTTAAAGAGAGATTGCAGATCGGGTACAGATCAGCATGAAGAACATGGAGAAGAAGCAGATGTTGCAGGTTACGTTGCACAGGATGCTCTGGTATGTTCTTTGGATAAAGTAGAATCTTGGGTATTAGATTCTGGTGCCTCTTTTCATGCATCCCCACATAGGGAATTTTTTCATGAGTATGTCCAGGGAGATTTTGGAGAAATTTGTGTAGGGGATGGTAAGCCTTGTCAGATTGTTGGCAAAGGCAAAGTGAAGCTGAAACTGCAGACAGGTAACACATGGGTGTTAAAGGAGGTCATGCACGTCCCAGTTCTGAAGCGGAATCTGATTTCTATTAGAAGTTTGGGTGAAGAGGGTTGCACAGTAACTCTCACAGCGGACTCTTGGAAGGTTACCAAGGGTACACTTGTTGTAGCTAGAGGTAAGAAAGTAGGTACGCTTTATCTATCTACTTGTTTTACTGATTCTCTTTTTGGGTTATCTACTTTAGCTGTAGATTCAGAGATGTGGCTTAATAGGCTTGGTCACATAGATAAGAAGGAGATGCTAGTTCTTGAGTCAAAGAGTATGCTTTCAGATTTGGAAGGCATGGATCATGGTTTCTGTATGCAGAAGAAGAAGGTGAGGTTTCTTGAGGAATCCGATGTTAGTGACAAGAACATAAAAGCCTTGGTTTTCAAGGAGAAAGTGACAGACAGAGTTCAGCACAAGGTGTAAAGGAATTCTGAGCAGAGCAAGGGTGATTTGGACAAGGGTTTGATCCAAAAGGAGCTCGCAGGAAAAAGTTAGGTCTCACAAGAAAAATACAGAGACCGACGTCGGCAGGAAAATCAGCGTCGGCGTCCAGACAGGGATCGACGTCGGCTATGTGCAGCCCGACGTCGGTGACTCGAGGTAGAGAGAGACCGGCGTCGGCCAGGGGAAACTGACGTCGGCAGGGAGGCAGTCGCAGGGAACCGACATCGGTCGACTGTAGACTGAGATGTGACCGACATCGGTCATTGAGACGAATTTTGGGTGGACAGCAAGCTGTCATGGAGTCTCAAGCGCCCATATGGAGGACTGAAGGTGTAAGTAAGTTCTTAAATTCGTCATTTTCCTTCTTTACACTACTTGTTGCTCACTTATGGCATAGGACCAGGAAGTTATTGAAGAAGCAGAACAGGTAGATCCAGGAAACAGTGGGAGCTAGGCATGAATGAGGATGTGATTCCTTGGAGGAGAACCAAACAGGTGTTTTGGGTAGTGTTGCCAGCTGGAAGTAAGCACTGAGAGACGAATGGATGCTAAGAATAAAGAAGAGCAGAAATGGATACGTGAGATGGAAGATCAGGGTATTTGATCTTGTATTAGCTGCAGGGCAATGGAGGTTTGTTCATTGTGTTTCTCTTTACCAGGTTGGATAGTATTAGCTACACTATCCTATTTTCTGTATGATGTGCTTGTTGCAGGGTTACATATACAGGTATTGCTGAACTAAAGGTAAAGCTAGTTCAGGTGGATGTCATGGAGAATCTGGAGCAGCAAGATTCTTTGGCATGAGTGTGTTCTAGAGACATGGAAGGTCATGTGTTGACTTTTTTCAGGATGATTGTGTGAAACCGGTTAGCACGCCGATGGTTGGACAGTTCTATGAACAGGTGTCTTGATTCACATAATGAGGTTGAGTGCATGGTATGTACTAAACCTGAGTTTTCCCAAGCAGTGGGAGTTGTCACAAGTTAGGAGCCAATCCGGGAGAGAACCATTAGAGGGCAGTTCAGTGGATTCTTATAGGGACTAGTAGCAGGTGCACATGCTATGCAGGTTCAGGTTTATTTCTACATGGTTGTAGATGTGGATGTGGCAGGTGATTTGGATAACAGGTTTTGCACCACGGATTTTGTGGTGGTTGGTCTTCAAGGGTGATTTTGAAGATGGATACATAGCCAAGGGAAAAAACTAGACGGTGTACAGGTATATGTACAGGTTACAGTTGTTTATCTCCAAGTGGGAGATTGTTAGGTTGTGGAGCTAAAAGCTTCAACCCTTTGCAAACTATGGAACAATGGTTGCTGAGATCCAGGAGAATCGACGTCGACAGCAGGACCGACATCGGTAGAGATCAGTGCAGGAAGTCAGCCGACGTCGGCAGAACCAGACAAGCAGGGACCGACGTCGGTCGCCTGTGTGTTCCAGAACTGCTCGTTTCACGGACAGTTAGTTAAGTGAACGAAGAGTTTGCATGTTGAGACCAGTTAGAGTCTTGGGCTGCGAGGACAATTGTCTAAATTAAGAGTCTAAGTTAGTGTTTGAGTTAGGGATCTATTTATAGACCCATTGGCATGTATTGTTAATGTATGAGATAGAAAGGAAGAGTTCCTTCTAGTTGTAAGATCTGTGAGTTGCAGGTTGTTGCAAGCTCATTGGGGATCTACATGTAAGTTTGGTCTTTGAATTGCAAGTTGCAGGTTCATGAGAGATCAGCTTGAAGTGCTATAGAGTGCTTGATGTATCGGCAGGGTTATTACTGACTGGTTGGTGAGGTGAACACCAATTCTGTGTGTGAGTTGGTTGTTGGGACCTTTTTTGTGTAGGAGAGTGTGTGTGAGAAGAATTACTGTACACTTGAGGTGTGGCGATCCTCTGTAAGGTGAAAGAGTGTGGCGGCTCTTTGTTGTATTCTTTTCTGTATAGTGTTAATACAAGATAGTGTATTGTCTCTCATATTCTGTGCTATTGGTGAATTCTAGTTACTTGTGTTTCTGGTTATTTTCGCATATTCAATTGCTTATATTTGGTAATCATACTGTGCTCTTTCTGAGGAGCAAGATCCTAACAGGTGGAATTAGAACAGGTGTGTTTGTTCTTGGATTTACCTCCACCTTACCCAACAGTCTTAACATCAAGCTGCTCAAGATGCAAATCTTCAATAGCAACTAAAGACAATACAGTCCGTATAGAAGTCATTTTAACTATAGGAGAAAAAATCTCACCAAAATCAATACCTGGTTTCTGTGCAAATCCTTTCACTACCAACCTGGCCTTATATCTCATCTGTCCATTCTCACCTTCTTTCAATCTGTAGATCCATCTATTCTTCAGTGTCTTCTTTTCCACTGGCAACTCAACCAAATCCCATGTTTGGTTCTCTTTCAAGGAATCAATCTCCTCATTCATGCCTAGCTCCCACTGACTCTTGGATTCCACCTGTATTGCTTCACCAAAACTCTCTGGTTTTCCACCATCAGTAAGCAATAAATAGAATAATGAAGGGGATTATCAAATTGGAGGTTTACTTACCCTTTCTGACCTCCTGATGGGCGTTTGAGACTCAATCACAACACGCTATCCACCCAAATTCTCTGACAGTGACTGACCTCGGTCACCTTCAAGCCTGTAACTGGTCGACGTCGGTTCCACCCGACCGATGTCAGTTCTTGTCTGACCGACGTCGGTCACTGTCTGACCAACATCGATTCCTGTATTGCTGACGTTGGTTCCTGCCTGACCGACGTCGGTCTCTATGTTTCCCTGTCTGTGATTATCTTTCTTCCGAGCTCATTTTGGACCGTCACCTCGTCTAATTCTCCATTGCTCTGCCCAGATTGATTCAGCTTCTTCAGTTGATCACTATACATCACTATTTCATTGAAAACAACATCATGGCTCCTAATTATTTTGTTAGTTCTTAGATTCCAAAACCTGAATCCGAAATCATCAGAGCCATAGCCAATAAATGTGCACCTCATAGACTTAGCATCCAACTTCTTTCTATTTTCCTTATCAACGTGCACAAAGGCTTCACAACCAAAAACTTTGAGAAATGGGAGATCTACCTTTTTACCTGTCCATGCCTCTTTTGGAATTCCACCATCCAGAGCTGTAGAGGGTCCTCTATTAATTAGGTAAACTGCAGTATCCACAACTTCTGCCCAAAAATCTAAGGGCAAACTAGCATGCAACCTCATACACCGTGCACGCTCCATTATTGTTCTATTCATCCTTTCAGCAACTCCATTTTGCTTAGGTGTCCTTGGAACCGTACTTTGCCTGCATATTCCATTCATATAACAATACCAGTTAAACTTGTGGCTGTAGAACTCACCACCATTGTCAAATCTCAGGCACTTCAATCTCCTACCTGTTTCATTCTCAACCATAACTTTCCAAATCTTAAAAGTGTCAAAAACATCAGATTTCTTCTTTATACAATAGACCCATACCTTTCTTGTAGCATCATCTATGAAAGAAACATAGTACTATGATCCTCCAATAAAAGCAACCTGAGCTGGTCCCCACACGTCTGTGTGAACAAGCTGCAACTTGTGCTTCTTCTTTGTTGACCCAGTCTTGAGAAAACTCACTCTCTTCTGTTTTCCAAAAATACAGTGCTCACAAAAATCTAGATCTATGCTTTTCAAATCTGAAAGCTTACCTTTTGACTTAAGAATGGACATTCCCTTCTCACTCATGTGGCCAAGCCTCTGGTGCCACAACTTTGCATCTACATCTGAAGTAGATAATATAGAAGGAGAAATATCAGTAATACAATTACATAAATAGAGAGTACCTACTCTCTTACCTCTGGCCAATACAAGTGCACCCTTGGTCACCTTCCAAGATTCAGCTGTGAGAGTTACTGTACAACCCTCATCCCCTAATTTTCCTGTAGAAATCAAATTCCTCTTCAAGATGGGAACATGCATGACATCTCTCAACACCCATGTGTTTCCATTCTGCATTTTCAGCTGCACTTTTCCTTTGTCAACAATTTTACAAGGCTCATCATCCCCTAAATAAACTATTCCAAAATCTCCATGGACATAGTCACTAAAATATTCTCTATTTGAGGTAGCATGAAAAGAGGCACCAGAATCTAACACCCAAGATTCTATATTATTATGCAAAGAGAATATAAGAGCATCTTGTGCAATACCTACAACTTTTGCTTCTTCTTTACCTTCATGTTGATTGTCCTCTTTAGGTTTTGACCAACAATCTTTGCTTATGTGCCCTATCTTTCTACAATTCCAGCAGGCTATCCTCTTGCCATTTCTGGATTTGGATCTACCTCTCATCTTTGACTTAGACCTTGATCTCCCTTTCTTGCTCTTCTCTTCTTGCCTTCCCCTGCTCTCAAAAATTAAAGTGTTCCCTGATGTTTCCTCTATGCTTTTCCTATGAATTTCTTCATTCAAGATTACACTAACAACATCATCTACTTTTAAAATATTTGAAGCAGATGCAGTATTACTAACTACCATTACCAAGCTATGCCAGCTTTCAGGTAAAGAGCATAAGATTAATAGAGATCTAATTTCATCATCAAACACTATTTTGATTGAATTTAATTGATTTACAATTCCATGGAAATCATTTAGATGATTAGATACAGATCCACCTTCCTGCATTTGCAAATTAAATAACTGCTTCATAAGATATACCTTATTTGAATCTGAGGGTTTTTCATACAAATTTGCTAAAGTAGTCATTAACTCTACCGTTGACTTTGCCTGTGATAAATTAGATATCACAGTAGATGCTAGACTCAATCTTATAGATCCAAGAGCCTTTCTATCAAGAACTTCCCATTCTTCATCTTCCATG
The DNA here is from genome assembly GCA_037957365.1 of Torreya grandis. NCBI lineage: Eukaryota > Viridiplantae > Streptophyta > Pinopsida > Cupressales > Taxaceae > Torreya > Torreya grandis. The sequence goes on from JARHVA010000872.1 coordinate 553,668, forward strand.
TTTGTGGGCTTCTTTGCAGCCCCACCTAACGGTAAGTATAGATCTTTCTGATACAGATAATCCTCTATCTGCATTCTCCACAATTGGTAATTCTTGCCATTAAACTTCTCCATTCTCAGTTTACTTTCTTCTGCCATCGCTTCTCCCACTCAAACAGAAACCCCTGTGAGTGACCTGTAATCAAAACACACTAACCAGATCTGAAACACCTGTTAGTCAACCTGAGCTCTGATACCACTTGTTGGGGATCAACCAACAAACTTGATTACAATTATGAAAGCAACTAAACATGAAATTATACCAGAATGATAAGTAACTAGAATCAGAAATAGCAAAGAACAAGAGATACAAGAAACCACCCTGAAAACTTGTATTAAACTCTTTACAGAAGGAATACAATTGAAGAAACTTCTTTTCTTCCACACCTCTCTCAGATGTATAGATCTCTTACCAGATCTCTTTCCCTCAATAGTTCTCTCTCTTAATTACAATCAACTCCAACAACCTGGATTGATACACATATACAATTGTACTGTCGAATGCTATAGTATTGTCCTCTACTTGTACAATAAGCTATGAAGATCTAATCCTATATATAATATTAGGAAACATGAGCATACAATTACAGCCATTAGATGAACCTCTTAATCAAGGGCTCAAAACAGTCCTACTTAAAATAGAGATGCAGACTTAAGACTATCACTTAATCCTATCATGCAAACATTCTGTTCTGTCCATGGAAATAGCATTCTGGACGCACAGGTGACCGACATCGGTCCCTGCCTGTCTGCACCTGACCGATGTCGGCTGACCCATGACTGATGCCGGCATCTCCCAGTCGACTCCTGATCGACATCAATCGCTCCTGACCGATGCCGATGATTGTGTAACTCCTGCAACTTCTGCACTCGCTCATTTGGTGAAGCTTTTAGCTGCACACCTTAACACTATATAATTTGCATATGTTTCCATATTTTCAAGGCTTCCTCGGTGCTTTGGTGCATCTATTTTAATCTCACCTTAGTAGAATATACAAAAGTAAAGAAATCATCAATGTATTCAATAGGATCATTTGTGTTTATTTTGGGTATTTTGGCCTATGAAAACAAATTTTCTCTTTGCTCAAAGTCTATCTCTCCCTTTGCTCATGTATTTATCATCTTCCTCTTCCTCACTCTCTATATAGTCCCACTTTCTTTGTCAAACCTTATGGAGATTGTAGGTAGCTCTGTTATAAATAGATTTTGACTTTCATCCCTAACATTTTGCATCTCCCTTATCCATTGAGGAACTATTAGTTCACCTATTTCTTCTCCTTGAACAAGTTTTGAAGATGTATAAGGTTGAGTGATCACTAGAAGGGATGTTGTTACAATGGTTGGCAGTGAGGCACTTATTTGAATGGGAACTTGGGAAAGTTTTTGACTAACCACTTGTCATGGAAAGGTTCCTTTCCTAGGCATCACCTTAGCCAAGAATATGGTTAAACTTGAGGTTATCTCCACTATCATGGTTGTTTTTGGTAGGGACAATGGCTGGGGCATGGGAAGCACTAGTTGGGTTAACTTATTTATTGGAGTTGTTGGATTATTAGAAATGGAAACTATAACCAAATTATCAAAATAAACTTTTCTAAGAGTCCTTATTAGTTTTGGAGAGGAAATAATATTAGAATCTATAATAGTGACAATAAAAGTGGAAGGTACAATTACAAGTGTTATTTTAGGTAAACATACAACTAGAACTTGTGCATCAGGCACTGAATAAATTATAGAAGAGACTAACTAAAATCTTCTGACTTTGTTTTGGTGTGAGCCTAACCAAGGTGTCTCCTCCTTTTTCTCCTAGACTCAAAGATTTTGCTGTCTGTAGCTCCAATTTTTCATCATTTGGTTATGCCATTCATGTCTCATAGTCTTCATATTCTAATGGACAATCAAACATAGATATCAGTTGTTCTGGTTCATCTTCTTCTTTTAACTCCATTCCATTCTCTATATCTTTTTGCTCCTCCTCAACGGCTTATTATGTGATATGGATACCAACTAATGGTCTCTCTTCTAGATTTCTATCCTAGAAAGGAGAAGGGGAATCCTTGTGCTTCCTTTGGTATGTGAAGATAGGTTGAATGGATAGTGGATAAGATGTCAGGATCTTGCTCCTCAATTAGAGCACATATGATTACCTCTTGTATTAGCAACTAAACATGAAATTTAACCAGAATGAATAAGTAACTAGAAATATGAAACAACACAAGGTATGAGAGACAATACACAATTGTATTAATAATCACTCAGAAGAAAATACAATAAAGAAGATGCCACTTCTTCTTCCACCTCAAAGGCTTGCCACACCTCAAGATCTTTTTCCCTCTCTCTCTCGGTCCCAACACACAACTCAAATATAGAGTTGTTGTTCACCTCCACCAATCAGAAACAACGTTGCTAGTACACCAAGTACACAACCGTACTCCAAGTAGATCTCCCTTTCCTTGCTACCACCTGTAAATCAACAGACCTTACTCACCATTGTAGATCTCCAAACGTGGTCTTGCACACCTGCTGACCAAGATCATACATACACAAAGAACCCTTCTGATTCTCCAAACCAGCACCCACACTTGGTACTGTGGCACTAGGAGGAACACACCATTTCTCTCTCCTCTCTGAAGGAGCTCATTTTGCTCTCTTACTCTCTAGCACTGATTTAAAATACAACCCATGAGTCTATTATATAGTTCTCATGCATACAATAATTAGACATTCTTAATTACAATAATTAGACACACAACTCCAAGACTATAATTAGCCTTTAACATGCAAACTGACAGTCCAAAAATAGACTCTCTAGAATCCGCATGCAAACTGCATGCTCACACACAGGTTGCCGACGTCGGCTCCTCCTGATCGATGTCGGCCGACTTGTAACTGACGTCGGTTGCCCTGCAACTCGTTCTACAACTCTCCGCAACCTTCGCAATCTGCAACTCTCCACAACCTTCACAACCTCCGTAACTCCTCCTATTTGCATCCTGGTGAAGCTTTTAGCTCGACAACCTAACATAAGATGGTAGACGGGTTATGGGAACAACTATGATGGGAGGTAGAGTTGAATTTCATGAAGTGAAAGGTGTGGAGATCATAGGGCTTACTTGAGGGGGATTAAAAGATTTGAGGGAGCCAGGGGATGCTGGTATTAAAATGAAATCAAATTGCAAGAATTCTAGGAGACTCAGTTGGGTGATTGAGGTGAGATAAGACAAAGGAGCCATCACAAAACTGATCTTCCTTTGACTAGTTGAGGTAAAAACTGGCCCCTCCATTGTTGTTGTTGTTGTACCCAAGACTTGTTCATATGATGCTATTAAAGTGGAATGTACTTAAGGACCAAGAATTCCTCACAAAATATCCTTCTTGATTTTAGGATTTGATGTTCTTTGGCTTCCAAACTGATCTGGTTGTTCTTTTGTGGCTTTTAATAAAGGAGGGGTTGATTTGTGGGCTGAGAGCCATGTGGTGGAGATGGAGGCCATTGTTGAATCTATGCATTCTAAGCCTCTTATTCTATGGCCTCTAGATTATATTTCAAGCCATGTTCAGGTATTATATATATATTCTTATCTTTCATCTTTATCCAAACTTCAGAGTTATCTAAGGCATTCAAGAAAACTTGATCATGATCATAACCCTAGTGACTATAAGAAATGTGCACTTTATTCTTGTCCAATATGGTTTTGATGTGTCCCCTTATTTTTTTCCTAGGGTCTCATTCTCTAAATGTGCAATCTATAAGTTTTATTGTGTCCTAGCTTTACCAGCTAAACTGAAATGTGACCTAGTCACATACTAGTGTTTCCCAATGTTGAAAGGTGGTTTAAAGTAGTAGGCCAAGTGTCTTTGACCTAATTATTCATCAATGATATTAAAAACTTGATAATCTATCTCTTGTTATGAAATATGATTAGGGACATGATGAGGTAATAATAAAGGATCCATCCTGGTACACTCCTCTTGGATTATAGTTACATCTAGGTACAACTAATAATCACCCATTTTGGTGAGTGTCTTCATTATCTTTTTGTCAGTCTGGAAATTAGGGTGACCTACATAAATTTTTATATATGGGGATATACCTCATTGATTATCCTCTTGATATCATTCTTTTACTTATGAATAATCATAAAGGATAAACCTTCTTTGACCATGTTCCCCAAATATTCCATTGATGGTTGGCATTCTTTGGCATAAGGCTTGTACATAGTGGCCATCACTACATGAAGTAAGCAGGATATCATGTATAAATTTATGTCCTCAGGCCTCCAATCAGGGTAGAGTATCTATGCCTTCAGTATTGCACTTATGATCTCTCCCAGGGTTACCAATTATTTAGTTTTCAGTAATACGTCCAATAGTGGCACCCATTCAACTTGAACATAGGCAATACTTGGGAACCCATACAATCTATTCAATAATTCCATTACTATGGAAAACCAGGTTTGAATTTAATAATGAATTTGGTGGAGATTTCCCCCTTGGGATTAAGCCTTTATCACTTTTCAAGACATTGCTTCAGCTTCTCATCTATAGTGTTATGCTTAAGCCACACATTAGCTGATACTTGATTGTAGGTAGTTTTAGGGTAGGGAAAACTAAGGTACCTTTCAAATGCCCTCCTTGATATGTAAATAAAGGTGGTCTGGACTTTCCTTACATTCACAATGTCTCCTATAGTGGTTCTATTAATGAATAGAACCTTCAAGAGGTCAATGCATGACATTACCTCAGGTTTGGTCATAGCCTACTAGATACCCTATTCCTTAATTAACAACAAATCATTTATATATTATTTAGATTTTGGGGAGAGTTAATCCTCTATGGAATAATACTGAATTGACTTGACCTCTTCCTAGAATGTTGAATAATGAGGTAATTTAAAATTCAAAGCACTCTTCTCAAATATTATGTCTTTATATTCAGTTGATCACATAAATGAGAATGGGGATGGGATTGAGGGCTTACCTTGTTTTGACGAGGCCATTGTTATCCTTTAGTCATTATAAATATGGTGAGGTTATGGAATGGTTCATTCTATGCTTGGTGACTAAAAAAATTTAGGGCTCGTTTGATGCTTAGGAAGCTTGAGAACACAATCATCTAATTAATAGAGTAATAGTAAGGTGAATCTCAATTTTCATAGATTTTACATATATTACTCATAGGCTTGCATATTAAATATATTCATGTGCCTTCAATACTAATAAAAAAATTTCAAATTTAATGCCTATTTCAATTTGAATATGGCAGTCAACTTTGGTAGGTTTCATTACCTATCAAATGACATTCTTTCATTAATTAATTATGTCTAGTCGTTACTTTTGAGACAAATGTTAGCCATTCATTAACTTGATTCTTTGCCATGATGTCAAGCGTTATTTTTTATGCTTTGGCCATAACTTCCTTGGATAGTGCCATGTGTCATGATTTCATTAACCCAACCCTTTGAATTTCTTTATTGTATTGGGGAGGTCACATAACGATGAGCTAATGTGATCATGCCACATGGCTTGATCTCATAGCACTAGAAGTATGTAAACTCAAAGTATTAGATTTATATTATTTTTAGTGAAGAACCTTTCATGGTCATGGGTTAGTGTGATTGAGCCACATGGAATGATCTCAGAGTCTTGGAGACTTAAGATCTTAGAGCATTAGATTGGTGACTATGGAATTATTTAACCTTCTGATCACATGGATTACCACACATGTACCAATTGTCGATCACTCAGGACCCTAGAAACTTGAAAGCTCAGAACATTAGGTGGTAGATCAGAGAACCAGTTAACCTTACCATGAATGTGGATTACTATAATTGAGACTTGTGGAGTGATCTCAAAAGCCTACAGAGTTAGAAGCTCATAACTATTAACACATAGGAATATGAGTCTATTAAATTTATTGATAAATAATTAAAGTTTCCATGTGTCCATTTCAATGTGAATGTGTTGTCTGGCATATTTGTGGAGCTCAGGAGGCTCAGGGGATCAAAAGGATTAACCTTTTGTAATCATCTAAAACTTTGAATGATATGAGAGTGACATGTGTCGCAATCACATGAAATATTTGTTGTGGCCGAATTAGAGGAAATCAATGGTCTTTGGCTATTGATCCTATGATCAAAATATACATACTAGGACATATAAATATTAGATATGTTAGCTTATAAATCAAAACATCACATCAAAGTAAAAAATCATGAAACTTTAAGGTTTGAGATGACTTAATATACTAGTTTAAGCATGGAATTTTACAAATTTCTAAAAATAATATTTAATGACAAATGCATGATGCCCTAGTCATAGATATTTAGGATCATAACTCCCTAGGTAGAGGTAATTCAATAATGGGTCCCTATTTTAAAAAAATTGAAAATGGAGTGTGTGTGTTAGGGCATAAAAAATGGTGACTCATAAGGGAAAATACTTCTAAGTATTTTGAGATCCTAGAATTTTAGAAATATATTATGACAAAACTTCAGTCTTAACAAAGAAATCATAAGGTAATCCAGCTTCAAAACAAGACTCTTACTTCATAATGCAACATAGTAACCTTTTCATTCGTTAGATAAGTGTGTGATCTAGTGAAATTAATTTCCTTTGGTCATGAAGATTTTGACAAAGACCCAAATAAACACTGCAAGTTTCATTTTGACTTTTGACCTTACAATCAATGAAAAAATAGATCCTGAGCATTGATCTGCTACCATCCAGGCATCCATATCCCCGATAGAGATACCTTTGATTCCACTCGAAGCCTTACTCTACTATCATCTAGGAATCCATAGAATTAGTAGAGTTTAATTGAATCACCTATCATAGATAGAGGAAGGTTGGGAACCATCTTTGGCTAGATGTATGAAATAAGAAAAATTACTGGTTAGTATGTCCTTGTCAGTTTGTGTCTGGTCCTATGTTTATCATCTCCTACCCTGGTTTTAACATATGATAGTGTAGTGCATCTTTAGAAATGGGAAGATTTTATAAAATTTGCATGAGTATATTATAACAAGTGCCAAAGGCTGAGTAAGCCTATTCAATATAAATAAAACAAAATTTAGTCATCATACATACCTCAACTCCATAAAGTCTAGTAATGTTAGAATAAAATTTTGTGAGTAGCAATTGTACTTCTTTTGGATTTCATCCCCTTTCTTTTGGAACTTCATTTTGGATTTAGTTTGGGAAATTATTTGAGACAACCCCACAACTTAGGAAATTAAACTAGAAAGCATGAAACTAATCTATTAAAAGTAACAAAACTACTCTAAAGAAAACAATTAAAAAAGGAGGAAATTTAATCTAGAAAGCAGGAAATCTAATCTAGAAAATAGGAAATTTAATTTACTCCTACTCTAACTATTCATTTATAATTTAATCTGATGCATTTCTAGTTGTAGCAGTCATAAAGTAATGCTTCAAAAACTATCCATTGATCGAAAAGGTGAGGCCCTTACCTTAGAGGTATTTTAACCTCAAAGCATTATTTCCAAGGATTTTAGATACTTGATAAGGTCCAATCCACAATGGAGTGAATTTGTCGTGTTTCCATTTCTTCTTGTGTGATTTATCCCAGAGGAACACTAGATCTAAAATCCTAAAAGCCTTGATCTTGGATCTTTTGTCAAACCAACATTTAAAAATATCTTGATGTTTGTTGGAGTTGTGTAGTGATTTAGTTCTTATATCTTCTAATTGGACTATCTCAAGTAGTTTGGAGGTTATTCTCTTATATTTTCCCATATACTCTTACATGAATTGGTAAGTTGGTATCTTGAGAGTGATGGGGAAGACTACCTATTGTCCATATACCAATAGAAATGGTGAAGCCTTAAGAACTTTCTTATGCCTAGTTTGATCTACACATAGTGCATATTTCAATAAGAGATGACATTCGTTGGCTTATTATATGTAGATTTATTTATGGCATCCATCAAGTTCTTATTTGTTGATTTATCCACTCTATTTCCTTTTGGGTAATGGTTTAAAGAGAAATTGAGGGTGATCTGATTGTGTTAGGCCCATTATGTGAATTCAACAGACTAAAATGATAGAGCATTATCACTGGCCGATGACCCAGGTGTGTCATATCGAGTGACTATGTTTCCCTCCAGGAAATTGATGACCTATAATGGATCATGAATTCTTGGTATTAATAGCCTCTATCCACTTGGTACACTAATTAGTAGGTGTGAGGATGAACTTGTGTCTTATTGAAGAATTTGGATTTATCACCCCAACAAAGTCCAATCCCCATTTGGTGAAAGGAAAGAACATCCTTCAATGACTAGATTTAAAGGCATGAAAACATTCACCTCACTATTAACAAACACCTAGAACTCATGATAGATTCTAATGTGGTTATGGGTGATCTTGAAGATTGTAAGTCTAGTAAGCCATCTTTAAAATATTATGATCTATAGTATTGCCAGAGGGATGCTCACTGCCAACATTCTCATGAAGTTTATCTAGGATATATTTAGCTTCCTCCTTTGAAATGTACCTTGGGTAGATTCCTTCATAGTTATTTCTAAAGGACCCCTTTATTGATCATAAAATGAGTTGATCTGATACTGAGGGATCACTTATTCTCTTTGTTCAACTCTAGAGGGAATGTGAATGTAAATAGGTAATGGATGATATGTGAGTACCATTCCCCTCCTATCACCTGGGATTCATTGATTTTATTGATGTGGATGCATGGGTTATTTTGAGTCATTAGATGGATGAGGCCCTATCCTCTTACCATTTTAGCTGGTCTAATTTCAAGGTCAAACTCTTGAAGTTTGGCCATATATTTCCCTCTCCTTTCTCCCAACTTGTTTTAGATAAGCATGAGTTTGATGGCTAGGTTGGGGATAATGGCATATGTCTTATTTCATAGAATATAATGTCTAAAATTTTTATGGCCTTGATCAAGGTATATATCTACTTATCAATCATGGAATATTTTAACTCTACATCCTTTAGGTTGGTACTCATGAAGCCAATGTGATGCTCATTGTCTTCTACCTTTTGCATCAATATCACAACAATAGTATATTCTAAAGTGAATAAACAAAGATAGAAATATTTATTGAAATATGGGCTAATTAGGACTTGGGCTTGAGAAATTTTTGTTTTGATGTCCTGAAAAGATTTATTGGCCTTTATCATTCATTCAATCTTGGCATCCTACTTTAACATGGAATTTCATGGTTTGATGATTTTTGCAAAACCAGAAATGAACTTTCTCATAAAGTTGATCTTGCCAAATAAAGACATTAGCTCTTTCTCACTGTTGGGAAAAGTCAGCTTGGATATTGCCTAGATGCGGTCTGGGTCAATGGAGATCCCTTCTTTGTTAATAATATGTCCTAATAATTTTCCTTTAGTTAATATAAAAATGCATTTCTTGGGGGTCAAAGAAACTCCATACCTTCTGCACATGTCTAATACCTTATGTATATGGCCTAAATGGTCATCTCTATTCATGGAAAATATTGTAAGATCATTCATGAAGATGATGATGCACTTCCCCACCAATCCCTTAAAGGCAAAATCCATCACTCAGTAGAAAATGGCCCTTGCATTGATTAGGTCGAATGGCATCCTTTTATATGTAAAGGTTCCCCATTTGGTGGTGAAGGTAGTCTTCATCCTATCTTCTATGTTTACCAATACCTAGTTGTATCCTAATAATCCATCTAATAAAGACATCATATCTAAGCCACTCACCATCTATATTACCTCATACATAGAAGGTAGAGGATAATTATCATTTTTTGAGGCTCTATTTAAGTTCTTGAAATCAACACATAACCTGATATCTCCATTATTTTTATTGAATGGTACTAGATTAACTATCCAAGTTGAATCCCTGATTGGGAAAACAATCTTGGCATCTAGGAACTTTTGTCCTTTGGTCTTTATGAGAGGTTCCAAGACTGATTTTACTAGTCTCTATCATTACATGAATGACTTATGTTTTAGCATTAAAAGGGATGGTGTGGGTAATGACCCATGGGATCAAATATATTCAGGTAATCATATGTCTAAGAAATGACATCCTTGTAATCTATGAGATATCCTTTTGTAATGTGTTTTTTGTTTTTAGTACAACTTAGACCTATACTCACCATTTTTGGATCTTGGTTAGTCCCCAAGTTTTCCTTCATGAAGTCAGACTCATTTACTTTCAGCTATTTCTACTTTTAGAACTGAGGGTCGATATCAAAATATTGTTCCAAAGAAACCATGAACAAGGGAATTCAGTTTTATTTCAGCTATAACACACTTTATTCACCCATATTATCAGTTTTCATAGGATAGATATTTCCTTCATCTATTATCAAGGCCTCAAAAGCTCCTAAATTATTCAATAATTACACAATTTACTGATTATCATAAAAAACTTGGAAGTTTTTCACATTATTATAAGTAGAAGGGCATGGGACCAATTCTACTAAAAATTTCTACATTTTTTATTCTTGAGTGGTGCCAGATTGGCGATGGAGGCTACCAATGAATCAAATATCTGATTCTTCTCTCTTTAGATGGCCTTCATGCCAAATGCTTCAAATGATTCAATCGAATCCCAAGCTTGGTATTTGTAATGCTTTAGGTATGCAAGTTTGCATTATTAGCTATTTATTATCTAGTTTATAATTAGTTTAGAGTCATCGAACACTAGTTGTTGTTTGGCATTTTTCTTTAATGCAAATTATAGGCCTAAAATTAGGGCTTCATATTCGACTCTATTGTTGGTGTAGGGGAATTACAACCTATAAAAATCTAGGTACTTCTTACCTTTTGGGTTTACTAGGGCCATGCCTATGCCATAATTATGTACTTACATAAGCTAAGAATAGAGTAGAATTTGAGCTGATCTAGGAATTAAGAAAACTCAACATAGAAATCCCACTATTATAAACCATTAGGGACATCCCAGAACTCAACAAAGTGATAAATTTTTTTTGCATTAAAACTCCAAGAAGAAAAAAGAAATACCCTAAGACCATATAGGTGGATGACAAACTTGTAAAATTGTTAGCAGGAAATCTACTCCTACCTAAATATAGAGACTAAACTCTCTACCCTTACAAGAGTGCAACCCACTTCCAGAGTCCTACAAATAACATATCAATCCACTGCCAAACTTGAAGGTACCATTGAAGATGCATCTATGATAGTAGAATCTTGGGAATATACAGTTGAACTCATGATACTCCAACTTAAGATGAGGAAACTTGGATATCTATTGATCTTGAGAAGGCCCCAGTTAGCTACAGTTGTAACATGAATAGATTGTAAGTATGGAGATATGACCATCTCTAATGGGATAAAAGCAAAATAATCTCCTTATATCCACCTAAAAAACCATCCCTTGAATCTTTAGAATAATTATGGATATATGAACTAGAAACAACCAACAACAGTCTCTCTTCATTAATTATAGTGATAATCAGAGACCATCTAGAGGAATTTAAAGAAGATTTAACATAGAGCCTAGAAGAAAACAATGAAGCTATGGAGTTTGAAAGTCAAGCTCTGGAGTCTGACAGAGAAGCTCTAGAGTTTGACCATCCTACTCCAGAATTGAAACTCCTCATCTGTATAAGCTAATCATCTAGCTCAAAACCTATTGATGGCACATATAACCACTTACCTATCGAATAAAGCATTATTGAGTGGGTAGGAAGTGAGCAGAACTTATTTTTTAAATATTTTCAAAAGAAATTTCTAAAAGATGTCATAACATTCCACATGTTAATACCACATTACCATCCCTTGAATTCTTTAATGTGTGAATTTAGATAGGTAAATTCTATCCAGCTAGAGACCAAACATATAGTTATCCATCCTAGAAAAATGTTGAACATCAATAGTCAATTGACCAATGAACAAGAGACCAAGGTTCTTGATATTATAAGGGACCACATGAAGGATTCTGCATGGGATTATAATTACATGAAGGGCATATACCCTCATTTGTGCACTCATCACATTTATAATAAAAGTATTAGACCTATTAGGTGGCCATAATGAAGGATCAACCCAACTTTGAGGGACATAGTGAAAACTGAGATAGAACAACTATTAGAATTAGGATTCATTTATCCCATATTTGAGAGTCAGTGGGTATCACCATTGGTGATAATGCCTAAAAATAATGGTAAATGGAGAATCTGTGTTGATTATAGAGAATTCAATAAATCTATCATGAGGGATTACTTTTCCTTACCCTTCATTGATCGGGTACTAGATAACCTAGCTAGGAAAAAATATTTTTCTTTCCTAGATGGATTTAGTGGTTATAACCAGATAAGAGTATCCCTAGAAGACCAAAACAAGATGTCTTTCACCTACCCTTAGGGAACAATTGCCTATAGGTTTCTACCTTTTGGCTTATGTAATACACCTGTCACCTTCCAAAGGGCTATGTTGGCTATCTTTGCTGACCTAACCAATGATTGTATAGAGGTATATATGGATGATTTTAATACCCATGGTGGTTCATTTGATGAGGCTCTATCTAATTTATATAAAGTGCTGATCAGATGTGAATAAAATCAGCTATCTCTTAGCCATGAGAAATATTTGATAATGGTTGACCAAGGCGTAGTATTGGGGCACCATATCTCTACTCAAAGAATCCAAGTAGATCCTAATAAGATTTAGGTCATTGCCAACTACCTACTCCTAAAAATCAGTTTGACATTAAGAGTTTTTTAGGACATGTAGGTTAATATAGACACTTCATAAAGGGTTTTAGCAAAATTGCTACTCTTATGTTTGTTTTGTTAAAAAGGATAGTGAGTTTATGTGAAATGATGATTGTCAAGTGGATTTTGAGACAATTAAGAAGATATTAATTTTTTCTCAAGTATTGCGAGGACCTAATTGGGAACAATCATTTTACATCTATACTGATGCATCCAACAATGCCATGGGTGCATTCCTAGGTAAAAAGGATGAAGAAGGGTGGGTGTATGCTATTTATTACATCATCAAAAACCTCACTCCCACTGAAATAATTTTAAACCAATGAAAAAGAGTTACTTGATATTATTTATGCAATGAATAAATCCATACATTATATCAATGGTTATAAAATATTTGTTTACATAGATCACTCAACTATAAGATATTTAATGAAGAAACTAGTGGTAAGAGGAAGAATAATTAGATGGTTGTTATTATTTCAATAATTTGACATAACCATCATTGAAAAACCTAAAAAATATAATTTAGTTTCTAATTTATTTTCAAGAGTGAATGTTTTAGGTGGAAAAGAACCAATGAAGGATAGTTTTCATGATAAACAATTATTTACCATTTTAACACAATCACTTTCATTTGCTAACATGGAAAACTACTTAGCCACATGGAATTTTACTACTCACTTCACTCATAAAGAAAGGAAACATTTAGTTAGAAATAGATCTAGTTTTAAATGGATCAATGGTGTATTATTTACATTTGGACCTCACCATGCACTTCCTAGGTGTGTTAGAGAGGATGAAACTTTTGACCTCATAAGAACTTGCCATGACAAACCTGGAGGAGGTCACTATTCATACAAAAGGACTATCCACAAGATCCTTAGGGATGGATATTATTAGACATCACTCCACAAACATGTGAATAAGTATAGTTGACAATGTGATCCTTGTCAAAGGATGGAAAAACTTACATTATCTAACAAAATGCTCCTCCATCCTCAAGTAGTTTTAGAACCATTTGTGAAATGGGGGATAGATTTTGTTGGTCCTATTAATCCACCATCCCAAGGAAAGGAGTACCTATTGGTGTGCATGTAATACGTTACTAAGTGGTTAGAGGTTCAAGCTCTTCCATTTAAAAGAGAGTAAATAATTGTTTATTTCTTGTATTACAAGATCATGCAAAGATTTGGAGCACTAAAAGAAATAGTTTCTGATCAGGGATCTTAGTTCATGTCCAATATGATAAGAGTTTTCGTAGAGCACTATCAGATCAACCATATGAAGTCATCCCCTTACCATCCATAAGAAAATAGACATGTGGAGGTTAAAAATATAGAGTTGGAAAAAACTCTAACTAAAATAGTCATTAACAACAAGAAGGATTGGGCAAATAATCTATCAAAGGCAGTATGGGCATACAACACTACTTGGAAATCCACTCCATACTTATCACATTATGATTTGGTTTTTGGTAAGAAACCTCTACTTTCTAATGAGTTTGAATTACAAACTTTGAGGAATATAGAAGAGGTAGAAATCAATCTTGATGAGGCATATAAGGAAAGTATTTTGTAGCTAAATGAGCTAAATGAACTAAGGATGGAAGCTTTATAGCAGATAGAGCTATTGCAACATCAAAAGAAGCAGTTGCATGATACTCACATCAAAGTTAGAATATTTAATAAGGAAGATTGGGAATTATTGTTTGACTCCAAGTTCAAATAATTGAAAGGAAAGCTAAGAACTAGGTGGTTGAGACCCTCTGAGATATCATAAACATTTGATAATGGGCCAGTCTAATTATTTCCCATTAATGGAAAGCAAAAGACTCTTCTAGTAAATGGTCATATGCTGAGTCTTTATCAAAATACTGTTAGGTTGTGGAGCTAAAAGCTTCACCAAGATGCAAACAGGAGGAGTTACGGAGGTTATGGAGGTTGCGGAGAGTTACAGGGCAACCGACATCAGTCTGATCAACCGACGTCGGTCAGACAATAGTGAAGAAGCAATCGACGTCGGTCACCAGTCGGCTGACATCGGTCAGGAAGGTGCCAACGTCGGCAGCCTGTACGTGAACATGCAGTTTGCATGTTGATTCCAGAGAGTCTATTTTTGGACTGTTAGTTTGCATGTTAAAGGCTAGTTGTAGTCTTGAGTTGTGCATCTAATTATTGTAATTAAGATAGTCTAATTATTATAAGCATGAGATCTATATATGGACTCATGGGCTGTATTGTAAATTAGAGTAGCTAGAGAGTAAGAGAGCAAAATAAGCTCCTTCTCAGAGAGGAGAGCATGGTGTGTTCCTCCTAGTGCCACAGTACCACGGTGGGTGTTGGTTTGGAGAATCAGAAGGATTCTTCGTATTTGTATGATCTTGGTCAGCAGGTGAGCATGGCTTCTTTTGGAGATCTACAATGGTGAGTAAGGTATAGTGATTTGCAGGTAGCAATAGAGAGCAGGAGATCTACTTGGAGTATGGTTGTGTACTTGGTGTACTGGCAACATTGTTTCTGACTGGTGGAGGTGAACATCAATTCTATATTGGAGTTGATTGTTGGGACCGAGAGAGAGAGGCAAGAAGGTCTTGAGGTGTGGCGAGCCTTTGAGGTGGAGGAAGAAGTGGCATCTTCCTTATTGTATTTTCTTCTGAGTGATTATTAATACAATTGTGTATTGTCTCTCATATTCCTGTGTTGTTTCATATTTCTAGTTACTTGTTGATTTTGGTTAAATTTCATGTTTAGTTGCTAATACAAGAAGTAATCATATATGTGCTCTAATTGGTGGAGCAAGATCCTGACAAGTGGTATCAGAGCCTGGTTGTAGGTTCAAGAGCTGATACCATCAAGTGGTATTAGAGCTTTTGGTTGGGTTGACTAATAGGTCGTTTCAGATCTGGTAGTGTTTGTTGATTATAGGTCACTCACAGGGGTTTCAAATTGAGTGGGAGTATAACAATGGTAGAAGAAAGTAAGCTACGAATGGAAGAACTGAATAGCATGAATGGTCTGATTGATGGAAAGAAAGAGCAGGGAAATAAAGATTGTTGGTTGGTAGAAGATCAACGTGTAGAAGCAGATGTTGCAGGTGATGTTGCACAGGTTGCTCTGGATAAAGTAAAATCTTTGTTTACAGATTCTTTTGCCTCTTTCCATGCAGCCCAAGATAGAGCATCTTTTCATGGGTACGTCTTTGGAGACTTTGGAGAGATTTATTTAGGGGTTGGAGAGCCTTGTCAGATTATTGACGAAGGGGAAGTGAAGCTAAAATTGCAGGCATATAACACATGGGTGGTGAAGGAAGTCATGTAGGTACCAGTCTTGGAGATGAGTATAATTTCTTTAGGAAAGTTGGGTGATGGGAGATGCACTGTAACTCTCACAACGGATGCAATTGAACTAGATGGTGGTAAAAAAGTAGGTATCCTTTATCTATCGACTTATATTACTGATTCACCTTCTGTTGCAGAGATGTGGCTTTGTAGGCTTGGTCACATATGTAGGAGGGGAATGCATGTTTTTAGGCAGAGGTCAGATGTCTTTGACAAGCTAAAGAACTGGAAAGCCTTGGTGTTCATGGAGGAGATGGCAGACAGAGATCAGTTGAGTGGATTGAATTATTTTGAGTAGGGTTGTGTTGATTTGAATAGGGTTTTGATCCATGGAGAGCTTGCGGGTAAAAATTTATCACTCACAGGCGAACACAGGTACCGGCATCAGTCATACAGTAACTGACGTCGGCAACAGGAAGATCGACGTCAGTCATGAAGGAACCAACGTCAGTAGAAGGGATACCGGTGTCAGCCAGGGAAACGACATCAGTAGTCAGGGTCAGCGCAGGGAACCGACATCGATCGGTTGCAGACTGGGAGATGGCTGAGATCAGTCACTAGTACGGATGTTGGGTGGACAACAAGCTATCAACAAGTCTCAAACACCCATATGGAGGTCAGAAAGGGTAAGTGAACCTCATATTCATTGTTCACCTTCTTTATATTGCTTACTGATAGTCAAGAACTAGGAAGATATGAAGAAGCAATGCAGGTAGAATCCAAAAATAGTGGGAGCTTGGCATGGATGAGGAGTGTGAGTCCTTGGAGGAGAACCAAACAGGTGTTTGTTGGTGGAGTTGTCAGCTGGAAGAAAGCACTGGATGAGGGATGGATTCCCAAGCTAAAGAAGAGAGTGGATGGACACATGAGACGGAAGGCCAAGGTATATGGTCTTGAGGAAGCTGCAGGACAGTGGTATAGGTTTGACAGGGGGATGACTAAGCATGGCTTTAGTCAATGTCAATGTAACTATTGTGTTTATCTTACTAGGTGGATGATGGTCGCAACATTATCTTGTTACTGTATGTGGGTGATTTTCTAGCAGGTTTGTACATATAGGGTTTTGCTGAGCTAAAGGTAAGGTTAGTTCAGAGGTATGTCATGAAGACTTTGGGAACAACAAAATTCTTTGGCATAAGAGACATGGAGATTTTGTCTCCAGTGGGAGCTGATGTGAAGACGGTGTTGGTGGGGTTCATGATGCAGGATGCAGAATCAAAAAGCACACCAAGGGCTGGATAGTTTAAGCTTAGCTTAGAACAGGGTTCAAAATCACATGAGGTCTAGTGTAGACCTGAGTTTTCCCAAGCAGTGGGAGTTGTCAGAAAGTTTGGAGCCAATTCGGGGAAGGAGTACTGGAGGGCAGTTCAGTGGATTCTCAGGTATCTAAGAGGGACTAGCAGCAGGGATTCTTGTTATGCAGGGTCAAGGTCTTCACTACATGGATATGTAGGTTCGGATGTGGCAGGTTACTTGGATGACATGTGTAGCATCACAAGTTGTGTGGTGGGTGGTCTTCAGGATTGAGCTTGAAGAGGGATACAAGCCAGGGAATAATTTAGATAGTGTACAGGTATAGGTACAAGTGCAGCTGTTTATCTCCAAGTGGGAGATTGTTAGGTTGTGGAGCTAAAAGCTTCACCAAGATGCAAATAGGAAGAGTTACAGAGGTTACGGAGGTTGAGGAGAGTTGCAAAATGAGTTGCAGGGCAACTGACGTCGGTCTGATCAACTGACATTAGTCAGACAGCAGTGAAGAAGCAACCGACGTCGGTCACCAGTCGGCTGACATCGGTCAGGAAGGTGCCGACGTCGGCAGCCTATACGTGAACATGCAGTTTGCATGTTGATTCCAGAGAGTCTATTTTTGGACTGTTAGTTTGCATGTTAAAGGCTAGTTGTAGTCTTGAGTTGCGCATCTAATTATTGTAATTAAGATAGTCTAATTATTGTAAGCATGAGATCTATATATGGACTCATGAGCTGTATTGTAAATTAGAGTAGCTAGAGAGTAAGAGAGCAAAATAAGCTCCTTCTGAGAGAGGAGAGCAATGGTGTGTTCCTCCTAGTGCCACAGTACCAAGGTGGGTGCTGGTTTGGAGAATCAGAAGGGTTCTTCGTATTTATATGATTTTGGTCAGCAGGTGAGCATGGCTTCTTTTGGAGATCTACAATGGTGAGTAAGGTCTAGTGATTTGCAGGTAGCAGCAGAGAGCAGGAGATTTACTTGGAGTACGGTTGTGTACTTAGTGTACTGGCAGTGTTGTTTCTGATTGGTGGAGGTGAACATCAATTCTATATTGGAGTTGATTGTTGGGACCGAGAGAGAGAGGGAAGAAGGTCTTGAGGTGTGGCGAGCCTTTGAGTTGGAGGAAGAAGTGGCATCTTCCTTATTGTATTTTCTTTTGAGTGATTATTAATACAATTGTGTATTGTCTCTCATATTCCTGTGTTGTTTCATATTTCTAGTTACTTGTTGATTCTGGTTAAATTCCGTATTTAGTTGCTAATACAAGAAGTAATCATATATGTGCTCTAATTGGTGGAGCAAGATCCTGACAAATACTTCCATAAATTAAGATTTTATCCAATAGATTTAGTCTCAAGGAGAATTTCACTTCATGGAAGAACCTAAGATCTTCCACGAAGGGTAATCTTTGAAGATTAAAACTCCAAATAAGGAAGGGGATTGAAAACTAGAAATGTTTGTCCTCCAAAACAAATTATATATATATATATATATAAAATAAATTTGAAAAGGAGATTTTAAAAACCATTAAATCGTTGATTCTTCATGGGACAAAGATATAAAAATGGTGTTGTAATCTCTTTGTGTATGCCTAACATTGACTATTGTGTTTTAATCATGGCAGGATAGGTGGTAGCATGGGAATTAAAAATAACATCCTAACCAGTAAGGTATCTTGTATTCTATTTTTCTATGTAGGATTAACCATGATATTTTAGGATGATTATGTATACTCATCCATGGTAGAGGTTACCCACATTGGGAAGTTGTCCTATAAAAGAGAAAGTGTCCTAAAAAGGTGCATTAAAAAAAAAAACTAGTCAAAAGTAAGATGTCTTTTCCATAAAATAAAAAGGGAATATGATGTCATCATAATGACATAATTATCACTCATAATAAAAATCCATCAGTTGATCAAAATCATGGGGTTGTCCTAGTCAAAAGTGTGGGTGATAAATTTTGTTAAATAAATGATGACATCTAATGTACGTGGGAATTACAGGTGTACTCCCAAGACCAATTGAATGTATGCTTCCACACAAGATAATGATTGTTCCTGAGGTCTGATAAAATCTTCCATGAATAAAGCTTCTGATAGATCCTAAGTATTTTCATCCTTAATAATATGGGTTTAAAATCAAGTGTGTCAATTTTTTTAAATACCCTATTCCTATTCATAAGATTGTGATCATCCTCCCATCTCTTCTACCAAAATTTTGTGTGTTGATTTGTTGCATCCAATTTCACATGGGTCAAAAGAATAGGTCAGAGCTGGAGTCTACAAATCTATTATTGGAGGAAAGAGCAGTTGCTCCCATATTTGTGGAGGTAGGGTGGCTCAAGTTTTTACATAAATTAAAAGGGTATGATGAAATATTGGTGAATGAATTCATCATCAATTTAAAGGATAATTATTCCATTGTGAAAGGGGTTAAAATTCTATTCACTAGCTAGGCAATTAGTGAGCTCATAGGCATTCCAAATGAAGGAGTGAGAATCAGTGGTAGGTCCAATTTCAATGACCTTATCAAGATATTTCATGAGGATGGAGAACCAACTCTTGTAATTGTTAACCCTCAGAGAATGATAAAAGGCATAAAATGCAAAATTATGCTAGAACCATGGAGGATAATAAATTTTTAGATAATTAATTATCTAACTTGTGATGGCCAGTATGGTTTACTAAGGTGTGATGTTATGAGAATTCTCATTCATTTGAGGCAAGGGTTACATAAGTATGAGCATAGAATAAAATTGCCTAGGTATTTTTTGGGTGCCATACAAGTTATGGATTTTAAACATGAGATAGGGTTAGGTTCTATCAAACACCATGGGATTATTCAACTCATTTGTGAGCATCATTTCCTTAAACAATCAAGAAAAGAGGTAGCTTGGGCATCATTTCTAAAAAATAACATGAAGATGTAGCCTAAGACAAAGACGAGAATGATGTATGTATCCAAGACTCCAAAATATAGCTCTATAGAGGGCACTTTCATTGAAATACCAACTCCAGAGTTAGTATAGAAGCAAAAACTGAGGTTTAGGGTTGTCCAAGAAAAGCCTAGAGGTACTTCAAAGTAGTTTTAGAAAATAGAGCATAATAAAAAATAGAGGTCTAAACCCTTACCAACAATATCATAAGCTACTCTAGAACCAACCAAGAGGCCACCACCAAAGAGGAAGCTAAGGCCTAGGGGTTTACCAACTAGCTTTGGAGTCACTCCAAAGCTAACCAACTCCCAACAACCCATTGTCATTTTAGAAGAAGAGGAAGAAAAAGTATTGAGATGCCTATAACAAAAATTATATAGAGGTATTCACAAAGGAAGAGGGGTGCTCCCTAGGAGGATCTTTGTCTTGTTACCTAGCCCAAAAGGAGAAGAAGAAAGCTAATTTTGTCAACTGATGATGATGAAGAGAGAGATGTGGCATAAATACAGGGTAGCCTGAAATAAAACCCTTTACAAACTCCAAATTCAAAAGCTGAAGTCGTTTCATAAGATAGGACTAAGGTGTTGAGAAAGACATAGTACCTACAAAAATATAAGGAGAAGACAATGTACGATTAACAAAAGTTACCCCCATGAATGATGCATTGTAATAACCCGTGGAAAAGTCTCCCCTATCTCCTCCATCTTCATATTCCATATTGAATATTGATAAAAGGAAAGATCCTTTTATTGAAGAAGAAGCTCAGTGCTCCAGCTATGGTGAAGAAACAAACATATAATAAGCTTTTTTACTCTCTAAGGCTGAAACAACTATCAAACAACAAGCAAACCAGATCACCTCCTTGATGCTGCAACTCCAAGGTAAGGATGTTACCCTATCTTATTTGAAAAAATATATAGAAGGGATTAAAAACCAATCTTTAGAAAAGGATATTTAAATAAGAGTGCTTAAATCAAGGGTCATTGATCTTGAAGTATTGGTTAACCAAAAAGGCCTTACACATCCTAGGCCATAAGTAAACCATGCAGTTCAAACTATAGTATCCTATCATGATATAATTAAATAAAAATTGTGAATAAATTAGAGATATAAAAATAGAAAACATGAAACTTAGATAAGAGAAAAAAAAGTTAAAGGAATATTGTGAAGACACACAACAACAAACTCAGAAGGTTAAATCCACCCTCCAAGTTGCCTGTGAGCTTGGAGAAAATCTTTTAGCTTGTATAAGACCTTATAATTATAGCCTCTTTCTCCATGAATAATTTTATAGATGATAGTTATTAAGAATATCCTATGACCTTCCCTATGAAATTAATGATTATATGGAATTTATGGAAACCTTTGTAAAAATCACCCTTGATTGCTAGGACTTATTATGTGAATTATATCTATGTGACATAATCTTAGCCAACACATCTATATTCATCATCAACATGTTTTTAGGAGAATTATAGCTCTGGGATCTCCTCTCTACCTTTAGGAACCAAATTGCATGGGAACAAATAAATGATGAATATTTAGAAAAAGCAAGGACAATAAGGTTATGTATCAAGTATCCATTCACCAGTGCTAAAAAAATTCTCAATGAATTCAAAACTAAATATTTTTATCACCAAAACATTTATGATCATTACTTGCAGGCTCTCTATGATAACACTACCAATATTGACATGTTTACATGACATCATTTTGAAGAGGTAATGTCAGAAAGTGATAAAAGATGGGACACATTGAGTGTCCCCTTGAAGATAAGAGAAGTCATATCCCCCACCAATTTAAGGTAGAGTCTATGAAGGGATTAGGGTGTGATCCAAATAATTACAAAATATTTGACATATGGGGGAATAAATCCATGGATTGGGATGCAGTATAGACCATAACTCCTCCTCAACCCCATGTCACCATGGTAGAATACATCAGCCCAATCCTCTGAGTAGTTTGAAAGGTGGATCTAATTTATTATCCAAGATATGGGATTTACAATAGAAACTGAAGACAACTAATTTGACCCATATTACATATATGATCTCATCTCACACCTATAATATAGGGTGCATAATTATGAATATCAATAGAGATAGTTTGCAAGAGGACTTGCAAAATGTAAAGTGCAGGGGAAATGATGAGTCCGATTTATAACTCATTATATCTATGATCACCTTTGTTACACCTATTAAATTAATGTCTTGGATTGAGTATTTCATACATCTTAATACTTGGGTTAAATTTAAGGTATAAATTATATACTTATATCTTATCAGTATGTGTGAGTTTGATTTTCTCATTATTGTCATTGTGTTCTAACATTTAACATGGTTAGTTCTCTAGTTTTACATATGTAAGAAGTATAATCAACTATAAACAAATAATAAGAGTTTTGGTGTAGTAAGTCAACCCTTGGAGTAAGAAGAAACCCTACACTGAAGATCAAGAGTTTATTAGTAAAGCTCCAGAGTCTAGTAGTAAAGTTTTAGAGTTTATCATTAAAGCTCCAAACTTTGAAAATCGACCTCTAGAGTATTACAAGCATTATAAGAGTGAACCATGAAGCTCATGAACCTATCAACAGAGCTTTAAAATTTCTCAAACACATGTCTAAGACATTTTTGATGAAACGTCAATATTATAAAGGTGTATATTGGGCCATTTCTAGATTATGTCTGCACCTATTTTTAGGTTTGCTACTTATAGTACTTCTAGTTATAGAATATCTAAAACAACACCATTGTATCTACAATGATATTTTGTGTTACTTGATCTAATGTTGTAATAACAAAAGGATGTAACCAATCGAAGAAACTTGGCATGTGTTACCTTGATTTCTAACATTCCTCCTTAGAGTGTGAGTAGTTGTAATGCATCTTTCTAATTTGCAAGTTAGTTTGATCACTATTGTGATCTGGTTATATTATTAGTTTTTTAAATATAAATTAAGTTACCAGACAAATAGTGTAGTAGAATAAAGTATCATGTTCCTGCTACTTCATAGGAATCAACATGTAAGAGCTTATTATCAACAAATGTATTATCTAGTTTGTAACTCTTTTTATCAATCAATGAAGCTTTTATCACTTCTAGTAATACTAAGTTGATTTCATCTTGATCAGAGGGAGAGTAAGGGCCTACTCACTTAAGGAAACTAGGACTTATGTGGTAGTTATGTTTGTTATTTCATAATTTAAGTTTTAATAAGAGTGTTTATGTGTAAGTGTGGATTGCTAACTTGTAGGATTATCTCTTTTTATGTGTAAGTGTGGATTGTTAACCTTTTTATCTAACTCCTAAAAAATTATTTGCAACCCCACTTGTCCACTCAAATTCCTTATGATTTCCTTGTAATATTTTAATGCAGGTTGTTCTTGTCATGTTAAGGTTCTTGATAAACTTATGATAAAATATTGTGAGACCATAAAAACTTCATTCCTCGAATATGCACCTAGGTGATGGACACTCTACTATCACACACACCTTCTCTAAGCCCATCTTTAGACTTTCTTGGGATATAAAAAACCCAAGTATATTAAATCTTTCTTCATAAATTTTTACTTATTTAATTTGATCAACAACTTCACTTTATGGAAACTTTGCAACACATTTCAAAAATGTGTCAAGTGCTCCTTCTTTATCTTAGAAAACACTATAATATCATCTACATACACATTGACAAATTTTTACAAGAAATGGATTATTACATCATTCATTAGTTTAATGAATGTAATTGACACATTTTTAAATACAAATGACATCAATAGCCACTCATACAGTCCTTATTTGATTTTTAATGTTATCTTTCTTTCATCTCCTTCCCTAATTCTGATCTAGTGATACCCAATCTTAAGATCAATATTCATGAAGTACTTCAATGCACTTAGGCAATCGATCAAGTCATCCATTCATGATAATGGAAATTTGTACTTGATTTTTATCTTGTTTATGGCCCTCAAATCTATGAACATATGCCACTCTCCTCATTTCTTCTACACCAATATTTTAAGTACTACACATGGGCTTAGGCTTTCTCTAATCACCCCTCTTTCTAAAACCACGTGCACTTGCCTTTGCACTTCCTCATTCTCCATTGGAATCATCCTATGTGTGACCTTGTTGATAAAACTTAGTCCAAAGATCAAATCCATTTGATGAATAATGCCTCACTTTGGTATCAACCCATCTAGTAGATCACTCAGAATAATATCTGTGAACTCATTTATAAACTCCTTCACCTCATATGGAAGTGGTTCCTCTTCTTCCTTCATGTTTTTACTTTTCTATTGTATTGGCTTTGAATAAGCACATAACATGCCTTATATTCTTTCACCACTTTTAGGAATTATATACCTAATACTATTAATATGTGTGGGTACATTCCACTAAAACCTTCTACTTATTTTTCCTTTAAGAGACTCAATGTGAACTTATTCCCATACTTATCCAAATGATTAGTGTTTCATCTCATATCATGTATAACCTTCCTATCATACTAACAAGGCATCCATAAAAGTACATGATAAACATATATTCACATCACATCGTACCAAAACTCATCTTAGTATGTGCCTAGATCTAAAAATTCATTAGGCACTGCTCATTTATAATCTCTTGATGATTATTTTGTAGTCATAACACTCTATGGATTTGGGTGCATCACCTTTCTTCGACCCAATTTCTTCATCATTTTAGATGAGACCAAATTATCTATACTTCCACTACCCAAAATCACTAAAACATGTTCCTCTTGACTTTCACATTATGTGGGAAAGTTTTTTATTTTTCACCATATCATTTTCATCCTTTGGTGCCTTCAACAACACTCTATTCATCATCAAAAAATATCCACACTCTAGATCTTTTGAGTGTTCAATTGATCCAATAGATTTTTCATTCCCATATGCAGCATGTGTGCTAGATTATGAACTTAAGTTAAGTTAATTTATTATTTCACTTATATATATTAATATGATTGATGTCTTATATATCCACATCTAAAGCATGTTCCTGGGAATCCCCTTCCCTTCCCTTGACCAAATCTTTCACATCCCTTGGATGAGTAAGATGTACTTCCTCATGTGTTATCTTACTTAACTCCATGTATTTTGACTTACTTGTATGTATGTGCATTTTTAACTACATATTTTTCTTCTTATCTCTATAGGTTCCTTCATACACTATCTCTTCCAAATCACAAAAATATTCCTTTACCTCATATACTGGTTTGGTGTCTATGTGACAATGTCTCCTCTGCCTTTAAGGCAAACTAATAGATTTACTCTAATATTTTTATCTAAGTCATCTAAACTATTCTTATATTATAAAACTTAAACCATTTAGGTACCTTGAGACTTTATCTTGTTTGACTTAAATATGTCCCGATCTGATGATAATCTTGTATAACTCTTTGGTGTACTCTTTGATAGATAACTTATTATACCTCAGGTTTTGCAATCACTTGAACAACTCCATCTAGTAATATATAGGAAAAAAATTTCCCTTCATATTTTTAACCATTATGTTCTATCAGGTCATCTTATCTTTGCCTCTTCTTCATCTTTTATTTTTCACCTCCTTTAACTATAGCATCACATGACCTTTCAACTTGGTCTATGCAACCTTTATGTGTTGTGGGTTGCTAATCTCTTCAAACTAAAAATATTCCTCTATATCTATAAGATTGATAATAAGCTATTATGGGTTTAAAGTTCTAAAGAAACATGACATGTCTATGTCGATGCCTTATACAATTAATGAGATGGATTTTAAGAGTCTTTCCTTTCCTGTGTCTACTTGCACCTTTTCATCTTCATCTCCTCTTGCACCTTAAACATGTTTTAATTCCTTAGCATTATTCCTATATTTTATTTGTGTGAAACCACACCTCTTTTCCTCTTTTACACGTATATTCATGTTTTTATGACTCATAACATGTCAAAGACTTCATGAAGTCTTCTATCCATGTTGGTTGTTACTTCACCTCTCCCAATTGCTCTTATGGGTGTAAAATTCACTTCCTCTCATGAACAAATTATAATACTTCAAGTCCCTTAGCTCATAATCCTTTTTAGGTAATCTTTATTCACATTCACAAAGGTTCAAAAACTTGCTATAATACCAAATTTATGCAGTTAAGGTTAGGGAGTCCAATGAAGGACTGAATTGGACTGCACAATTTGTATGAACACAAACACAACTTAGGTATGAAAACATAAAAAATAACTCTTATTTTATTAATGCAAAAAAAATATTACGTGAGTTTCCTCCAAAACAGTAGCCAAATCATATCCTTGTACTTAAGCCATAAATGCAAATTTCTCACTACAATATGGGGTCTCTTAGATCTCCATGTAATTCCTCAAGGTTATATGCCTTTTCATCCTACATTCCATCCTTTCTCTTTGATCTCCCTCCTAATTTGGAAGTGTTTCCTTACTTGACAAGAAGCTCTCTAAGTGCTTGACCTTGAATTTTGTTATATAGGATTTTCAAAGTAACATATATCAAGAGAGATACATGTAAGCCCATATAAGCCAAGACATGCCTCAAGGCTCAATTTGGCTTCTTCAGATTCTGGCTCCAAGAATCTTGAAGTCAAAGATTCATTTCATGAAGTTTGGTATCAAACATTTCAAATTGTCCCTAGAGTAGGCATGGAAATATTAGTTTATGCCCTTATTGGTCTACACAATAAATTCCAAGTGCACCTCATATGCTTATATTTATTGGGAAAAAATCACCATGTATGTTGGTTCCAATCTCCTATGCAACATTGCTTCAACATTGTGAGAGAAGTTCCCTTTGCGCCTAATTCATTGTCACTACACCAGTGTCCTAAGATTTAAGATATTGTGCTTAAGAATATTTTAAAACCTACACACTACCTCCCCTACGATACCCATGCCAAACAAATTTAGTGATCTTTTGAACCCTCTTGCATTGTTATGCATTTTCACCTTGTGCTACTAGAGGGATTCTTTGTAAAACTATGCTTATTGATGAAAAATTGTTCTTCACCTAGGATTTTCCTACATCACTTATCTTTATTAGTGATAGAATTTACCCTACAAAAATATCTCTTATTCTTATTCCGCTAGGTATAATTAGATATGACTTCACTAGTAGCATTTTAGTTGTGATTGTGATGAGGGGAGAACTATTGAAGGTAGTAGGGTCAAACATCACCGCATATTTCAAATTTTTAAAGATTAACTCATTCATTAAAGAGTTTTTCAAAGAAAGTAGGTTCATATTTTAGGACTTATAAGTGGACCTCACATCTCAAAGCACAAGTGAACATATCAAAATAAATGGTACATCATTGAATATTATCTTATATGAATGGATTCCCATGTGCACCTTAGAACATTGACAAAGTTGGAATCAACTTTTGTTTTTTTAATATTTACATAGGAGATAAGATACTTAAGTTTAATGGTCTAGCTACATCAAATAAGGGAACATAATCCTCAACAAGGTGTTGAAAGATAAATAAAGAGTCAAGATGAAGGTTTTGGAACCAAACAAGAGCTTCACTATGTAAAGTTCAATAAAAAATATTAAACAATATAGTTCATATCATGTCCCCCATCCATGCATGCCATACTTAAATCATTAATATGCTCTGAAGGACTCTCATCAATAGTTTCATTAAACTTTCAAAGCTTGAGAAAATGATTAGGAAGATGAATGGCCCTAATATGGGGAGATTAAGTGTTCCTATAAAAATCCTCTTAGGGTTGGTTGATGGTGGTGTGATGTATTCTAATTTCATAAGTAGCATAGCCAACACTCCCTTATTTTAAGTTTTCATAATGTCCATGATAGTGGTGGTCATCATACTCATCCTCTAGATAAGGCTTCTTACATGGAGTATGCTTATGAGGAGGATATATATGTTGGTTATCTCTATGCTTAGAGTAGTGAAGATCATCCCTAAAAATTCTATAATGAAAATAATCATCCCCATATCTACCATGAGAAAAAATTATAATGGAAGTTCTTCCAAGAGAAGGCCTCTTAAGGGAAGGCTTCCTAGGAGAAGGCCTTATAGGGGAAGACCACATGATAATAGAGAATGATAGTGTAAATAATAATATCCTTGAGATTTTTTAAGGGGTAGAAGAATTTCTATGATTAAACTATGTAAGAGACCTAACTACAAGAAGTGACATGCCATCAGGTAACTTAAAAAAATATGGACCTAAAAGGAAAAAAATAAAAGAAACTAGTTGTTGACAGTTCTCAATTCCAAAAAACATCCAAGTGTGGCTAAGATACATAGTTTTGAAAAAGGTACAACCATTTCTTAAGAGAGACATTGAATTTTCCAAAAAGGAGCAACCTAGCCACATAAGACCTTTTTTCATGGGCAAGTCAATGTAACAAGAGGGGGGAAGCCCCATAAGAGGGAAATAACTATGTATAAAGTGTGTCAAGCAGTTATCACATGGTTAATCCAAAACTAAATTAGAGGTTGTATTTATAGAATCTATGCTTAAGCTAATTAAGTCACCCAAGTGACACACTTAGATCTATATTGAAAAGCCTTCCAAATTTGATGTTGGATTTGGGAGTGGGCTTATAATAGTCTACAAATTTCACAAAGTTCAAGACATTGACCCCTAACATTTTCTCACAGAGATCCAAATATATGATTAAATCTAGCAATGTTCTTTTTTTGATAGAGTTAGAGTGTTAATCCACAAAAATATATACAAATAAAATCTTGTCACAAACGATGAAACAAAGCCACAACTCTCCAAACAAGCACTCTCCACCATAAAAACTCTCAAGGATTTGAGATCTGCCATTAGATATTGTCCTTTGCTTCACTAGCTTATCAATTATCTTCTCTTCTTTAAAAAAGTGAACCTTACACATGGTCACACTCTGCTTTTAAAAAGTGAACCTTACATATTATCAAAATGTGACCAGATGTCACATTTCTACATACCAAATAATTTTAAAGACTAAAACCCAAAAAATTTAAGTTGTACGATATAATACCATGTGAAAATTAAATACAAATTCTCATAATCAAAGAAAAAAAAAAACTAAAAAAACTCTACTTAAATAATAAATTATATAGAAGAAAAGCACAATAGAGAGGATGACTTTCAAAACACTATATGATAATAAGAATACTCAATAATAGAGAAGCATAATGTGATGAATAATGATCATGTGGATATAGGTGAAGGTATAACCCTTTGTTTATACACTTATTCTCAATTAAACAAGTTTTATTTCTATTATATCCCCCTCAATCAAGTTTAAGAAGTAATTTTGGCCTATTCCATTATTGCATGGCTTGTGGCTTCTAAAGCTCCTCCCATACCATATCCTTATTTTAAGAAATTATTTGCTCGAATATTCTCAACAAGATGTATTTTTTATCTGACATCAATTCTGACAGCGAAGCCATCCATGGATGGTCCATACTTTGTGTGTATCGTCAGAAAAGATATATATGTATATACACTTGTTGACAAGAAGAAGGGATATAAAGCGTACAAAAAATGGGCGGTGTCTTTTTCTAATAAAATCTGTAATGCATGAATATGGGTATAGTATTATTTACTGGTGACAGGCCTGCTTGACAATAAAAGCTTACACAAGAGACGAGGTGCCCAGTTCATTTCATTGGTCATTCGTCTATATCTGTAACGTAAGCAAAGCACATACTGTTCTGGAGGATATTCACTCAGTTTATTTTTGTTTTTTTTGGGTACAGGTGTACAAATCATGACGTCACATATCCACGTATTTCCTTAATTATATCGAATCTAAGGCGTACACGGTTTGGGAAGGAATCCGCATCGCCACTCACTCAGTGTGGATAAACCAACCAATTATTGATGATGCAGTTTATGGAAATCAACCACACGTTTCATGGCACTGACATGTTCACATGAATTATTGAAGATGGTTAAAGATTTTTTTTGGTTTTGGATATGGATAATTATTTTTATAGAATTTGGAGTTATGAATTATAAAGGTATAATATTGATTGGAGTGATGAATAGAATTTGGAGTTATGAATTAGAGAGGCGTGGTATTGATTAGAGTTGCAAACTAGTTTGGAATATAAATGAGAGGTTTAAATCTCTTTTATAAATTACTAATATTATTTGTATCGTCAATATCATGAACGGCTACAACCAACTTTATAAATCTCCAACATTATCTACATCACCAATATCACAAACGATTACAACCAATTTAAAATACCTAACAAAATTTAAATTTAAATAAAATTAAATATAACCAAACTGATTAACCAATATACCTCCACATTTTATAGCATTAACATATTCACATGAATTGATTCTATTTTTAAAGAAGAATATGGTGTTTTGTTATATCTTAGCCAATGGAGAATAAAAAACAATAAACTATGTACCTATTTAGATTTGTTTTTATGCCTATCCTTTGTAATTTTGGTTGGATGATATTTCATAGGAATTCTAAGTTTCAAATATATCACTATACCATTATTTAAATAAAGGACGTTAAACAATGTATTTATATGACGTTTGTTAGGATATATCTTAGATGAATCTTAGCCAATTACTTTTGAAATTGTTATTTGAAAAAAAAAATGAATATCAATAAAAAGTCGTCAATGCATAAAATAATGTTCCATTTCAATGCTATATACCATCCCTATTGACACCACATTTAATCACAATATAGGCTAACTTTATCAATAAAGAGGGTTATCAAATTGTTGAATATAAGTAACAAATGTTTTACAAGAAAGATACAAGGATATAACTAATAAAATCTAACTCTAATTTTTAAAAAAGTTATTAATTGAGATATTTTAATTAAATATAAAATAATATTTTTATTATTTTAATAATATGATTAATTTCTTTT
This sequence comes from Torreya grandis, assembly GCA_037957365.1. Lineage (NCBI taxonomy): Eukaryota > Viridiplantae > Streptophyta > Pinopsida > Cupressales > Taxaceae > Torreya > Torreya grandis. The sequence goes on from JARHVA010000872.1 coordinate 584,840, forward strand.
TGATTAAAAAAAATTAAAGAAAAGTAAATTATTATCTATTATTTTATTTATCTCTTAAATAAATTTAAGATAATTGAAAACATCTTAGAGTAGATATTAATTATGCTTTATATATATATATATATATATATATGAAATGATACTCGATGAAATATAAGAAAAATAATATGAGAAACAAAACTTTTATTATTAAATTAATTATATATTTCAATAGTTAAATTTTGACATCACAAAATGAAATAGAATTTTTCGAAATGGGATGGATACATGTTATAATTTATTGATAATTTAACTAAAAATATATTTTTATATAGCTATTAAAAAATATATGCTCACATGAATGAAAGTGAAAATTGAAGAGAAAGGATGAGGATAAGTGTTGAAATGACTATATTCTAGTGTATATTAATTTTTCATTATGATTAATTAAACTGATTTATTAAGGTCCCATGCAAAATCCTTAACTGTAAAAATAAAATTTGTTATTAAAACTTTAAAATATCACTAAATTTATTCAATAACTTTATACACCCTTTATTCATCACGAGCTCTATGGATTTCTAATGTATCATAATATTATTATTGATAGGTTTATATTTTGAATGGGAAAAAAAATCCATTGATGCCGTTATATTGTAAAAGAAATTGTATGTAAGTCTATAAGAAATAGAAAGAGATGGATCAAGATTGAGATCAAAATCAAATTTAAGGCATAAGGGAAAACAATAAATATAAAAGGGAACAAGGTCAAGATTTGACAAATCTTGTTGAAGTTAATCTATTATAGTAATAGAATAAAAAGTTTATATATATATATATATATATATATATATATATATATATATATATATATATATATATATATATGAAAGTATAAGAGGAATGTTTGGAGGGATAAGTGTATATAGAGCAAAAATTTGAATAGGTTTGAATGGATGTTGCATTTATTACATGTCAGTGTACTAATAAATAGGAATTGAACTCGTCCAATTATCATAATACATTGTGTTTATGTAAACAATTCAATAGATATTCTATTTTGCAATGACTTTATTGGGAGGCCACAAAAAAATAAGATCTAGATGTCGTATTGATTAAACACACTTAATTGTGGATAAATCTATACATTAATATATTATATTTATAATTTGAACTATATAATACACACCATGTAAAACTGAATTTGAAAAGATAAAAGAATCATAAAAATTGAGAAATGCTAGAACAACATTTATATGAATCTTGAATTATAAATCCAAGTGAGAAAATAAATAACAATTTGAGGGTGTATCGATTAACTGGAAGTATAATTTTCTATGATTTGAAATGATCAACTTCATTATAAAATGTATTTCACACATTATTTTTAAAAATGATTCCCTTATGTTGAAATTTTTTTTCAATACATTGTGTATTTTTATTGAATTTGATTTCTTTATCCAATGTTCTCTAAATTTATATTTACATGTGTAGGTTAAAATTTGTTATACAACTATATGAGAATAATTGCATTGCTTTGAATGGCCTTGCTTTATGCATATGTACATATAGATTTCATTGAATTGTATTGGCACTGACATTACATAGACGATATGTATTATTTTTCGCATTATACATTGATGTTCAAAAGATATATGTCAAAAAGAAAATTGCTGAGCATTATTGATCATCGACATTGAATGATCATGTCATTATTCTTACATTCACAAAACATTATAGTCTCAAGTCATTGAAATGTTGTTGACAATGCCATGGAATTATACGTTCATGTTGAAAAGACATACACATGTTGCCCATATCTATTCAGTTACATACAATAAAAAATTCAATAGATATTTTATCATATTTTTTTGGAAAAAATATTTTGTCAAAGAGATGGTATTTCCATAGTCTATGGCATGTATTGATGATATTTATAGATATAACTATATAGAAAATTTTAATCAATGTTTTAGATCATGTTTCATGAATCATCATCAGGATGAAATAATAAAATGAGTTAGATTGAAAAATTAGGTTCCCTTTTTAATGATGTTAGAAATGAAATGCTTTGATGTCTAGAAGTTGGGAAATATGAATAATAAAGTGGTAAAGTAAATAAAAGTTTGTTAAGAAGATAAGGGAGTTAGAATTGATTTAATTTAATTGAGCTAGAAAAAGATTTATGTTATTAATGAAGTTATCAAGACACACAACAAAACATGTAATATTAGATTACAATATAATGTCATCAAGTATCAAGGGAGGCAACAATGCTTTATGCTCAACCGTTCCAATGAAGTTGGTCTTTAGCAGTGTAATTTGTAAAATTGGTTCAATGATTCAATCTATTTGAGAATTTATTTTTAAAACTTGGAATATAATGCACCACAACCTATTTGAATTTACCATTTTATATTTTATAAAAAGATGATATCAACCTTGTTACAAAATTTTAATTATATACAAGGACATATTTATACAAAGAAATGATATTTACTTCTAGTTTGTCTCTTATATGAGAGCATATTGATAGTAACATTTTTTATATCCTAAAATGACAAAATCTACTTTTATTTACATAAATGTTAATGAATTGTTACATAAACAAATTTGAATTAAAATAAAAAAAATGATAACAATCTCTAGTTAACGTGTTAATTAATAAATTATATTTCAAGGAAAGAACATCACTATAAAGATTGTTGCCTAAAAAGTAATGGCAAAAGGATCCCAGAACATATGTCCAAAAGAAAAAAATGAACATTGTTTGTTCTCGAGATTGAATAATTTATTCATTGCACCTGCAATCACATGACATTACATCCTTAAAGTTTCATTATTAGCAAAAGCATTATTTGTGGTGATAACTACACATATATATATATATGTATTATGAGCTTACAATTTATGATCACTTGATGTTAAGGAAGAGTTATATCTAGTGCAAGTGTGCATTGAAGCATTGTTAAATTTAAGAAGAGAAAACAAAAAAATGCAGTGTCTACATTCAAATTTGAAAGATGTAAGGTGTGTGTATTATAGTATAAGGATGGTTAAGTGCATTCTTATTTAAAATTGCTTGAAATAAGATGGAATATAAAATTAAATTAAAGTGACAATTATTTACCGCACAAATAGAAAACAAAGAGACAAAACATATTAGCATGCATAAAAGATGCCTCTGATTTTTTTTTTGAAGTTTGAGGATGATGGATGGAAAGGCACCACCTATACATAAATGTATAAACAAAATAAGATATGTAACTATATATCACTGAAACTTTAACCGAAAAACATGTAATATAATGAAAATAATTCAAGAAAGACTGAAATAACATATTTTTGGCTTGCTTTGAATTTTTTAATATAATATCTTTCATAACAGAACATTTGATAGAAAAAAACTAACATAAGGAAAAGCACATAAAATTTGTCTATGCTCAAGTAACTAAAAACATGTGTTGAATACTAATTTATGTAGTGCTTTTCCCTATAGAAGGCATTAAGAATGTAAAATGCAAATTAAAAAATAACATGTAATCTATTTCATCTCCAATATGAAAAATTAGTTTTAATTTCCAACTTAGTATTATTAACCACCTAGATCCTTGATAGTTTGTTAGAGAAGCCAAGGATAGATTAATGTTTTAGATAGAGTTGCTGGTTTTTAAAAAATGTAAAATATATAGTATAAATGCTTATTAAATATATTTAAAAAAAAAAAGAATTGAATGAAGTGCATTGTTTTTGGATAATTAAAAACATCTATTTTTTACTAATTTAAAAATTCCCATATGGCTTTACCAATGAAAAAAGAGAAATCGGTTTTTGTGAAAAATTAAAAAAATGTTTGTTTTTTAGAAATCTTTTGTGAAACATAAGAAATGAAATATGGTGAGATGTAACCATATAGATATAACTTTGAAAGGAAATTTTTTTACCACTCCATGATAATTAAATAGAGTGATTATATTATGCTTAGAATTGTATGTATATATAAATATTAGAACAACTAAATTATGGCAATATAAAAAATTGGAATCATTTATATTGAACTTTCAAATGGCTTTGCTAGGGATAAAAATTATATTTGTTGTAATTATTATTATTATTATTATTTTATTTTTATACATTTATTTTGATACATATAAAAAATTATCTCTTTGTTGGAATGTGATGGAAAGCACTAAAAAGTGTTGAAAATGCTTAAATTAGTTTATCATTGGAATAAATAAATTGTTAATAGTTGAGGAATAAGTTATATTTTACAAAATTTTATATTAAATATAACATATTTTATTTTTTATTTTATTTCAATAAGTAAGAATATATTAAAAAACAACAACTTATGTTTCATTTTTTTGAATGCAACAATGATAAAGGAAGTTATCTATTACAAGTTTTATGCTAGATGCATTACCTTTATAATTATTTTTGGCAAAAGTGTAAAGCTATCTAATCAATGAATGGAATACTACTCTAGTCAAATGGCAAGCTTTCAAAATGATGAGGTTAACTAACTTTATATTTTTGGAGTGGGTTATAATGACTAGGCCAACCATCTTTATGATTTTGAAGTGGGTTACAAGAAATGGATCCAGCTACTAGTGATTTAGTTTTCTTGGTAGCTGGCTCCATTTCTTACAACCCACCTCAAACTAATGAGGTCAGTTTTGATACAAAGTAAAGGAAAAAACTATGCACAATAAAGGCCTTAAAATCATTTTAAAAAAAAAGAATACAATAAATAAACACTATTATATTAACATCACAATATTGGTACAAATGGTATTTGATTCTCTATAGCAAGTTTAACATAGGAAAAATTATTCCACGCATTAAAATAAAGGAACAAAATCCATTAAATAAAAATATTTACATTCTATTGATAAATATAAAATGCAATACCAACATTCTACTCACACAAGTCCACTGTAGTAGCCTCACAATAATGGTAAATGGTCAAGTATGGAGATCAATACATGTGATTAGAATGGGCAACACTTTGACACAATGCATCTATTTTAAATTATCAAGCCACTAAAAATAGAAAGTAAAGCATTTTAAAAATTTCATATCACTCTTTACGAATTGAACCAAATAAAAAAAAAGTTTTTTTTTTTTGACAACTTTGGAATCCCCCAAAAAACTATGTCCACACAAACTACTCATTGTAAAGGAAAACTACATGCACATGACCCAATACACAGGTAAATGTCAATGTTTACAATATGAAAAAATGAACACAAATTTCTTCCAAATACATTAACAAGTGAATTAAAATAAAATAAAATATGTAAGAGTCATTGTTATTTTCAGTTTGCACTTTCTATTCAAAAAAATATGAAAAAGCAAACACATACAAACACAAACATATGATTATAATGAATAATTGCCTTAATATCCAAATGTAGGTTCTATAAAAAAGACCTAGAATGAAGTAAAATAAATATCACTACAATTCAAAGGAGAAGAAATAAAAGTAGTTTGCACATGTGTAATTGAACACACTCAATGTAACATCAAATCTTTGCCTTTAGTAGAACATGAGAAACTTTATATGAATAAAATGATTAGAGAGGCTATTTAGATTTGAAAATATCCTAATAATATCAATAGACATGAAGGATTGGAGCTTAATGATTTATGTTGACTTATTATAAACATCCTTAGAAATAATAATTAATGCTTTATACCTATGCAAGTCTAGGTATAAAGGCATTAATATATTAGGTAGGAAACACTTCAACCAAATTTGAATTTAATTAATGTTTGGAAGAGAAATTAATTAAAATACAATAGTTAGGTGTTCTCTAGTCTTCATTATAATTATAGATTATCTATGTAAATATCTTTTGTTTGTAATCTATTCATACATCCAAATGATGAACTACAATGTTTGGTGCAAAATGTTGATTCAATAATATTTTATACATGATTTTTCTAAAAACTTACCTTTTTAAAAGGGGTAATGTCCATAAAAATTAGACAAGTTTAATGGACATTAAAATTTTGACATCCATTTTTGATGTTCATAATGAACATCATATTTTTAAGGTATAACTGTAAATAAATATAAAAAATGACATCAAAAAGGGAAATTTCTACTTTCTCCAAATAAGTTGAAATCTAAGTCAAAATGGATGTCAAAATTAGGGCAAAATGTTGTATTAAAATAATTAATATTAATCATTTATAAAAGGTTATATTTTAATGCGAAAACCTTTCAAATAGTCACATCTTATAGGTCATCGCCTAATATTGTACCCTTAAATAATATAAAGCCATATTTACCTATTAATACTTTCATAACTTTATATATTATAATTCTTATTTTTAAATATTAAATATATAATTATTTACTTATTTATTATGAATAAAATTTTTGTATACAATAATATCTCATTCTCTTCATTAGTATGTAATTGTTTGCCTTGTTAAATTTTATTTATAACATGCTAAGTTTTTAGCTAATTTATTATTTTGTCTCGTATACCACTATCTTGGGCTCTGTGGTTAGATTAATGATTTATGTATTAAAGCTAATTTTTTACATCTTGTAAAATCAATTATCTAGGTAAGTGCACAGAGTTAGAGGGTAATTTTATGGATATTTACTATAATGCATATGTGTTATAGACATTACACATACATGTAATACCCATAACACTTATATGTTATTTCAAACTAAGCTTGGGATTAACGAACCTAAACATGTATGCATTATAATGTGTATGCATTTTTAGTAAACATAACATGTATGTGTTATGTTTACTAGTAATGAAACATAAAAAAACCCCAAACCCACCAGCATCAAACCATTCTCTCATATTTTTTTCATTGTTTTGCCCTTATCTATGCCAAACCACATTCACATTTTTATTTGAGGAGGAAAAAATATGCTACATACATTTGTTATCTCGAGGAGTCAAAAACATTATCATGGAGGGGAGGTAATCAATTAAAAGCCAAAACTATTAACACTAGATTTTCACAATTTTTTATTTACATTATTTTATTGTTAAAACACATTTTTTAACATCCCATTTAACTATAAGAGAATACCATAGTAACCCTCCTCCTAACTCTCCTAACCCTCCACCTAACCATCCTAACCCTCTTAGCCCTCCTATAATTCTATAAGATCCCCCAACTATTTATGAGGATTTGGTTACAAGAATAGTGGAAAAAAAAATATAAAATGAATAAATAATTAAGATAATAATGGAACCCACTTTGACTGACACCCATTACACCTATTTGGCCAATACCCTAGAGTCAATATTAGGTCAATTTGAATGGATAATGAGTCAAATTAATAGATGGGCATCATATAGTGATAGATATAGGGATTGCTATGCTGATAAATTACCAGTACATGAAGTGAAGGATAAAAAATATAAAAATACCTAATTTTTACCTTATTCATCAACCTAACAACCATTTCACCCTTTACACTATATAAAAAATGCTTCCTAATCCATCGATGCCAACATAATTTGATTAGAAACATTTTTAGGATTGATGGTAGATGGTGTTTTATTACACATCATGTAACAACCATGAGGCCCCGTTGTATTTTTTTAGGAAAATATTCTTTGAGTTTGTCTTCAATTAGATTCCCAACTAGTTTTACTACTTATAGTTTAAGGGTCGAGGGAAAGGCTCTGTGTATGATAGAACAGGTGCACATTGTGTTCCTAATTGACCTACAAAGGTACCTACCCAAAAGCCAATTCAACCCAAGATCACTTATATAGTTAGAATAAGGTCGTAGAGATTGACACTTTGCATGTGCTTAGTACACTTACTAACATGCTCATTCAACATACAAGTAGGATTTTTGAGATTGATGTTAGAGATACTATACCCAGTGTCCATACCTAACCTTACTATTGTAGATGTTGTGGTGATGTATGCATTGGACCTTCGAATGATGATGGTGGTTTATATATTTTTTAGTAATAAATTTTTAACAGGTATATTTGGTGTGCACACATCGGTCACTACACCTATGCAAGTATATTTTATATTTGACATGTTATATTTTCATTATATTTGTATTTAAAAGCTAAAAATTAATTTACACAGAAATTGAATAATATATGTAATTTTTTATGTTACAGAAGGAGATAATGTCATCATATTCATAGTCCACTACTGCATTTTTAGGCTAGTTGATGTTTACATATGCACGACTAGTTTTTGGGTTGTGTACTACTATATTTATGATGTTACTAGGCCAATGTTCATATATATAGAAGTAATTTTGAGTTAATATTATACTTTGTGTACATGCTTTTACTTATATAGATCTAAGCTCTTGACTAACAACCATACATGTTCAAAATATAATTTGAATGATAGTGATGTGAATGTAAATTATATGTGTGAGATGTGTTGAAATATATATAGAGAAAATCCCTAACCTAAGAACCCCTAATTGAGTATATACCTTATAAGGTGAATAATGGATATTTGAATATTTTTAATAATGATAAACCTTCTAGAGAGTCCCATCAAGGCCTAATTAAGCTAACTTTGATCATTTTATTTCGAGTCAAAATGGCAATTTTGCACCTGGGTGCTCTGGATTGCTCTTCCCTATCAAATATTTTGCACAAGTCATGTGCCTTTGTTATTTGTTGTTGGAAACATCCTAAATGGGAATATGGTTCCAACACATCTGACATTGCCTTTTAATTTTAATCTAGTCAAAATTTTGACTAATAATAAGACATTCTGATCAATTTGAGTAATTTGTGCACAAAGTGCTTAATCATGCTTAAGAGCTAATTAATCCAAATCAAGGCCTAATTAAGAATTCCATGGAAAATTGTTGAATACTTGTTTTTAGAAATTAATATTCAATATCTGCATCATCAAGTGACCTCATTTCTTGGAAAGACATCTTTAGGCCATAAATGTTACAAATATCAAGATTCATGCCCTCCATGCCTCTTAATTACCCCTTTTCCAATGTCATGATGCGGATAATTAAAAACTTGACATTGAATGGTCTTAGTTCTGCATACATCAATTTTTTTGAAATGGTACAGCTTAGTGACAAGCTTAATAATGCCACATTTGACTCTATTTGTGAGTTATTAACTCAACATGAGAGACAATTTGCATAAAAGAAGAGTACATCCATGGAGGAGGCCCACTATACCAAAATAGGAAATCCATTATATGAACATAACAAAAAACATTCTTTAAATCAATATCAGAGACAAAAACACTCTCCACATCACACTTTCAAATATAAGCATCATTCTAGACATAGGGATCATTGTGGTCCTCTAAAGCATAAACATCACTCTGGTTCTCCAAAGCATGAGAATCACCATAAAAATTCACATGGACACAGGCACAATCACAAACATTCTTCTTCATGTGGCTATTCTTCCTCTAGTTCTAGTGGACATGAGAGAATATGCTATAATTGTGGTGGCATAGGACATCTCTCTATAAAGTGCCCCTCCAAAAGGAGGTCCTTTTGTCATCGACAAAAGGTAGAAGCAAACATTGTTGATCACTTCAGTCACTCTAGTCACTCTTGGGATGACTACAAAGTTTCTTGCTCCATAGTTGATGAATATATATTCTAAGATGATAACACACCCATCTTGTGGGAGCTACTAGGCTCAAGATTGGGATTTGATGTAGTAGCATTTTTTGGCTTGTGTACTTTGCTTTCATAGATGTCAAGTTTTATATAATCTTTGATGTGGAGCATTTTAGTGATTTGTACTTGGTTTATTTGCTACATATCTTCTCACCTCACACATGATTGGGGGAGAAGATATTACATATTGGATATTGACCATTCATCAGTGATTTGCAGTATGCATCAACATTGTGTTGCTAGCATTATTAGTGCTAAGCAAAGGCCTATAGGAGATGTTGGTGATTATTGGGCATTAGTTTGAGATGTGCCATATATAGTACATGGGGAAATCACTTGTTGGATAGATTTTGTGTGAGGATAAATTTAGTTAGATAGTGCATGATCATGTTCTACTATAGTACGAGGATGATTAGTGTGTGGATCAGTCTAAGATACACAGTGTACCAATTACAATTGTGATAGAGTCTACTTGGATGACTCATAGTTCTTTGATTTAGTCTTTCTATACCCCTTTGGAACAAGGGGGGGTTTGTTGGATTAATTTATATTTATCCAAAGTTAGTATTTTTCTTTTTTAGTATTTGATTTTAGTTTATTTACTTGTTTTGTTAGTTGGTTGGTTACACGGGAAAGTTGGTTTTCTCCCATAAGCTCCCGTGAAAGTTTTATAATCTTTTACACACTTTGAAAATATCATCCAAAAATAATATAGTATCTATTTTGTGTGAAATAATTTATTCATGATGTAATTTTTTAATGTTATATCTTAATGTCCTGGTCTACATCCCTCTATTAGCTACGAAAGGTAGGGGCTACCAATTCCCATTCTAAGGTAGATATCATGAATTCCATTCAAAAGTTGCATATGAAGATTTCCATCTAAAAAATTTTGTGCAATGAAATCATGGATGAGTTCAAAAAGTTACAAGGGCTATTGGGTCATGTGTCAGCAACCTCTAAATTAGGTAAGGATCATCTAAAATACACTCCCTAGGGCAACAAATCAACTCAGAGTGAGGGAAAGGAGGATGTCAACAGGGATATTGAGGAAAAAAAAGTGAAGATCCAGTATACCAGCCTCAAACATAAAATATAGGAAGAATATAAGGATCAATTTATGGGAAGTCATACCAGAGGAAGGAACAACAAAGGTGATAGCACTAGGATGTAAATTTTGGTCTTTTATTCTAATTCAGAATAGTTGGGCTTGCTTTATCTCTTTTTGTTTGGTCTTACTTTTTTTTGGATAAGACTTTACATAAGTTTGGTGGCATGGGGATTTAGCTATCGGGTTTGCCTATTTCTATTTTTTATCCTTTGGCTTTGTGATGTCTATCTTCCAAGTTTTTTTTGTAAAGAGAACTGGCCTATTCAACCCATCTTTTAACCAATCAAATAAAAAAAACAATATACATTGAAGGGCATTGTAATACCTTCATGTCTACCTTGAAGGTAACTCATAAGAGATACCTTTATGCATAGAGGAACCATATAAGGTATTACAAGGCCCTGTTATCTTGAAAAAATTCCAATCTTGTGCATTTTTAAGGTATCTACTAGGACACCCATTGAAAGTACAACAAACACATGTTTGAAAGTCTCTCCTATGAGATACCTAATACCTTAAAAACATGCATTATAGTACACTCAAAGGTACTATAAATACCTTCAAGATATCTCCTCAGAGATACCCTAAAATAAAATTCTAATTGTGTGCATGTTGAAGGAACTCTAGCAAATTATCATGAAAATTACAGGTATAGCTTTCACAGCAGGAAGCATAAAAATATCATAATAACATGAGAGAATTTACATAATATTTAGTTTGATACACCACAACAAATATAAAGATAAAATATCATGGCGTTAAGAATTCTAGATCATAAACAACATAATACAAGATAGAACAAGCTAATATAAAACATAATAAACACTATGCACCATGAAAAATATAACATCAAAATAATATATAGCTTTTTACATAGCTCTGTCTCTTCACATTGTAGCTTTTTGACATACAAAAAGAAAATAGACATGACATTCTTATATGTATCACTTGCCTAACAAGGCCAAAGACATCTAAAAGATACCCTACACACATGCAATGCTCCATGTCCATCAGTTTCACGGACTTAAATTTTTATTTTATCCTAAGACAAAATCTGAAATCTAATCTCGAATAAATTTGGAAAAGGTTAACCTTTCAAAAAAGTGGTAGTAATCATTCCAGGTTTTTTGGTTTTCCATACTCGCCTACCACCCTTTGCAGTTCTTAAATTATAAAACTTGAACTACACATTAACTTAATTTGTAGGTTGTGGATGCCCAGACTGTACCTTTATATGCAACTTTATCTTTTGCAAAATTTGTTAGAACTCTTGTGGTGGAATGAACTTAGGTTCATCTATGATATGCACAATAGTTGGTTCAACCTACGAGAGTTCATGCTTGAGCATTTTCCAATTATCAAGTACTTCCTACACCATGGTAAGCAAAATGCATAGTGGAAGCTAAATGACCATTAAATTATGTACATCTACTTCTTTGATGATGATAAGGAAGTCTCTGGAATTTCAGAGCTTAAGCTAGATATCTGACACAATGTCATCCAACCTATTTGCAGTTATTTGGGCTTGAATTACCATAAATGTGTTTCACATTGTCTCATTCTACCAGACCTGGAGCTTCTTCATCATGGTATCCCTAAATTATAAAAAACTATTGAAATGCACTATTTAATGTTTCTATAGTATCCATTCAATCATTGAGTACAACTTTAGCTTTATCTACCATTGCAAACTTTGATTTAGCAAAATCCAAAGATTTGTTAAGATCTACCTTCAATCAAGCATTCCTTGCATAATCTACTTATCTTGATGCGTATCTATATCCAAGACCTATACATATTCCTCTAGAACTTTGTAAATGCATTTTGTCTCAGTATGGATACCCTGTCCTTAGGTGCACAGTTTATGTGTGCTCACCCAATCCTTTGTTAGCTAAGTCAACAACACAGTGAATTTTTTGTCCTCAAACATTACTTGATCACCAAGGACTTGTGCAACCAGAGTAGGACAAGATGCATTGATGAGCTACCTAGCCTCAATAATTTGATTTTGTGCTTCTACTTTCTCCTTGTATAGCTAAAAAACCATCTGTTCCAAGTCTGAAGCCTTTAGTGCAATGGATTTTTGGAATGCATCTGATCCTTCAATTTCCTTAGAGAATGGCAACTGTGAAACATCCAAAGACATCTCCATGGAAGTGAAAGCAATCATATTAGATCTCATTTAGATAGTGGTATCTGAGGATGTCTTCATTACATATACATCATCTATTTCCATATTAGATTATGAGTGATTCAAATATTTGAATTCGATAACCATGACACCTCTGTGCATGGAAAAATTTCTTAACTTGACTGTAGGAACAAGTGTATCCTTGTATCTCATCATACCCCTAGACTTTACCTAATGGGCACTACTTATTATTCTTATATCTCTGAAAGATACAAAATGTTTGAGTATGGTGGTTGAAGAACTCACCTGATGAAGACTACATTTTTTGCACATTAGTGGCCATATCGAGCTTCCTTCCTTTGGTAGATATACAAACTAAACAGATGATGAACCAAATTCTAGATCTTTTTCAAAAATTTATGCTACAAGTTCAAGATAAGATTCTTATTGACATATAGCATCCATAATAATAGTGGGAAGGGGTTGTGTAATGTCAACCAAATGATCGCTATTTACCTTATTTTGCACTTGGTAAGTGCACACTACTTTCCAAAAAAAGAACTCCTCTTCCTTATCATAGACCATTTGACTGATGTCTTTGATCATGCATTGCAGAACTTCCTATTCATCAACACAAAACATTGCGAGATCATATTCCCAATCTATCCTTGGCACATGTGGGTTGTCCAACCAAAACTTGATTTGCCTTGATATCCAAGGAGCTATGGACTATTGGGGTGAGGCCTATGGTTACATAGCTAGCTACAATTATTCTTACTCTTGTTAGCCTTGTTGTGAGACTAGGGATCTCTAACCTTATACTTTAGCTTGTGCTTCAACCATTATGATGAAAAAGGGCATTGGAGTCATAGTTGGCATGGCCAACTCATGTGCCTTGATTTGAATACCATTGTATAACTTGGTTATCGATGTATCCTACCCCAAAGATTACATGACATCTTATAAAATTTAAGGGTATGACCTGATCAAAGCTAGATCCTCAAGCCACCATGTGTTAAAATACCCCAATTTCTCATAATATTTCCCTGTCTTAGTCTAAGTGATGCCTGTAAGGGAAGTAGTAGGCCAAAAGTCCATAATAACCTTAACTTAGCCTAGCAGGGACTTCCATTGGGTGAAGCATAACAACAAAACTAGAAACTGATATTAGAAATTTTATGATCTACCTAAAAGTACCTTATCAATATTAGTGGTAAGCTTGGATGTGATAAACTCCAGCCAATTGAATTTTTGATTTTTTAATATCATGTGATACATAATGTTAATTAATCCTTTTGTTGCCTATTTGGCCTACTTTATCGTCTGCCAATTTTTTTTGTAATACACTCTACTAGAATGTGCATTGTAATGTCCTTAATGGATTCAATTGGGGTTAATATACCTACCCTAGTGAGAAAATTGTCCCAAAAATATAGATGAATTAGTAGTGTGGTAGACTTGTATCTCAATAATAATTTTCCATGATTTGAGAGGGTTGTGGTTCTCACCATGGTTTGCACATTGATCCAAATAGTGATATCTTTGGATAAATGAATATCCCCTTGGTTGTATCTAATTAAAAAGGTATTCATTACCTCATCTAGTTGTCCAAATGTAGGTAAATTGATTAGCCTCTCTACATCCATACCTTGAAGTGGATGTTGAAGTGCAAGATCTCTTACTTGTGCACCTAGTTGTGTTGATAGGGTGAAGAGAGTAGCTTCGATCATTTCCAAAAATTCAAAGGGATCTGGGTCATTGAATTTGGTTTGTTGAAGACCTAACCCAATCCCCATTTTTTCCTTCTTTACATCTATGAGTGGCATCTATAACTTACTCCTATCCATGACTAAAACATATAATCTACACTGTTTGATTGCTTTCTTCTACCAAAATTTGGGTATCAATTTTTTTAGGGAGTATATTGAGAGAAAATAGTAGAATATTCTTCTTCACCAAAGTTTTTAATGTTTTTATGCTATTCCTATGCTTTATTTTATGAATTTTGGCATCTAATTTGCTCTTTCCAACCTATTTAAATGCACTGACTACCTGCACATGAGTGCTCTTCATCATCTTTAATATTCTGGCTTTGATGGTGACCTTTTATGTCTCAAAAATCTTGAAATTAACCCATAGCCTATCATATCCTAATTTGATCTACCTTGAACAAGATGCAATCTTTCCAAATACCATGTTATTAATGGTCTTACATAACTGTTAGCAGTCCATCTACCATACCTGTCTTGTAACCACCACTTTCCCAACTTAATTCGAGATCAATGTAATTTTTTTACTAGATTGATCCTTAATCTCCTTTATTTAGTAAAGTACAAATAATGATAGTTTACATTTTAGACTAACTTATTAAATGCATTCAATAAGTTTTATTATGCATATCCATAAGAGCCTCTGTGAATCTACAAGCGTGCAGTAACAGATGGAACAAGAGTCCTCAACCAAGGACCAAAAAATCTAGCAGTTGAAGAATGACCTTGACACCCACTCCCAAACCATATTTATCCTATTTGGGAGAGAATAAAGAATGCAGTTGCAAACTTGAATCCAACATTTGGGTTCATCACGGACTCACAACGACTGAGTGCATAAGTGAGTATGACAGTAAACTTGAAGTCTCTATTCCTTTTGTTGATGACACATGTCATCATGATGTTCCTTAAGAAAGAATGGAATTCTTATTTAAATAAAAAGTGCACCATTGACCCATGGAAGTGGAACCCATTTTTAACAAGAATTTTAGATGTAGTTTGAAGGGATACATGCGTCACCACAGTGCTTATTACATATCCCTAAGATTTCATACATGAATTTCTATTTATCAGTATTCGAGTAAATGGGATGGAAACACTTGGCATAATCATAGAGAATAACTCTCCTGGTGAACTTGAAATATTTTTTGAGTGTTGAAATGTCATAGGTTTGTGGGTGCATGCCACATACCCTTAATCTTAATGTCATGGGTAACCTTGAAGGTATTACCCATTACTGCCTTCAAACCTTGAAGGGTTATCATATGCATGTATGAATGGTATCTCTGAAGAGATACCATTCAAACTTTAAATTCCCTTAAAGGTATCACCTAATATTGCCTTCAAACCTTAAAGGGTACCCATGCGCTTGTTTGAAAGGTATCTCCTAAGAGATACCCTCAAACTTTTGGGTCCAAAACAAAGGTTAAAATCAAATACAAGATCCCAAAATATAAGTAGCTAATCATTTTCCATAATTTTGCTCAAAACCCCCATTGCTCATTATCATTTTGTATTGTAATAAAATACATGGTTGAATATTGACTCAATTAGTTATTTTTCTCTATGTGGCTATTCCACTCTAATCCATATTTGAAATGTATCTCCTAGGAGATACCTTCAAAGTAGGATGAAGCAATAATTGAAGTATACAATATATGATATTAAAATCTATTATTTTATTGGATTGACATATACCATGTCATTAAAAAAATGTTATACATTACCTTTTTAAATTTTTTAAGTTTTAACATATATCCATACTTATGTTATGGTATAAATATAGATTTATCTCCTACATACATGTATAAATTTGATTGATTTTATAAATAACCTGATTAACAACTCTTCTCTTGTCTTTTACAAATGTCCAGCTGAAAAATCATATGTCAAAGGCTTTCTAGTGTGGAGATTTTGTTTCTCTCATAAATAATGGTAAGGTGATTGGTGAAGGAAGAATACACAAAGTGACAGGCCCAGATGTTGAATCTCTAGAACCCATAAATCTCACTTCCACATGCCATAATGAGGAAATACCTATTAGATGTGTAAGTGTTAATATGACTAAAGCTTTTGATCTGATTCTACCACTTCCATTTCCTGAAGTTTTTGTGGATAATTTAGGGGATGTAGTTGATATTTTTACTATATGGAGCACATGAATGATGCAACACACCACAAACAAGTTTTCTATAGACAATGACATGGAATAAATTCTAAATAATTTATGTTTAGTTATACATATACAACCATTGCAATAAGGAAACCCTTGTTTGGATTAATTTTTTTGATATAATGATGATCCTATCACATTT
Organism: Torreya grandis; assembly: GCA_037957365.1. NCBI lineage: Eukaryota > Viridiplantae > Streptophyta > Pinopsida > Cupressales > Taxaceae > Torreya > Torreya grandis. The sequence continues at coordinate 601,776 of JARHVA010000872.1, forward strand.
CAAAGCCTAAGAGAAACTTTTGTTGGGAGAAAGGTACATTTTTTGCACAAATGTACAACTCTTGCAAATGATGAAAAAATTGTTTTTGGTTATGTTGAATTTGCATAATCAAGGGAGATTTTCAGTTGCATTCCTATCCCAATGTTAGAAAATGAATTGGAAATTTACACAAGGCATGATATACAACATTGTGTGACTTGTAGCATAGAGGAAATTGAAACATCTATTGTTAGATGGCCTTCCAACAAAATAGTGGACACTGAGACTTGTAGAGAAATGAATTTATCATACATAACATAATTGAGAAATAAATTGGAAATGTTTGGGATGTAGTGGATAATGAAGTCACTCCTTGCCTGACATTCCTAACATAAAGGCATCCAAAAATATTAGCTCATTCCTACAAATACTCAGGATGAAAAGGAAGGTAGCCAAACAATTTCCTCAGCCAAGTGGAGTTTGATGAAAGCATACATAGTGAGATTACAACAATGTATATGGATAAATGTTGCAACAAAAAATGTTTTCATTCAGGATTGTCATTTGAGATTCTAAAATCTACAAAGATGAAGTTGCTTGATTCCACAAAAATAGATAGGAGGAAACATGTCTTGGATGCCCTTTCTATTAGTTTATTTAATAAACATAAAAACAAAACTAACATTGATTTTTAGGGTACAAATATCTATTTGGAAGCTTGGCTTAAAATATATGGATTGAAGAGAAGTAACTTTTTTGACATTTAAAATTGTCATAGAAATGGGGAATGAAATGCATTCCATGCAGGGAGATTTTGACAAAATCCACAAAAGAAGACAATGACAACTAAAGATTTGTTGGGCCAATTGGTGGCTAATTCTGTAGATGTTTCTCTATGACTAACATGTCAAGTAGATATAGATGACTCACAAGAAAATATTTAACATATTCCAACATATTTCACTTAAGAATTTACGAGGCACCACATCAATGCACAATAAGCAAATATGGAATATGAGCCAATATCCCAACCAAAATTTAATAACATGTGGAGAACTAATTTTCATGATGTAACCATTGCCACATCCAATGACTTCACTAGGTACAAAACATGCATCTTGTTGATTCAATAAAAATGCTCTTGGTCCCTCTGTAGAGATCAAGAAGAGTGTATCGATCAAGAATTCATGATGCACTCAACTCAAACACTTTTTTCAAGATAAATGTATTACACATATAAACTAATGTCAAAGCAATACCTTGAAGAATGCCTTATAGTCATTCATGAAAAGGTGGAATGTTAAAAAAAATTTGTGTCGAAGATAGTGACAAAAATCAAAGCAATTATCGATAAAATATTAGAGTTATCAATTACAAGGATTATAACACATGGTCATGGTGCAGGTGGATATGGGCATTTTTTGACCATACATTCTTGGAGGGTCTAACTTTACTATCACCTCATTGAACAAGTGCTTCAGGGATATGAAAACAATAATTCTAGATACTTATGGATCTTTACTATATAAAATTGGATCTTCAAAATATCCATTGTATGACACACTTTTGTTAAACAACTGCTACCCTGAATAGAGGAAATATAGAGAAGAAGCACAATCAATTGGTGCCTTCAAGAAAATTCCTTCTAGGCTATACCTTGAACTAGATAACTGTTGTGGGGATAATAATAATAGGTAGTTCCATCCATAATTATATTTAATAAATGCCAAAACTTATATGGAACTAATGTTACATTTATAAATTCACAAAATCATGTCTTTTTGTATAGGTACATGTTGTAATATTTATCTCTCCTTGTCTACAAAGGTGTTTTCTTTGATGTCAAGGTTGAATTTATGCCTGTAGGATATACCCATGAGGGCATTGATAACACAATTAGAAATCTGTCTGAATGTATAAAGAGGAAAGATGTATGGAGTATGGTAGAGATGATGGACACTTATAGGACATGTGAAAATACAAGAAAATTCATGCCATATTTGACTAAATAGGTAGCAAATTTCAAAGAGTATGTTAATAGTTACCAGCTAAAGGGAAGAAAAAAAATAGTAGCCTTATAAAAGGTTAATACTTTCTTCTATGCATGGATCAAGGTCAACCCATTGTGTGTTGCAAAAACTCTATAAGAGATAGAAATTGGTCCCCCCTGGTTACATTATGGGGAACAAAAGAAAATGGTGAGCTAAATGTTCCAGAAGGTAATCCAACAAAAATATATTTCAAAGACTTAAAAAATAAAGGAATGTGTCAAGATTCCATTGTTGCTAAAGACTCTGATAGATGTAGAAAAAAGAGTGAAAAATAAATTAAATATAACTTGAATAAGTATGTACAACAATTTAATGAATTTGGTTTGATCAAAAATAGTAAGTGGAAGGATCTATCATATTAATTCCAAGACATCCGTGACATAATGAAAGATGTGTTCCCTTCTGAAGTTGAGTGCATAGGGGAGTTTTGGCCTAGAACTCATCATGACATACCCTTGCATAGATGTTTCCAAAAAATGGTTCATAATAGCACATTTTGGAGTGGCATCTACAGATACATATGCTGGTCTAAGAATCAAAAGAACACGAATTGCATTTGATACATATGTTATTTGTTAGACGTAATGATTCTATAGGAGTGGAATACACATTATGGGTTTCTAGATCTAAAAGCAATATTGAGATATTACAAATAAATGGGGATATATAATGAAGGGTCAATGTAGCTTGGTTCATCCCAATTCATGCAGGGAAAAAAGATTAAAAAAATAGATATTTATTCAGGCTGCTTAGACAAGAAATGAAATTCAAACCTAACTGATACATCTTGACCATCCCTACTCATAGATAGTATCATCTACACTTTTAAAGCAAATAAAAATTGGAGAGGTCATACACTTGTTCTCACTAATTTTTTGAAAGGCATTGTAACAAACTATTTGAATGCATCATCCCACTAGGCACTAACAAAAAATAGTGATAAAATGATTGGGAAATTTGAAATGGTGTTTCCTTAATTTTGGAATGAGAAATATGAATGTTTTTTTTCAAAATTTAATCCATTTTTTGAGAATGTATAATGTTTTATTATTTTATTTATTTCTAGTGGTACTTCACATTTTAGGTCTTAGAAAATACACCTTGACATTTGAGTTTTATATTTTCTACTATGATAATTCAGTATTTTGGTAACTATGCATCTATTTAATAACATTTGACTGTTGAAATGTCCACTTTGCATTTTTGCATTCTTCAAAATGGTCTTCGACAAAAGGTCTTCATAATTTACACATCTGAGAATTTAGTGCACTATAGCTTTTGTGTTTTTTAAAATATAATTCAGCATTCCCATGTATGAAAAAAGTTATTCAGGGTTTATGCCTCAAAATGTCCCACTTGAACTTCAAGATTTGTTTTTCGGCTTTTGTGTATTGATAAAATTTATTCAGCTTTTCACATAGCACTTGAGATTGGGCCATGTGGCATAATCTTGGTAATTCGTTTGTGTAAAAGGATGACAAATCCAAACAAAAGTACAGAATAATGTGGGTACTTGAGATTGCAACATGCATCATAATATTGATAACTCAGCATAAACACAAGATAAACTTTGATGGTTATGAGGACGTCACTCGAATCAAATTAAATAGATATCTCATGATCCAATCAATCAATGACACGTGACATCCCAATCATCCTAGGTGTTTTAAATCACATATCATTTGAGTGCATGATTGATGTATCAATTATTTTTACTTAATAAATATACCACCAAGTCTTATAATATCTGTAAATGCATGAACTGTGAACTAGTTGAACGGTCGCATAATTTGGACTTATTACAAATATATAATATAGATGTGATTTATTTATTATAAGTCCAAGTAATTCTTGATGAAGTCCAAGTTATTTATGATAGTTTTAAACTACCAATAAATAAATTATTTATGATCATTTTAAATAATTTGGACCTATCACAAACACATTAGACATATATGAGTTATTTGAAATAAGTCCAACTTAATCTTGATACAGTCCAATTTAATTTGGATACAATCTAATTTATTTATGATAGTTTTGGAAAATTTGGATTGTTGATAAATCTAAATTATACAAAATAGTCCTTTTTGTCTTGTTTTTTTGGTTATTCATAGTTTTTAGAGACCTCATGGATTGCTCAAGATTCAATATACGATAAATTTATCATAAGTGTCCCCTACTATAAGATAGGTTCAAATATTGATAAATGGAAACTTTGACATATAATTTAGCTTACATTGTAGATATGGCACAAAGAAAAGAGAGATAAATGTTTTTGATTGATAATGTTTGGGGTTTCCAATCCAAATAAGAATCCTCTATTGTGATCTCCAATGTTGAGTCAAGCGGTGAAGCTTATGCTCATTGACATTGGGCATGTAATATATGTGTTTTATGTTTCCTTATTTTATCATTATGGAATATTCACCTAAAGGTAAATTAGTTATGACACATTAATGCTAAATTTTAAAAATCACACCATAATAAATACAGATGATAACATGAACATAAAATTTTTGATAAATTTATAGACCTCATAACCTTAAATGGATGTATAAGCAAATAAATGTAGCATGGTATAGAGGAGGAAATAATATTGACTATTTCAATATATGTAACCATTCATAATTTGTATCATTCTTCTATAGAGACAACTAACTTTGAACATGATATTTCATGTGAAAGTGGGTTGTGAAACACATTGCCATAAAACTTCAAATGAATTGTACTAATAAAAGCTAGTATCCATGGTCAAATTACCACCCACACAATTCAATCTAATGAGAAATATGGCCAAATATTATAATAATGATAATCCAAATATTTTGTGCCTAAAACTACTATTACAACCAAGGAGATCCATATTTAATTCTGATCAACTAGAGTAGAGGTAAGTCTTTTATGCACAACACCTAACCTATTTGATAGGCACCAATTTGCTCATCACTTTTTTATGTGTATTGATCCATGAGGTTTTAATTTTTAAACTTATTCATTTAGAATTACACTTCACAAAACTAATATAGCTAATATTTGAGGAACATAAAAAATCAAATATATTTTGGGAATCTATGATAACCTCTTATTCTTGTGTTTACACCCAACTTGTTGATCTCCACTATCACCTACTCAACTTAGTTTATTTTCCATGATAGAGTTTGGATGATCATCAATGAACTCACTTATTTGAAACCTTAGTAGTTTTAGTCCCTAAAATTGACATTCAATGCTAAAACAATGCACTTGTGACCATCTTATATGAACACATAACCTATGCTCAATTCCACAATTTTAAACCACTTTTTTTCTACTTCCATGCAGATAACCCTCTACCATGAAGTAAATATAATAATAATTTTTATTATTCCTCATTTCAAACAACCTAAGCTCATCCCTTGATTGATTCATACTTATAATCTGGTTGTCTTTGCTTCTCAAACGAAACTATGCTCTGAATCCACTGGTTTCATCCTCCCACCAAATAACAACTAGTTTATCAAATTTAGATTTACCCCAATAGATCATATTACACATTTCACAAGCCCAATTTGAATAAATCCCAAAAGGGTAACTATATTTAAACATAATTTATATTTATTTATCCACTAGGGGCTTTTATTTTGAAAATTACTAGAATTATCTAACTGTACATTGAGAGGAAAACACCCATTCTTCCCAATTCTTAGTTATTATAAACCAAAAAGACCAGAGATAGAAATGATTACACCAAAAATGTCACCAACTAGGTTAAATAATAATGCAATTCCAAAGGCTTAGTGAATATTTCCATAACCTACTCCTCTATAAGAAAGTACTCCATGTCGAAGACACCATTTTACATGAGCTATTATATGAATTGCATGTGGATCTCAATGTGTTTTGTTCATTATTGCTCCACTTGGTTATAATAAATGTGTATGACACTCTTGTTGTCACAACATAAAGTAGTGAGATGAGTCTATAAAAATTTGAACTCTGTTAGGAATTAGAAAATCCACACAATTGTTTGTCTAGATATAATAACACCTTGATACTCTACCTCGATGGATGATAATGCAATAACTAAGTGATTATTTCAAGATGAAATAATTTTTACTGAACCAAGGTGATAAAAAATCCATAGATGAACTTTTAATCATCAATATCACCACCCCAATATGAGTCAATGAAGCCTATAATCTAAGAAGAAGCCCATGATGTGTATTATAGACCAAAGTGCAAAGTGCAAAGTGCCCCAAAGGTACCTTAGACTACAATTGGATACCTTATGATTACTCTCATGATGATCTTGGGATAAATGAGAGATAAGGAAAACCACATAAGAAATATCAGGTTGAATATTTCAAAGATAAAAATTGTTTGCCAATTATCAGTTCAAAGTGTCATCAATTTTGGGTGAAGTGTAACTGGCAGACAATGTAACCCCTACCTAAAAATGTATTGGGGAAATCTTGAAATAAAGCATTCCAAAGTGATGAAGTAAGTCATAAGAATAATTATAGTGATAAATGGATATCCCATCAGAAGGTTGGATGATTTTTAGCCAAGGAAAGTAGTGGAGAAGTCCCAATTCTATCATGCTAAATCACTCCATTAGATGGTGTTGTACATCCTAAATCATGAAATGAGAACTACATTTAAAAATCAATTCATCAACATAGATAATCAAAAGGTCATCCCCATCCCTCTGGATGTAGAATGTAGGGTATGAATTGTCCATCTTCTCATATTGAGCTCTAGGAGCTTGCTTGAGACCATAGAGTGAATGATGAAGCTTGTAGACAAGGGAATAATCCTATAAAATTCTTGGTGGCTACTCCATATAAATTTCCTCATGAAAATTACCATGTATAAAAATACTCTTCATCATTTTTGGACTTATCATGGGGTTTTAGTTGAGATTGAGAGATAATTAACTTAAATTTGGTGAGAAAATCCTCACTGGAAGGAAAGTAAAAAGTCATCTAAAGCACTCCCCAAAAACTCGTCAAAGTTTGGGTGACCTTGAAAATGACCCTAAAGTCTTTCTACTTTCATTCTTTCTTTATTTTTATTCAGACTTGGATTGTGAGGGGGACTTCATCACCTCCTATGAGTTCTTTAGGGAATCTTTGACTTGGGTTTCACCTCCCAGCATTGACTTCATTTGGCTCCTTTGGAGTTACACATGGGATGTATCTACATTTGGACATCGCACTATACTGAGCGAATAGTAGGATGTAGTGGTTGTAAAATAGACTAGACCTTTTTACAACTAGCCAATGCTATGGTCACCCAATTTTTATGCTTATTTTTTGCATGGTTTGACGTAAAAGTCATTGTGCAATTGATTCCCCTAGAATGATTGAAACCTTGCTAGTTTTAGTCAACCCCATTTTTTCATACCCTTGCTAAGATTTGGATGATTATAATTAGTGTCTTTTTGGATCATTTTCTCATTTAGTATGTTTTGAGACTAAAACTTGTTTGTTTGTGTATGAGCCATGTCAAAACTAATTTATCTATACGTCACTCTTTTGTCTAAAGTGTTAGGTTGTGGAGCTAAAAGCTTCATTGATGCAGACATGGAGGAGGTTGTTGAGAGGTTGCTGAGTTGCAGAGCAACCGACGTCGATCTAATCAACCGATGTCAGTCATATCTAGTGAGCATAGCAACTGACATCGATCATGTATCAGCCGACGTTGATCATCTCCAGCTAGACAGGGACCAACGTTGGTCACTTGTGCAGTTCCGAACTGTGAGTTTCACGAACAGTTTGTTAACGAACCAGTTGTTTGCATGTTAAAGACTAATTTTAGTCTTGGAGCTATGGATCTAATTATTGTAATTAGATGTCTAATTATTGTTTGCATGGGATCTATATAATCGACTCATGGGTTGTACTATAAAGTGTGCTAGTTGAGTAAGAGCAAGGTTAACTCCTTCAGAGTGAAGAGAGCAAGGTGTGTTCCTCCTAGTTCCACAGGGGTGCCGAGTGTGTATGATTAGGTAGAGCTATAGGTTGTGCAAGTTCTGGTAGAAGATCCACCGGGGTACTGGTTTGGAGAATCATAAGGACTTGGTGAGGCAAGGACAAGGGTTCTATCTTAGTAAGTAAGATCGATTGATCTGTAGGTGTGTGTGTGTGTGTGCGGGATCTAGGTTTGCAGGTGTGCTGAACCAGGTTGATTTGTAGGTGTGCAAGATCAGGGAGGTTAGCAACACAATAGGTAGCAAGATCAGGGGAGATTTACTTGGAGTATGGTGTGTACTCGATCATGGAGTATGTGGAGTACTTGTGTACTGGCAGTAGTGATACTGACTGGTGGTATTGGCAGTAGTGATACTGACTGGTTGGAGGTGAACACCAACTTTGTGTTTGAGTTGTGTGTTGGGACCATAATTGAGAGAGTGAACTCTTGAAAGTGAATTACTATACACTTGGTGTGGGAAGTCTGTAAGGTGTGGAAGAGTATGGCGTCTCTTCATTGTAATTTCTTTATGGAAGAGTATTAATATAATTGGGTATTATCTCTCACATTCTGTGTTATTTCTGAATTCTAGTTACTTGTTACTTTTGGTTAAATTCTGCATTTAGTTGCTTGTACATGGTAATCAATTGTGCTTCTGGGTCCTATCAAGTGGTATCAGAGCTAAGGTTGTAGGGAGAAGGTTTGTGTTTTGATTATAGGTCACTCTCAGGGGTTTTTGATTGAGTGGGAGTATAGCAATGGCAAAAGAAAGTACACTAAGAATGAAGGAATTGAAAAGCAAGAATGGTCAATTACGGTGCTATGGAAAGAAAGAGCAGGTAAAGAAAGATTGTTGGTTGGTAGTAGATCAACATGAAGGAACTGTAGAAGCAGATGTTGCAGGTGTTGTTGCATAGGATGCTCTGGTATGTTCCTTGGGTAAAGTAGAATCTTATTTTATAGATTCTGTTGCCTCTTTCCATGCAGCCTAAAATAGAGTATTTTTCCATGTTAAGGTCTTTGGAGACTTTGGAAAGATTTATTTAGGGGATGGTGTGCCTTGTCAAAGTATTGGCAAAGGGGAACTGTGGCTAAAATTGCAGATGGCCAACACATGGGTGTTGAAGGAGGTCATGCAGGTCCTAGTCCTGGAGATGAGGCTAATTTCTATAGGAAAGTTGGGTGATGAGAGATGCATAGTAACTCTCACAGCAGATTCTTGGAATGTTACCAAGGATGCACTTGAATTAGCACGTGGTGAGAAAGTAGGTACTCTTTATCTACTTTCTTGTATTACTGATTCTTCTTCTATTGTGAAGACGTGGCTTTGTAGGCTTGGTCACATGAGCAAGAAGGAGATGCATGTTCTTAAGAGGAAGTCAGATGTGTTTGACAAACTTAAGAACTAGAAAGCCTTGGTGTTTATGGATGAGATGATGGACAGAGATCAGCGGATGGGACTGGATATCTCTAAGCAGGGTAATTTGGACAGGGTTTTGATCTAAAGAGAGCTCACGAGTAAAAAGTCATCACTCACAGGAGAACATAGGTACCGATGTTGGTCAGGAGGAACCGACATCAAACAGACAAGTACCGATGTCGGTCATGTGTAGACCAGAGCTGGTGGTGTCAGGCAGGGTAAGACTGACGTCAGTCAGGAAACCAATGTCGACAATAGGTAGACACTGACATCGATCAGGAAACCAATGTCGATAGTTAGGACAGTCGCATGGAACCAATGCCGTTTAGATGTAGACTGTGTGGTGACTGAGGTCAGTCACTGGAATGGATTTTGGGCAGATAGCAAGCTGTCAAGGAGTCTCAAACACCCATGTGGATGACTGAAAGGGTAAGTAAGCCTCAAATTCATTATTCCTCTTCTTTATACTTGTTGGTCATTGTAGAGTAGGAAGGATCTAGGAAATAGTGGGAGCATGGCATGAATGAGGAATTTGATTCCTAGGATGTAGAACCAAATAGGAGATTTGGTAGGGTTGCCAGCTGGTATGAAAGCACTAAAAGATGAATGGATTCCTTGGTTAAAGAATAGAGAGAATGGATACGTGAGATGGAAGGCTAGGTTATATGGTCTTGAGGAATCTCCAAGATAGTGGTACAGGTTTGACAGGTGGATGACAAAGCATGGCTTTAGTCAATGTCATTGTAACTACTGTGGTTTATTTACCAGGTGGATGATGGTTATGACATTATCTTGTTACTATATGTTGTGTGTTTTCTTGATGCAGGGTCACACATGCAAGGTTTTTTATGAGCTAAAGGTAAAGTTAGTTTAGAGGTGTGTCATGAAGAATTTGAAGGAGCAAAATTCTTTGGCATAAGTGTATCCTAGAGACAGGGAAGATCACAAGTTGATGTTGTCACAGGATGATTGTGTGAAGGTAGTGCATGATGCAGAATTGGGCAACACACCTATGGATGGACAGTTCACAAAATAGGGTCCTCAATCACATGATGAGGTTGAGTACATGTGTACTCCCTGATATTGCCCCAGCAGTGGGAGTTGTCAGCAGGTTTGTAGCCAATTCGGGAAGGAAGCATTGGAGAGTAGTTCAATGGGTTCTCAGGTATCTGAGAGGGACCAGTAGCAGGTTAACATGCTATGCAGGGTCATGCACTTTGGATATGGTAGGTTACTTGGATGATAGGTGTTACACCATAGGTTGTGTGGTGGTTGGTCTTCAGGATTGATCTTGAAGAGGGTACAAGCCAAGAAACAAATTAGATGGTGTACAGGTACAGGTACAGTGTAGCTATTTATCTCCAAGTGTGAGATTTTTAGGTTGTGGAGCTAAAAGCTTCACTGATGCAGACATGGAGGAGGTTGTTGAGAGGTTGTTGAGTTGTAGAGCAACCGACATTGATATGATCAACTAACATCAGTCATATCCAGTGAGCATAACAACCAACATCGGTCATGTATCGACTGACATTGGTCATCTCCAACTAGACAGGGACTGATGTTGGTTGCTTGTGCGGTTCTGAACTGCGAGTTTCATGAATAGTTTGTTAACGAATTGGTTGTTTGCATGTTAAAGGCTAATTTTAGTCTTGGAGCTATGGATTTAATTATTGTAATTGGATGTTTTATTATTTTTTCCATGGGATCTATATAATAGACTCATGGGCTGTATTGTAAAGTGTGCTAGTTGAGTAAGAGCAAGGTTAGCTCCCTTAGAGTGAAGAGAGCAAGGTGTGTTCCTCCTAGTTCCATAGGGGTGCCGAGTGTGTATGATCAGGTAGTGCTACATGTTGTGCAAGTTCTGGTAGAAGATCCATCGGGGTACTGGTTTGGAGAATCATAAGGACTTGGTGAGGCAAGGACAAGGGTTCTATCTGAGTAAGTAAGATCGGTTGATCTGTAGGTGTGTGTGTGTGAGATCTAGGTTTGTAGGTGTGTAGAACCAGACTAATTTATAGGTGTGCAAGATCAGGGAGGTCAGCAACACAACGAGTAGCAAGATCTAGGGAGATCTACTTGGAGTATGGTGTGTACTCGGTTGTGGATTATGTGGAGTACTTGTGTACTGGCAGTAGTGATACTGACTGGTGGTATTGGCAGTAGTGATACTGATTGGTTGGAGGTGAACACCAACTTTGTGTTTGAGTTGTGTGTTGGGACTGTAATTGAGAGAGTGAAATCTTGAAAGTGAATTACTGTACACTTGGTGTGGGAAGCCTATAAGGTGTGGAAGAGTGTGGTGTCTCTTCATTGTAATTTCTTTCTGGAAGAGTATTAATATAATTGGGTATTTCTCTCATATTCTGTGTTATTTCTGAATTCTAGTTACTTGTTACTTCTGCTTAAATTCTGCATTTAGTTGCTTGTACATGGTAATCAATTGTGCTTCCGGGTCCTCACATAAAGAGGTGTTACGCTAGCCATTTTACACCACACTTATGCCTTGAAATTTTGCTAAACTTGTTTGTGTGTGTCATTTGAGTTGAGGAGGGTAGTGTTATGCTATCCAAATCATGTCAAATTCTTTTATGCCTTTGAGTCTTTTGAAACATAACATTGACCACATTATTTGAGTATGCTTATGCCATTAGGCTGATCAAATTGTTTCAAACTAGTTTACCTTGTATCAAAAACCATTTGTTTCAAACCATGTCATGTATACCATTTAGACCTTTGTCTTGTGCTGTCATGTTGTCCAATCTTATCTAGCTTGTTTGGTAAAATCCTAGTTTTCAATGCTGAGTTTTCAATTAGCCTTGTCAAAGTTTAGATTCAAACATTGATTGATTTTTTTTAGGCCTTAATTCATGGGGTTGATACACTAATCTTTCTCTTTTGGGTTGCATAACTTTGATTAATTAATTGCCCAAATTTGAAAACTATTGATTATTTGTTTGCTCAGAGCCTATCCTCATCATTGTTTATGCTTTTATTTGAAAAAACATAGTCTTTCTTCAAATATCCTTTTGTCTTATGCCTTATGCCAATTGATCATGTTAATATTTGATTATGTTTTCCAGGTCTATGTCAAAGTTGTTTCCAAACTTGTTAGATTAAATCAAATCACATCAACCTTTATTTCAAGTCTAGATTTTGATGCCATTTGGCCAAAAGTCCTAGCATATGCCTATTTTTTTCAGCCTAGATTTTGACTCCATGTTTGGACAAAAAACCTAGCAACTCAACTTTTTACTTTCTTAGTTTAGACCTTGTTTGGAACACTGACCTGGACCTTTGACATGTTGATTTTTATTTAGATGATTAACCTTTTGTGTGTATGACATTTTGCGTTAGACATTTGATGTTAGACTTATTTATGTCAAGTTTTAGCATAAATCATTTTGGAGATATAGATTCACTTTTAGACCATATTAGAGATATAGCTCCACCTAAAACTAAGTTAAACCGAGCTTGAACCAGTTATCCTTTGGACATAGTTTTTTAAAGTTTGTAGAACTCTAGGGATTTTTATTTCAAAGCTTTCATTATTTATGTGGATATGACTAGCTAAAATTATGGTGGAGTCACATACAATCCAACTTATGATAGAATGGCTGCAAAAAATCCCAATAGGAACCCCTATAGAGAAAGATTTTCTAAAGAGTTTTGTTATTCTCCCTACAATACTCCATATGGGGAACATAGTCAAAATCCAAAAAATCCAAATGGAGACTTGGGTTGGTATGAAGAGGCTTATGAGGAATATTTTGAAGACCCAACTATAGATAATGTTGTTTGGGATACAAATCCATACCCTCTTTTCAATAATTAGTACATGGAACATAGTCAAGAACCAACTTATGAGCAAACTCACAATTGGAATGATATAGTTTATGAGAAAGACATAAATGCTTTAGCTTATGCAAGTAATCAAGATCCACCACATCATACCATTTCTATTCTAGGACCACAATGTCGTACCATTCCCATACCAAGACCTCATCCTTTCATTTATGTGAGCAACCAAGCTCCACAACACCCCTTCATCATTTTAGGACCTCATCCTTTGGTTTGTGCAAACAATTAAGCCCCACAACACCCTATTGTTACTATCTCATGACTTTTTCCTTTAGCTCATGTGATAAATCATGCTCCCTAAGGCCCTACCATTATCCAACCATAAGTCATTCCTCATCCATTACCAATCCCATCCAAACCTCAATCGATCCAATCCTTTGAAGTCCAAGCTGTGTTCAAAAATGGTATTTTCCAACTCATTGGAAACCAAGGCCAAGAAAACCAACCAATCCAAGATGTTTTTGTTGAACCAACCATTTTTGATAAGTCAACCTATAATGAATTGCCTATTGATCCTATACTAGTTATCGAGGGGTCTCACTCTGATGAGCCAGTCTTTGTTAAGTCAGTTCTTAATGATTATAACCACCTTTGGTAAAATCATTACCTCAACCATGTGCCTATTTTTCAAGAGCCTCCTATTGACAAGCTAATCTCTAAGGAGTTGTCTCTTAACCTATATCCCATTCTAGAGGAGTCTCACTTTAACAAACTAGTTTTTGTGGAGCCCATTATGCCATCACAGGTCATTACTTATCCAAAACCAAATATTCAACAAGACATTATTATAATAGAGTACCCATAAGATGAAGAACCAGAGTTAGAGTCAGGTTCTATTATTGAAATAACATTAGATTTAGCATCAGAATTTGAATTAACATCAGTCTCAACATCATATTCAGAGTCCTTTGAGTTAGAATCAGATTCAAAAGAAGAATATGTTCATGGTTGTTACAATATTGGTTATACATGCCTTGCAGATCAGTTTGAATACATTTGTGATCATTCTATAGTTTTTGAGGATGAGTACTTCAACATCGACATAAATTCTCCTAGTATCTTATATGAGGATTGTGCAACCTCTCCCCATTCCATTACCATTCTAAAAGCCATTACCATCAACCAAAATAGCCATATTATTAACATTCCATCTCCCACAAGTGTTGATTGGGATATACAAAATCACACTTTATTGAATTTAATCCATGGAAACATAGTGGTTGAAGAAGAGGAAGGAGTCCAATAAAACATTCATGTAACAGAAGAACACTCTCCTAGTGAAACCTTTTTGGAGGTGTTAGGGGACAATCCAAGTTAAAACTCATCATCTTCTAGTGAATTTTTTTTGGAAGCACTAGAAAACAATCAAATTCAAAAGCCAATGTTCATTAGTGAAAACTTATTGAAGGTGCTATATGATAATCAAGACAAATTCATTGGTGGAAACATTTTTGAGGCACTAATAGCTAAGCACAAAATTTTTCACTACTTGATGAAGATAAAATCAAAATAGATTCCTATCTATAGCCTAATCAGATGGTAACTACTATTAAGATCAAATAACAAAAAAATTTGGTGGTACTATCAAGATAACAAGTCTTTAGCCTTGCCACAACCAAAATTATGTCAAATTTGACATCAACAACATTACGTGTGACTGGAATTCCTGATATTCATTTGTTTCCCCACCATTCCACATTCCATTATCTTCAACCATTACATTTCAAAATCAAGCTTACCATCCATTATTTTTCCTTATTTACCATCCACAATTACACTTTCCTTTGTAGAGGCTATAAAGATACCTTATCTCAAGGCTTTAAGGAATCAGAATCAATGACCAAGGAAGAATACAACCACATTCTTGGCATGATAAATCTGCATCTAATTCTTGACATAACAACTATTTAAATGAGGTGTGGGATATAAATTAACATGATCAAGTATTTTATTTGTATCATTTTTTGATTAGGATGTGCATCTCCCCATCAATAAGAATAATAGAATAAAAAACCACACCCAAGCCAACAACATTTACCATACCATTTCATTGCCATGCCATTGCTGTTGTTACACATCTATTTACCATTGTTGAATATCCTATCCATTCAACCCATCACTTGGTGGTAACCCTCTTACCATTTTATCCAATTTATCAAAACCATCTTTATCCTTAGCAAGAACATACCACCCTACCATTCTATTCCTATTTAGACCAAAGCCTATTTTTAGTCATCCTACCCAATCTTGTTTTGATCTTGGTTACTTTGGTTCTCCTACACTTTTTGTGAGAGTATTTCTATTAGGTTTCAACTCTAATCTAATCCATGTTTAAATGATAGTCTATGAAAGTAGTGTGATAGTTGATCTAGCAAGATATCTTTCATCCTATCAAGTTTATTTATGTGAGCCTGATTATAACCGCCTATGGGCAAATCAGTGTTTTACCAATCTTGATACTAATTATAACTACCTATGGGTAAATTAATATCATTGACCATGTCATTTTATCCTAGTTATAACCACCTATGGGAAAACTAGGGGCAACACATGTTTATCATGTATTGTCACATTACCTTGTCATCACTGTTTTCATTTGATTAGCCATTTGCTAGATTTGAGAACTTGTTGGGACCTAGTTGGTTTTCCCCACCTTTTGTGTGGATGGAATTACTATGACTTGAGGTCATTTCAATACTATGTGGGTCATGCTCAATTCATGTTGAGGTCACCTCAGTCCCCCTTTCCATACACTCACCATTTTATGAGTAACTAAAGCCAAATGCTCTAGCTATTTTGTGAATAAGTATCTTATAATTCTCTAACGAGTTAATATACCTCATAATGCCAAAAACATTCATAACATTTCAAAAATACAAAAATATTTGTCATATCTAAGCCTTGTCAATTATCCTTGATCCGCCTTACTGGGGCATTGACATTGTTAGGATGTTTTTCTTTGCTTTTTTTTAGGCTTTCTATTTGTTTATTTGTTTGTTTATTTTCTATTTGTGTGTTTTCTTGACTATTTATTTGATTTCAACATTATTTATTTGACTTAGTCTCTATGTATGTATTGGGTGATTCCTTGCACAAATTATTCTTGAGTCTATCCATATTCATACATCAACATTGTCATCATGGTTTTTATCATTGGTGCATTATTTTTAAGTGTTTATTAGATCGAGAGTCAGTACTTATGCATATTTTGGCCAAGTATTCATGGTGTTCTATCATGAACCCTACCATCACATGATACAACAAAACTTAGCTTCAGGGAGGTCTACAAACAATAGAGCTGTAGAAGTTTCTCCTTGGCACCTTGGCAAATCCTTCCATCCCACCCTAGATCAAATCAACCTAATGACCATTCTAGTTGTATCATTTTTAGTTAGGATGAGAATCTCCTTATTGGTAGGTATAATTAAATCATTCACATTGATCAATCTTATTCTTCTATTCATCTATTTCATCACTTTACACCTACTCATCTTTAATCTATATTCCAGGTTATATCCTTGAGTTATGCTTGCTAATCAGCCCTAACTGGGGAATAATCATGTTTAACCAATCTAGGTCCTCTTAATGATTATAACTACTTATGAGCAAATCATTATTTTGAATTTTATTCATGATTATAACCACCTTTAGGAAAACTAGTAATCTTTTTAAATCCATGCATGCAAGCATTTTCTCATTTGGATTAATCTCAACCATGGGTTAATTTCACCTTTAACCTTTTTTTTTTTTTTGAGGGACCATCCATCAATAAATGTAATGACCACTCCCTCGAGGGGGCATCATCATAGGCTTCCCAAAACTATTTTGGAGCTTTGTTCTTCAACCATCATCTTCTTTTTTTTATAGTCCATTTCTCATTATTTGAGAAGACATTGCTTTGCCTATAAGTTTTAACATCTTCCTAAATAAGGGCAAACTGTAGACATCTAAAACTAGCCACCGATGACTTCCAACTAGGCTTTTGGCCAATTTCTACCCAAAATAAACAATTTGGCCTAAAAACACTAAAACATGCTAAAAGATGTGAAACTAACATATTCAAGTGCCAATTTTGGCCATGGTATCCCTAAATGAGGTAATGTAATTTATGGTCCAGCTAACTTTGATTAGTTCATTTTGAGTCAAAATGCTAATTTTACACCTAGGTGCTCTGGATTACTCTTCCCTATCAAATATTTTACATAAGACATGTGCCTTTGTTATTTTTTGTTGGCAATATCCTAAATGGGAATACAGTTCTAATGCATCTAACATCACCTTCCAATTCTAATCCAGTCAAATTTTATACCAATAACAAGATATTATAATTAATTTGAGTAATTTGTGCACAAAGTGCTTAATCATGCTTAAGAGCTAATTAATCCAAATCAAGACCTCATTAATAATTCCATGGAAACTTGTTGAATACTTATTTTTAGAAATGAATATTGAATATATGCATCATCAAATGACCTCATTTGTTGGGAAGACATCCTTAGGCCATAAATACGACAAATACTAAGATTCATGCCCTCCATGCCTCTTAATTTCCCCTTTTTCCAATGTCATGATGAGGATAATTACAAACTTAATTCCAAAATTTTAATTAATCCTCAACCACACATCTCAATCTTAATATGGATGATTCAGGTTGATTCTAGACATTTGCAAAAAATTATAAATAAAGAGGCCATAAACATCATTTTAAAGCTATTTTGGCATAAAGTTATAATGCATAAATATCTTCAATAAGCCATTGATATTAGTGTTACCATGCCAAATTGATTCCAATCCAAGCCAAGCCATAAGCCAAAGGTTCCAAGGAGAAGAGGAGATAGCCAATCCTCTTTTGATGAAAACTTCATGAGCACAAGCCAGGCAAGCCACTAATACAAAGGCATTTGGAATATCCAAGGCAGGTGAAGGAATTCTTGTGTTTTTATTCCTTGATTTTTAGTTGTATTTGTCATTTGCTTTTGTTAACTAAGCTCTCCTTAGTGTCTAGGCCTAGACATGTTATGTTATTAGTGTGTTTATTTCATTTTGTTTGTCATTTTGGAACTAACACCATACTAACCATCCTCTCTTAAGTTAAATTCCTAGATCACATATGGACACTCAAAAGAAGAAGCAAGGGGTGGATGCAATATATTAATGAGGGGATGGGATGCAAGGTGTGAGATAGAAGATAAGGAAGATAAATTCATTGTGAGTAATGAGCTATTGATTGATGATGCCCCTGGCAATGACACATGCACAGGGAGTAGAGATGACTAGGTCATGGTTGTCAACACATCCCAAGGGAAATTACCCATAACATGATGATGATAAGATTAAAAGGCCATAAGCTTTAGATGTATCCCAAGTAAGGATGCATGCAAGGGAGAGATATCAGCTAGGATAAGATGATGATTTAATAATGATGGGTGTATATCAAAGCTAAAGTTGAATGATATGATGAAGATGATGATAGCGAATAATTGATATGATCAAGTGACCAATGAGTAATGATGATGCCCCTAACAAAGACTCATGTAAGGGAGTGAGAGAGGAGATAGTGGGATAGCTATCCTTGGGCACCAAAATTGGCCAAGTGATACCTACATAGTCTAAAAATACCTCATGCTGATGTAGTTGTGATGAGACGATAGAGGATGATGATGAATATGATTAGTGATTAATGGATGATGACCTAGAGGATGAGATGTGGATAAAAGGTTAGATGTTAGTCAGATGAGCTAAGAGGATGAACTTAGTGATGGGAAGAAGGATGATTAGATAAATGATGAGGGTGTAGATGATAAATCCACCACAATTATCATAAGGCTCATCATCATCTAAGAAATCCAAAAGATATGACACTTGGTAGTATGCCCCATGATATAAACATGACCAAGAGGATGTGGTGTTAAAGTGCATGGGAAAGTAGTGAAATCCATATACTCAAGGAAAATTTTGGTGTCATCACATCATCCTTATTCATTTCCCAATGATACAAACAAAAAATAAGACAAATGAGATATATACATGATAAAATACATGCAAACAAGACAAACAGAACAAATAAGTAACACACACAAGCATTTACATGTAGTGTCCCAATGTCTTGTCTAATGATGTGATGAGTGATTAGGTAATGGATTGGATAATCGTGATGTGATTGTGGACTTAGGATGTGCTTGGATTTGGATAGGGTAATTATGATTAAGATTAGGCTAAGTTGTTTCCCCTAGTTAAGGATGGATGATGTGATAAGGTCTTTGAATATTGATTTGGTCTTGAAATTGAATCAAAAAGTGGCCAATGAAGGTGGTTTGGAAAAATATGGTGTTTTTAAATGTGACTAAGGATTACTAATAAAAAAAACCTAATAATTATCCAACCTATCAATAAGAGTAGGAAATGATGGGATAAAATACCTTTCATACAAGCAAAGAGGGATTGGATGGATACTAGGTATGAAGAGGCAATGATAAAGAAGGTGATGGGATCAATTACCTTTTATACTAGCAAAGAAGTGAGTTTATGGGTGATAAATATGAAAAGAAAACTTGATAAGAAGTGATGGGTGCTAGATTAAATTCTTTGACAATGATATGTGTGTTAAGAACACTTAGTCAAAAGGATGAGAAAAATATGGGGAGATGAGTGATCACTCCAATTTGGTTCCAAGACGGAATGTGGTATCCAAAGATGGGAAAATGTGAAATAGATGGAGATGGATGCGAGTAGGGGATTAGGCATAAGGCAAGACATCATGGAATATTTTTGGATTTTTCAAAATTTACGATTTATTTAGGATTTTTTGACATATTTCAATTTTTAGGGATTTTTGGGATATGTATGTACACTATACAAATGGGGTTACTAGTAAAGGGAATACCAAGCCTCAAAATTGGGATGAGGATGGATGGGATGAAAAAATGATGAGGATGGGGACCAAAGAAGAAGGGACTATGGATTGCCAATGATCACATTATGAAGGAACTAAATGTTTAGTACCTAAGTGTCTATTGGAGGATTTGCATGATTATGGGAGATTTTGCAAGACAACTTCCAATTTTTTATGAATGTTAAGGAAAAAAGGAATATGAGATATGATGGAAAATGGTGGGTAATAATTATGGATGAAGGGGATGGACAAGGGATAGATTGACAAGGGTTGGGTGTGAAAATGATGGATTATTCCCCCAAGCATTGAGGTACAATGCTAACAATAGATTATTCTACCATGATGTTTAAAAATGGTTTTCATCATGGTACTTGCCTAAGGCACTAGAAGACTAGTTTTAACCATTGGAAGAATGATTTTTTTTGGAATGGCATCTCAATTTATTGGATATGGGGATGAGATGCAAGAATGTAGGCATTGTGGTGATCTCTACACAACACCTTTTCTGGGGATGTATGATGATATGATCATTCTAATATATGTATTAGGGTTCATATGAATTTTGTTGATAATTGATGGAGAACCCTCCAGATATCTAGACCAGGTGTCTTCATTTCCTGTAGGAGATATAATGTTGCTCGAGGAGGTGATATAAGGTATGGATTCAATTAGACTTTGATTTTTATGTATGATATGATTAGGATAGGATGGTATGATGGGTGAGGGAGGATTAGAATAAAATTAATGATAAGATGGGGTGATGAAGGATTATTATTAGTAGTCACATGCATCATTGGAGATGTGGGACATGACTCATTTGATTGGTACCAATTGAAAAAAGACTGCAGGAGATCCAAGACACTTTGACTTTATGATTCATCTTTGATCTGATCACTTGATGGATGATCAGACGTGCTTTTGACATTATTTGGATATTGACTACCCCCTAGTTCTTGATTTTGGGATTCACTAAGGGAGATTGATTTTTGACTTGATAAATGATGATTTTGACTTTGACATTCTTATAGTGCCTGATATTGGGCTTTACTAGGGGAGGACATATTTGAATTAGGCTGATGATTAGAATCTTCTTAACTTTGATCGATAGGATTAAAGATGACTTGATTATGATTTATGACTTTTAGACTGTGTTATTGGACCTCTATACTTGTGGTACATATTATATTACTAGAAGAAGGCTCCAATGATATATGTTCCTATTCATCCTTATGGAGGGAGGTGATTAAGTGCTCATCAATGAGGAGAAAAGGGTATATGATGGATGAAGGTGGTGGTGAGGGAATGATGAGGTCTATGAGTGGTTATGGGGCAACATAGTCTTTATAGGGGTTATTAGGAGACCTGGTTTCAACATCAGAGAAAATTGCCTCAAGATCAATAAAAGGATAACTAAGACTAGCTGTAGTATGTGCATTCAAAGTAGGATCAAATTCACTCTGGAAATATTTAATAGATAAAGCTTGAAATAACTCTATTATAACTTCATCATCCTAATTGGGATAAAAAGGTATGCCTGGTGACATATTGGAGGTATCTAGATTAGAGATATCCTTAAAAATACAAGCATTATAAGCATATGCTACAATATCAATGAGGGATGATGTTTCTAATGAGGAATCTGATTTAGATACTAGTGTTGAGCATGATCCTAATGTAGATAAGACTGATGTTAACTTTGATGTTGAATTTGATGGAAAAAATACAATGTTATTAAAAAGAGATTCATCATCCACAATTGACCTCTCATAGGGGATTTTATGTGATGGGTGAGAGGGAGATGATGGAGGGACAATGGCTTGGGCAAAGAGAGGGTCATAGAAGGATTCATGAGAACTGGGGGGAATAGGCTCATGGGGAATAGACTTTCATATGATGGAATTTTTATCAAGGATTGGGAGATCATGGAGGATAGGTGTGGTGTCTTGACCTTGTCTTGGAAGGGGAAGGGCTTGATCATGATCAGGAATAAAATCTTAACATTCCTTTTTTTTGTGTATCTATGGATTTAGACTCATATAGTTCTTCCTTGATTACTATGTCACCATGTTCAATGAGGTCTTGGACATAATATTAGAAATTAAAACATTGATTAATGACATGCCCCCAAGTTTGGTGATATGAAAAATATTTATTAGCTTTATACTCATATGGATTAGGCTTAGTGGGCTCAAGATGTCATATATGTGAATAGACCATCATGTTTGTGGTGAATAGTTATTTGAATAGGGATTCCAAAGATATAGGAAGGGGAGTATAAGTACCCACTTCACATTGTGATTTAGACATGGAAGCATTAGACTTTAGATAAGATGATTGGTGATGTGACTAGGTTGATGGATGGGTAGTGGGTGAGGTGGCCATGATTGGATTCCATTTGATAGTATGGGAATAGGTAGTTGATGGGTTATGACTAGTAGATGGAGGATTTGTATGAACTCACATGAAGGGGCTTGGATGGGGGGAGCAATGAGTTGAAGAGGATCAACACCTTCGACAAGTGGAATACCCATCATAATAAACCACAAGAGGATCTCATCCTTATGGTCAAATATGTATTGGTCAATGAAGGCAGGGTCTAGCTTCATGGTGATGGATGATGAAGAGGGATGATGAAAAATGGTCTCTCAAATAAAAATAGGTCTAATTATTGAGCTAGTATGATTAGGTGAGTTTCAAATATCTATCTACATATCAATTTGAGGTAGATGCAAGGTAAGCCTATAAGTTGAAGGCATTTCTCACCTATTAAAGGCTTATTGAATAGTTGTGTATGCCATATAAGTTCAGTGGCTTGAAGACATGCAATATGTGAGGGGGAACATATGTGAAGTGTCTCTATTTATGCTTCTTAAGAGTCTCTTTTAAGTGGAAAAGTTAGTGTTGATGTGGTGTTATTTTGAAGGTCCTAAAAGGCTAGAGATGAGTATTTTTAGTTGAATAAGGTATGTCTAGGTGGAAAATATGTTGTGGTGATGTCAGAATGATGTATTGATGTTGATAACTATATATGGATCAGTTTGTAGGGTTAGATTAAAGGTTCCTAGATGGCAAAGGAGGATTTATGATTTTTCAAGATGATCTTTTTTCATAGAAAGGTATATTGACTTTATTCTAGCATGCTCCAGGTGGTTTTATGATTTGAAGGTATGTTGAAGTCAATTTGGAGACTTTTTTTAGCTCTTGGGTTTTCCAGTTTATGCTTAAGAGCTTGCAGGTCCTAAGATGGGTTATAAGAAGTCAAGGTTCCCAAGGTGTGGAAGCTCAAATCTTGGTCCAAAAGTGTGTAATGGTTGTCTCTAGGTTTACAAGAATTTTTAAAGGTGGATGTTGACTCGAAGGTGTTGTGTTGACTTTGTTTATTTTA
Source organism: Torreya grandis (assembly GCA_037957365.1). Classification (NCBI taxonomy): domain Eukaryota; kingdom Viridiplantae; phylum Streptophyta; class Pinopsida; order Cupressales; family Taxaceae; genus Torreya; species Torreya grandis. The sequence continues at coordinate 625,313 of JARHVA010000872.1, forward strand.
AGATTCTAGGGTTTTGGGATTTGCTAGAAAAGTGGTATTATTTATGATTTGAGGTCTGAGGATTCTTAATATGTTGAATGGTCCAAATGGGTTGTTAAATCAAGCTTCACAAAGATTTCAAGGTTTGTGGTTTTTAAATTATTCTTGTTTTTGTTAAGATGGATGGCTAATTGGCTAGTAGGTTTGTGAAAGAAGTATGTTGTAGAGGTGTGATTAGTGATGAAAATTGGTGTGCTTAAGGGAGAATATGAGAATTCTGTAGATATGAAGTTTTAGGTCTTGAAGATGTGTCTACTGAAAATTGTGGCCTTTGCAAGTTATAGGTAGGGCTACAAGGAGGCTAGATAGGCCTAGTGTGAAGAAGAGTGACTTTTGATCATATTATCCAAAAAATAAAGGCATGAGTATTTCAAGGTGAGTTTTTAGGTTGGTTTTTTGCATGTTTCTTGTTTGGTGAATGGCATGAAGTTCTGTTGGTGATATGTGAGGTGGTTTGAGATAGAAGGCTAGTAAGTCTGTATGGTGGTTCCTCATGATGTATGGAAAAAATAATATGCTCAAAAGGTGAAATGGCTCAAAAAACTTAGAGTCCCTCTTAGATGTTTCTTGGTAAGATCCTTCATATTTCAATGTTTTTGTGTGTTCTTTCTTCATTTGTTGCAGTGCTTGGTTGAAGAAGAGTGTTGACATAAAGCAAGAAGAAGTTTTCAAGGTCAGAAGAGGTTGTCTCAAGGTAAAGGGGAGTTTGTATCATCTTTATAAGATGGTAATTTCTTATTGATGGTATTTTTAGGTCCTTAAAATCAGATTGTGCCCACTTTGTCATTATGTCAAAGGAGGAAAAATTTCCTATTGTGAGGGTGCTTGAAGAGAGAGAAGGTGAGCTGAATGATGTTTGTTGAAATCAATGACAAAGGGGGAGATAATTGGAGAGTTATCAGAGATGTCATGGATGTGTCCTGATAAGTGGATGAAGTGATTTGATAGCCTGAGTGACAGTGATAAAGTGTGTAATATGCTTGTCATATTGTGCATGAAGTTGGCTTGGTTAATCTTTAGTTTTGGCATGATTAGAGATGTTCAAGGTTGAGTATGGTAATTGGAGAATGTGAAATGGGTCTTATCAATGATTAAGTATGATTTAAAATATTTTGTGCATGCGTGGAATTCATTTGATAATCCATAGTTTTCACTACACATTTTAGGTCTAGTGGCTAAAAATTTGAGTAGGTAGTTTGCTGACATCATCATTATCATGCATGGATGAGTCAGGGGGAGTTGATCATATGGTTGTGATAAAATTAGTTCTTAGTTGCTATACACTAAATTTTAGGTCATCAATTGAAGTACGGTAAAAGATATACAAGGATAAAGTTTGGCTCCCAGACATTTTGATAGTGTTTTCTCATACATAGCCAAATTTGCAATATGGCAAGAAGAGCTAAGTAAGAATTTTTATGATGGAATATATTGAATATGTGGAAATTTTAGGAGAAGGTGATCATACAGGTTTGTTTAGTTTTGTGCCTAGTTCTTATTCACAAAATTTTAGGTCGTGCAATTTAGCATGGCAAAAGTTATGCATGTTCAATGTTGGTCTCCTAGACAAGGTCTAAGCATAGTTGGCTCTGTGCATGAAGATTTTGAGAAGGATTTTTAATTATTATATATCTCAAAAGTGTGAGGGTTCTAAGAGCATATTGTTATATAGTCGTATTCTCCTATATAAGGAGATCATATGGTTCAAATTGTAGAACATGTGAGTAAGTGAGGTAAAAGATATGATTGTGCAAAGTTGGCCTTCTAAGTAGATAAGCAAGGTTCTCATAGTCATTTTTTCACAAGTTAAAATTTTGAGCAAAATCAGTGGTGCACATTGCTCCAAGAAGCCAGGATGCAATGAGATGGTGCCAAAGTGTTCTATGTTTAACACTGAGCAGAGATAAATATCAAGCTTCTTTTAAGGATCAAAGATGAGTGGAAGATTTTAAAAATAGAGATAAACAATATGTATTAAATTCAAGAGGTAAAAGTGTCATCTATTTATAATTATTAAATACTGAGCTACATATTGGAGACTAATGGAGTGTGTTGAGTCAAAGTCTCTAGATTGCATGAGATAAGGTCAAAGTGATTGAGGTTTAACATTTGAGCATTGGTGACTATGTGTTAAAGTTTGGAGGAGATAGACGATGCAAAATTGATCTAAATATGAGAGGACATGAGATGTGATCATAGTGTTTGAAGTTTTACTGTGACTGTTTGCTTTTGAATATTTGAATTTAACAAAGGGAAAAACTAGTCTATGGTTTTTGGAATATATCTTTTGATCTAGGATGAATTTGCTCATGGTGTAAAAATAAAAGTGGTAGAGGACTCCAAGGTGCATCTAATGAACATGATTTGAAGATATATAATTGTGTAAAATCAAATATATTAAGGTTCAAATTTTACTATGTGTTCATGCTTATTCTGCAAGTGACTTGAGAAGGATAATTGATCTTGTGCAGATGATATTTTGATGTTTCATGATGAATTGGATATTGGGGAGTGTTGTAGACCCAATTAGTATCATTTGTGTGCATTATAATGGTTTTAAAAATTATATGGAGTATGAAAAAATGTTTAGAAGTCAATTATGTATTCTTTAATGGTGACTGTGTGCATAAAATATTGATTAAGCTTGCACAAAAGAGTGTAATGATGATTGTAAGTATTTGAGGATGACTAAGGGGTTATGTGGTGTGGACCTATGATCTTATAAGTGGTATTATGTTCTTTTTTTATTGTGATTATTATAAATGGGTTAATAGGTGTCTATGCGACGTATACCTACAAGGACCTGATTAAAAGGTGTAGCTACTTAAGGGTGACCCATAGATGCTATGGCCAACCTATGAAGATTGTATTAAACTATGTCTCGATGAGATAGATGAAATAAGGGTTAGGGCATGTCTAATGGATGACCAAGATGGTGATGATCATGAATGCTTTATAAATAGTGAAATCAAAGATGGTGATTTCTAGACTTGATGTGAGAGATTTGTAAAGGCTTGAATGTGGACAATATTCATTGAAGCCAAAAAAAGAGGAGACTGAGTGTGCCTAATGGTTGGGTTGATGATTATATAATATTTAGGAATATGTGTATGACCTGTAGGTCATAATTATGATGGTAGAATAGTGATCTTGCAGGTTGAAGATGATCAAAGAGGCTTATGCGAGTGGAATAGAGTGAAGAGTTGAGGAGCAAAGATAGGAAGTGTGCCCAATAGATGGGTTGATGAGTAGAGTTGGTTCATGATTGTGTGTATGACTTGTAGGTCATATTTTTATATCATAACAAGTGATCTTGTAGGCTTTATGCTTTAAAATGTCAGTGAAGGATAGGTGATGATTATGTGATCTTGGAGATTGGTTTGTGAGGCAAATCAGAGTATGGTTTATGTGAATGACCTCATGGTCAAATTGTTATTATGGTGATAGAATTTTTACAAGTGTGTTAAAATGAGTGTGAGTAAAGAGTTGGAGAGTGGGGTTAATTGGGATATGTAATGTGTCATAATTGATCTTTATGCGTTGGTACAAGTATGTAATTTGCTTTGGCCAATAGGGAGTGTTGGGTGAAAGTGTGAAGGTGAAGAGTGATAAATAGAGATCCATCATCAGGTGTTGAAAACATCAATTCTAAGGTATAACTGTTTAAGGGAGTTGATCTTTCTTAGGGGTAGTTTCTCCTTATGAAACAGGGGTTTCACTAAATACCTTTGGTCAGGAGGATATGATCAAGATTTTTTAGTCTAAAAGAGTTAATTAGTCTCTTATTTGTAATTTATTATAAGATAGTAGTCCATTTGTGTTTTAGGCTTAAGAGTGGGTTGTATTTCCCATGAGGGTTTCCCATAGGAACTATGTGTTATGTGTTTGATCTTGTGTATGCATTAAATAAATGAGATCTCTTATTAATGTTGCTTGATCAAGTTGATATATGTTGATTGTTCAATAATTTGAAATGACTATAATTATAATTGAATTATATAGGCTCAATGATTCACCCCCCACTCTCAATGATTGTACCTATAACAAACCATCCACAATATATTTCCATACATCAAACCCTAGGGATATAACGTATGTCCTCATCCTTATACTCCAAAAAACATAATTAGATCCATTAAACATCGATGCTTGTTTAGTAGAGAAACATCCTTGATGATTACCTATATTTTACCTTGGATCACCTTCAAGTTGTCAATCCTTTACCAAAAGACCCACTTTGATACAAATTTTTAAAGGTACAATCACTGAGAGGGGGGTGAATCAATGAGCCCAGATATTTCAATTTCAATCCCAATCATTTCAAACTATTAAAAAATTAGCATATATCAACTTGATCAAGCAACATTAACAAGAGAGATCATTCATTCATTACATACATAAGATCAAACACATAATACATAGTTCTTATGGAAAACCCTCATGGGGAATAAAACCCATTCTCAATCTTACAACACTTAGAATACTTATCCTATAAGAAATTACAAATAATAGACTGGTGAACTCCTTTAGACCAGAAAACCTTGAACAAATCCTCCTAATCAAATGCCTTTAGTGAAACACCTATTTCATAAGGAAAAACTTCCCCTAAGGAAGATCAAGTCCTTTAGACTCTCCTTTTAATACCTCCACCTTAGTAATGATGTCTTCAACCCTTGATGATGGATCTCTAATTTTTTAAACCCTACATAAAAAATGCATCCAAATCCACATTTTGGATCACCCTAGACCTCTTCACTCATCCTCAATCTATAACATCACTATTTAGACTTCATAAGTATGACCTATAGGTCATACACATAGTCCTCAATCTACTTTGCTCATCAACTGATATACTGGGCACACTACCTCTCCTTCACTCCATGACTCTCACATACACATTCCTATTAAGAATATAAACCATCACATTTGGTTTCACTATATATAGATCATTCATGAAATATCAAGTCCATAATCTTTATTTATTATCCATAATACATGCCTTCACCCTTAAGTCATCTAACATGAGTCACACTTAAGCACAACTCTCTTTCAAATAGGCCTAAGTCATCGTTTAGATCCTATGATGACCCATTCACATCTTTGACACTTATTAAAATAAACTAAGAATAAAAAACCACTTCCAAATTCATGGGCCCATTTCACATGACCCCTTTGACATCCTCAAATGATCATAGTCACCAAAACACTCTTATGCTAAAGCATAATTTGATCAAATAACATTTTGTGCACATAGTCACCATGAATGAACACATAGCCATTCTATAAGCCTTTGTTCATATTACATATGATTGGTTAAACCTTCATAATGCACACAGATCATCCATGTGGAGTCTAAAACATTAAAAAATAGCTAAGTTGTCATGATACTTTGAAATAACATCAAAACGAGCTCAAATATTCTTATTAGGTTCTTAATCAAATGAACATGAAAACATATTCAAATTTTAACCTTCATAACTTTGATTGTGAAAACTTTTAGATATTTGAATTTATATTTCTAGATGCACCTTAGAGTACTCTACAAATTTTATTTTTACACCATGGTCAAATTATACATAGATGGAATTTTATGGATTAAAAACTAGGCACTATTTTTTCCTTTATTATATTCAAATATTTGATTTCAAATGGTCATAGTTAAACACCAAAAACTATTCTATCATCTCATGTCCTCAGTGTTTAGATTAATCATGCACCATCAATGTATTCTAAATTTTAACTCATAGTACACCAATTCACAAACATTAAACCTTGAATACCTAAATTCATCTCGTGTAATCTTGAAATATTGACTCAACGTGCACCATCGATCTCCTATATGTAGCTCAATCTTTATCTATGTTAAACATTGAATACCTTGAAAACATCTCACTCAATACACACTATTTATTTATATATATACAAAAATACACTCACTATTATATCTTAGATTAAGCTTGGTCTTTATCTTTGCTTGACGTTAAACTTTAAACATTTCTCCTCATCTCGTTGCTTCCAGACATCTTGGAATGAACATGCTCCATTGATCCTTTTTTAAGGAGCTTGATCTTTAACTTCATTAGCCAATGAAAAATTTAACGTATTTGACTTGTTTTACACCATAGATATTCATTGTATGATCTCCTATGATGCATTAGATCTCCATCTGGTCCTGATCTTCAACATCGTGCAAAATTGACTAAGTATGGGGACCATTGCTATCTGCCTAGAATACCAACTTTATACAACCATATCTTTTACCTTGATTAATCACATGTTTTAAAATTTAGACCATGTATTCTCCTTTAAAATAGGAGTCTAACCATATATTAAGTATCTCCTGAAACCTTTATGTATGTGAGATATAACTCCATTAATTTTCTCATTCAAAATTTTCTCATAGAGCCAACTATGTCAAGAATTATTTGGAAACGCCTAATTTGTACATGCATATATTTTGATGTACTTCATCGCATGACTTAAAATTTAGCATAAATAAACTAGGCATAAAATTGAACAAATCCATATGATTAATTTATCTTAAAACTTCCACTCATGTGAAATATAACTTCATCAATATGCTTACTTAGTTATTTCTTACCACATGCAAATTTGGCTAAGTATGGGAAAACACAATCAAACTGCCTTAGATCCCAACTTTTTACTTGCATATATTTTATCATGCTTAGTCACATGACCTAAGATTTAGTGCATAACAACTTGACATAATACTAAATAAGCCCATATGACCATTTACTCTTGACACCTTCATGCATGTGAATGGTGACATCATCAACATGTTTACTCAGCTCTATTTGAATATAGAAAATGTTGAGTGTGGAACCCTTTAGGGATATCACATGACCATGGTAGTACATTTTACGGGCTAAGATATCTCCACAAATATAGGGAGTGCATTTTCCCCCACTCCACCTTTTATGGATCCTTGCTTCCATGTGAGTGGAATATTCTTAAATATTTTTCTAATTTTTATGTCTTCCTTATTTTAGGGTGTTAGTTATTAGATATATATTTTACATGTTGAATTCTATGGTTTTTGAAAGTGGGATTGAATTCCATGTTTTGTGGAGTTAGTTGTTATCTCCTCGAAATTTGTGTGATCCTTTTATGGAGGAGAGATGAGGATGGTGTGTTCCTCCTTAGGTGGGCTTTTGGATAAGCATGATTGGATGGAAGATGGGTGTTTCCTTATTGATAATTCCTATCTTGGATAAGCATGGCATTTTTTCTCCTCTTAATTTTATTTCTTCCATCTTTGTATATATACAGGTGTGGGGTGACTTTGCAGGGTGATGTGTTTATTTACAGGATTTGGTATAATAGCTTGTGGTATATTTTTTTACAGGTACATGTGTGTATTTTTGTGTATAGATTTTAGATTTGGATCAAAAATTCAAAGAATTATTGAGGAGATATTCAATATTTGTAAAAGGTTCTTTGTTATTAATTTTATTGATGACTTTCTTGGTGGATTTATCCCACATTGGGTGAACCATGGTATATCTATCTTGTATGATATTATTGATTTTATTTTCTCCATTATTGATTTCATTTACTATGATTTGAGGACTTGATTCCATGATGCAAGTAGTGCATAGTAAAATCTAATTTTACACATTTAAAATCTGGTTTATGTGTTTTAAATTAAGATTTTATGGTGGATCAAATCTAGTTTGAATTTGTTTAATTCCTAACAACTGGTATCAGAGCTTTGGTGGTGTTTTTTTGTTGAAGTGGTAAATATTAAGAAGGGTTATTAGCTTGAGTGGGAGCTATGCGAGAAGAGATCAGATTCTTTAATGGCAAAAATTTTGGTTTGTAGAAAAGGAAAATGAAGATTACTTATATCTAAAGGAACTTCAACTCTCCTCGGAGTGGAAAGGAGGACAACCTATACCCATGAGTGATGATGATTGGACATTGCTTGATAGGAAGGCATTTGGAGACATACGGTTATGCCTTGCATCTTCTATTGCATTTAACATTTCAAATGAGAAAACTACAAAGGATCTCATGGATAAACTTGGAAAGTTGTATGAGAAACCTTCTGCTTAAAATTAAATATTTCTTATAAAAATATTATTGTCTGAGAATGGTTATATTACTAATCATTTAAATGATTTTAATATGGTTTTAAGTATGATCACTTCTATTGGAATTAAATCTGATGATGAAGTTAGATCTTTGCTGATTTTGTGTTCTTTACTTGATAGTTGGGATAGATTGGTTATGGTTGTGAGTAATGCAGTCCCTACCAAGGGAATTTTAAATGTTGAGGATATTGTAGGTGTGATTCTTAGCAAGGAAATGTGAAGGGAGAGAACTGGTGAATCATCTTCAGGTAATGATTTGTCTATTGAAACTATAGGGAGGCAAAAGGACAAGAGTAAAGGAAACCATGGAAAGTAAAAAGGTAGATCTAAATCTAGACTATAGCTAGGATGATTTTCTAGCATTATGGGAAGAGTGGACACTCAAAGAAAGATTGTTGGTCACTTTGGGATATTAATGCCAACAAAGAAGAAATGAATGAGGTAAATTTGACATCAGGTAAATCATGTCAGGATGCCTTAATTATTTCTTGGGATAAGTTTTTTGAGTCTTAGGTATTAGATTTAGGGGCTTCTTTTCATACCACCCCACATAGGCATTATTTTACTGATTATGTTCAAGAAAATTTGGGACATGTTTATCTTGGTGATGATGAACCATGTGAGATAGTAGGAAAAGGTTGTGTTCAGGTGAAAATGTATAATGGGAACATGTGGTTACTTAAGGATGTCAAATATGTACCTATGTTGAGATGGAATTTGGTTTTAGTGGGGCAATTGGGTAGTGAGGAATGTTCAGTAATGTTTAATATAGATTCTTAGAAAGTTAACAAAGGTTTTATTGTTATTTCAAGAGGTAAGAAAGTTGGTACTTTATATTTGACTAGTAGTATTGATTCTTGTGATTTAGTTGCTGCAAATGGAAATGAAACTATATGGCACTACAAGGTCGGTCATATGAGCCATAAGGGCATGGATATCTTAAAAGACAAGTTTCCTAGATTAAAATAAATTGATTTAGACTTCTGTGAGGATTCTATGTATGGGAACCATAAGCAAGTTAAGTTCTTGAAAGTTGGACCCACAAAGAAAGAGCATAAGTTAGAGTTGGTACATTCAGATGTATGGGGACCTACTCAAGTATCTTCTATTGGTGGTTTCAATTATTATGTCACTTTTATTAATGATGCAACTAGAAAAGTTTGGGTTTATTGCATTAAAAAAAAATTGATGTATTTGACACTTTTAAGAAGTGGCAATCCTTGAATGAGAATGAAACAAGTATCAAGTTGAAATGTCTTATATCAGATAATGGAGGTGAGTATTGTAGTAATGTTTTCTTTGATTATTTTTATAACAATGGAATCCATAAGAAAAGTATGGTTACAAGAACTACATATCATAATGGGGTATCTAAAAGGATGAACATAATAATAATAGAATGTGTTAGGAGTATGAGGTTACATGTAGGGTTGCCTTTAAAATTTTGGGTAGAAGTAGTTAGCATAATAGTTTATTTGATTAATAGAGGACCTTAAATGCCTTTGGATGGAGGCATTCCTAAACAAGATTGGTTTGGTAAGCATGTTGGTTATTATTTTCTTAGAGTCTTTGGATGTGAGGATTTTTCTCTTATTAAGAAAAAGGATAAGACCAAGTTAGAGGCAAAATCAGAAAAATGGACTTTTATTGGTTATGGTGAGGATGACTTTGGCTTCTAGTTATAAAGCATTAGAGATAAGAAAATATTTTATTCTAGAGATGTAATCTTTAATGCAAAAGTCATGTATAAGAATCAGTTGTAGGAACAAGAATAGGAATAGGAACATAAAGAGTACATAGTATTGGATGACATTACAGATGGAAAAGTATCCAATGAATTAGTTTAGGAACCTTCTACACAAGGACCCCAAACTCCTATGGTAAGAAGGTATTATAGGGTAAGAAGAGCACCTGAACATTTTTCTCCTTCTTTGAATTATTTATTACTCACTAACTATGAAGAACTAGAGTGTTATGAGGAAGTAATGTAGGTAGATTCCAAGAATAAGTGGGAGGAAGCCATTGATGAGGAGCATAGATCTCTCATGGAAAACCAAATATGGGATTTAGAAAGGCTACCCAAGGGCAAGAGTATTTTTCCAAATAAGTTAATTTATAGAATAAAAGAAGAAGGTGAAGGGATAAAAAGTTATAAGGCTAGAATGGTGGTCAAGGAGTTTGCACAAAAATTAGGTATTGATTTTGATGAGATTTTTTCTCTTATTGTAAAGATGACTTCTATTAGGACTATTATTGGATTAGTTGCAGTTGAGGATTTGCACTTAGAATAGTTAGATGTGAAAACTACTTTTCTTCATGGTGATTTGGATGAAGAGTTGTATATAAAGTAGCCATAGGGATATGAATTCAAAAGGAAGGAGAACTATGTGTGTAGACTAAAGAAGAGCTTGTATGGCCTGAAACAAGCTCGATGATAATGGTATAAGAAATTTGATTATTTTATGTTGAAACAAGGTTATCAAAGGTGTAATTCTAACCATTGCATGTACATCAAACATTTTGATGATGGCTCTTTTATTATATTATGCTTGTATGTGGATGACATGTTAGTTGTAGGAAATAACATACAACATATTCATATACTCAAGAAATAAATTAGTGTTTCCTTTTCTATGAAGGATTTGGGTGAAGTGAAGCAAATCCTTGGTATGAGGATTACTCATGAAAAAAAGAAGAGGAAGCTGATTTTATCCCAATCAAAGTATGTGAAGAAAGTCTTGGAAAAGTTTAGCATGTTGGATGCTAAATCTATTTGTACTCCTTTGGCAGGCCACTTTAGATTATCAACAGAGTAGTGTCCCCATATGAAGGTTAAAAAGCTGAAGATGTCAAAATTACCTTACTCATCGGTAGTTAGTAGCTTGATGTATGCCATGGTTTGTACTAGGTCAGATATTTCCCAAGCAGTGGGAGTTGTGAGCAGGTATATGAGTGACCCTGGTTATGAGCATTGACAAGCAGTGAAATGGATTCTTCGGTATTTGAGAAGAACCATGGATGTTGCACTATGTTATAACAGATCATATACCACTTTGAGTGGTTATGTGGAGCTGGATATGGTAGGGGATGTTGATTGGCCTTCCATCTTGGCTTAAGACTATTCAAATGGTTTCTCCACTTGTATCTCAATCCACATGAAATATCTTGCTAAAATATGAAAACACTAACACTAGTTTCTAAGTCACCTTTCTATCTAACTCTTGAAAATTATTCTCAACCCCCCTTTTCCACTCAATTTTTTTTTGATTTCCTCACAATATTTTAGTGCATGTTTTTCTTATCATGTTAAATTTCTGATAAACTTATGATAAAATCTTGTGAGACCATGAAAACTTCATGTCATGAATGCGCACCTAGGTGATGACCGTTCCACTATCACACACACCTCTGAGCCCATATTTAGACCTTCTTGGCATATAAAAAACCCAAGTATATTAACTCTTTCTTCATTAATTTGCACTTATTTAATTTGATGAACAACTTCACTTCACGGAACCTTTGAAACACATTTCACAAATGTGTCAGGTGATCCTCCTTTATCTTACTAAACACCATAATATCATCTAGATATACGCTGACATTTTTTACAAGAAATGGATTATTATTTCATTCATTAGTCTAATGAATGTACTTGATAAAATTTTAAATATAAATGACATAAATAGCCACTCATACAGTCCTCTAATTTTTAAGGTTGTCTTTCATTCATCTCCTTCCCTAATTCTGATCTGGTGATACACAATCTTCAGATCAATATTCATAAAGTACTTCAATGCACTTAGGTAATCGATTAAGTCATCCATTCATGACAATGGAAATTTGTAATTGATTTTTATCTTGTTTATGACCCTCAAATCTATGAACATATGCCACTCTCCTCAATTATTCTACACCAATATTTTAAGTACTAAACATGGGCTTAGGCTTTCTCTAATCACCCCTCTTTCCAAAAACTCACGCACTTGCCTCTCCACTTCCTCGTTATCCATTGGCATAATCTTATGTACAACCTTGTTGATAAAAATTGATCTAGAGATCAAATACATCTGATGAATAATTCCTCAATTTGGTAGAAACCCATCCAGTAGATCACTTAGAATATTATCCATGAACTCATTTTTAAACTCCTTCACCCCATATAGAAATGGTTCCACTTCTTCCTTCATGTTTGTACTTTTATATTGTACTGGCTTTGAATAATAACAAAACATGCCTTCTCTTCTTTCACCACTTTTAGGAATTCTTTACCTAATACTTGTAATATGTGTGGGTATATTCCACTACACCCTTCTACTTCTTTTTCCTTCAAGAAACTTAATGTGAACTTATTCCCATCCTTCTCCAAATGATTAGTGTTTCATCTCATATCATGTATAACCTTCCTATCATACTAACAAGGCATCCATAAAAGTACATGATAAGCATATATTAGCATCACATTGCACCAATCCTCATCTTAGTATGTTCCTAGATGTAAAAAATCATTAGGCACTACTCATTTATCAGCTCTTGATGATTCTTTTTTAGCCATGCCACTCTATGGATTTAGGTGCATCACCTTTCTCAGACCCAATTTCTAAATCATTTTAGATGAGACCAAATTATCTATGCTTCCACTACCCAAAATCACTAAAACATTTTCCTCTTCACTTTCAGATTATGTGGAAAAGGTTTTTCCTTTATGCTATATCATTTTCATCCCTTGGTTCCTTCAAAAATACTCTTTTCATCATCAAAAATTATCCACAATCTAGATCTTCTGAGTGCTCAATTGATCCAATAGATTATTCATCCCCATATGCAATGTGTGCACTAGATTCTGACCTTAAGTTAATTTATTATTTAACCTATATATTCATATGCTTTATGTCTTATCTATCCACATCTAAAGCATGTTCTTTGGAATCTCATTTCCATACCTTGACCAAATCTTTGACTAATACCCATTGCACCTATTTTTTTACACCTTATGAAATAAGTTATCTAGGTAAGTGCACAAATTTGGAGGATGATTCCTTGGACATATACTATAATGCATCCGTATTATAGACATTACACGTACGTGTAATGTTCATAATACATACATGTTATTTCAAACTAGGCTCAAGATTAACGAACCTAAAAATGTATGAACTATAATGTGCATGCATTTTTTAGTAAACATAATAGGTACATGTTATGTTTACTAGCAACAAAATGTAAAAAACCCCAAACCTAGGAGCATCAAACCATTATCTCATATTTTTCTCATTATTCTTCCCTTCTTTATGCTAAACCACATTCTTATTATGCTTTGAGGAGGAAAAAATATGCTACGTACACCCATTAGCTCGAGGAATCAGAAATATTATCGCGGAGGGGAGGTAAGCAATTAAAAACCAAAACTATTAACACTAGATTTTAGCAAATTTTTATTTGAATTATTTTATTGTTAATTTTTTTTTTAACAACCCATTCAAATGTAAGATAATAACATACTAACTCTCCTCCTAACTCTCCTAACCCTCCACCTAACATCCTAACCCTCCTAGCCCTCCTACAATTCCATAAGACCCCCTAGGTAGTCATGAGGATTTGGTTGCACACATAGTGGAAAACAAAATATAAATTAAATAAATAATTAAGATAATGAGGGAACCCACTTTTACTAACACCCACTGCACCTATTTGGGCAATACCCTAGTGTCAATATTAAGTCAGGTTGAATCGATAATTAGTCAAATTAACATATGAACATCATATAGTGATAGATATAGGGATTATTATGCTAACAAATTACCAGTACGTGAGTTGAAGGATCAAAAATATAAAAATACCTAATTTTTCCTTATTCATCAAACCAACAACCATTTCATCCTTTCCATTATCCAAAAAATTCTTCTTGATCCACATTTGTTGACACAATTTGATTAGAAACATTTTTTAGGATTGATGGTAGATGGTGTTTGATTACCCACTATGTAATAACCACGAGGCTCCATTATATTTTTTTAGGAAAATATTATTCAAGTTTGTCCTCAATTAGATTCCCAAATAGTTTTACTAACATTTTTAGGTTCGAGGAAAAGGCTTTGTGTAGGATAGACCAGGTACAGGTTGTGTTCCTAATTGCCCTGCAAGGGTACCTACCCAAAATCCACTTCAACCCAAGATACCCTCTATAATTAGAATAAGGTCATGGATATTGACACTTTGAATGTGCTTAGTACACTTACTAACATGTTTTTTCAACATACAAGTAGAATTTCTGAGACTGATGTAAGAGATACTCTACCCTATGTGCATACCGAACCTTACTATTGTAGATGTTGTGGTGATACATGCGCTAGACCTTTGAATGATGATGGTGGTTTATATAGTTTTAATTAGGTATATTTGGTGCATGTTGATCACTACACATGCAAGTATATTTTATATTTGACATGTTATATTTTCATTATATTTGTATTTAAAAGCTAAAAAATAATTTACATAGAAATTGAATAATATATATGTAATTTTTATATTATAGGAGGAGATAATGTCATCATCTTCACAGTCCACTACTATATTTTTAGGCTATTTTATGTTTACATATACACAACTACTTTTTGGGTTGTCTACTACTATATTTATAGTGTTACTAGGCCAATGTTCACATACATAGAAGTAATTTTGAGTTAATATTATACTATGTGTACATGTTTTTACTTATATAGATATATGATCTTGACTAGCAACCATAAATGTTACAAATATAATTTGAATGATATTGATTTAAATGCAAATTATAAGTGTGAGTTGAACTATATTGAGAGAAATCCCTAACCTAAGAATCCATAAATGAGTGTATACTTTATAAGGTGAATAATGGATATTTGAATATTTTTAATAATGATAAACCTTCTAGAGAGTCTCATTAAATGTCTAATGATGTCTTTCTCCCATTTTTTTTCAAAATATATTCTTCTTCCTATTTATTCTAATTTCATATTTTTGGTGTTCACCTTTTCAAACTTATTTTAATGCTTCACAAGTTTCTTGATTATCATCTCTTATTCATAATGTTTCTCAGGTACTTAATATTTTTATTGTTACTTATAGTACCACTACTTATCTTCCAAATACTTAAGTTAGTTCCCTTGTGTGAATCATGCGTGCTATGCAATAGCTTAAGTTAAATTTATCTATCAAGGATCTCAAAATTTATGCACGTTGTTATTAAATAGTATGTGCTTGGTCTATTTTGTTCTTAGGTCCCTTTGACCATTTCCCCCTGATTTTGTGCTTCTCTTTTTCATATTTTTATTATATTTGTGTGTCTACTTACATGAAAATAGGGTCCTAACTTAAGACAGAGAGTTTATAAATACACAAGTGCATAATGCATATATATAAGATAAAGAATAAATCAAGAAAGTGAGTAGAGTTTTAGAGGTTAAGAGTGATAAAATTTTAAGTATAAGACCCAAATTGAAGTGGTTAGGGAAAATTATTATTTAAATTCCTCAAATTACATCATTTCCACTTGATTATGCAAGTGAAAATTCATACAAGGATTAGGTATTACATCACCATGAATTATTTTTTAGATAAATTGCTTGGTATTTTCTAATTTTTATAGAGAGAAAAGGGTTTTGAAATTTATTTTAACTGGTTATTGGTTTAATAAAGGAGATAAAATTTCCATATATCTTCAATATTTTATAGAAAAATAAGTGAGGTTATTTTATTAGTTGATGACCAAAGTGGAGACTCCTCCATCTCTGTAAGCTAAGATAGACATAGGCATTATTGCTGCAATGTTATCTACGTAGGCACTCATCGAGGTACATGTTAACTTGTTATTTTGAATTGTATAATAATAATAATAATAATAATAATAATAATAATAATAATAATAATAATAATAATAATAATAATAATAATAATAATAATAATAATAATAATAATTGAGAAAATATAACTTATGTGATTGTATTTTTATGCAGGGTTATTTGATGATATTTGATAATCCCATTCAAATGATTAATAAGGAACCTTATCATGTTTTGTCCTCATTTCACATGCTTGTTCATGAACCTTGACCCATCATTCACCCTGTTAAGCATCAGATGTAGATTGAACATGACCATGAGATTACAGTAAGTGATTGTTTAAATTATTTTTGTAATCTAGTTTAAAATTAATTTTTGAATTTGGTTGCATATATATCATGTAATTTTTTTAATAATATTTATATTTTAATAGGTTTAGATACAGGCAAGCTATGAGCATAGAAGGACCCACAATCAGACCTTGGAGGAATCTAAAGCATCTGAGGGATCTCCTTCTATGAGCAAGGCATCCCAAAAAGAGTTCTTCGAGGAAGGCAAAGAGAGGGTGACTATTTTATGACTAGGATTTTGTAGATGATATACTTATTTGTATGGATATATGGTAATGCACAAATTTTTGGCATTGTATGTGTATATGACATTCACCAAATATTCTATTATGTTGTTAGATGATGTAATTTTTTGTGTGCCTATATGGCAATCTATGTGTTATTGTCATTGTATGCCTGTATGACATTCACCTAACATTATATTATGTTCTTATTTTGTATGCCTTTATGGATTTTATGGATACATGTGTGTGTGTGTGTGTGTGTGTGTGTGTGTGTGTGTGTGTGTGTGTGTGTGTGTGTGTGTTCACAGTTTTTGGTGATAATCTTTCTGCATATAATTTGGCTCACATTATTATTGAAAAATTAAATTTGATGGTTTTACGACCATATTTAGGTATGATTGTCTTTAATATTTCCTTCATGTAATTTATTAAATTTAACTTAAAATATTTAGATAATTTTTACAATTAAAAATATATTGGATAAAATAGTATAATGTTTGATATAGTCATATATTACTATGAAGTGCCTCTCATGATTGGGATACACCATTTGGGCTACATCATTTATCATTATTATAATGTGGATACCCTTGCTACATTGGTTTAATATCATTTGGAACTTGATATTAATGTTTTATATTCATTGAATTTATATAAATACCACATTTCTATTATAATTACAATTAAAACAAATAAATGAATACTCATATTGCATACCTTATTCAGATGCCCTTATACATTTTACTTGTGCAAGTTTGATGAAGTGGTTATGTTCTACCTCATCCTTTTAGATGTTCACTCTTTGGATATGCTTTACATTATTGTTTGATGTTTCCACCTTTATTGAAAGGTTTTCCTCTTATTATAATCAACTTGAATTTACCCATGTAATCATGAAGTGATGTTGTGCTATCTTCTTATCCATAGAGTTGTTTCCTTTATTTTAGAGACTCTTTTTTGGCCCTTTAAATTAGTGCAAGATTGTATTTCTCATGTCTCATGAGGCCTTGGAATATTTTGGTGCTTATAGACATATTGTTTCACTTAATAAACTTTGTTCTCTCCCTCTCCACTACACTCAACTTGGCCATTTCTTCTATTCTCATCATATATCTGCTCAACACACACACACACACAAAAATATAAAAATATATATATATATATATATATATATATATATATATATATATATAATTTCACACTAAATCATGTTTATGAAACTTTCAAGACAAATCTATGGCACAAGTTATAATAATGGGTCCTAAAATGCAACTTTTTGCAGTGAAGAGACAAGTTCTTGAGCTCCAGCTAAAATTTAAGCCTTCAGGAGCTAAAATTGTAAATAGATCACTTCAAGTATATATATATATATATATATATATATATATATATATATATATATATATATAGGTAAATTACATGTTATCCTTAGAAGCATGTTTTTACTACTACTCAGGAGCACAAAAAACACTAACAATGAAT
This sequence comes from Torreya grandis, assembly GCA_037957365.1. NCBI lineage: Eukaryota > Viridiplantae > Streptophyta > Pinopsida > Cupressales > Taxaceae > Torreya > Torreya grandis. Next base: position 643,339 of record JARHVA010000872.1, read on the forward strand.
GTTTTCAAAGTTGAAGTGGTAGTTGGAGAAATCCCCTTCTAATGATTAATAGATGGAAAATGGCACTTAAAATATGTATGAGGTGATGGATAATGTCCAAGACTAGGTTTTTAGCCTTTGATCATGCCTAGTCGAGAGACTCACCACCCATTCTAGCCTCAAGAACACCCTTCCCAATACAAAAAATGTAATTTTTAAGCCTAAATTCATACATGTGAAAAATATAAACCATAAGTCATTTGGATAAAATAAAAGAATAATCATGTGCATGTATAATCACTCTAATTTCACCCTAAACTACATTAGAAGGAACATTCAAGATCAATTCATGGCATAATTTGTAGTAACAAGGCCTAAAATGCAACTTTTTTGCAGTGAAGAGACAAGTTCTTCAGCTCCAATTGACATTTATGCCTCTAGGACCTCCAAGTGCATATCTATTAAAATAATATAACCATAGAACCAAATTTGACTAATAAAACAATATAACCAAGTTGGAATGTGTCTTTTATTAGATTGAAATGTTCATCGAGCCATATAGCTCTATGTGTGTGCTTTGCATACTCATAAACAATTTCCTCCTTGAATTTGACCATAAATTTTAAAATAGTTATCTGTTTTGTAACAAACTCACACGTTTTACATTCTTTTCTATTTTTTAATTTCTAAGTCATAGATCTATATTTTATCAAACCAACTAATTCATATGCAATTGCACTTGTACTTTGCTCATGGATAATTTTTTTTTTAAATTTTGGTAATCCAACACAAATGCTGTAATTTCCATCCAAACATGTTTAAAAAAAAATAAGTATCCATATATTTTTTCACAAAAAATGGTTGGAGTAAATTCCCTGGATGATTTTTATAGAGCTTCTCTGCCACACTCATAAAAAATGTTGTCAGTATGCAAATTACAACGTATATGGTGAAAAACATCATAGTGCATTGAAAATTAAACATGTTGCCTATAACAATAAATGGTGAGTGTGTGATTTATTTTCACATAAAATGGTTTGGCCATCTTAAAATATATTTGACTAATAAAAATTTGTGGATATTTTCCCAAAAACTTAGAGTGCAATTGTGTTTGCGTCATATCCAGGAAATTTTTTGGATGTAGTTTATGACTATGAGAACCATATTTTATTTTTATTACATCTTTTATATTGGGTGAAACTCTTATATTGGCTTTCCAAAATTGTGAAAGTAAATATTTGAGAGCATCAACTATAGACTTGTATTTTCATAGAAGTCTACCATAGAATTCCCAAAACTCAATGGTATTGTCATCATTAAGTCTTTGGCATCTTTCAATTGCTTTCATTAAATTTTTTGTATTTATGTGAAATGCTCAAATAGTTTTTGAAATTAATCATTATTTATTATTTGACCACTTATTATACAATTTATAATTATATGTGAGGTGTATACATAATGTTTTTTAAAATTTATCAATTATTTATGCTTTCTATCTTACAAAAACCCATCGATTCTCAATTTATCTAAGTGCATGCCTTAAAGGGTGCACCAGGAAAAGGGTGAGCAAACCATTGGTACTTCATAGGATTGTTGTCATTTATACTACCACTTGATATCTACATAACCTTATCCCATGTAATTCCCTAAGCCTTGCCTCTTTTCTTGCATGTTGTTTCAAACAATTCACCACATTACATATCCCCTTCCTAATCCTAAAACCCTTTTTGATAGTTTACATTACACTATTAGCCTAGGCCAACCTTGTATTCAAATTTTTAAAATCACATGACGGATCTAGGTTAGATCTGGCTGACCTAGACTAGGATCTAACTTTTTTATCAAATAATGATATAGAGAAGATTGGTTCAACCCTATCATCTAAAATTTAAGAAAGGTTTAGGGGTAGATTTGACTATATATACACATCCATTTCCATCATTTGAGAGGAGAGAAGAAGAAGAATAATATATTATGCATATAATTATCCACCATTCTACTTGAGGAGGATAACTTAAGGTTTCAATATTTTCTTTAGAGATACGGATCTTGTCTTATGGAGAAGTCTTTTGGATGCATCGATAAGTTGTGTATCCTAGAGATAATGTATCCTTGTTATCCTTACATACCACAACAACCTCTTATGAAGCACCTTGTCCAAGGGAGATATTGAGGCTCAGTGAGTTCATCTTCAAAGGTAAGTATTCCTAACTTTATTTCTCTTTTGTAAGAATAGATAGATTTCTATTTGTACTTATTTCCCATGAATTAGGATTTCCTATACATTGAATTGAATATAGATATTTTATGCATTTTTACTTTTTATGTTTATTACCCCCACTTTTTGACACAATCTTTGGTGAGCACTAGATTACATTTTACTTTTCTTTGAATATACTTTGTATATATAAAAACATATGACCTATCTAGGGTTATTTCATGGTGTTACTTGACTAGAGGCTTTAGAACCCTCTTTAGTGATGTTATTATGGTAAGATATTCCTTTGTTAGGTCTAATAGATATATCTTGGCCATGACCCCAAATATCTAATGTATCGATAATTGAAAGTGTAAGTAAGATTTATCTTCTCTGAGATAGGATTGATTAATATCTCAACTACATTTTCATTTATATACATTCTAGTGAAATTGATGTGAATTAAATTCTTGTAGGTTTTATTTCATGCATTCATTTTGTCATGCTATTATATATTTCTATTTTTAAAGTATTGTATCGAACCTATTGATATAGTTATAATAGTTTGTGCACAAGTTTAACACATAGTCACCCCAAAATGACTTTATTCTATCTATATAGGTCATCTCTAAATATAATTGATTGGATTGATCAACTTGACATAGTCTTCTTTTTTAATCACATGATTGAATACATAGTCAAAATAGTCAACTCTATTCACAATTCTTATTTTCAACATACAAGTTTGTAAAAATATTTGAGATAGTGACCTCTGTTCGTAACTTCTTTTCAGCATACATGTTTTGTAAACTCAATCGAGCAAGTCAACTCTAGTCATAGAATATTTGAATCAACACTTGAACATCACAACTTAAAATTTTACAATCTTAGCATCTTTAAACCCACCAAGGTTTATTCTTACTCTCTCTGTCATTTTAATCTTTCTTTTTTGGTACCATTTTTCACAAGTTTATAGTTTATAAAGCTTAGCCCTAAAACCAACTAGGTTGACTAGCTCAACATAGTTTGCAGTCTATCCTCTATCTAGAAGACATAGTCAACCTGTTTGATTATGTTCTTCCAAATCTTGCTTCCATATAATAGTAGTGACCCAATCAACTCTATTATGCATTTTTTGCTTATAGTATTACCTAAATCAATTTTGTACTCTTCATAGTTAAATAATTAATCTATTTTTGCTAGTAATTAGTTAACTTTTCATTTCAGTTGCTTTCATGCTTAGAGTAACAAACATAGATTAATTAGGCGGTTTTTCAATATATTGATTTAGTCACACTATTTTTCTCTTTTGCAAACACTTCCATATCACTTAACACTAAAAAATATTAAATATTTTATTCCCAAAGTCTACCTAATTAAATTTCATCACTAAGGAAGAAGCCAAATTGGTTTTCTAGGTAAGTATAAATACATGGTTGATGGCATATATTAATAAATCACCCAACACCCTTATCATTATGAGATTGTAAAGTGAGGGGGTAGGCCCCAATACCAATCCATTACCATTGGTAATATATATCCCTTTTAGCCTAAACTTCTTGAAACCATCCTTAGATTGATTTTTAGTTCTTTATTACAACCAACTTCCAATCACATTAAATTCAAATATTATTAACACTTATTAATAACCAATTAGTTAGAATTTACTTTCAATTTTTTGATTTCTCTTTGATTAATATATTTTATAATACAAAATTTGTATTAGCTAACATTGGTGTAAGGTTTGTGTTATGTGTTCTAATTGGATCAATCACATTGATCCAATTGATTATGTGATTAATTTCATTAGCTTAGATATTATCTTTCAAAAAATTTATCTATTTTTCAAACACTGTGAACCCTATTGACATAGTCTCTTACAGATTGTTTATCTTATCTTCCTTTAGTACATGGTTATCCTCTTTGACTGCCTCTTTATTTTCTTATTCATTTGCCTATCTAAACAATGCATAGTTGATCTATTTGGGTGTTTCCTCTTATTTATTATTTAGTTCCTTGTCTAATAATTACACATTTGACATATCTGATAGTGTCCTCTTATTTCCAACTCTATTTCCTATTCAACAATACACATTTGACTTACATGACTATGTCCTCTTATTCTTTATTTTGTTCCTTATTTTACAAAACATAATCGACCTATACAATTCTACATCTTATTTTTTGATTTTTCTTTCCATCAAATATTTAGCCTCTTTTTCTCATCATGAATTTCCTATTGGAGGATAATATAGAGTCTAATCCAATAAATATGATGAGTCTTACCCATCCTAATAGGTTTCTTAAGAAACAGCTTGTGGCTTCCACTTTAGATGAAAGCAATGTTCATGTTGCTACTCGAACTACCAATTACGGGGATCTTCCTCATTCATCCTTAGTTTATAATACTTTTTTCTCCTTAGAATATGAACATGAATAAGAGTACACACATAAAATTCTCTTCTTCATTAATGAATTTACTCAAAATAGAGGAAAGGGCCCTTTAACTATTTATAATCTTATGATAGGTGCTTAAATAGAATAACCTCTTTCACCCTCCCCTACCTTATATTATGGATTTGGGGTAGAAATTTTATTTTCTTCTCAACTTTTTCCTTCTATTTTATCTCCTTCACACACAATGACATCTCTTTTTATGACCTCTTCAACCTCCATGCCATGTATCTCCACTAACATGGTAGGTTCAAATTCTAGTGGGCCTTTTCCAAAGACCCTTCTCCTTAATCATTATACTAGTGCATATTTTTATATAAATACTAATCATGCTACTAGTGCTTCCTTTTCTATCAATGCTTCTCCTACCACTAGTATGGCACATGCTACTACTCATAGTGAAACCCAAGCCACTAATACCAATACTGATTCTTTGAATGTTGTGAATAGTCAAAATACTACACAAACTCATCAACTTTTATTACAAAAACTCAATCAAATGCATAATTTTCAAACTAATAATACAAATCAAATGATGTAGATGAAAAAAAATTCATTAACCTTCAAAACAACACCAAAAGGTTTCATAGGGAGTGAAAAATCCAAATGCCTCCCAACCCCCTTAGGGATTCCCATGGTAATATTATTACTCAACCACCCCTCATTAATAAAACAATAAAACATATCCAAAATAAACATTGTGTACCTCAAATTGTTAATATTTACATATGAGGAATAACACCTACCATCACCTATAACGGGTCTACTGATCCCACATTACATTTAGAAACATTTGGTAACCTATATAAATATTGGGTTAAACTTAATACTTTTTTTACAACCAAGCTATAAGCTAAAATACTCTCAGGAGATCCTTTATATTTATACAATAAACTAAAATCCCATTTTATCACTTGCTTAGAAGATTTGGTTAACTCCTTAGTACAAGAGTTTCAAACTAATGATCTCTCTAAGAATAACTTAGCTTACTTCATAAATTGTAAACAAATTAAAAATGAAATGACACAAGATTTAATCAAACATTAGAATAAATTATATAACAAATGTGAGCATAATATGGTAGATGATAACCTCTTCCACCTATTCACTAATTCTCTCTACCCCTAGTTTCAATATTAGGCTAGGAATCTCTACCTAAGAAATTTGGAATAATACTCTGACCAAGCTAAGTGACAATATTTTCTCATAAGTCAATTTAAACCATCTCAACCTACTAGGGGCACTCACATGCTCATAAAAAACAATCATCCCACCAATGATGGTGTTATTGATAATTATGATACCATTCACAATAGTCAAAACATCACTCCCAATAACTATATGGAACATGCTATCCCTCCAAATAACACTTATTATCCTACCTATTCTCAAACAAAAAAAATCAATGTCTATAAACCATTATCCATAACAAAGATTCAAAAGCATCTTCCATGGCCTCTACCATGATATATTTACCCCAATTGTCTAATTAAAACATGGTATGATCCAAATAAATTTTGTTGGTTTCATGCAAGTTGGGGCCACTCTCATGAGACTTGTAGACAATTATGTAATCTAGCTATGGACTTTATTCTTGGACCAAACTATGATCATGAATCACTCATTCACAAGAATCAACAATCATATGACATAAATTTTAAAGCCCATGGAATACAAAATAAAAATTAAGATTTGAATCATGCTAATGCTTATCGTGTTAAATATAAATATCCTCTTCTCAATCATCAAGATATCAATGAAAAGCCTACTCCTAAAAATAATGTTGAAAGTATTAAATAAGTCACTACTAATTAAGAAAATGTGGTAAATGTGACTAACATGTAAGGAGTGGTTACTTTTATCAATACTAATCCAACACCCATGCATCAAATCTCTCAAAAATTCTATGTCATTCTAGATACTTCCCCATCTCATCTCATGGAGTTGGGGAAAGAAGACCTTCTAACTTTCCAAGAACCACTTTGAACAACTCAATAGGATCATACTTCTCACACTATCTCTATTCTTCCCCCAACATCTACACATATAGATAACATTTGCCAAACTTTCAATAGTATTTATTCAACCCAATCACAATAAATACCTCAATCAACCATCCTGCCACCTAAATATAATCAACCTATTTTCCCTCAAAATGTTTTATTGCACTTTCAAGCCTCTTTCACAGGATCTCTTACAATATTATGCACCTATATCTAACAATCCCCCCATAGGTTATGATGAATGGGACCCCATTGCATAACTTTCTCATCTCCCATATCAAATAACTTTTCTCAAATTAATTAAAACTTCCCCCATCACCAAAATCATCTAATGCAATTGTTACTTAAATAGAACATCCCTCGTCCTCCTATAGCAAGACACAAAACTACCTTTTCTAGGTCCAAAGATAGTATCCTTAAAAAATGTGAAGAAATGTCCATATATGTTGATTAAATAATATAAATTTATCTTTCCCTTAAGTTTCCTATCATTTTCATGATTCTAGATGAGATTATGCTTCGTGAAGATGATCCTCCCCTATTCATTAGTATTTAAATAGGTGATATCTAAGTCAAACATGCCTTGATTGATGAGGGTTTAGGTACTTTTGTTGCCTCCCTTGATTTAATTAAAAATATTAGATATTTTAAATGCAATTTCAAGTCCACATGTAACACATATCAATGCTACAATAGAAGGCAAATGCCTCCTTTATGTTGCATGTGGATTCCTATTCTATCCCTCCTTTCATTGTTCATGTGAAAGTTATGATATTTAATTTCCCCTCTATTATAACATCTTTTTAGGTATACCTTGGACTCATTAAATGAGTTTTTTTGCATCATATATGTGCTAATGCATTGAATTCCCCCATAATGGTCCTATTTATAAGATTCAAGAAGGCACAAACCCTTGGAATTTTAAACAATTCCAAGAGCATTGTGTCTTTGAAATGCCTACCCTTGAACCTTTGCCTAACATCTCATATAAGGAATATCAACATTTTAATTACCCTATCAATTCTAATTTAGGTTATAATGGTCACCCCAAACTCATTGGGAACATACCACCTAACCTCTTAGATTTTGATGATGATGAGTCAGATGAGATTAGCCCCAAGATCAAAACTTTTAATCTATCCCCTTATATCATTGCCCAACTTCCTCCCTCTTTGAAAACTCATTCCCATCAACCTCTTATCAATGATATACCCATGTTCTTAACTAAGACTAGACATTTTATTCATCATGTGACTTCTAATGATAAGGTCATATCTACATGTACCATCGACTTGCATACACCTGATTATGCTTTAGATGACCCATTTCTAAGAGGACTTGTTTAGGCTATAGATGTTACGATTATTTGATATCCTACTTCTTTAATTTAGCCTTTTCATTCACCTTATGTCATTCATTCCTTCATAGTGCCTAATTATAGTATTTTCCCTATTTTTTGTAGGTTAGAGATGGAGTGATCACATGATACACCTCCATTTTTAGTAGAGCCTCTTAGAAGCATGCTCATAGATCATGACATGAAAAATCATTACCATTTTTATAGATAAAGGGTCATTATAGTTTGTTTCCCCTAAAGATGTTAGTTACTGCTCTTAAGACTTCCATGCATCCAGCTTCACCATTAACTAAACCTAGTCTGGTTCTTACTTCTGCTCTACCTTTAGTTAAACCTCATCTTATTTTTGATCCTGCTTTACCTTCATATGAGCCTAGTCCAATTTATATTTATACCATGCCTTCCCTTGGTAATGTCATTATTCCTTTACTGTATCTTGATCCCATAGACATTGAATAGATCGATCAACCTTATTATGACATCCAAAAAGTTTTTGATCATTGGACCAAAGACTACCAATTATATCAACCTTCCTTGAATTATCCTTCCACCTCTTCAATTAGTAGATCCCCAAAGTCTAATAAAAAGTGTATTTTTTACTTCTATGGGATAGATAATCATTCTTCTACTCATTTTTAGAAGATTAGGAAATAGATTGACACATTGCATCCCACTCTTGCTTATCCCAAAGATAAGGTTCTACCTCCTGCCAATTAATTACCTAAGTATATCCCTAAATATGGGGAGGTATATTGTCTTTGGCACTAGTGAGGTACCCATCATATTGATTATTGTTCTATTATCCAATAACACCTTCATTATCACCTTCTGATGATACCTACACCAACTATTCCTCCTTCCACAATTTCCCACATAAGAAGGCTCTCCCTTCTTCAGCCATGGTACCTTCTTCCTCGATTATGGTCCCTTATCCACCCATGGCTCCTTATTCTCCACCGATGGTACATCCTTCTCATCCCATAAATATCATCCTCTTCTAGATCCTATTCCTCTCCTTAAGTATTATATGCACAATAACCCTCATGAGCATTATCCTTCAAATATGCCTACATTTTTTGTTGAGCAGATTTGAAGAGAGGTATTTTCACAAATTTCCATGAGGATTGATGAGACTCTAGATGTTATTAGGATCCAACTTCATATAGATGTTTCATATGTCATGGATAATATTTGTGGGAAAATTTATCAATATTTATGAACATGACATGGTGTTCTTACACTTTATTATTCATTTTGGTTTTGGATTGGACTTGTGATTGAATTTTATATATCTTATATCATTTGAATATGTGTAAAATTTGGTTTCACCTATTTATTTCACATGGATATTTATATGATGCTTTATATATTGTATATGGTTGCATTTTATTTTTTTTATAGATTCTTTCTTTCTTTCCATGATTTCACACTTATGTCTATGTGTTCATTTATTTCATGGTTTTATTTCCTTTTTCAATAATTATTTTTTATCTTATCTCAAAAACTCAGATAATTATTATTATGACTTGGTTATACAAACCTTGTTCCCGTTAATAATCTTTATTTACGATATGATCATTTAACAAACAAGATATTTCATTATACTTCTATTTACTGATATACTTCAGATCTCCTTTTATTCTTTTATATTCCTTTCACATACTAAACATACATACAGTTGAAACTTGAGATTATATACTAGTTCATAGGTAATCCTAAGTGTTTAGTCAGTCATATATTTGGATACATAGTTTTATTTAGCCAAATTCTAAAGCTCATTCATGTGTATCACTTCTATCATGTTAGGAATATAGAATATAGAACAATATTAATGAATTAAAGATGAAAATAAAATTAAGAAAATACAACACAAGATAGACATAGATTTAACGTGGTTCACCCAATATGGGATACATCTACATAAAAAAAGTTAGTTCTTCTCTTTATTCAGTCCAACAAAATGAAGGGATAAAAATTGGAATACATCCACTGTAATCTCCTCTTCACTCACTACAGTGTGCCACCATATTTACAATAACCTCATATCAAAAGTAGGATTGCATATAGGGAAAAAATGCACAAACATAATTTATACCATTAGATATACAACCTAATTGTGAATGGTCTATATTTACTATGAAATTATAATATTTTACAATGCTTTTTTTAGCAAAATCTTACTTTGGGGGCTGGACTCCCACAACGACCATAGTGGGGGGGGGCATTTCCCACCAACACCCCCCCTCCCCATTGAGAACTAGATATTATAATAAGACTAGGCTACCCCATCCAAAATTTCACTCATGTTGGTTATTCCAAATCCATATGGAGGAAGAATCAATAAAACTATAAAAAAATAAAAAGCCAAATCATTTATGCAAAAGGCAACATACAAATTCAAAAGTTAAATCACACTAAAAGACATGCTTCATAACACATCTCTTATTTCTAATTAAATCTAAAAATATAAAGTTGACCTCATGATAGAGTCAAGGTCCATTAGGGTGTAGTAGGACATTAGATTAGGAAAGGAGAATAAAAATATTCTAATGCTACCTACTTTTTCACATAAGTACCCAATCTTCATAGTAGACTGATGGATTTGTAAGAGGTCCTGAGGAATGGGGAACATGTTGTGAGAAGGTATGCCCATTTTATTTTTCTTATTCATATAACTAGCATGAGTTGATATTAGTCTCTCACCTATTTGCCTATACAACTTTCTACTTATTATGAGTAGGTATTATTTATATTTTGATGGTCACTAAACTCTTCATGCCTCTCTTTTGTACCTAGTATTCCTCATGTTTCCTAAGGTCTTTTCACATATGCCTATGCCATACCTTTTTTACATTCCCTCTTTAATTTCAACATTCCTAATATTTCCCTTTGTGAAATATTATTTTATTAACTGATCATTTCCCCTAGGGTATCCCCTTATGATTTGTAGTGTAAGACCATGGATAGGACCAGGATCTCCTCACAAATTACCATAATAAAATATTTCCTTATTACCAATCACCTCATTTGTGTTCCCCTTGTGAGTTATAGTGTAAGACCATGGATAGGACAAAGTGCTCCTCATAAAATATTTGAATTCCTAGTTCCTATTATTACCAAGTCACAATGAAATTACATGCATCAAATTTGAAATAACTAGTGTTCAATTATGAGTTACACATCATTGACATACTTTCCAGCTTGATTTAATATGTTTTATGTTTACTTCATAAATCTTTTACTTTTGTCTTCTTATTTTCCGATTGTTTGTATGCTTACAACAATTTTATTAAATTTTTAATACTTCCCAACTTGAATTAGTGTGATTAATTTAATTTTCTTTTTCATTTTGTCTTTCTTTTTATACTTTCCAATGTGATTTAGTATGATTGATTGATTTAATTGTTTTATTTTTTATACCATTGGTTTTTCATGTGACTTCCATTTTATTATAAATTCTTTATACTTCCCAAAATGATACAGTTTGATTTGTATTTTTTTTAATTTGATGTAACTCTTTACATGGTTTAAAAACACTTATTCCCCATTTTACCATTTTTTTGGTTTATTATATTTATTCATCTTTTGTTTTTACATATTTCCCATTATGATTTAGTGTGTATTACATTTTTTTTGATTAATTATAGTTTTCGAAATCAAGTTTTTTCTTCTTATTTTTAACCATGCATGTGTATCACATAATGCTAGAAAATAGAACACACATCACATATTTCTCATAGAATATACAATAAAAGCTAAATACATGTACTAGAAAGGAAATATATCTATGCATCCAGATCCAAATGCAAGTACAAAACATGAAATCAATGAAACATACATACATATATATCATCTATTTTATAAAATATAAGCACAAAATAAAATAGATATAGCCCTAAGGCTATGCTCCATCATGTCTATCCTTTTGCCTAGTCACACTTCCCATGGACACCAATGACTAGCCCATCTAAATAGTACATTATAAAGAGGTAGTCCAGGATCTCAATCCACCAGCCTATCCCTATATATTGGTCGCTTGAGCATGTACATATCCTAGTTGGATGGTGGTCACCATGTGCACAACTCTTTCCTATGTTAGGTCATGTCAGGCCTATGCCTCTCTAGCTCCCACCCCCATTGGTGGTTATAACCCATCTTTATGTGCCTATAACTACCTCACAACCTCTCTCACTAGTCTAAACCATCCTCCTTGGGATGGGTAAATGAAACCTTAGGATCATCTAGAGTGGTAGGGTAATATGGTGCCAACACCCCATCCAAAAATGTCATGGTGCACATCTATAATGATGGATTCTCATCTGACCTCATCTAGAATCAGATCCTTAAAACCAAAACTATATAGACATTAGATCATATATACATATCTAAAATCATATATCTATAATAATCACAAAGAAACTAGTGTTCTATATTAAAACTTAAATTGATTTTAAACCATTTCTCACTAGTGATGGTGTCACCAATCACGATCTCTCCATCTTCTCACCCATTGAGCACCTCCTCTATCATCTACCTCTGTACTAATACAAATATTGGGTTTATCACCTAATCCCATCATGTTCCTCTCTTTCATGGTTTCTCTATGGACCAACTGTGTCCTAGAGCTGTTACTAGATCCATATATGCAATAACTAGTGCCTACATCTCCTTATGTTGATGGTACTTCCATATATGATGAGTGCATAATGGTCATTGATGCCTCTACTATGGTACCTAATTTGTCCATACATCCACATATATTACATCTCCTCCTATATATACTACCTCCTTTTATTATGCTTAAACAACCTATGGTCTAGCACACTGAGGCTTGATCATTGGTATCTCCATAGTTACCCCTCCACCTCCTCTCCCTCTCAGATTTATAGTATGTCATGCCCAATAAGAAATAACTAAGAGAGAATCCACTAGATTTGTTAGTCTTAGCTATCCAAGTATATGAGCCTCTAGATGAGGCTGCACCCATGAAGTATAATGGCCAATGATCCACACGCATGCCAAATCTATAGTAATGGTTGACTAATTATGCCATTTAGTAGTTATGTGCATGTAAGGCTACCACACTATCTAACCTTGTGTGATAGTATGTAAGGCTAGAACATAGGGCATGCCCTTCACTACATGGTCCTATTTACATCACAAGACCTGAATCAACCTATCATCGACTGCATGGGGTGACCTAGTTGTCTGATATATAAGGAACCTCTCATATATCCACACACTATGGAAAATCACTAGTCCCATCATATTATACCCTCTAAACAACATCTCATACATATCATTTATAAATTGGACCTAGATGACATACATAAAATCGTAGAGTGTTCCCTGATTCAATATGGATTGGCATAAAGGTATCATATATAATGGTACCTTACCATATTAATTATGACATAACACTTATGTTATCACAAGTCCTATCACTACCTTCCAAATGTCAAATGGCCATAATATATACATCAAACAAGCTCACCCTCAACCTAGGGTGGATCCTATCTGAGCTTGTAGCTCACTGAGCTAAGGATCATGTCTCATCCTCAGACTTTGGTGCATCAATGATCACCAATGTCCCACCTATCAAAAGTCCAAAAAATGCATGGACACCCTCCAAAGTATATATGTGCTTTGTCTATGATGACTTTTTGACAAATTACCATAAATGCCTTAGACATTTATTGGTTCGATCTCTTCTTACCCACTACCTCATTCTACCCCTAATGCACCTAAAAATTTCTTATGATTTGTTTCAATGTATAGATTTTACATACCAATTATTTTTTTTGTATTTGTCTTAATTTCAAATAAATTTTCTCAAAAAAATTGAAATTAAGGGTTACTTATGTTTCACTTGTTTCAGCCATTATGTGTCCTCCCCATCAAAGTTGTCATCTCCTCACCATGGTTGCTCTATAGACTCCAATTGTGTCTCTCAGAGATCTATTTTCTCAAAATAATAAAAATAACAAATGGATTATTTTTCACCTATTTATATTTACTATTCAAAATTATTTATTTGTCAAATATTTACCACTATATTTTATTTTTTCCCATATCTTTGTTTATACTATCTCTTTTTCTAAACTGAAAGGTGTTCTGGACTCCTAATGTCATAGACAATCTTTTCATATATTACATGTATATTTTACAAAAAAAAACATTTTTTCACTTTTTTTGCTAATTTCTACAAATCTGCCTAATGTTCCCTGCATTAGACACCTTCACATTTATTTCACTTCATTTATTATATACAACACTAAGGTAAGTAAATGTATGTGTTTTTTAATTATGTCTTTTCATTTATCTTATTTATTTCTTACTATAATTTATTCAAATTCAATGTTGTGTGTTAATATGTTCTTTTCCTAAAGCACCATCCCATGTTGCACCTATGTGACACATGATGAGCTTTGAGTGGCGTATATGTATACACATAATATTTTTCAACTTTACAAATTACTGATGCTTTCTCTCTTTTAAGAACCCATTGAGTCTCAATCTCTATAAGTGCATACCTTAAAGGGTGTACTGAGAAAGGCTTGGGTAGACCATTTGGTGCTTTATAAGATTATTATCCTCTATACTACCACTTGATATATACATGAACTTCTCCTATGCACTTCCCTAATCCTTGACTCCTCTCTTTCACACTCCTCAAACCAATTCACTTCCTTACTTAGACCCTTCATAAACCTAAAACCCTTTTTGATAGTTTACATTACACTGTTAGCTTGGGCTGACACCGTATTCAAATTATTAAAATCACATTATAGGTATAGATGAGATTTGGTCAACCTAGACTAAGACCTAACTTGTTTTTATCAAATAATGATATAGATTTGATTGGTCCGACCCTATTAGCTAAACTTTCATAAATGTTTAGGGTTAGATTAAAGTATATATACACATCTATTTATATCATTTAGAGAGGAGAGAATAATAATAATAATAATATTGTGTATTTACTTATCAACCATTCTACTTGAGGATCATAACTTAGGGTTTTGATACTTTCTTTGGAGATACAAATCTTGTCTTGTGGAGAAGTATTTTATATACAAAGAGAAGTTGTGTAGCCTAGAGCTAACTTATCCTTGTTATCCTTATATAACATAACAACCAATTGTAAATCACCTTGGCCAAGGGATAAATTGAGGCTTGGTGGGTTCATCTTCAAAGGTTAGTATTCATAACTTTATTCTTCTTTTGTAAGAGTAGATAATTTTAGATTTGTACTTCTCTCCCATGCATTAGGATTTTTTAAACATTGACTTGAATATATATCTTCTATGCATGTTTAATTTTTATATTTATTACCCCCCATTTTGTGCCACAAGCTTTGGTGATCACTATATTAGATTTTACTTTGCTTTGGATATACTTTGTGAATATGAAAACATATGACCTATCTAGGGTTAATGTATGGTGTTACTTGACTAGAGGCTTTAGAACCCTCTCTAGTGATGTTATTATGGTAAGAGATCCCTTGGTTAAATCTAGCAGATCCATCTTGGTCATGAACCCAAATAAATAATGTATCAATAATCATAAGTGTAAGTATGATTTATATTTTTTGAACTAGGATTGATTAATAGGTCAGTTGCATTTTTTTTTGTATATAGAAGGTAGCATTACAATCTTTTTTGCATGATTTCAGGCCTATAATATGATATGCATCATGTAGATTTTAAATATATTCATTATTTTCATCATCCATGTTAGATGTTATTAGTCATAGAATGTACATTGTAGGTCTCATTTTAATCAGCTTAATCAACAAAACAAATAATTAAATTTTTATACTATCAAAATATAATTTATCAAAGAAATCATCCCAATTTTCTTTAGCTAGTCTTCTTGAATGGTGATTGGACATTTTCTATGCATTGGTTTCAATTTTTTTTAATCTTTGATTAAGTATTTACATTTTATATGCACAATACTTGGAAGTGTTGTTAATGGTGGAATTTATAGAGAGGGTGTTTCAAAATCATTATGTTCACTACTAGTTTGTTCATTGTTAGTTTCATTTTTAGTTGTGGGATGAGATTTTATTCATTGTTAATTTCATCATTATGTGTTTCCATGAAATTATATTCATTGATAGGGGTAAAACATCATGCATAGATTCATCCTCAACAAAATTAGAAACTTGATATAGTGAATGTGGACTTGACATATAATTTGGAAGTCTAGGCAAGTATTGATCATCATTATGCAATTCATTGTTATCAATTTCATCATTATCTATGATATTTGGTTCATTAGGGATAGTGTCTATACCTTGTCTCAATCAAAATGATTGCATTCATATGTTTTGTTTTTATCTCAACTCTTTTAATTACTCTGGTGTTTTATGCTTTAGTTTTTTCATCTTCTTTTAATGAGCTCCATCAACCATGACTAGACAAAGAAAACTTTTATTTTTTTTGATGGTGGGGATCCAAAGAATAATTTGATTCCTTTGATAGTGGGGGACCCAAAAAATAATTTGATTCCTCTTGTCTTCATTGTGTAAAATGTGGAGTGATATTGATAATGTTTGTGGGGTTAGAATTTTTGAAATACCCTAAAAATAAATGTTGGATAAATACTTGTTGTCTATTAAGACAATTATGTGTACACATTATATATTATGTCTATGTGATCATCTATGATATTGTTATGATATATGATTATATTACGTGATGCAAACCTCTGTTATATTATTATGTGATACAATCTAGACTATGTAATATTATTATGTCAAGCAATTATATATAATAACTTCCAAATTTGCATTTGTAATATAGTTCTAGGGTCAATTTACCCATATGTCTAATCCTATAAATTTGATTGAACCATAATTCAAGTTCATGGGGCGTAATTCAGCCCAAATCACATGTTTAATTACACCAATAGACTAATTGGATTAATTCATGACTAATTTATGCCCAAATCACATCTCTAATTACAAAAATAGACTAATTAAATCAATTCATGACTAATTAAGGCCAAAATCATGTACTGCTCTTGTTTATTTAGGTTGAATGGGCTCGCATTGGCCCTAATTTTTGTCTTCATTGAATTAGTGGACTTTTTATTTTATTTTTTATGATATTAAATTAAAATGGCCCCAAAATAACTTCTATATAGTCAAACTTAGCTTCATAGGGTTTAATTTGGTCCAACTTACATCAATCATTATAACAATGGCCTAATTGGGTAAATATGTTAGGAAATATGAGCTAATTTAATAATCACATTGTAGACTCACTGTTAGGTTCAAGGTGTTCAAATTGGCCCCAATTACCTTTATGTTTACATTTATAATAAAATTAGAGTTGATTAAGCCATATGTTATATCTTATACAATCAATTAACCCATAAATTAGGTTCACAGGCTCGATTGTGCTAAAATTACGTCCCTAATTTCACCAATTGACTAATTGGAATAATTCATGACATAATCAAACCTAATTTAACCCAAAAATGATGCTATGATCTTGTAATTAGGTTAAGGGCTAAAATTTCCTTAAATTTCCTTCATGATTAAATTAGTGGACTATTTGATTTATTTTATCATGATATTGGGGTTGATTGACCTCCAAATTACATCATTTATAGGTAAAATTAAGTTCAATGTGTTGAAATTCCATCTAACTTGCATCGCTAATTCCAATAATCAATTAATTATCTTGATATGTCATGAAATATGGATTAATTTAGCCCCAAATCATATCCTAGACTTACATTTAGGCTAAGCAGGTTTATATTTGCCCCAATCACCTTCATGTTTACATTTGTGATTAAATTAGGGTTTAGGGTTTAGGTTTTTAATAATCAAATAATTGGATCAATATGTTATGAAATATGATTTAATTTAGACCCAAATCACATCCTGAACTTAAGGTTAGATTAAACAGGTTCACATTGGCCATAATTACCTTCATGTAGATGTATTTATGATAAAATTAGGGTTTATGGTTTGTATTTGTGATAAAATTAGTGTTTAGAAAAAATTAGGGTTTAGGGATTAGGTTCAACATGTTATGAAACATGAGATAATTTAACCCCCTGAATCATGAATTATTTGAGGTTAGATTAAACAGGTTCACATTGGCCATAATTACCTTCATGTAGATGTATTTATGATAAAATTAGGGTTTATGGTAAACAGGTTCACATTGGCCATAATTACCTTCATGTAGATGTATTTATGATAAAATTAGGGTTTATGGTTTGTATTTGTGATAAAATTAGTGTTTAGAAAAAATTAGGGTTTAGGGATTAGGTTCAACATGTTATGAAACATGAGATGATTTAACCCCCTGAATCATGAATTATTTGATATGTCATGAAATATGGGTTAATTTAGCCCCAAATCATATCCTAGACTTACATTTAGGCTAAGCAGGTTTATATTTGCCCCAATCACCTTCATGTTTACATTTGTGATTAAATTAAGGTTTAGGGTTTAGGTTTTTAATAATCAAATAATTAGATCAATATGTTAGGAAATATGATTTAATTTAGACCCAAATCACATCCTAAACTTGAGGTTAGAGTAAACAGGTTCACATTGGCCATAATTACCTTCATGTAGATGTATTTATGATAAAATTAGGGTTTATGGTTTGTATTTGTGATAAAATTAGTGTTTAGAAAAAATTAGGGTTTAGGGATTAGGTTCAACATGTTATGAAACATGAGATAATTTAACCCCCTGAATCATGAATTATTTGAGGTTAGATTAAACAAGTTCACATTGGCCATAATTACCTTCATGTAGATGTATTTATGATAAAATTAGGGTTTATGGTAAATAAGTTCACATTGGCCATAATTACCTTCATGTAGATGTATTTATGATAAAATTAGGGTTTATGGTTTGTATTTGTGATAAAATTAGTGTTTAGAAAAAATTAGGGTTTAGGGATTAGGTTCAACATGTTATGAAACATGAGATGATTTAACCCCCTGAATCATGAATTATTTGATATGTCATGAAATATGGGTTAATTTAGCCCCAAATCATATCCTAGACTTACATTTAGGCTAAGCAGGTTTATATTTGCCCCAATCACCTTCATGTTTACATTTGTGATTAAATTAGGGTTTAGGGTTTAGGTTTTTAATAATCAAATAATTGGATCAATATGTTAGGAAATATGATTTAATTTAGACCCAAATCACATCCTAAACTTGAGGTTAGATTAAATAGGTTCACATTGGCCATAATTACCTTCATGTAGATGTATTTATGATAAAATTAGGGTTTATGGTTTGTATTTGTGATAAAATTAGTGTTTAGAAAAAATTAGGGTTTAGGGATTATATTCAACATGTTATGAAACATGAGATAATTTAACCCCCTGAATCACATCCTAGAATTTTAATCCGATTCATTAGGTTTAAATTGGACCCAACTACCTTCATGTTTGAATTTATGATAAAATTAGGGTCAATTGACCCATAAATTAGATTATCTAGGCTCAATTTGACCTAAATCACATCTCTAATTGCATTAATTGACTAATTATATTAATATATGACATAATTAGATCTGATTTATCTCCAAATCACATCCTACTCTTATAGTTAGGCTAAAGGGGCTCAATTTAGCCTAAAATTCATATTTGATTGAATGGATCAACTATTTGGTTCATTAAGGTTAATTTCACTCCAAATCACATTATATAAAATTTAAAATAAGTTCATGTGGCTCATATTTTTAAAAATTATGTCACTGATTACACCATCTGAATAATTAGCTCAATCTATGATGAAATTAAATCCAATTTAGCCTTAAATCATGTTTTAGAGTTGCAATTAGTTTCAAGTGCCTCATATTTACCCTAATTACCTCCAAAATTGAACCAATCAACTATTTCATTCATTATATGATGACATTCAAGTTTATTGAGCTCAAAACCACATCTTATACATGTTAAACTTACATATGTCATTGAACCATGTTGTCCCCAAAAAATGTCACTCATTTTTTGAGACAACATATGAACTATTTTGGTCTTGCAAAACCAAAAATTATCTCTTCCCTTTTCAAAATTTGTTCTGAGCATTTAATTTCCTCATTTTCTAATCTTTTTCAATAAAGGGACTAGTTAGTTCAATAGGTTCAATGGCTTCTTTAGACGAGTTCAATCAAAAGGGGAAAGTTTCCAACACTTAGGCATTTTCAGGATTGGTTCAATGCCTTAGTTCAACCAAAAGGGTTCATCAACAAGCTTTTAAATAAGGATTGAACCATTGAACCCTTGAACCGTTGAACCTTGAACCAAAAAAGGGTTCAAGGGTTCAACGGGTTCAAAGTTTCAACGTCATCGGCAAACTTCTAAGAGTCAAGTGCTTTGTCAAGGTTCAAAGGTTCAAAGCAGTTGGTTAAAAGTGGTTAGTTCAATGTGGTTGGTTCAAGCAGTCAATTGAATGAGTGAAACAAAGGAATGAACCATTGAACTTTTGAACCAAATTTGGTTCAATCGGTCAATTCAATCAAAAGATTCAAGGGACTGCCCCAAAGCAAAAGGAACAAGTGCCCTTACAGAGGGCAGTAAACAAAAGCAAATAAAGGAGGATTTTTTTTTGGAAAAGTGAACAAGGCAGAAAAGTTGGAGTGCCCAAAAGGAAAAAACTTGAGAGTGGAAGCTGCTAAGTGTCATCTACCAGGACACATTATAATTTGTCTCTAAAAGTAGTGGAACATGCCACGTGTCCCTTGTAAATCTTGGCAAAAGCTGACAAATGTCAACATCTGCAATTTCTTCCTTGTGTCCCGTTATAACTCAATAGAAGCTGCCAAGTGTCAACATCTATAGTTTCTTCCTTTTGTTTTGTAAGGACTATGGTGGGTCCCAGGGGAATTGCTAAGGTGAGCAGAGCGTGCCAAGTGTCTGCATCCATGTTTTGAGTTTCTTGTAAGCTTCAAAGCTTCTTTCAATAATATTTTCTCAGAGTTTCATAGAGGGCACCACTTGGCTACTGCAGAAGGTTTTAATGTGTTTTTATAAATGCAGCAGAACATGTCATGTGTCCCTTATAAAGCTCGGTGAAAACCAACAAGTGTCAACATCTACAGTTTCTTCCTTTTGCTTCGTTATTGAGTAAGGACTATGGTGGGCCTCGAATGAGTTGCTAAAATTAAGTGGAATGTGCCAAGTGTCATCATTTGTGTGAATCCAAATGAGTCCCAAATGTTTCTCCAGTGATTCTAAAGCTCAGCAGAAGCTACTAAGTGTCATCTTCTGTAAGACTCTCAAAAAGTACCTAAAGCTTCTATAAGTTAAGCAGATGTTGCCAAGTGTCCTCGCCTATTTCACAACAAAAAGTGCCACCTGTCCCCGTTCCCCTTTTAAAGCTGCTTGGGTAAGAAGTGTTGTGGGTTCTATTTTTTGTAAGATTGGTGAAGTTTTAAAGCAGTGGACTGTGACAGATGTCAAAGGCAGAGCACTCCCAATACAAAGACATGAAGGAATTGCTAAGGAGGATGACGGGCCCACAATCATCAAATTTAAGACAACCAACTAGCCATTAGCTTTCAAATGATGATGGACCTGAAGACATCAAATTTACAACAATAAAACACCTGTTGATCTTTGCAGGCTTAAACATGAACCCGAAGGCATTCAAATACCTTTAGGCTTAAAGGAAGAACCACCAAGAGGAAGAACCAAAGGAATTAAAAAGGAGAAAAGATAGCCTGAGGGCTCAAAATACAAGAAGAAAAAGGGAAATGATGGAGAAAGATCAAAAATATCCATGCATAGGATATGTTTTTAGAAGGTAAAGCAGCCCACCAAGTGGACATCAGAGAGTGTGAGCATTCAATGGTGCAGCCTATTTTCCAACATTGAGTAAAGCGAATAGCTGTGTACACATCAAGAAACACATCAGGTGACCCATATTAAAAAATGATGCTCGATTCTAGCATAGCCCATAGATAGAATTTAAAATGCATTGAAGGCATTGAATGCATCATAGGCCATCATTTTTTTGAAACAAAGTGCCCAAGTATTTCTTGGATCACTATATATAGGACTCTCTCTTATTATTTTAGGGAGATCTCTCTGTTATCAAAATAAAACTCTGCCCAAATTGAAAGGCATTATTGAGACTTTGAGCTCAGATTGTTGATCATATTTCATTATTTGAATAAGAAAACAAGTGACTTTTCAGACTTTGTGCTGGAATAGCTTGGTTGTTGGGGAAATAGTTCTTATGTCTATTTCCCTAATATGTTTTTTGTCCATTTAATTAAATAATTAGAATTAGTGAAAGTAATCAGGAAGGTGTCTTGAAGCTGGTTGTGGAGAGACTTTATGTTGCCATAATTGTCTTTAGTTTGTCTATTTTTTGTTTCTATGTAAAGGATCTTGGGATGACTTTGTGCCCTCATTATCCTTCATATTTCACTCTTCGGCAGCTGAGTTGGATACTTTGTGCTACATTTCATCCTATTATATTACTGTGCCCTATTACAGTTACTTGTCACTACCTGAAAGGTTCTTGTTGTCTTCTAAACATCACTTCTGAAAGAAGAGGAGTGTCTTCTGTCATTTCATTAAGATTTCCCCTTTGATTTGTGAACATCATCTCTAAAAAAAGAGATATGGATGGTGTTATCCTACCCCTGATTGTTATTTTTAGCTTATTTATAGTAGATTAGTATATATATATATATATATATATATATATATATATATAGTACCTTATACTTATAGGGAACCTCCCCTTGATGAGAGGAGAGATTTGTCCACTTTTGATGTGGTAAACCTGAACATTTGGCCAACTAATCTTCCTTACTATGGTTGATTAGACCTATTTTGCTCATCAGTACGTTGGTAACAAAATATTCACCCAATAGTTTTTGGTGACTCCGATGGGGATTCGAACAAGCAGTTCCTATCCTTATCCATTATATACTTTGGTGACTCTCATCTGGGTCTTACCCATTATCATTATATCCTTATCCATTTATCCTACTAGGGAAGAATGCGTAGTTTGAAGCCTCAAGATTCAAGCTGAAGCAGTACCAGTTCTTTTCCATTTTTATTTTAACACTCTGGTAGATCCATAGTATACGCAAAGTCATATGGATAAATGTATTGTTGACCCTATATTTGAGTTGGTACAACAAAATAATTTTGATCTGTTTCCTTCACCATCTCACCTCTAATGAACCAGGAGGTTTCCTCTTACTAAAGTCAAGTATCCATTACCGGGTAAAGCATCCATTTCTGCTATTAATAAAGCTTTGCCAATACTTACCCCTCTGAGATTTGTTATTCCACCTTTCCATAGTCATACAATGGCAATTCAAGGCCCTTGGGGTAACTCTTTTGGCCCACTTAATCTAAATCCACCCTTACATGAGCTCCCACATAGTTCAAGGAAGAATTTCCCCAAATTTTTTGGTGATGGGAGAGTTCACCCTGATGAACACATTACCGCCTTCAGCATAGCCTGCAGTGTGAAAGGCATGGAATTTGAAGACATGGCAGTCAGACTGTTTGTGAAAACATTGCAAGGTGATACTGTAGATTGGTTCTAACACATGTAGGCTCGATCAGTAACTAACTGAAACATACTCAAAGCCAAGTTCGAAGTAAGATTCAAACCTACAGAAGATGTGCATGCCCTGGTAGCTCAACTCACACAAATGAATAAGGAGCCTCATGAACTAATGAGAGATTTCATAGCCAAGTTTGACAAGCTGAGGATCAGGATTCCTATCATTGCTCAACCTACACCTGAGAACCTTAAATGTTTCTTCATTAACTCACAGCTGCCTAAAGTGAGTTTTTTTATTGAGATGGGCTGGCCATATAGACCTTGCTATTGCTTAGGATTTGGCCACTGAGGTGGAAGATGATCTCATCTTGGTAGGGAAGATAAGAAGAGATCCTAATAGAGGCAAAACTTCTTCATCTTCTGAGAATTCATCTATAGGCACCACTGATCCAATGGTGTAAAAGCTAGCAAATGAACTGTTAGCCTTGAAAAGACAAGTGGCCCAAGGTATGTTTGCTCCTCCTTATCAAGATATGTAAAGGAAGACATTTCAGAACAAGTCATATCAAGGCAATGTTGCTAGAAGTTAAGGGTAACCAAATCATCTACCTTCCCCATAGAGGAAACTTTCCATTGAAGCAATATTGACCAACTCAGTAGTTAGATATCTGGAAATAGAACATGATTTCTCTTTCTAAACTAAGTTTGATCAAGAAAATGATGATAATCTCCTTGCAGATGTCCAAGAAGAATTAGCTAGTGATTCCAACATTAGTTTCCTGAATTACCAGGATGAACCCATAAGTGAAGGTGAAGCAGCTGAGGGATCATATGCTGTGTTTACTCAGTCCAAGAATCAGTCAGCCCAATAAACTGATAAGGAAAGAACAAAAGAGTGAGCTCAACCTAAAATTTCAATTGCTAAGTGGGGAACCACTCTGCCTTTCCAGCCAAAGGACTCGGTGATTGCTAAAAAAGTAAGTACCCCAAACATATCAGCACCTTCAACTTCAAATCCACAGACCAATCCTCCCCCTTCCAAAAATTATAAAGATGAACTGATTTCCCCTGTTCCTAATTCATTTCAAACATTTAACATAATTGACAATGTCAAGAAAACCAAAATTCAAATGTTTGAATTTGAATTCCTACAAACCAACCTTGAGCAGTTAGATAGGTTGGTTGAGTGTGTGAAGAATAAAGTTGTCCCTGCAAGACAACATGTTAAGAAGGTAACTCATGATCCCCCAAGGAACATGTCCATCCCAAAAAATCTTGTCATTACTCCTCCAGCTTCCCCTAGGAAAATAGAGCCTTTTTATGTTCCGTTGTTGATAAATGGTTACAAACTAAGCAATTGCATCATAGACTCAGGTGCATCTGACAACATCATGCCTGCCAAGGTGGTAAAATCTCTTAGACTCACACTAACCAAGACATTTGAGAGATGTTTCTCCATGGAGAACAAATAAGTGCCACTATTGGGACAAATTAAGGATGCCCAATTTGCATTTGTAGCATTCCTAGACAAGAGGATCAAGATGACAGTCCTAGTGGTCGATGTCCCAGTCTCGTACAACATCCTTTTTAGACTAAATTTTTGTAAGGATGTTGGAGGAGAATTAAGCATGGACCTATCTAAGGTGAGGATCCCTATTAGAGGCATCATGAAGAGGTTGCTCCCTAAAAAGGAGGCAAAATATGTGGTCACTCAAACATTGGCCCCTAAAGCTCAAATTCTGTTTGAGTCTTCAGGAATGGGTAACTTTTTCTTGACCACAGAGGATGTTCATGTTTCAAAAGATGAAAATCCTACAGGTGGCAATCTAGGAATTGGTCCTAATAAAATAGTAGAAGGCATGAGAGAGCACAGTGTAAACCCAAAGGAACTCTCCTCTCCAAACGAATAAAAATTTGAGAAAGGAGCAATTTTTGATGATGTATGGATACTAGAATTTGATGGCAGCTACTCTTCTATTAGTGCTGGAGCTGGGACTATGTTGATATCTCCTCAAGGAGATATCTTTCCTTCTTCATACAAGTTGTAGTTTTGGAACACCAACAATGCTACCGAGTATGAATCTCTGTTACTTAGGTTGAAGGCTGCTCAAGACAAAGGTGTCAAACTCCTTCACACCAAAGGAGATGATGAGTTGATGGTTTGTTAGGTATTTGATGGGGATAATCCAATCATGTGTTGGACTAAAACAAAAAAGACAAAAACTACGGTAATGGACCATACTACTGCATGCCAAAGTCAGGAAAAGGAAGTCTTCACCAAGAGAGCAAAGATTTATGGTTTTCAGATTGGAGACCACACCTTGCCATAGGGCAAGAAGAGAGAACCAAAAGGAGTGCATAGAAAATGTGATTCCTGTTGGATATTCCATTTGCCCATCACCTATTTTGGGGACAAAATGGTTTATTATTGGTTTATCAGGATGGAATGCCATTTTCACTATCCCATAGTGGGTGACATTTGAAGTGCTTTAGTTCTTGAAGCATCAGATAAGATCAGCTTGTACATATGTATATTTGTATAGTCTTTAGTTTTGTTTTTGTGATTTCATTTTTATTTTTGTCACCTTTCTTTTTGGGTAGCATGACTCCATATCCCAATGGCATACTTCAAGGCACTAGAGATTCTGGTTTTTACTCCCCTCAGCTATTTCAAGTTTTCAACTGAAGGAAGTTGCCCAACTGGAGACAGCTGTTGTCCCAAAAAAATGTCACTCATTTTTTGAGGCAACATATGAACTATTTTGGTCCTACAAAACCAAAAATTGTCTCTTCCCTTTTCAAAATTTGTTCTGAGCATTTAATTTCCTCATTTTCCAAGCTTTTTCAGTAAAAGGACTAGTTGGTTCAATAGGTTCAATGGCTTCTTCAGACAAGTTCAATAAAAAAGGGAAAGTTTCCAACACTTAGGCATTTTTAAGATTGGTTCAATGCCTTAGTTCAACCAAAAAGGTTCATCGGCAAGCTTCTAAACAAGGATTGAACCATTGAACCCTTGAACCATTAAACCTTAAACCAAAAAAGGGTTTAAGGGTTCAACAGGTTCAAAGCTTCAACATCATTGGCAAACTTCTAAGAGTCAAGCACATTGTCAAGGTTCAAAGGTTCAAAGCAGTTGGTTTAAAGTGGTTGGTTCAAGCAGTCAATTGAATGAGTGAAATAAAGGAATGAACCATTGAACCAAAGCTGGTTCAATCGATCAGTTCAATCAAAAGGTTCAAGCGACTTCCCCAAAGCCAAAGGAATAAGTGCCCTTGCAGAGGGCAGTAAACAAAAGATGATAAAGGAGGATTTTTCTCTGGAAAACTGAACAAGGCCAAAAAGTTGGAGTGCCTGAAAGGAAAAAACCTGAGAGCAGAAGCTGCCAAGTGTCGTCTGTTGGGACACATTATAATTTGTCTCTAAAAGTAACGGAATGCACCACGTTTCCCTTGTAAAGCTAAAAAAGAGATGACAAATTTTAGCATCCATAATTTCTTCCTTGTGTCCCATTATAACTTAGCGGAAGCTGCCAAGTGTCAACATTTGTAGTTTCTTTCTTTTGTTTCATAAGGACTGTGGTGGGTCACGAGTGAATTGCTAAGGTGAGCGGAGCGTGCCAAGTGTCTACATCCACGTTTTGAGTTTCTTATAAGCTTCAAAGCTTCTTTCAATAAGCTTTTCTTAGAGTTTCATGAAGGGCACCACTTGGCTACTGCGGAAGGTTTTAATGCATTTTTTATAAATGTAGCAGATAGTGCCACATGTCCCTTGTAAAGCTTGATAGAAACCAACAAGTGTCAACATTCATAGTTTCTTCCTTTTGCTTTGTTATCGAGTAAGGACTATGGTGGGCCTCAGATGAGTTGTTAAAAGTAAGTGGAACATGCCAAGTGTCATCGTCCGTGTGAATCCAAATGAGTCCCAAATGTTTCTCTAGTGATTCTAAAGCTCAGCAAAAGCTGCCAAGTGTCATCTTTCATAGGACTCTCAAAAAGTACCTAAAGCTTCTATAAGTTAAGTAGATGTTGCCAAGTGTCCTTGCCTATTTTACAGTGGAAAGTGCCACCTATCCCCATTCCCCTTTTGAAGCTGCTCAGGTAAGAAGTGTTGTGGGTCCCATTTTCTATAAGATTGGTGAAGTTTCAAAGTAGCGGACTGTGACAAATGTCAAAGGCAGAGCACTCCCAATACAAAGAAATGAAAGAATTTCTAAGGAGGATAATAGGCCCATAATCATCAAACTTAAGACAACCAACTAGCCATTAGCTTTCAAATGATAATAGACCTGAAGACATCAAATTTATGGCAATAAAGCACCTATTGATCTTTGTAGGCTTAAACGTGGACCTGAAGGCATTCAAATACCTTTAGGACGAAAGGAAGAACTACTAAGAGGAGGAAACAAAGGAATCAAAAAGGAGAAAAGATAGCTCGAGGGCTCAAAATATAACAAGGAAAAGGGAAATGATGGAGAAAGATAAAAAATATATGTGCATAGGATATGTTTTTAGAAGGTAAAGCAGCCCACCAGGTGGACATCAGAGAGTGCAGACATTCAATGGCGTGGCCTATTTTTCTACATTGAGTAAAGTGAATAGCTGTGTACACATCAAGAAACACATCAAGTGGCCCATATTAAAAATTGACACTTGATTCCAGCATAGCCCATGGATAGAATTTAAAATGCATTGAAGGCATTGAATGCATTATAGGCCATCATTTTTGTGAAACAAAGCTCCCAAGTCTTTTTTGGAGAACTATATATAGGACTCTCTCTTATTATTTTAGGGAGATCTCTCTATTATCTAAAATAAAACTCTGCATAAATTGAAAGGCATTACTGAGACTTTGAGCTCTGATTGTTGATCATATTTCGTTATTTGAATAAGAAAACAAGTGACTTTTTAGACTTTGTGCTGGAATAGCTTGGTCATTAGGGAAATTGTTCTTATGTCTATTTCCCTAATACATTTTTTGTCCATTTAATTAAATAAGTAGAATCAGTGAAAGTAGTCAGGAAGGTGTCCTAAAGCCAGCTGTGGAGAGACTTTGTGTTGCCACAATTGTCTTTAGTTTGTCTATTTTCTATTTATGTGTAAAGGATCTTGGGATGACTTTGTGCCCTCATTATCCTTCGTATTTCACTCTTTGGTAGTTGAGTTGGAGACTTTGTGCTACATTTTATCCTGTTGTGTTACTACGCCCTGTTACATTTACTTGTCACTACCCGAAAGGTTCTTGTTGTCTGCTGAACAACACTTCTGAAAGAAGAGGAATGCCTTCTATCATTTCATCAGGATTTCCCCTTTGATTTGTGAACATCATCTCTAAAAAAAGAGAGATGGATGGTGTTATCCTCCCCTTGAGTGTTATTTTCAGCTTATATATATATATAGTATCTTATACTTATAGGGAAACTCCCCTTGATGAGAGGAGAGATTTGTCCCCTTTTGATGTGGTAAACCTGCATGTTTGGCTGACTAATCTTCCTTGTTGTGGTTGATCAGACCTCTTTTGCTCATTAGTACGTTGGTGAAAAAATATTCACCCAACAAACCAAATGATTCTTTGGTTCATTCTTTCATGAAATTAGATCCAATCAAGCCCCAAATCACATTTTATAGTCATGCATTTAGGTTTAAAGGGTTCAAGTTATCTCCAATTCCCTTCACATTCAAACATTTGAATATTTAGCTTATTTAGTTATGACATTGGGGTTGACATGCCCAAATTAAATCCTTTATAGTCAAAAATAGGTTCATGAGGCTAAATTTCACTCAAATTATATCACCGATTACACCAATTCACTCAATCTAAGCTAATTTAGCCTTAAATCACATCTTATACATGTAATAATGTTCAAGGGGTTCAAAGTGATCATAATTTCCTTTGCCATTAAAAACATTGATCTATTCATTAATTTTACAATGAAACTAGACCTGATTGAACCCTAAGTCATGCTCTATATAGTTGAAATTATGATTTCAAGTGAAAAATCACCAAAATTGCATCACTTTATCTATGATTCTCTTTTTATGGTAGTTTATATCATGACAAACTTCACTTTAAAATAAAAATATAAAAATTATAAATTTGAACTAAATAAGTATAAACACATATAAATGTGAGATAAATAAGTATAACCATGAACTAAATAAGTGTATATCATGATACATAGATAAGTATAAACACGTATGAGTAGACTAATTTTTTTTATTAATGTTATATAAACATAAAGCATATACATTATAACACATATGTGTTATAGAGTGTGCACACTATGTTTTGTTTGAATTTAAAAACCAAGCCTTTTGGCTTGGGAATGGCTAAGATTCCTGAGCCAACAGCTTGGACCTATTATCACACAACCGAATCCAAGAGTTTTGAAAGAAAATAAAAAAAATCAACTTCCATCACAAATACACATGAATTCAATGAGAACATCCATAAAATTATTACCATGATGATGATCACATTTTCCTCTTTCAAAATATATGATTTTTATAATTTTTAGACTATTTTAAGGTTTCAATCTATGTTTGTGTATAAAAAATTTAGACTATTTTAAGGTTTCAATCTATGTTTCAAATTATTACTGTTACATGTTGTAAATATGCATGTCTCTATATATTTTTGTATCTTTTTTTCATTGATCCAAATGCATATGTATGTATGTATGTATGTATGTATGTATGTATGTATGTATGGTTAAAAACTAGGACTAATTCTACACACATTAAAAAAAATAGTTTTTTCAATTTTTTGGAGGTAGTTAAGGGAGCCACACAACTGACTATCCATTTTTTTTTAATCATTTTTAAGGATCTATTTACATGTAAAATTAATCAACAAAATATATTCATTTAAAATTAATAATATATAGGTTAAAACTATATGATATTTTATAAAGTTTAACTAAATAATTTTAAACAATATTAAACAATGCTAAAAAAATGAGGGGTCATACAATTGGCTATCTACTATGTTTTCCTACAAAAATAGGAGTTTATATTCAAATTATAGATGTTTGACCTATTTATACTAAAATATTTTTTTAAAAGAGTAACATTTTGGAAACTAAACTCAAAATTCTACAATTCATGTTGTTACACCATCCTCAAATTTTGAGTGCAACCATCTCAAATTATCTACATATGTTCAAATTTCTCAATTTTCAGGAAAACCATGTCCACAGGTAGGCCCCTTTTTTCCCCCAACTTTATGCACTTATCCATATGTAAAATGTTCATATAAAATTTTTTGAACCAAAATCTATTTCTCACCAATGTAAATTTGACCATAAAAGAAACTACTTAGATAAACACCACAAATTTAATTTTAGTTTTTCTTATGGTTGACCAGTTATTATCAAAAAATGGAGGTAAATATAAAAAAGGTTGCACCACCATCTTGGGCCTTGTAGATTGAAATAATGATTACTTCATTAAATATTATTTTTCTGCCTTATGAGATCTAGTACTTTTAGGCCATTCATAATTTTTTTTGGAACAACCTCTCTATCTCACAAATATAAGTTTTCCCATAATATAAAATAATTAGATAAACACAACTACTTTACTTTAAGTTTCTCATGTGGTCAACTTTATATTAGTAAGAAAAGGAGGTATTTATGAAAAACACTATGAGAATATGTTAAAAAAATTCAAATGAATAAGGTGGATAAATCAACTTTAATAGGGAAATCATGGTCAACAAATCATGAGATTTGTATCACAAAATATAAAGTGGTTGTCTGAGATAATCACATCACCGAGTGTCATTCATGGGAGGCTTTAAAGATCATAAAATGGTAAATAGGGATGAAGGCTTTAGTTTAGGTCAATATTGGAGACAAATTATATATATACTATTGGAAAGTATTTGCTATAATATTTTGTGTATTTCATCAATTAATAGTTTTTATTAGGTAATTACTTATTTTATTTATATGTACTCATATTAATTGCATTTAATATTTTGTCTTTGTATCCATAATATTATTTTTAATTTATGTTTAGGATAAAAAGCATGATAGGTCCCACCTACCATAATCATAATTTTTAAAACTATTGATAACACTAAAGTAAATAAACATACATACGATGAGTTAAAACATAGATCACCCTAGTAATGAATATATATTATTAAACGTACAATGAAATGATTGAAAAATAAATATAAATTACATAGAGGGAAAGTATAAACATAAATTTTGTATTAGATTTTCAATCATTTCATTGTAATTTCAATAATATATTCATTATTAGGGTGATATATAGTTTACATATATATATATATATATATATATATATATATGTATATATATATATATGTATATATATATATGTATATATATATATGTATATATATATATGTATATATATATATGTATATATATATATGTATATATATGTATGTATATATATGTATATATGTATATGTATATATATATATATGTATATGTATATATATATGTATATATATATGTATATATATATGTATATATATATATGTATATGTATATATATATGTATATATATATGTATATGTATATGTATATGTATATGTATATATATATATGTATATGTATATATATATATATATATATATATAAATAATAAACCATAGATCACCCTAGTAATGAATATATATTATTGAAAGTACAATGAAATGATTGAAAAATAAATATAAATTAGGTAAAGGTAAAGTATAAACATAAATTTTGTATCAAATACTTTGGAAACATCAACTTTGGCATGTTTTAATATACTTAGAAATTCCATATGCATTTGACACTTATGCAAACTGTCCCCTATCCATATACCTACTTATTATCTTGGCCAACCATATTTTATAGATATACGTATTTAGGATAAGTCTAATCTATAAAATAAGATTCTAAAATCCTAAACATACCTTCTTAATATCTTTGACCATCGATTTGTAATTCAAGGATAGTATCATTAATAACTAGAAAGTTACGGTTACTTTAGGTATCTACCTATGCTGAAAATGTATAATAACACTTAAAGAATATTTTTCAAATTTGGAAGTGATGCAGGATCATCCAAGGCATATGAGAAATCTTGCATCACCAAAAACAAGTAGGCAATTTTGTAAGTTTTCATTAAAGAGTCTTAGGGAAAATTTATTATCTTAATTAGAGTCCTTGAGTTGAATTACAAAGTTCATGAAGTCCTAACAATTCATTGAGGTAAAAATATCACATGGATCACATTTGATATCACTTGGTCACATTCTTATGTCATAATCCTAAGTTTATTTAGTGGTCACCTATATATCATTTGTAACATAAGTTACAATGTTCACAAGGCCACAAAATCCCAAGTTTGATAAGATAACCTTCAAGTCTTCATATTCATTGGATACCCCTCATATACGTATGTTATATATGTATTCATGATAATGCCATTTTAATATTATCTAAGTATCTAAGTGTTTGTGACTAAGTATTAGTGGCAGACTTAACGATAATCATAACTTGGAGTGGATATTCATGAAGAACATTGGACTTGATAAAGTTATAATTCATATTTGATATTTAAAAAAGTCAATGGGACTCATGGGATTTTTTCATGGGATCATGTGATGACACTTTTATGGATGCCAACTTTAATTTCATGTTCATGAGAGAAAATTATGTGCATTTCAATTTTAAGATTAGGTTCATGAGGTACATAGCTTTAGGATTCCCCTAGGGATAAGTTAGGTATTGACATAATTATGGGATCCTATGATTATGAAAAGTTTCATAATAATGTTCTACATATATCTAATTCAATTTTAGGACCACTTGGGTGGATGTCTTGAAAATTCATAAGATATTTTGAATTTTCCCATAAGTCTAGGTGGATGCATTGAACATTCTAAACAAAATTAAATATTTTCACAACACTGAAAGGTATTTTAAATTCATAGGGACTATTTGGATCCTATGGTATATATACTTCAATATCATGCCATATGGTATGATCACATGTAATAAACAATTACAGTTTAAATTTTGGTTATAGTGGAAGAAGACACAACAAATATCAAGTAGCCATAAATTCCATATGGGAACACTAAATGGGATGGTTTTAGTCTTGTTTGAAATATCTTGATGATATATTTTGAATAACATTGGCCATGCACTAGATGATCACTTGTGTGGATAACTATTTATTATGAAGATATCAAGAATCCATTTGTGTGATGGTTTAGCTGTCTCTTGATTTGACAAGATAGTTATGAGGAATTTAGAGAGTTAAGGACAAGAAAGATAAAATGGATTATAAGAATAGAGAAGGGTTTTTTTGATTCCCACTTATAGGAATAAGGTCATAAATAAATGAGGGATATAACACAAATAAGGAAGGAGAAATATATTAAAAAGAGGCCACAACAGAGATTAGATAGAGGTCTCAAATATGAGTTTTAGAGTCTATGATAGAGTGGAATTATAAACCATTAGAGGATTAAAGAAATAAAGGATAGAGTAGCCAGTAGATAGTCATTATGGATGTAGATACTATAGCTCCAAGAATATGAATGGAATCACCACTGTTTGGTAGGGTGCTAAAGCAAACCACTAAGAGGCTATAAGACTCAGGGGTTCTATGGGTTATAGGAGATCTATAGTGTCTATCCATTTTTTTAGCTTATACCAAGATATAAACAAACTTGTAAACTAGGTTGGGGTTAGGATGAACTAACTCAAAAAGTATGAAAGTAACTCTAGTAGGTCCAACCATAGTAAAGCAAGTAGCTAAGACTAGACTATTGATTGCATAAACAAAGTGAAAGGAACAATACCAAATAGAGAGAGATAAAAACTAAAAAGTAAATCTAAAATCACCAAATGAAATGTATTTTAAGCAATAATGATGTTTTCAAGAAAAGGTTCAAGAGAATGCCTATTCTAGACTTGAGCTATCTTTCCAAATCAATACTATTATTTTCTAACAATGCAATGTTCTAGTTTAGAAAGAGAGAGAGAATGTTTAATCAAGTTTTATAGTTTGTATTGAGCATGTATATCTCTACTATGTCATGAGGAATGGTTCCAAAGAGAGTAATGATATGCAATAAATGAATATTTCAAGCAATGAAAGTACACTTTTACCATATATAAATGCAAGAAACTTTAGAAACTACTCTAAATAATGCATAAAACAACTATTTTCACTAAAATAATTGAAACCCTAGCATATAAACTACAAAAAACAATGGAATTTCACTTTGCATAAAAAATTCCCTTGGATCAATTTCAAATAATATGTGTAGATTTTATGCCAACTAAAAATCCAAGCTAGGAAGCAATGTAGGAGGAAGACCAAGCTATGTGCAAGATGAAGTCCAAACCAAAAGGTAAGAGCAAAGGAGGAGGTAAAGTGAGAACTTGAAATGGTGTAAGAGATCTAACCAAGTGCACAAATTAGGTGCAATTCCAAATGTAGAAGCTAGAAGTAAGCCATAAGGAAGAAGGAACAACTAAGAGTAGTAATGGAGTCTCCAAGAAAATATGCAACAACATATGAGATACTATGTCACCAATCATGCTCAAGATTCCCAAGAATGAATCAAGAGATATTCAAGAAGGAATGATAGTTAAGAGAGGAAAGAAGAATCAAGAAAGAGTGTGGAGAGAGAAGAGAAGAGGCTCAAATTAATGAGAATAAGCCATATATCCCAACCTTAATCATCTAAAAGACCTAAAACTAGTCATTTTTTTATCATTTGGGTTCATCTTGGCACTTTTAGGCATGTTCTTCCTAGGCCATGGCTTTTGTGAAGGAAGCGTGTGGATTAGGCCATGGGTTTCCTTCACACAAGCCATGACCTAGGTCAAATAAGGGTGTAAGATGGTCAACAAGTTCCTGAAAGGCCCAAAGAGGTCCTTAGAAGGCATGTCTTGTGTGTAAAAGGGACAATATGGACTAAGGATGTATGGAGGATACAAATATGATGCAGGAGAGGTCTAAACAGGTGGTGAATGTCTCAAAGTGGGATGAATAGGGTTGGTAGTTTGCACGTGAGCTGATGTGTAATCATAAGGAGGAGTAGGGTCATAGGAAGTACAATTATATATGCCCCTAAGGTATAAACAGTCAATATTTGAATGAAAAAGGAGTGTTGTGTAGTACATATAATCTTCACCAAAGTAAAGGAAAGTAAGAACTAAAAAGATAAAAATAAATATTACCTACACTTACCAAATAAAGATGGTGGCATAAAGAGTCGATGGCATGATCTATGGGTGAGAGTTAAAATGTTACATAATCCAAAATCCAACTCTAACTCCAGATCTAATTATTGAAAAAAAGGGATATAAGTGACATCAAATCAAATCATACTATCCAAAATGACATTCACTAGGACATCAGCCCTAGTGTTTTCCCTAGGAGGGATATGGGTGAATTAGAACTCCTCAAAAAAAGAGAGCAAATCATGTACTACCTTAAAGAGGGGGAACAACTTAAAGCTAAGGATCGCCCACACATCAGTGAGTTGAGACACACATAATAGTGAGCTAGAGAATAACTACACATAACATGTGCCTAACTCATGGGCATCAGTTAAGGTGCCAATGATTGTGTGATACTTGGTGACATTATTAATCTCACTGGTAAGGAAGAAACTAGTTATAACAAGCTCATGGTCCCATGGGTCATCGATAAACCAATCCACAACTATTAGTCCTAGGCTGTCTTGACTTCCACCATTTATGTGAATCACCACTAAGATGTGCACCATGATGGGGGTCAAAGATGCAAGACTAACAAATACAGAAAGGTGATCTCAAAGTGAAGTAGTGTAAGTGAGTTGTATGAGGGAAATAAATAATGTAATCAAGCCATAATCACAATAGTTGACCAACACTGGCTATCGTGAGAGGTAACAAGGAAAAATGGGGGGAAGTTTAGAGAAGAGGAAGACTAGTTAGCAAGACAAGAACAAGTCCTAAACCATCGCAACAAACTGACAACCCTAACTACAACCACAATGAACACAAGAGAGACGGAGTTAGATGGATAAACTATAGACAAGAAAATAAATGACTAACTAAAATAATCACAATAAGTAACTTCTATCCTTGGGTGTCCATGAGATGGGACATAGGCCTGGGAGGTCAACAAGAACTCGAAAGGGGTCCCAAGAACCAAAATAGGGCTAGAACAGGCCCAAATAAGCCTCAAATTAAAAATTGGAGGCCATCAATGTGCTCAATAAATGACAAAACCTCTAAGATGGAGGTTTCATGGTCTGAAACATAAAAATGGGTAAAACACACAAAAAGGGCCCATAAAAAGCAATAAAAAGGGCCTAAAAAGAGGGGAAAAGAGAGAAAAGATGTCATTTCATTCTTGTTTTCACTATAAGAGAGCCAAAAGAGAGCCCACAAGCAACCAAATCCAAAATAGAGCAAACACAGACATGAGAGAATGTCAGAAATGCACAAGATGGTTTGGGTAAGCTCTATGAGCAAATTTTTGCAAATTTATTCATTTTTTTGGGGTTTAAAAGGCCCTAGACACATTTTGACTCATTTTAGACAATTTGGTAAATGAATCAGATGAAAAAAGGACTCACAATAGTGGGTTAGGTGAGCTAAAGAGAATGGGGCCAATGGGGGTTCAAACCATGGCCTATAGATTAAGAGAGGAGGAACCCTCGGGCTTCCTAGGGCATTCGAATAAAGGCCACGACCTAGCCTATCCAAGCCATGGATTTACCTAGAAAGTTGTATCCTAAGGTAAGGAATCCCTAGAATATGCCTTGATAAGCTTGGAAGAGCCCAGGTGGTCTTAGAAAGGGATGAAATAGGAAGGGAGAAATAAAAATAAGCTAGATAAAAGAAATCACTCATTTTTTACTTGTTCTTGCTCATTTCTTAGCCAGTAGACTAATCTAATTTCCTATTTGCTTACTTGTGTAGACATGCAGAGGAGTTAGTATACCATAAGAGGGAGGACCTTCAAAGGATAGAGAGCAACTAGCATAATGATATGGATCATGTGAGGTGACCAACTAGGAGAGAGATCTAACATGGTTGGCCGATGAGGCAGACACTCTACCTATGGCAAACTAGTATCACCTATAGAGTGTAAGACTTTAAAGGCTAGTACACATGCCCTTATCACACTACTATAAAGACTTGGTGAATGCATTTGTGATCATATGGGTACCATAAAGGCACGTGTTCTAGCTCGGGCCTGAACTAGAGGTCATGCTCAGTATTGAGGATATCTACCAACTCTCTGGGGTGGAGCCAATGGACATAGAGATAAAGCTACCACCACTATAGGATATAGAAGAAGTAGAGCTCTACTTGATGGGACCTCACTCATAGTGGAACAAACATGGAGTGTAGATCATATAATTATTGTCAAGGATACCCACTCTTAGGACAATGATAGCATGGACTATAGTTAGGAGGCTCTATACCAACTAGAGTATAGCTTGAATACCACTCACATGGATAGTAGTTATCCAATGCAAAAAGGGAGGAAAAAGATATACGTAGGGATAATATATCCTATGTGGATTTTACCAATAATTGGATCACATTTGGCACACAGGGTTGGTGGGTTGACATAACCCAACTTACTCATGTGCTAGGCTTATGAGAGGCTCTCACTGACATGGTTGATGACACCATATGGCAACAAAGCATACCCTACACTAGAGGAGGGCATGACATAGGCTATATAGTTCATAGATAGGGTAGGGACCATGTGAACCACCTTGGATCTAGATGTATTATGTATTTATATCTATCATCCTATAGGTCTATAGCATGGCCAGAAGATGCCAAGGTAGAGCCCTACTTGGGATGGGAGTAGATTTGAGGTCTACAAGGGTCATATTGTCATCTAGAGAGATAGGCTCTAATGGGATATGAGAGATGGGCATAACCTAGGCTAGCCAGGGATGAGCCCAATAGGTATCTAAGGTAGAATAATAGGGGTAGTGGTGGAGAGAGACCACTATGGTGAGGACCACTGCCACTAGGAGGAACATGACCTACAAGAGGGTTATGGAGGCCATCAACATTTTTAGGTAAGATAAGTCTATTTTCTAGATATCACTTCATATTTATACTCATCCTTAGCAAGCATCGATATGTGACTAACACATATGCTGTGTGTCTATGTGTAGGAGACTAGCTTAACTAGACTAGACCCCAAATAGACTTACTACTAAGGGAGATATTCCTTTATGTGATAGTGACACTAGTAATAGATTAGGTGCCACATCTATTGATGGGGACAAAACCACATACTTGGTTCTGGTTGGTGGGTACATGAGCCTCACTCAATATGTTGAGGGAATGACATAGGATTCCATAGCTAAAGGTTGATTCAACATGGAATGAGGCATACATGGAAAACTAGAGGGTAGTTTCACTAGAGACTGAGGTGTGACTAACTAGATCAAAGGCTGAGATCTATCAACTACAGGTTAAGCTAGTCTATTAGAAAACTAGAGGAGTTGAGGCACCTAAAGTGAGGGTAGATTGGTTGGATACATTGGAGGAGAATGTATCTCGATTGGTTGAGAGGTAGAGGTCGAGATATCCATCTAGAGTATGACTATCATAGATATCACCCAGTCATAGGTTGACTGGGGTATGCATATGTAGCCACACATGTGGAAATTTTTAGGGACTACGAGCCTAGGCTAACAACAAGCTATGTGATGTACCTAGATAAAACCACATATTTTTTGTGATATATATATATATATATATATATATATATATATATATATATATATATATATATATATATATATATATATATATATATATATATATTAGTTTCCTCATTATTAGCACATGTGTGTAGATTTTATGTGTGTTGTGTATGCTTCATCTAATATAGACTACTAGATACATGTGATTAGATAGTAGGAACTACTAATAAATAACCCACATGCACACACATACACTAGTGGCAAAAGAAGAGAGGAAAGGCTCATCTTACCACCATAGGTGACTTTCTTGGAGGGCCATGTAGGCCCTAGACATGAAATATCTTGAGGTAGAACCCATTTATCAATTACCATAGGAGTTTTCCTTCAAAGGTAAAGAGACAAAAAGGCCCATTCTCTAGAGATATGGTGATAACAAAAGGGCCAAACCACTTGTGTGCAATTTTTCCCTTCTTTCAATACTCCTTATCAAAAATGAAGACATCATCACTTACTTTGAATTGATAAGGGTACACCAGCTTTTGAAATTGGTGGCATTGGTGGTATTGGTAGGCACATATTTACTTAAGAACACCCAGACATTACTCATCTAATTACTCAAAATTGATGACGTGAGCAGTACATTCTTCTTTATCAAAAAGAGAACCAAATGTCTTAACCCAAAATGAAGGGATTAAGACCTCTAAAGGAAGAACAACCTCATATCCATACATAAGAAAGGATGGGGTTGGATTCATGGTCATTCAAAATCTAGTCTGATAGGACCAAAGGATAGGATAGAGCATGAGATGCCATTCTCTCTTAAACTAGGCAATGATATAGAGAAGCATCTTCTTCAAAGTTTTAATTAAAGATTTTTCTTGTCCATTTCCCTGGGGGTAATGGGTATAAGAGAAATAGAGTTTGAACCCAAAGTGTTCAACAAGCTCATGCATCTTAGGGTTTTGAAAGCCTAAGCCATTGTCAACCATAATCATAGCGGGAACCTAAAACCTAAAAATAATATAGTTCAAGAAAAACTTGGTGATGGTATTCCTACACATGCCACTAAGAGGCATTGCCTCAACCCACTTCATAAAATAGTTAGTAGCAGTGATGAACTAGTGATGGCCATCAGAAGAGGCAAGTTTAAACTTGTCGATGAAGTTGAGAGCCTAAACAAAGAAAGGCCAAGGGGTAGAAATAGAGTGTAAGAGGTCAATAGGGGAATTGATGGCATTCTTAATGACTTGGCATAGCTTATACTTCTTGGTGTATTAGACTGCATCCTTAACAAGAGTGGCCTAGTAGTAGCCCATCCTGATAATACACTAAGTGATGGCTTGCCTTCTAGTATGGCCACCATAAATGATCCCATGAGACTCCTCAAGTGTGAGAGGGATATATTTTGGGGTGAGGCACTGCATCAACACACCATCAAAACCCCTCTTAAATAAGATACTACCAATGATGACATAGAATATAGAGAGATTAAAGATTTGATAGTGTTCGTATGAAGATGTGACAATGGAATAATATTGGTTTTCAAGGTAATAAATAATATCTTGATACCAATCACACTCAAAGACCTCAACATGGTTGAGGAAGTAGACCATCTCATCAAGAAAGGCATCATCAACCAATTCTACATTAGGGTTCGGTAGTGGGAACTTAACGAGTTATTCAGCCACAACTAATCCCTTGGTAGACTTTTGGTTAATGATGCAGAGGTCAAACTCCTAAAGAAACATGATCCACCTCATAGTACTGCCATCAAGATGTGTCTTACTAAGGAAGTAATGAATTGGATCAGATTGGATAATCACGTTGGTAGTCTAACCCAACATGTAATGTCACAACTTCTTCATAGTAAAGATGAGGGAGAGGAACTAATACTCAACCAAAAAATAGTTGAGTTCAAGGCCAACCAATGTGAAAAATATGCAATAAATAACTCTCTCCCTACTGGTATCATTATTTTGGCATAACATGCCCCCAATGGAAAAATTAGTGATAGTGGTATATAAGATAAACTCACACCCCTCAATGGGTGCCATCAGGATGGGAGGATTATGAAGTAGATACTTTAATTCCTTGAA
Source organism: Torreya grandis (assembly GCA_037957365.1). Classification (NCBI taxonomy): domain Eukaryota; kingdom Viridiplantae; phylum Streptophyta; class Pinopsida; order Cupressales; family Taxaceae; genus Torreya; species Torreya grandis. The sequence continues at coordinate 684,649 of JARHVA010000872.1, forward strand.
ATCAACTTCAAAAGAAAGGAGTGCCCTTTCATAAGATACATGTGATGGGTATGGATTTATGAGTATATTCCTCAAGGAAACATCTGAAAAAGTTGTGTCTTCTTAGGAAGGACTAAAACTAGATGAGGTTTTGTAGGAGAGGCATCTCAAAGATTGCCTTGATCTTATCATGATCTACTTCAATTCCCCTCTATGAAACAAGGAAGTTGATAATATTTCTATCTAAAACACTAAAAATGCACTTTTCAAGGTTAAGATTGATGTGATATTCTTAGAGATGCTCAAAAATGATCCTAAGGTCTTGTACATGCTCATCACGCTTGCATGATTTACCAAAGAGATCATCAACATATCACTCAATGATATTATGGATAAGGTCATGGAAAATGTGGGTCATGATATGTTGATATGTGGCCCCAACATTATTCAGATAAAAAGGCATGACAAAATAGTAGAAGGTGCCCCACGAGGTAGTGAATGTTATCTTGTGTTGGTCCTGGGTGCAATCTGAATTTGGTTGTACCTAGAGAAAATGTCTATAAGGGACATAATCTCAAAGCCAGTGATGGAATCAATAATTTGGTCTATCAAAGGAGTAGGAAACTTATCATTTGGGTAGGTCATATTGAGATCCCAAAAGTCAATGCAAATCCAAATCGCCCCATTCTTATTGAGAATGGCAATAATGTTGGAAATCCATCGAGGGTAGTCAACAACTTGGATGAAGCCAACTCGAATGAGTTTTTCAATCTCTACTTTGACCAACTAAGAGAGTTTAAGATTCATTGGATATTACTTTTGGTGAACAATCTGGGTCTTATTATCCATAATGAGATTATGGATAATTGTGTCAGGATCTATTCCCTTCATATCAATGTATTCCCAAGTGAGTATGTCTAAAAATTCATGTAAGGAAACCAAAACATCTTGTTCCTCTAAAGCAAGGTTGGTATTGATCTTGATGATCTTAGGCTTTGATAATGTGCCAAGGTTGACATCTATAGATCCTTCAATATCCATAACATTACCTTCCTTGAAAAACTCAGGCACGGGAGGGAGTGACTCATCTAACACTTTAGTTTCAACTACCATGACATTCACCATAGGAAGGCTTGGGGTTGGTCCATTTGTGAGAGAAATATCCAAATAAAGATGATCAAGGGGGTAATGATACTTATGAAAATCTCACATGATCTTGATATAAGACTTTCTCTCCTTTAATAAGTTACGTGCCATAACATGAATGAAACAACACTCAAGATCATACTCGACCACTCTAGTGGTCTCAGTGGGAGATACATGAAAAGATCCTATACTTTGATGGGCAAAGCAAAATACAAGGGGGATATCAACATCCAGAGAAACATCCTAGAAGAGATCTTCAAAAAGAGATGGGTTAGCCTGACATCACAGAGTAGAGGAGGGAGTTGGCTAATGTATGATGGACTTTGAAAGAGTGAACATTGATTGGTAATCCACTAGATTAAAATGTTCATCCTTGAATAAATGATAATAAAAAAAAGGGGGTGCATGAGAATCTATAGATCCCCATAAAGAGATATCCAAATCCTCACCTGAGGGCTTTATCTTTGTGTAGAGAAACGCTTAAGGATTTGGGTCAGCCTCCATGGTATGAACCTCACCTTCTGGCATAAATTGCACCATACAAAACATGGTTGATGTTATGGCTTACTTGGTAGTGGTCAGGGGATGGCCAAAAATCATGTTGTATGAAAGATCAAGGTTTAACACACAAAACTCAATTTTTAATATCTTGGGGCTAAACTTGACCTATAACTTCACATTCCCCACTAGTGTAACTATGTTGTTGAAACCAAAATAGTTATGACAAGAATCAAAGACCTTCTTCCAATTGATCCTGACCTCATTGAACACATGTAGGGGCATGATATTCAATACATCTCCTTCATTGATGATTTACTACTTAATGTAGAAATTATCAATAAAATTATTGATATAGAGAGGGAATCAAGGCCTCCTTATAATAATGGAATCATCTGACAAAGAGGTTAGGTTGAAAGATAATATGGGAGAATGAGGGTGATCATGTGCATTAGAGTTGAACAATACATTCACATCATCATGTAGTGGACCCTCATGAGAGAGACCAAGCTCATCAAAGATGAGGTCCTTTACTCATGGCAAAGGTAAAGAACATCCCAAATGGATATCTAAGTCGACAGGAAAGAGGCCCTATGACTCTTCTATGATAGAGTAAAGACATTGTCTAACTTGGGAAGGTATGTTATGCCTAAAGTTAAATTTGACCTTAGGATTTCCCACCCTCATGGGATGGACAGGGTGTCCAACACCACTAGTCTCTCTAATAGGGTTGGTAGCCTAATAAAAGTGTGTGTTGAAAAAGAACTCGTACCCAATAGAGGCTATGCTAATATAATCAATAACCTTTCTACTCTCACTCTTGGATTTCCCTCTTGGTTTAGCCTAGAAAGAGGATTTAGAGGAGGTGAAAGATAAAGAAGGTGAATGTGGGGTCTTAGCCTTTAATTTATTTTTATTTTTCTTCTTCTTCTCCTTATCATGGTTAGGCAAAGGTTCCTTGAAAAAATTTAACTAATAGTTGGGTTATACAAGTGGAGAACTATGTGATGGGGGTGAGGCTTTCTCACTAGACTTATGGGTAGCACAATTGTTATCATCATACCCCCTCATCTGATGGAAATTACAAAACTTGGTAGGGTCATAAGGAAATACCATCTATTGCTTTGTTATGTCTGATTTAGAAGCCTTCTTTTTAGTTGGCTTCTTTCTCAAAGCATTGACCTTGTAACTATCTTTCTTGTCCTTCTCGAGATGAGAATTAGTAACACCATCATTGATCACATTATGATTGTGATCACATAAAGAAGATGAATTTTGGGAAGTGATGGGTTACATGCCCATTTTTACCTCAAAAACTTTGATATTTAGACACTCATTAATAGCTTGATCATAAGAGGTAGGTTTACACTTGAGGATTTCAAGGTGAACCTCCTATCTCAATGCTCATGTGAACATGTCATAAAATTGGTCTTCCAAGAACCTAGTCCTATATGTATAAACAACTGAATGTCATCTATGTAAAAAATAAAATTTTGACTCACCCTTGGCCTACACTATGGAGGTAAGTGACTAGATGCTGAGGTTAAAGAATAAAGAGAGAATATGGAAATAGATTATAAAACCAGACAATAGCTTCAACTCATAAATAATGAGCAAAGATCTTCAACATCATGCCTTCATCTTGTTCCCAATATATAGACACCATTATGAATGATGTAATATGCTTTGTGGGACTAGAGTCATGTGTCCCATTGAACTTAGGTAGTTCAAGGATAGAAGTAGGAAGGGGAATAACATGCACCCAAGGGGTTAAAGGATTCTGATGGAGATCCTAATAAGCATGGTTGATAGTAGGCTAGAGATGAACTTTGAGAGGGGGCTCATGATGGTGATGATGTTACCTATGCTCATAAACATCGCCATGACCTTGATCATGAAAAGGATGATATCGAGGTGGCCCTTGATAGGGAGGATGATCATGATGGAAATTATCTCTATCACAGGGTGGAGAGTGACCATGAGAAGTGTGATGGTCCCTAAAAGGATGATGGGAAGATGTGGCCTACTCATGATGGCCAAGATATCCATGATGTTAGTCACATGTCATTAGATGAGGGTTAACTAGTGGATACTAATGCTCCTAATATGCATCCCACAGATCTCTAGTTTTTAAGTGGTGATCAAAATCAACATGTTCATTAAAAAATCTAAAAGGACTAGGATGATGAGAAGAACCCCCAAGATGGGGATACCTCATTGAGTTATAATACCTATGACCCACAACATGGATATGAAGATGTTCTTTCTCTAAAATCTCTAGTCAAGGAAGAAGAGGAAAACTCACATGATAACTGGTTGAGGCACTCAAAACTGAGCAAGTGTAGGCTCTATTTCCATATGAAGCACACCACCAATTCTTAGGGGGAGAAGGAAGCACTTCATTCACCTAAAGACATTTGTAACAATCATCAATGATCACACATAGCTCATATGGTCTTAGTTGTGCAAGGAGATCCTCATCACCTCGAGTAGGTGAATGAGACATGATATGAGGCTGAGATGAAACATTCTTAGCTAAATGAATATTGGATTGATGAAAAGGAGACCAAGTCTATTGGTTATATTCTGACCAATAATGTTTCCTTTATAATGCGAGAGGGTGTAGATTACCATGTGGGTCAAGGGAAGCTCTTTAATCTTATGGTGTCTATGACATTTCATAGCTAATGTGTCTTACTCATTAGTGAGCTTAGGGATGAGACACTAAATACATCAGGATTATCATCCCAAGGGTGGGAGATTGGCCATGGATGAAATGAAACATGAAAAACATGAAAGACAAAAAAAGGCAAATCGATGGAGAACCAATATGGAGAATGACACAAAACAAAAGCATAAGAAAATAACCAAGGTGAGAACTGAAACACAATTGAAAGTAAAGCCTAATAGCTAATAAATGGGAGTTAGCTAGGAGAGCTCTAAATTTGATAGAACTAATGTGTAACCATATGTGAGGTCCCACTAGGCATGGAAAAATGTAGCTCTAATAATTTGAATAGAACCACTAGTTTTTGGTAAGGTGCTAAAACAAACCACTAAGAGGCTAAAAGGTTTAGGGGTTCTATGGGCTACATGAGATCTATAGTGGCTATCTAGTTTGAAAACTTGCACCAAAATATAGACAAAATTGTAAACTAGGTTGGGGCTAGCATGAACTGGCACACAAAGTATGCAACTCTAGTGGGTCTAATCATAGTAAAATAAGTAGCTAAGACTAGACTATTAATTGCATAAATAAATCAAAATCCACAATACCAAATGGAGAGAGATAATAGCTAAAAAGTAAATCTAGAAGATAAGGGACTTTGAGGCCAAATGAAAGACATTTTAATCAATAAAGACATTTTAAAGAAAAGTTTCAAGAGCATGCCTATTATATATTTGAGTTATCTTTCCAAATTAATACTATTGTTTTCTAACAATGCAATGTTCTAGTTTATCGAGAGAGAGTGTTTAAGAAAAGTTTTCTAGTTTGTCTTGAGCATGCATATATCTACTATGCAATGGGGAATGGTTCCATAGAGAGTAATGATATTCAATAAAATAATATTTCAATTAATGAAAGTACTCTTTAACCATATACAAATTCAAGAAACTTTAAAATCTACTATAAATAATGCACACAACTATTTTCATGAAAATAATTCAAACCCTAGCATATACACTACACAAAATAATAAAGTTTCACTTTGAATTAAAAAGTGCCCTTAGATTAAGCTCAAATAAGGTGTGCAGATGTTCTACCAACTAGGAATCCAATCTAGGAAGAAATGTAGGAGGAAGACCACACTATGTGCAAGATGAAGTCCAAACCAAAAGGTAAGAGCAAAGGAGGAGGTGAAGTGAGAACTTGTAATCATGTAAGATATCCAACCAAGTGAAAAAATAAGGTGTAATGACAAATATATAATCTATAATAAATACATAAGGAAGTAATAATAACTAAGAGCAACAATGGAGTCTCCAAGAAAATGTGTATTAGTATATGGGATCCTTTATCACCAATCAAGCTCAAGAGTGCCAAGAATGAATCTAGAGAGATTTAATAAGGCATGAGAGTCAAGATAGGGAAGATGAATCAAGATAAAGTTTGGAGAGAGAAGATAAGAGGCTCAAATGAATGATAATGAGACATATATCCCAACCCCAATCCACCAATAGACCTAAAACTAGTCATTTCTGACCATTTAGGTTCATCTTGGCACTTTTGGGCACATTCTACCTAGGCCACAACTTTTGTAAATGAAACATGTAGCTTAGGGAATGGGTTTACTTCACATAAGCTATGGCCTAGGTCAAACGAGGGCCTAGGCTTGTCAACAGGCTCCCAAAAGGCCCTAGGGGGTCCTTAGAAGGCTTGTCTTGCATGAAAAATGGACAATATGGACTAAGGATATATGGAGGGTAAGAATATGATGAGAGAGAGGTCCAAGATGTTGGTGAATGTCTCAAAGTGGATTTAGCAAGGTCGATTGTTTGTACATGAGCTGATGTGTAATCATAGGGAGGAGTAGGGTCATGGGCAGTATGATTACAAATACCATAAAGGAAGAGATTGGTGGGGAAGATGAGGATGAGTTCCTCATAGAAAGTGAAGATGAGTAGGAAGAAGGAGCTAAACCATGATACCTCAAATAATGGATAAAATAGGTGACTTTTATGGATATTTTGAAAGTTATGAATATCCCCATGAATAGAGACAAAGTAGAGAATTCCTCTTAGGAGAATATGCATAGATGATGAATGAAGAAACAAGTTGCAACTCATTTTTTGAGGTTATACAAGGTATAACATATTAAGAAGTAGGAATAGATGAATAACAATAAATATGACATTTTGGATGTCCCATATTTGATAAAGGCATTGAAGAGGATTATATTTCATGGGAAGAAGAGGAAATAAAAATTGGAAAACTATTGGACATGGGAGAGAAGACTCTCACAAGTGGGAAGCAGGAGAAGGAAGAAGAATGCAATCAACTTGGTTATGATGAAAAGAGAGTGAGAAGTGAAGAAATAGAGAAAGAGGAGATACCAAAGAATAACCAATCATTGTTAACAAGATTAGGTAAAATGATGCATGATTTGAGAGCCTATACTTGATGAAAATCAATATAATGGCACAAAAAAGGAGGATGCACCTATGGGGATTGTTAAGTCTCATATTTATAAACTAATTTGTGAGTGTATTCTATACGCAAAGAGTGATCCACTTGATTTCATAAAAAAATAATATGTATATAAAGAAGAATATTATTTTAAGACACTTGAAAATGAATAATCCATAAACAAGTTAATGATGGCAAGAGAAGGAATCAAAGTGATGGAAACCATGAGGAAAGAGGAGCTACAAATAGAAAATAATGGAATGTGGAAAAATCCAATAATAGGTTGGGTAGTGAATTAAAAAAGACAATAAGGTGTTAGGAGGAGGTGGTAAGATAACACTAGGTAAAATACCACAAGAGAACATAAAATGCAAGAAAGGGCATCTTGGTGGATGAAGTTAGATGAAGGTGGATTTAATATCTTAGGAAGATGGAAGAAGAAGAAGAGAACCATTTGGTGGAGCTGGATGGAGTATGTGAAAATAATAGGTAAAAATAAGAATAAAATAATAATTTGGTAAAAGTGGTTTGACTATGATGGGTCTAATACCAAAAAATAGGAAAGAGTGAGCAAAGATGAACAACAAATAGTGGGTTTTAAGCCAAAAATAAGTTTTTAGTGGAAGAGAAAAATAAAAAAATAGATGAAATATTTGGTGTGTTTTTAGTATTGGTAAAGGTGGGTTTTTAAAATGGGGACCCAACCCCTTATAGATCAGAAATAGAGAGTCAGAGGGATTTTTTAAATGGGGACCATATCCCTCATATAATAGTAATTATAAGGTCTGAAACCCAGATAAGAGAAATCTTAGAACAAAAAGAGAAAAAAATGAGTAACTGAAAAATAGGGGAAAAATAGCAAAAAAGCAACAAACTAATTTTTAGGATTCATCTAGTCTTTGTATTCCTTATCCCAATTCTATGTGAGATGATCCAGTGAAGAAATATTGCTAGGAGGAAGCTCAAGTGTATCTATACTAGCAATGCCCTTCAATTTGACATCTTTGGAATGAGATGCAACATTTTTTTTTTGCCTCTTGCCAGGGAGTTTAGAGTATCCATACTTTGCAGACCTTTTAGCATAGTGAATTTGTTGTAGTCAATCACGCTTCTTAGATTCTCATTAAGGGAGACATTTTGCTTTTCCAGATTGTGGATCCTTTCCTTTATTTATTGAATTTTAGAAATGATATTAATAATATCATTCTTGGAAAATTATATACCACCATTGAGGTTTAGTTTGTTTAGTTCATCTTTGAACCTTTTTTGGTCCTTTACACATCAATAGAGGATGGATTTATGCATGTCTATTTCATCTTTGACCTTGATCAACCTTGTAATTTGATTTTGATTCTCTAGGATTTCCTTGAATTCAAGAGGGTGTGAAGGGAAAGCAGGGAAAGGATCATAAACAAGATGCAGGGGGTTAGGAGAGGGAGTATATGGGATAATCTATTTAAGCATATTTAGGTTGTTTGCAATGTCAACCAATTTACTATCCTTTAGGGTAGAGGTAGAGGGGTGAAGGGAGGGGGTGGGTGTGCAAAAATCAAGTATGTGAGAATGGGTGAGATTATGGAATGGAGGGGGGGGGGAGGAGGAAGGGGGGTGAGGAGAAAGGAGAAGGTGGGAGGGAGTTGGGAATAAGGGGAGACTGGGAAACACAATTAAATACTTTCCTCTTTTTGGTATCTGATAAGGAAGGATCAGACACAAGTCTAGATTTATTAAGAGGTTGAAAAACATAGTTATTTAGAAGAGATAAATGCTTTGTTTTAGAAGGAATATATTATTCTTGAACACTGTCATTAGTGTCAATGTTGATGGGGAAAGAGGGGGAAGATTTAGCAAAACTCCTCAGGATTCTTGAGGATCTAAGAGGGATATTGCAGTGGGGAATTTATTTGGAAATGGGTTTGGGGGGTTTGGGAGGAATGGGAGGAGGGTTTTTAGAATCTTGGAATAATGTAAGGATCAGCAATATGATAAATTATTGGAGAGGATCCTTCTTTTTACCCATTTTAACTTCAAAAATGAAAGATTCCAAGGAATGCAATATGAAAAAAGGTAGGTTGATAGGTATATTGTGATGAAAGTAATTGAGAATAGAAAGATGGAAGTGATGAACAAGTGACTACCTACCATCCAAATTGATGTAGCACATGATCTGCTTAGCCACCCTATCAAATGGAGTCAGAACATCCTTTTGCAAGAAACTGCCTATACATTTAAACCTTAGCTCGTCGTCTTGGAGAAACTTGTCGTGCTCCTCTTTATATTTCCTTTAAAATTTTATAAACTTAAATTCATCTTTTTTGAGACCAATGACCTAAGATATGAGGCCTTTAGTTACCTCAATAGTGACATTATTAATGGTGACCACTTTGTTCTCTCAGGCTTTGACAAAATTGCAAGATAGAAGCTTATCATATCCATAGATGTTGGTAATGAAGTTTGTCAAGTCACCTATTTTTAAAATTTCCTAGACTATTTCAACCTTCTTCAGATGATACAAAGTCATAGGTTTTATTTTTTTGAGTTCTTCTCCCATGGTGAAAAGGATGATGTGATAGAAAGGCAGAAAGTGAAGGTTGTGTAGAAGGGAAAGTAGATGGTGGAAGTAACATGGAAACTTATAGAAAGGCTATGTAAAAGGTGAGGTTCAAAGATTTTAATAGCACATGAGAGAGGGTAAATAGAGTGGGGATAATTATGTTTCAAAATAATTAGAGATAGGTAAAAAGGGTGAATGACACAAAAATCATTGGGAAGGGAGAGGTCTATCTTTATTTATGATTTCAAGACAATCATTAAGAAGTGAGTCATCCATGGTCTAGATTTTGAATTTAGCCACTAAAACCACTCTATCAATGAATGAATATTCTAAATGATTACCTTCATCATAAGTATGTTAAAATTTAACCTCAAAAAAATCATTGCATAAGGCCAACCTCTCTTCAATGATGTTGTCAATGGTCTAGGAAGATTTGTTTAAGTGGTTAAGATATTTTATAATGTTAAGGGGGTCTCCTTATACAAGGAGTTTTCTAACACCAAAATATTTTTCCATATAAATCCCTCATAACATTGTGAGTGCCTTTGGTTTATGGTTAGTTTAGTATCCCATATGACCTTCAGAAGAAGCTAGGAGACTACCTTTTTCATCATGAAATAAGCCCCCTCTTTCAGATAAATCAGGGTTACCCTTACTATCCCCATCAAAGTTAAGTTTGGTTTATCCTTGAATATGGGGAACACATTTGGTTTTGCTCATGATGGCTATTTTGGGATCAATTACAATAGAGAATGAGAGATAGGGGAACCAATTTTTAGCTATACATTCTTCACACTGAGATATATATTGATCTTTACCTTTTTTTGAAAGTTTGAAGTTCTCAATAATGGAGATAAATACTTTGAGAGAAACCCTATCAAAGGTACTCAAGGAGTCTTTGAAGATTCTAATATTCCTTTCAATCCAAACTACCCAAATTATACGAGGGAAGGATAGGGACCATAATTTATTAATAATCTTGTTTGAAAAGGGAGAGTCTAAAGCAGTCCAAGTATTAGGCAGGGTGACTGGATGGGTCCATAAGATATCATATTTAAACTGGATGAGTCCCTAGATATTATGGACAAAAGGGAAATGAATAAGTAGATGGGGAATAGACTTAAAGTCAGATTCATAAAGAGAACAAAGATTAACTAGGAAGAGGCCATGTTTAGTAAGATTTTCAAGGGTGAGTATCTTAATGTGAAGGCAAATCCATAGAAAGATATTGAATTTGAGAGTCATTTCTTTGTCCCAAATTTTAAACCAGGGAAAATAAGAAAGATTTAGAGGTAAAATTTTGTAATACCTAGATCTCACTACATATTTGCCACATGAGGTATTCACCCAAGACAAAGAGTCCTCTTTAATAAGATTCAGATGTAAGTAGAATAGAGGTGTAAATTAAGATCAAAGATGAGAAAAGCATGCTCTGAGATGGAATGGGGGACATGGAGGTGTTTCCAAATTCTTTTGTTGCCTTGAAGCTAGATATGATTAGAGACCAAGGTGTTAAAAAAGAGTTGAACTTGATCTTTACCAAAACTAATTTGTATTTACATTTTTGAGCTTCCATTTGTGCCCAAGTTTGATGATCTCATTTATTTTTATAATTAGATTCCAAATAGTTGAACCCAAAGTATAGGTGTTGTCATAGAGTATAGAGATAATTAGTCTTTATTGTAGATATTTAATCTTGAGTATGTTTGTCCAAAGATTTTTTTCCTTAATAGATCTATAGACTATTTTTTCTACAAGTGACTTATTCATAGGGTTAAGACTTATTAAACCTAGTTCACCATATTGTTTAGGGAGTGAAACACTATCCCATGTAACCAAGTATAAACATTTAGTAGTTTCAGTTCATGAACAGAGAAAATAGTTTTGAATTTGATCATTTTTTTGAACAATGATGGAGGGAGTTTTAAAGAGGGACATGATATAAATGGGAAGGCTTTGAATAAAATATTTAATTAGCACAAGATTTTTAGCTTGTGAAAGCACAACTCCTTTCCAACCAACAAAATTTTTCAAGAAACATTCAATGAATGGGTTCTAGAGGTGAATGAGAATCCTTCCAGTGAAGAGTGTCATTCTCAGATAAGAAGAAGTCAAAGATTTGATACATCAAAATTTTGGATATTCTAGACTACCTTAATAGAGGGGTATTTAGGAAAAAAAGTGTACTTTTTTCAAAGTTGATTTTATGCATGGAAACCTCCTCATACTTGAGAATAACATATTTGATACTTTCTGCTTCCTTAATAAAGGTAGATGTTATTACAATGGTGTCATCCATGAACTATTGATGAAGAGTGAGATGAATGTTGGAATATAAATGAAAGCCTTTGATTAAACCTTTAGCCTAAGTATCATTAATATTCCTACTAAGAGTGTCGACAAACATGAGAAAAAGAAAGGGGACTAGTGGATCCCCTTGCCTGATGCCTCTCTTGTTTTTAAAGTAGCTAGTAGGTGATCCATTGACGAGTATGGAGAACATATTCATGCTAATATAACTAAATATGAGTTTGTGAACATGATGATGGAATCCATATTTCTCAATAACCATGTCAAGATATAGCCAGTCCACCCTGCCAAAAGCCTTACTCATGTCTAATTTTAGAATCCATATTTGGTATGTTGGAAGGGAACACTATGGTCATTAACCTCAATGATAAAAAGAGTGGATTTACCACTCAGTCCATCCATGTTAGTATGATCTTACATTTTCATTACCTCAAGTATATAACATAAGAACATCCAAGGCATATGGGATATATTGAATTTCAAAAAATAGTTAATTTTTTTTTGTTGTTTTCAATAAAGAGTCTCGAGGAAAATTTCTCAGCTTAATAAAAGTTCCTAAATTAAATTATGGAGTTCATAGAGTTGAATCAGTTAATTGAGGTCACATGATCATAAGGATCACATTTGACATCCTTGGTCACATTCATATGTTGCAACATTAAGTTTATTCATGGGTGGTCACCTATATATATTTTTAAATATAAGTTGCAATGTTCACAAGGCCACATAATTCCAAGTCTAATGCGATCACCCTCAAGTATCCATGTTCCTTAGAGACCCCTTATATACATATGATATATATGAATTCATAGAAGCCTCAATTAAAGTCTCATATCAAAGTGTTTGTGATTAAATATTAATGTTTAAAATGATGGAATTCATAAGTTGGATTGGATATTCATAGAGACCACTAGACCTAATGAAGTTATAAGTCAAATTTGATATTTCAATAGGTCCACATGACTCATAGGATTTGTGTACATGATCAGCGGTTGATGGTTTGATGAACATAAACTTTAATTTCATGTACACATGGGATGATTATGTGCCTGTCAATTTATAGATCATGTTCATGGGGTATATGATCTTAGGATTTCCCTATGGAGAAGTTAGGAAGTCACATAACTTTAGGAGCTATAGATTGTGACAAGTTTTAAAATCATGGCCTACATAAAGGTCATGTTAATCATGGGACCACTTGGGTGGATGCATTGAAATTTAAAAGAAATTTTGAATATTCCTAGGAGTCTTGATGGATGCATTAAAGTTTCTTAACAAAACTAAATATTTTCATAGGGTCATTTATTATTTTAAATTTCATGGGGGACTATTTAGATTCCATGGTATCAAGACCCTAAGATTATACCACATGGCATAATCATATGAAATCAATAGTCATATTTCAAATTTTGGTCATGGTGGAAGAATGACACAACATATTTAAAGCAACCATAACTTCTAATTGGGATCACCAATGAGGAATTTTTAGTCTTGTTGGAAATATCTTGATGAGAGATTTTGATTATCTATGATCATTATTAGATTATCACTTTTGTAGATAACTATTCACATGGAAAATATCAATCATCCCTTTTTGTCATTGTTCAACTATCTCTTTATTTGATGAGATAATTATGTGGAATCTAGAGAGTTGGTGACTAGAGGAATAAAAGAGATCATAACCATAGAGAAGGTGTTTTTAGTTTCCACTAATAAGAAGAAGGTTACCAAATATAAGATAGCTAAAACATAAAGAAGGAAATGGGAAACATATTAAAATGGGACACATATTAGAAAGGGACAAAATAAAGTTCAGAGAAAGGTTTTAGAGAATTTATAGTCTATAATAGAGAATAAGATTGTAAAGCCTGAGAGGCTTAGAGACATAAAGGATATAGTAGCTAGTAGATAGTCACTAGGAATGAAGACTATGTAAAGTCTAATTTGATAAACAAATAAGAGTGAATATTTTTCATTGCATGAATCTAGATGCACCGACAAGGGCATCCCTTCATTGAGACCCCCTACAATTATTGCACCAATAATTATCCATTTGGTTAGCCTCGACACATTTCATGGTTCAATCATTATGGGAGATAATGAAGAGTTAACTATAAATACAATTCAATCCTAAGGTTATACTCATCTTGGAAAGTCATAAAAAAATAAATACACTAGCACTCTTTTGAGACATTATTACAAAGACATATAAATGTGCAAAACTATCAAAGGCACAACCCTAAATCTAAGTAAGATTACACACAAAAGTCAAAGTTTCATGGCTCTAAGTGTCAAAATCCAAGCATTACATTACATTATTTATTTATCATGATGTTGTACACACGCATTAGTGGTATAATTAAATGTAGTTTGATTCCTCATTAGAGTATTAGAATGCAGTAAATGCTCAGCCATTCATCAAGGAGTGGTTGGGGATAGCTAATCCAAAATATTATCTCCTTTTTTAAGGGTCATCTTGTGGTCTAAATTAAAAATAAGGTTTGGATATAAGTATAAGGAAAATAAATATCAACACATAGATCTAAAGGTGAGTGCATATTCAATAATTTACAAACCTGCACAACATATATGAAATTATCAGTAGAGCCAAGACAATACTGACTACCACATGGTCTCAAAATTTACCAACAACATCTAGTTAAGGTTTTGAATTGTTGTTTTTGATCTAGGTAGTGACATATCATATATAGAATATTTTTTGAACCAATGATAACTATTGTGAGTGAAAAATGTCAAGAAATCTAAGTGCATCTCTCCCCTCATATTTTTGTCAATTTCAATTTTTTAAAGTGTAAAATTAATCTATTTGTTTTCAATTTAGATTTTTATGTTATTTTTATATTTTAAATAAGACAACTTAGTCCTAGTTTTACTTTATTTATATCACATTAATCAAACTAAGTAAAACATTTTGGTGAACCTAATCATTGACTTGAGCACAAAAAAACCTAAGTTTCTCATAATTCAAGGTTTCATATTTCCTTAAGTAATATATTTATCATCTTTTAATGTTTGAATTTCAAATTTTATTTTTCAATTCTTGTTATTTACATAAGAGAAACATGAACATGAATTAAAATGATGTTAATTGTTTATAATTCATAAACCAAGCCAAGATTAAGCAATGCATTATATCTCATGTAATGAAATGGGTAAATTCAACTATAAAAAACTAAGGATGATATTTATTATGATAAAAATTATCTTTTTTAGTAAAAATTATTTCATGAATGCTAAATATGATATTATTTTAGTTACTACTCAAAGTGAAAAGGCATTTATGACTCTTTTATTCCTCATCCCTCAATAATTCATGGTATAAATAGATAATAACCCTCTCCTATTATTCACCTTATAATTATATAGGAT
Organism: Torreya grandis; assembly: GCA_037957365.1. Lineage (NCBI taxonomy): Eukaryota > Viridiplantae > Streptophyta > Pinopsida > Cupressales > Taxaceae > Torreya > Torreya grandis. Next base: position 699,654 of record JARHVA010000872.1, read on the forward strand.
ACATATGTCCATGTTATCACAAAGAAAAGAGCTAGAAATAATAATTTAATGAGATTACGTATATGTTCACACAATAGAATATCATATAGAAGAAATAAGAACATAATATATATATCCACAACAATAATTGATAGAGGATAAAAATGATTGATAAATATAGTTGAGAAACTTTGAGGGGGAAACCTCCACAACAATGCAATAAGAGCAAAATTTGTAATATGATGATAAAATACTAACCACTACCTCCTATATATACTCTACTTAGCCATGGTTATTTTATAGGCCGACCTTATTATGAACATAGAGAGATGCAACAAGATAATATAAGAGGTATGTAAGCCACAAGTCAGCCACACATATCCCTAGACACATCATAGTATAAGTGTATAGCATGTCCCTATTCTTCAGAATAATGGTGTCTATTGGTGTAGGCCTTTTTCCCATTGGGTTTTGCCTACATGATTGTATTATCTTGATTAGGGTTCTAGAGGGCATTTGGGTTACTTAGGAAGATTAGTCCCACATTATTTTAAATATATGGTATATTTACCTCTTTAACCTATATATGCACCTCTCTTCCTTCATATTTCTAAGGCAATATAATGCAATATATTGTGAATTGTTTAAGCTACTTAGTTGTGAGCTATGAAAACTTTGAGAGCTGTGAGAACTATGAACTTCATCCCTTTATATTCATAATTATATAATATATAGATTATTTCATGATTTGATCTCATTCCTTTGTAATATTTTTCTATGCATGATTTTATTTACTAGCAGCTTCATTGTGATGTGCACTTGCACAACTCATGAGATCACTCTATCATATGTATTTATTAATCTAGTGATCCCAGATACAACTATTTTATGGTATCAATATAATACATTTAATTTCATTATAAATATGAAATGAGAGAGGTGAATATTTAGGTTGGAGAGGGAAAGATACCATAGACTCTAGTGAATGTTGGACTAATCTTCTTAAGTAACCCAAATGACCTCTAGAGCCCTAAGTAAGCTAATACAATTATGTAGGCAAAACCCAGTGGGAAAAGGCCTACACCAACACACCCCCATAAGTGTATCTTATGTGGGAGATGATACAAAAAATGGTTCTGACAACAAATCTTGATAAGGTACCCAAGTACAATGCAATCCATCATACATAAAGAAGATAAAACCTAGTGGGAAAAATTCCCCTCAAAAGAGAGAAATGAAGGAGAGGAGACTAAAATACCTCCAAAATGATGATGATAAATAAATCATTAATCCAAGTACAACTTGTAATATTATGAAGGTTGATGATGAGATCCTCTACCTAAAGACTATAGAAGCTCCATCTATATCGAACAATGTTTCTTCCCTTTGACAAAGGAAGAACTTGATGTGTGTAGTAAAATTCTACCCATTATAAAATAGAAGATGAAGAAAATATTATAAATGTCTCTATATTTGGTCCAAATCATATATGTGGCATAGGTTTGGAAATAATGTGCACAAAATCTAAAAGTAATGCCACTTAAGAAAACCAATCAGAAGAATGACATAGAACATTTGCTAAAAGAATGTCTATATGAAGAGTGGAGCATGAATCACCAATTGAAGAAAGAAAATACATAGTAAGATATAAATCATTTATGCTCATAATAGTTTTAATCATAATATAAACATTGGATTCCTCTAAAGTGTAAGGTTGTGAAGGCTCTAAAAGAGAAATAATCAGCACAAAAATAGAAGTAGAATCTACAATAGGATAACTGAGGTCTGGTAGAATGTCATCCTATAATGGGGGATCAACATAAGGAATAGCACTATCCACTATGGATATGTCATCATAAGAAATAAAATTAGAAGGTGAGAGTACAATTGTCTCTAATAAGACAATAGGAAGCGAAGGAGGAGGTGTGATATAAATCTCAGCAGGATCATCAAAAAGACTTTGTAGTTTGCTCCAAATAGTGAATGGACATTGTATATATTCTATATGGTAATTAATATCCATGGAAACATGAAATAAAAAAGTGGAAAAAACCTTTTTATAAATATTATCCCACTTATCATATTGAACAGGATCAAGGGGTGTAGGAATCTATTCATATAGAAATGGAATAGGATTCTTGTATGTGAGCAAGTGTTCCATATAAGCACACCAAAAATAATAATTGTCCTTTCTAGAAAGGATAATTAGAGATGAAATAAATCTCCTCATTTTAAGTCTCTCAAATGGGGTCATAATAGTGCACACTCTAGAGATGGACTTTGAACTATGCCAAAAATGACTCCACTCAAATGGACATCAGGCTTTGATGACAATGCATCCAATAATATAAGAGTAATATATGCAAATATTCACTAAAGTGGGCACATGTAACAATTATAAAAAATGAATGTGCACATGAGAGAATGTAGGGCCCACAACAAAATCCCTAAGATAATCAGGTAACCCCCCAAATTTTGGCACTTTATAAAGTAGTGAATTTTACAAGGCAAATTAGTCCAATGTGTGGGAAATAAAAAAATAAATACTTTTTCAAAAGATGGTACTCAATTTTGAGTTACCGTTTGCAAGATATTAATAATACAATTTCCCTAAATAAGCCTATTGACTAAAAACTTGCACTTAAATTTTAAATGCTTGACATGTTTAAACACAAAGCATGCCATGTAACCACTTATTAGAATCAACATAAAATAATGAACCTCCTCATGTCAACAAAAGTAAAAAAATATATACCCAATCAACTTTACATGTAATTTTGTGAAAAAGCCACTTTAAAAGGTGTTTTAATTAAAAACTAAAAAGCTATTTAAATAAAATTAAAAACATGCTTTTATTTTTAATTCTTTTAGGGAAATTTTAGGTTTTGGACTTTAATGTGACTTAGCTTTGTAAATAAGAAACTTAACTTGAGAGAGGAATAATCCAACACCACCACTTTTGTAAAGAGAAAAAGAGATGAATGCCACCATATACATGCATGCACAGGTCTATATGAGCTCACTGTATGAGTGTGGTGGATAGTTTAGTAGTCATATCAATAAAAAAAAAAGCAAAAATGAAGCCAAACCTTCAACATGGAAGAGAAGGATGCCAAGAATATATAAAATGATGCTTATATTCCAACGTAGAAGTCAGGGATTTGATGTCTGTAATAGATCCAATGATTTTTATCAAATCTCAATATAATAGTGCATCTAAAAAATCTATCCAATGAGTAGCAACAAGCCAAAACTGAAATGCCAAGATCATAGCTCTTGAGCAATTGCAAATCAAGGCTTCACCTCCATGTAGATCTCATAGCAGTAAATCTTCCTTCAACATAGAAATACAAAACTTGGTTTATACAAAGTGGTCTGATCTTTATATTTTCTCTCCTTTCACCTCCCAATGTAGGTCTAAAAATAAACTCTAACAAAATAGAGCTTAAGATTATTTGTGCATAGATGCAGGCTGTAGAGGAAGGTAGGATGATGTAGTTTGGAGGAGTCTAATAACAACCATAAGCTTCACCACCATGCAAACCATATAAGAGTTATCAATGTAGTCCTTGATAACCATCAACCAAGATCAAGTGATAAGGGAGGCCATGTGGTAGCTTAAGGTAATGTCAATAGTCTTCACCTTCATTCTCATTCCATATGCTGAGAGTATAAGTGACTAATTCAAGAGATTAAACATTGGTCTGAGAGATGTCAAATCACACTTTGATAGATATACAAAACCTTATGTGGCCAATAAAAAACATATACAAGTCTGGTCTATTTGACATGGGCTAAAAAAATACACACAAATGAATGAATATGTCATATGGTGGTTATTAGAATGATCTACAGCTCTAAAATCAAGGATTGAACAACCAAGTGAATGTTATTTTGATTATTATAAGAGAATAAACCACGTATCTTCATACCATAAAAGAACCTATAAAACCATGGGTTTGTAAGAAAAAATAAGTTACTCAAACATTCAAACCCTTGCATCCAACTCATAGATCAGAATATTTATCTCAATAATTCTTATGATAATATAATATCAAATCTCAAGATTTTATAAAAAATAATAGCAAATAACCAACCAACCAGATAATTATGAACATGGATTGGTGCTTTGATACCATAAAAGAGTTGTATTCAGGATCACCAGATCAATGAATTCATATGATGGAGTGCTATCATGAGTCGAGCAAGTGCACACCATAATGAAGCTACTAGTAAATGAAATCATGCATAGAAGAATATTTCAAAGGAATGAGAGTAAATAATTAAATACTATATATCATCTAAAATTATGAATACAAAGGGATGAAGTTCACATATCTTATAACTCTCAAAGTTGTCATAGATCATAAGTAAGTAGCTCAAACAATCCATAATATACTGCATTGCATTACCTTAAAATATAAAGGGAGAGAGGTGCATCTATAGGTTTTATATGGAAAGATACCAAACATTCTAGTTAATGTGGGACTAATCTTCCTAAGTAACCCAAATGACCTCTAAATCCTTGAGCAAGCTAATACAACCATGTAAGCAAAACTCAGTAGAAAAAATCCTATACCAGCAGTGTTCTCAATGTTGAATCAAACCAATATGTTACTACAGAAACACTTCATCCTCCTATTTTTCATTTTTAGAATGCATATCACTCCATTTGATCAAATACTCCATAATCACTCTAGTTCATAGTTGTTTTGTGTGTGTGTGTGTGTGTGTGTGAGGGATATATTCAAGCTTTAGAATGACTTATTATTCTTCATCCAATTTAGATAACTTGATATAAGTATAATATCTATGCCCAATTACCTTATTTAGGCAAGAGACATAGAATACTGGATGTATGTGAGTGCACAAGGGGAATTCTAGCTTATAGGCCACACTACTATTTTTTTTCAAAATCTAATAAGAACCATAATACTTAGGGGATAAATTTTTATCATTTTTATGTTACTTCAAATACATATACTTATATGGATGTAAATTCATAAGACCTAATCACCTATATCAAAATGTCACTCACTATGTTGTTGATTTGCTTTTTACTTCATTATATTTGTGCCATTACTAAATTCTCTAGTAAAATAGCTAGTACCTCATGTTGAGGGTAAATATGTTCCTCAATAGATATAACCTTGGGATGCACCTTCAAGGCTGAATTTATGGATGGGGGGAGATACCCATACAATGCCACAAAGGAAGATATTTTGGAATAAGTGTGAAAATAAGTGTTATACCACCATTCGATAAGTGGCAGCCAATGAACTAATTTGTTCTATTTGTCATAAATAAAACAATTAAGATACACTTATAGACATTTTTTGAGTACCTCTATTTTTACATCAAATTGAAGATGATAGGAAAATCTATGAGCCAACTAGGTTCCAAAACATGTAAATAACTTAGTCCAAAAAATTACTACTAAATATTAGATCTAGGTCACTTACAATGATCTCTGGAGTATCATGTGATTTATGAACTATATTAAGAAAAGTAGAAATTATTGTTTTGGAGATAAATGGTTATGATAAGGAATAAAATTGAGCAGACTTGATTATTTAATCCACAATTACCATGATAACATTTTTATCCATATAACATGGTAACCTAATAATGAAAACCATGGAAACCTCCTCCCACCTCTGGCTAGGGATGGATAAAGGTTTCAAAAGACTTGGGTTCTTAATTATTTAACCTTTTTATGTTGACATACTATGCATTCATCCAGATATTTCTATACATCCCCCTTGAGTTCTTCCCAAAATAAAAATTTCTTGATTCTATGACATGATTTTAAAAATATTGAATGATATCTTATTAGAGATACATGAAGTTCTTGAAGGATTTTATGTTTGAGGAGAGAATTTTTATATAGGTATACATGATCTTTATACCATAATGCATTCCCCTTACATGAAAATTATTTAGACCCCCCAAAACTAAGTTGAAGATTCTAAATAAAATCTTGGGTATCCTTGTCATTCTCCCATTCTAATCTTGCATCCTTTAGCCAATGTACCTACTAAATGGTCATTATGCATAATAATACCTCAACTAATTCATCCTACCTAGATAGTGCATATACCACTACATTCTCTTTTACTTTCTTATATACTATTTAAAAATCATATCTTAACATTTTAGTCACACATTTATGTTGTTATTATAATGAAAATTATTGTTCCAAAAAATATTTGAGGTTATCATGATCAATCTTAACCTGAAAGTATAAAACCATCAGATAAGTTCTCCATTGATTGACTATATGCAAAATATCCATCATCTATTTCTCATATATTGGATTGAACCAATTTTTTTCATTCATTTTATGACTCTAAATTAAAGTGGTCTTTTTTATTGCATGATTAAAACCCTGATTATTTATCCTAATGCATCACATTCAACAATAAAAGTTTTATAAAAATTAGGGGTAGTCAAAATTGGAGTGGTGCACATAGCCATTTTTAGTTGTTTGAATGCCTTGGTAGCTATTTTAGTCTAATGGAAGGAGTCTTTCTTCAAAAAATATGTGAGTAGGGATATGATGTTACTATAATTTAAAAAAAAAAACTTGTAATAGTAACATGTTAGTCTCAAAAATCTATGAAGTTTCTTGAGGGTCCTAGGCACTTGCCATTCCATCATCACTTGAATCTTCTTAGGATCAACTTTCACACCTTCATGTAAAATAATAAAACCCAATTACTCCACCTATCTAATGCCAAAATCACATTTGGAAGGTCTGGCATAAATTTGATATTGTTTTAGAACTAAAAGCACATGTTTCACATGCCTCAAATAGTCTTCCCAATTTTGTTATAAATGAGAATGTCATCAAAAAATAACAACACAAACTTTCTCAAAAATGGCCTAAAAACAATATTCATCAAAATATAAAATGTATATGGTGCATTTTAGAGATGCAAAGTCATGACCATAAAATCATAATGGCATTCATGAGTTCATAAATTTGTTTTAAATTTGTCCTCGTTGTGGATTCAAATCTGATGATACCAAAGCAAAGATCTAATTTAGTAAAATAAACAACACCATGTAATTCATCTATAAAATCATCAATTTTTGGAATATGAATCTTATATTTTATGGTGTGATTTTTGAGTTCTCTTTAGTTTGGGCACATATTCCAAATGTTATCCTTTATATGCACCATGATCATCGAGGGAGAATATTCACTTTGGCTATGTCTAATAATTCATGATATAGCATCTCATATACCATATTTTCTTTTAGTATTTTGTGCATAGGGATACCTATAGGGTCTGATGTTGGGTTGTACATTAGTTAGAATTATTATAATGGCATGATCATGAGCTCTACTTGGTGTAAGTCCTTTTGGCATGAAACCAAAAACAATAGAATGGTCATCTAGCACTAGATGTAAATCAGGATGGCTAGACTCCTTGGTTGGTTTAACTTCTATGTAAGAAAATTGTGCCAAAAATACTTTATCACATTTTCTAATCATCTTCATCATATGGTGAGAACTTACCAATTGTGTATATTTATCACATAAACCACACAATTCAAATGTCATGCCTTCTAAATGAAAGTGCATGAACAATTCCTAGAAATGCATCTCAATTGTGACCAAAGTGGTGAGCAATTACACTTCCAAAACAATGTTAGTCCCATCCATGGGAATGTAAAAAATTTGAGAATTTAATATGTAGTCTCCCATATCAAGCTTAATAATGTGGAATTTTACATAATAGTTGACTGTACCAACATGTATGCAATCATGACTTAAAATTATGGAGCTAGGTATATGAAACAATTCAAATGAGTAGCCAACTTACTATTGATGAAGTTATATGTACTCCCATATTCAATCAACATAATCACCTTTTGTTTCTTATGGAAACATACCTCCTTAAGAGTTTGAGGAGTACTAATATATGATAAGAAATAGTAGGTTTAGAATATTTAGATTCATCATCAAGTTATTCCATACTTTCATCGAAGGCCTCATCATCCTCTTCATTCTCATTGGTGCCTTAAATGAAAAAAATATATTTTCAACATAACCATGTCCTTTGCTCCATTTTATATCACAGCCAAAACATAAGCCTTTCGCATGCTTCTCTTCATTTTTTTGAGGGTTCAATATTGTAGGCTAAGGAAATGATGGTGATAGGAAATTACATTCACAAACATTAGAGAAAGGTCTTCATTTAACCAAATATTTTTCCTCTACCATGCATACCATTCGTATGGCTTTAGATACTGAATTGGGACTAAACATGCGAAAATCTATTTAGATGTTATATTTTAGGCCACCCAAGAAAGGTCAAGCAAATTTGCCTCATTGATATCATCCACACATAAGAAGAGATTATGAAATTGATGAATATAATCCTTCACAGTCTTTGTTTGATGTATTTTGGCTAGATGACTAAAGTAGTTTTTCGAGACACTATTGTGATAATGGATTTATAGTTCCTCAAAAAATACATACTAGGGAACTTGAAGGCCCTTTTTTTAACACATAACCATCTATACAAAATTAACTACTCAAGTTATAGATATATATAGGCCATTAAAACCTTTTGCATACATGGATTCTGATGTAGATCAAATAAGTTTTTGATTTAATTTATCTAAGTTATTGGACCTTACCATCAAAATTATGTACATCCATTTTTGGCAACAACCGAATCAAACCAATATTGGAGGTGTGATTGTTTGAATGGGGGGAACTAAATTGGAGTGGTGGAGGATTATTTTTTGAATGTTGACCTTTAAGATTGGATAATTACCCTGTTATAAGTGTTAATTGATCCTTTAAAACATTCAAGTCTCTTCTTACCCCAATGATGTCCCTTTTGACTACATCAAGATCATATTTATGTAGCATGCTCTAGAATATGACTAAAGTTGGGGAAATGTATCAGAAATAAATGAATGATAAGTTTCAGACTCTATTTCATCCTTATGAGGACCATTTGGAGTTTCTTTCCCTTTTTTATGTTTATGAGTATTAGGACTAGCTATGCACAAACCATAGGATGGAGGCTTCTAGTCATTAAAAAGTGTATCTACAGATTATACCATTATGATCATCTCATCAAAATGAATCCAATGAGTAATAATGTGCACAAGGATGAAAATTTTCAGCCCAAAAAGTATACTAGTAGATTATACAATTTTGATTTTCTTGCTAATATGATTCCAATGTCTACTAATTTTCACAAGGGTGAAAATTTTCTAGATTTTATTTTTTACTATTTTTCATAAAAAATTTCAAATAATATTGTAGTGACATAAAATTTAAATTATTCCATAATCATAAGTTATATTTTTTTATCCTTCCACTTTTAGGAGACCCATAACACCAAATCTAAAAAAAAACATTGCAAAAATTTGCACAAATTGAAGCTCTGATAATACTTGTAATGAAATTAATTAGATGTTTTTACAAAAGAATATTAAATCATAAAAATAATATAATAATATGCATATCCAAAATAATAATTTATTAAAGAGTATAATGCTTGATAAATATAGTTAAGCCACTTCGAGGGGTCAACCTCCCCAATAATAAAATATGAGAATAATTCACAATATGATGATCAAATACTAACCACTATCTCATTTATATACACTAATTAACCATGGTTTTTCCATAGGCTAACCTTACTAAGAATATAAAGAGATGCAAAAATATAATATAATAGGTATGTAAGCCACATATATCCTTAGACAAGCCATAGGTTAAGGGCATAGTAATTAATGAACCAAAATGTAATGAAACTAGGGATATTTTTATACATAATGAATACTTAGATTCCCTTAGTAACACATATTTCATGAATCTCGACACTAAAATATTGGGGGTTTATGATTATAAATCCACATCTTCCCAACCCATGCGAAGTAGTGTAAAGAGTGTTTTCCTTGACAATAAGAATCAATATTTGAATGAACCTATTCAAAACGACAAAATTATTACAAATTATATTATTTTAGATGCATAACATATATAATTTACAAACACAAGTCCAAACCTTATCTCTAAAGGTCAAGTCACTTGAAATAAGCTTACACATGCCTAAATGTTGAACATGCTATTAAAAATTACATTTCTACCTCCCAATTGAAAATTTTTTATCACAAAATATGTCATCCAAAACATGGGTTACAAAATAAAAATCATCTATGACTAATGAATCACAAATCTGACATAAGCTTAAAAAATATCAAAGTAAAACTCTCAAAAACATGATTTGAATCAAATTAATAATATTCCCTCCTACACATCCTATGCAAGGGAATGGGTACTATTTTTATTACCATAGATTACATGGGCATGCCATAAATAAGTGTCATGATCTAAACCATAAAATAAAATATCTAGTTTATAGTGGTGACCTTACATTGGATACATCTATTAAGATACCACAAGACTCAATGACACCTTCTAGCATTGAGTAACACCCAAATTATTGAGTGATTCCCTAAATAAGAGTTAAATACACAAAAGAAACCTATTACAAAAGAGGTGTCATTGATTACACATAAAACACCCATTACAATCAATGTGCAATCTTATATGAAATGGTTATGTAAATAAGATATTTCTAAAATAGAGTTACCAAATACAAGAAAACCTATTCCAATTGTGATTCCATCTTCATAACTATCTAATAATGAATATTATATAGATGATGATGATAATATTAAGGATAAAATAGCATCAAATAAACCAATACCAAAATATACTATGGTTGGTTTACATATCTTACTACAAATTTAGAACATGATATTAATTGGGATACATGATGAATACAAAATATAAGATACATGATCTGCATGTGATCTTCCTAATAATGGGATCATAGGTTATTCATAACATTATATATATATATATATATGTGTGTGTGTGTATATATGTATATATGTATATGTATATGTATATGTATATATATATATATATATATATATATATATATGTATATGTATGTATGTATGTATGTATGTATGTATGTATGTATATATATATATATATATATATCTCTGTGTGTGTGTGTGTATATATATATATAATTAAAAAAACTAAAACCTATACAAGACATGCTTTATTGGTACATATAGATGGTTAATGTTATTCATTATATACATGGTGAATTACATATCCATCTACTACACACAATTTTAAAGGTATAAATGAGTGGGATGAAGGATCTATAGGTTACATATGGTACATACATGGTGATTTGTGACATTAATTATACCCATGTATAACCTTTCTAGTTTAAGGGCATGCCTATATTGGGGGCATATTTGTACACTTGTCAAGTTATATATTTCTATATTTGTTCGTTAATCATAATATATTTTATACATGAATTTATCTTACTCATAATTTATAGAGCACCATTTTTAAATAATATTATGTTTTACTATAGTTGATGATGGTATTAATTGATTAAGTGAACTAATATTACTTTCTTTATGTGTGATTGATATAGATGATTATGACATTGTGTGATAATTGATGTGTGATATGTTATGTGTTATATGAGTGTAGTGACCATTTATTATCACTTCATGTGTTAATTTTGTCAATATGATCCTCTAGTACAAGTCATGGACATGTTGTGTAAAAGTCGTGCCATGTCTTATGTGCTTCTTGAACATGATATTGTATGTTTTTACATGTGCAAAAGTTAAATATATGATTTTCACTATGATATTGGTGTCATGACTTATATCAAACATAATTATATGGTGTATGATGCCATTATCTCTATCATGCATCTACTGAAATTATTATGATTGCATGATTAATTGATATATCTACTACACATTGATACTTGTATGCCCATTGCCTTAGATTATATGTGCTTGAATGATCAAATATTTATATGATGACATATCATATCATGTTTTTATACATACTTTACATGATTATACATTTTATATATAACACATGGTGCACATAACTCTTTATTTTGAGATGAGCGATTCACAAGGTTCATTCCTCATATCTAAATGGGGACAAGTAGTGATATTGTCTTATATATTCAGGCCATGACCGATAAACAATTCATATTTGGGATATATTATGTGATTCATATAAAACATATAAAACATTTTGGGTCATATTATGTGATTCAAATGGGTTTGATTGAGTAGATTGAGCCATATGTGTGGCATTGTATAGGATTATGAGGAATAATTGATGCATTTTGTGACATTGCGATAGACAAGTGATGAAATTATATATCACTTTCATTTACATGTGGATTATATTTAGGATTGAATGTTGTTCAGGCAAAAAAATTATAATTTCCATATTGTGTATCAATAGGGAATGAAGGTACTATGTAGACACTTTGGCTCTATATTCCATATTAAGTAGTTGATATTTTTACATAATTTTTTTAACATTATGGTTTTACATAAAAAAACATGTTTCATAGTTCCACTCTGACATACAAACCTAGTTTTTAGTTCTAAATTTACATACAAACCTATTTTTGGGGTTAAACAAAATAATTATGATGATATTAAGAGTAGTGTGATTGAGTTTTATGCATTTCTCAACTTATATCACTCCTTATCTAATGGGTTTGAGGCATTTACACTCAACTCATGGTTTATAGTGATTGCATATCTTGGGGCCATAATCACCCCATGGTATTCTCTAAACAAGGTGAATAAGAGGCATTATGGTTCACATACCCTCAAGTATATTCATTTCTTGGATTTTTTAATTTCATGTGGATTTAATGATGTATATTATTTCATATTTCTTATTTTGAAAATACATTGATCTATACATGTTTTTTGTAAGGTTTACATTGAGAAAATGGAAAATTTGGGGTATAAAATGTGGTTATCATAGGTACTAAATTTATTATTTTAGAATTTTAAATATTATATTAAAATGGGGGAACCTATAGATACCTAAAATTATTATTAGACATTTTGGCAATATCAAATTTAGTAAATTTTTACATAATTGGACATTGTGTACATATATGACTCTTGTGCACACTTTCCCCTATCTATCTACCCACATGTTATTAGTCCCAACCTTTTTCACTAGATACTCTTCTCAATATTAGCTTAATGTATACAATAACATTTTATAATCCTAAATACACCTTCTCCATACCTTAGATCATTGATTTTCACTCCCAAGACAATACCAGTAATAGATAGATAATTATAGTTACTGTAGGAGTTTTCATGTACCAATTTTTCCAATGAACACTCAACATATATTTTTAATATTGGTAAATTTAATTAGGATATAATAGACATCTTTCATGGGTTAGTCATAATGAGAAATATCGAAGAGTTGTATATAAATAAAAATCAACCCTAATTTTATATTCATCTTGGAAAGTCTTACCAAATTTGAGAAATCCACTAACATAATTTTGAGAAATTATCATAAATGTATATGAATCTAAAAAACCACTCAAAGGATAAAAATTATATCCAAGTCTAAATACACATGAAATTAAAATTTGCATGGTGTTAAATATCAACATCCAAACATTGTATTACATTCAATATTGAGCATGATGTTACACACATACACATAAATGGGAGAACTATGTTTGGTTTGATTCCTCTTAAGAGTAAATTAATATAGGAAACCCTAAGCTAATTAGTATGAAGTGGTAAAATAATAGCATATTTTTCAAGGGTCATCATGTGATCAAAATAAAAATATATAATTTCGATGGAAGGAGAAGGAAAAAATAATAAGCACATAGGACTAAATGTGATCACATACACAAGTGACATCTAGAGGTGCATGCATATGGATTTTAGGATTTAAATACCTACACAACATAAAAATACACTCTTGTCAGAGCTAGGACACTACTGGCTACCATGGGGGTCTCAAGGTTTATTGGTATTGTCTAGTTATGGGTTTAAGATGTTGTTTATGATATAGGTAGTGACAAAACATACACAAAATATTTTTAGAACCAATTATAACCCTTGAAAGTGAAATAATATTAAAAAATCTAAGTACATCTATCCCCTCTTACTTTTGTTAGTTTAAAATCATCTAACTTTAATATCAATATACCCCTTTTTAGTTTAGATTTGTATGTTATTCAATATTTAAAATTATTTTAATTATCCCTATTTTTAATTTATTTAGATCACATTAATCCAAAATAAGTAAAATAGAAATAAAAACTAAACAATAAACTAAAGCATTTAAACTAAACATTTTGAATTGGTAACAGAGTCTATACCTAGCAAAAAATATGTTATTATAATTTGACTATGGGATAAAATTAGGTTAGAATTGGTAGAGGTTTGATTATCTCTAGGTTAGAATCAACAAAGGTTCAAATGTTTTTGTTGATTACATCCTCTATTAATTTATGGGTTCTATAATTATTTGTACCTCTATGTATATTTATATTAGATTTTCTTCACTAATATAATGTGAAAATATCTCTAATTCACTTGTTATTTGATCTTGACCTTATCTTCAATAAATTTATGCATAAAATAGTGAGTGTAAGTTACCTAACCTTGAAAACCTCTTGAGGATATAATGACATATCTTGTACACTTAAAATCAAGGATTTATGTATTTATAGTGCTTGTGAGTGAATCCCAACCCAATTAAGATAATACTTCACCTCCTCTCTCTAATTAATCAAATACAACTATAATATGTGATAATACAAGATTTGTATAAATTTTGATGTAATGTAGGCTCAATGTGAAACCTCCTTGGAAATATTTTCAAAACTCTTGATAATCTATATATGTGTGTGTGTGGAATAGAGAGACTTTAGTTAGAGATTGTGTTACACAAGGATTAGAATTGGTGGGAATTATTTATCTTTCTTATCAAGATTAAGAAATTATGAATTTTAAATTAGGTATATGCTTTATGCCTAATAATCTTACATAAAATATAGATTTTTCCCATACTATCTCTTTATTCATATATCATAAAATCTGTGACAATTCCATTTATACTCTATACCTCTATTATCTCTATTATAATATCTATTTATACCTTATATATACTCATTACCATCTTAGATAATCTTAATATCTCTTATCTCATAATACACATATATTTATTCACATGTATTACATATTACAATGTTACAATGTAAATATTGTCTTAGCACCTCTATCTATCCAATGAAAATGTCTATAGGACATGTAACCTCTTCATGCAACCCATCTAGAGTTACCATAAAGTGAAGTATGATGCCACATATCCCAAAATGGTATAATAATAGGTTTCATCAAATTTTCATTATTTATGATGTTAAGATCCCCAAATAGTATAATAATTTGTTTCATCATTTTGTCATTATTTATGATGTTGAGATATGAATGGGGGACATTTGTGTTTTATCTTTATGCTCTTATTCTTCTGATAAAGAATCTTTCCAACATTTACCTAGATTTTATAATATTATCTCATCCTTGATACATATCTAAATAATTCTAGTAGGAGAAATTAAAAAAAAATCATATACCTTATACCTCCCAATACCTTAATCTGGCATGAGATATTATAATGTCCCTATTTGATTTCCTCATCTATAACTTATTTGATGATGTTATACGCCTTCAAAATTGTACAAATAATGGGTGTTATCATTTAGGAAAGATTTTTATATATTTCTTGGCCAATGTCTTGTAAAATACATCCTAGTTAAGTAAAATAGATTCATAATTTGTTATATATATTCCTAATTTTTACATTCTTTGTGTATCTCCAAAAATATTATGAGGTATGATTTGGATTTCTAAGGTTTTCATATCATCCTCTTATTTTATGGTTATGGTCTCAATATTCTCCATCTTATACCTTACTATATTTTTGTATCTATCCATTTCATTAATTGTATCCATTTGTACCACTTGTTTGGTCTTATACTCCTCCCCCATGTCCACTAGTCACTTATGATAATATTCTAAGGGCTTGGTACTAGCATCATAGTTGGAGGAAGCCTTAGTGAGTTACTTATTTAGATCATCCAACTTTTTTTTTCTTATTTTTTGATATAATCAATGAAATTAAGGATATGTAAAGAACACTAATGTATCTCTATGTACCTAAATTTTACATGGTGAAACATTTCATAATATTTGATGATGATGCGAGGACTTACATAAATAAATTATGCTCAAACCTGGTCTTCTCCCCCCCATGTGTATTTTTACACCTTTTCCACCTTTTTTAATTTCTAAAATTACATTTTTCTAAGTCCTTCCTTCAAATTTTGAATCTTTGTGTGACATGAAAAATTGTTGTAGTGCTTGCAAAATCATTGTAAAATTTTATGTAACCACCATGGTAGTTCATGCCACTACCACAATAATTATAAAAAGTACCATACTTATTCTAGAATCACCCAGGTGGTTTTTATAACCATCATGGTGGTTGTGTGATTGACATCTACATAAAGTGGATTTTTTCTACAGTTCCATATTCTTTGTAATTGACTCTCAAGACATGCATTTTGCATGTTTTGTCTCATGTTTTTTTTTTTATATTTCACATTCCTTATTAATTTTATATTACACTTATAGTAATGTTTGATTAAATTTTATTTACCTTCAACTTAAATACAATAAACTCTCAATCAAGCTTCAATTAAATCCTAGATGTAACCTCTTCTCCTTACAAATGACACTCTTTTCCTTGATTTTTAAATCCTAAAATTGCACTAAGATTTGAGCGCATAATTTTTTAAAGAGTTATATTCTAAATTTTGTATCTTTTTAAAAAAGCATCCCAAGTTTCATAGTAATCTTCTGATTACTAATACAAATTGGATAAAGAAACTCATGAGCTTGCAACACAGTACTTTGTTGTTCTTGAGTAACTAGCCACTATTAAGCTATCTCCTTATTCAATTTGTGATTGTGTCTTCATCCTCTTTTTTGATTCCTCTTATTGTATAATTCTTGGGTTTTATTGAGAAATAAATATGAAGTTAGTATCTTGAGGATCAACTTATTTCATCATTAGTTCAATCTCTTATTATCTTTTACTTCGGTCAGGTTGGGAGATTTAGTTTATTCTTTGTTATTAGCTTATTTATTATATTATAACTTAATATTTTATTAGTTTCCATATCAAAAATTCATATGGAATTTAAAAAAAAAAAAATCATATCTCATACAATCTGCATTATAAATTGTTAAGTTTTTTATAGTTGCATTCATACATAATATATCTAAAAGAATAGTAGATTGCATGTTAAATTATAAATAGATAGGTATAATTAATTTCATTTACAGACAAAAACCTCTTTCATTTTTTTATTTTAAAACATATGCTTTCGCACATAACACAAATAAATAACCTTCATATATACTTACATAGAAACCCCACAAAAATTAAAAAAGAGAAATTACATTTAGAATCATTTTATCTTCTTACATGTTATACATATGCATCAAAAAAATAGATCATAATCATAAATAATAACTCCTTTATTTTAACATTAAATCTAGTTGCATACACAATATTTAGAAAATTAGCATCTAGCTTTTGCATTCAAAAATTCCATTGCATGCAAATAAAATATGAACTGTAGAATTACTTTCCATTTGAAAATCCAAATTTTATAACATAAATTAGTAATTAATTATATTCATGTAAAAATAGTAAATCTAAACAATCATTTATAGTAAGCATAGCTAAATTTATACACTTATAAAATCAGAAAACAAAATAAAATAAAAAACTACATAGTTTAGTTTTAATTTCAGTTTCATTAGCCTTTGCATAAAAAATGATTCTAGAAAAAAAATGAAATATTTTAATTACTTTAATTTCATCACTTTCATTTACACCAATATCATAGTGTCTTTTTCATTTCAAAATCCTTGTTCAAACATAGATAAGCCAACAAGATATTGCCAAACAAAACTCTCAACTTCAAAATCAACAAGCATACATTTGAAATTCAAAATAAATTAACTATACACTTTTAAAACAATAAAAAAAATAAAATCAAAGAATGATTTCCAAACCTCTAATAAATTTTTCCCTTGTTCTTGAATGATGTTTTCCTAAAAAATCTCATTTGCACAAGGCAAAAATATTTCCAAGAGTATCAATCCCTGTACTAGAAAGTAATTTCTAAATTAACATAGACTCTGAGCTCAGGATAAAAGTCTTTAAATATATTTATAGGGTCATCCAACCTCAATTAAAAACATTTTTTGAACCTAACATAGAATAAGAGCTTCGCTATCTAGGCCTCCTTAATGCTGGAGATTTTTGGGACACCACCATACCTTAATTTAATACCCTTAAATAATAATTTGATGTTTTTGAGTTACTTTTATACAAACATGAACATCTTCTACCACTTACTACTCAAAACCCTATGTGAATATTATTCCTAACCAACCAACCCTTCAAATGTTTTATATTCTAATTCCCTAACCAAACCAACCAACCCTTCCTTCCAAAGTTTTATATTCTAATTCCCCAACCAAACCAACCAAATTAACCAAGATAGTAGGCTACCATCACATCATAGTTTGATCAAATATCTTGGCCAAACCTTGGGAAGTTTAGTACATGAAGGTTCATGGTTTTATTTCCATGTGTATAGTATCTTCTATCACTTTCCTAATTTTATAAATATCCTTCTTATAGTATTATCTTTTTATTGGATTTTCTATCAAGAGTGTTTCTAACACTAATGCTTCATGTGCCTAAGTGGATTCCTCTTTTATTTATTTTTAGATTCCTCAGAGTAATTCACATGTTTGATTAATTTAATACACCCTCCAATTTTTGGTTTACTAGTAGAGTACATTCTATATCATATTAGATTCTTCTTGTAGTGAGTTCCTTTAGTAATTTTCTTATTCCCTCCTCCATTTGGAAAAAACCTAGTCATCTAATCTATTCTTGCACTTCCATGCAAGATATATATTAATTTATCCTTCTACAAGGTGATTTTTATCAATGATATTAATATCTACCCCTCCAACATAAATTTTAGTAGAACTAATACATATCATGCAATTAACACCATCAATTTCCCATCATTTTTGTGTTATTTTTATTTTTATTTCAAATATATTTTGTCTTGAGTGAAGCTAACATCGCACAATAGTGGTGCTAATGTGTGACATTATTAGTTCCAAATTTTCACCATGAGAGAAAAGTGAACTAAGGATAACTTAGTTTCCCTATGTACATAATATAAAATTATGGAACTTCTTGAATTCACTTTAGCTTTGCTATAAAAGATAATTAGTAGAGGAGTTGTGGAAGAAATTCATGTGGAAGATAAGAGTACTGAAATTCATATAAAAAATAAGAAAGTTAATTTTTTTTTACTATAATATGAGGAGTTTCTTTTTGTTACATGATTTTTTTAAAGAACAAAGATTTTTTTTTCAAATATTACAAACTGGCATAGGTAAATAAGAGATTTTTTGTGTAAATCATAAATTGTTTAATTTTTTTTATTTTATATTATAAATAATATTTTAACATCAAATAGGTATCAATCATCCCCTATACAAAGATCTTATTTTATAACGAGCCTACTTTGTAAGAATAAAGATCTTAAATAGCAAGTACACCTACAACATATAAATTTATATGTAATCCTAATATTGCATAGAAAAAATAAATTTTGTGTTAATATTTATTTCAAAATCTTCATGATTGAAAAAAATTAAATTTATCCATTTATATGAGTAGGGAGAGTCATCACAACCTTGTCATTGAGGTAGTGGTTGAAATATAAGAAGTGGAAGAGGAGAAGGACACATTGGTAGAACACATCTTTTGATAAATAGTAATTTTTTAAGGTAAATTAAAAAAATTGTATGTTTTATTCAAATAAATCCATCCTAATGTTAATGTGTATGGATATTACATATTTATTAAGTTAACATGTGGGCATTTGATATTGAATATTCAAATTATGAATTTGATTTTTAACTTCGGCCTTGACCAACAAAAAATATAAAGTACATCTTCTTGATGTGTCATCATGAAGATGGAATGCATCCTAACAATATCGTAATAAGTCATGGGGTTCATCTTAAAATAATTTATTCTAAATAAACATTGGAGTGTTGGAATAAAAATACCTTTTCTTAGAAATTTTGATGAAGATGTTCTAGTAAAAGAGGGCATTAGACTTAAATATATGTTTGACCATTTATATTACACTATTCATGATGATGATGTGGAAGATAAAATGGGTGATGTTTATCATGAAGAACCTACTATATAAAATAATCCTAGGGAAATTGAACAAGAGAGAAAGTTTTAAAATTTGCTCAGACTCCATTGTTTATGTCAAGAAAGTCTAGAACATCAATTTTGGGTGTTATATTATCATTTATTGATTTGTAAAAAGGGTTCAATTGGTCAAATATCAATGTCAATGTTTTATTGAGGTTGGATGACAGTTTCATAACTATATATTCTATTTGAGATATATTCATTTTGTCTTATATTATGTCTAATTTATTTTTTTGAGGTAAATTAAAAAAAATTGTATGTTTTATTCAATTGAATTCATCTTAATGTTGATGTGTATGGATATTTCACTATTATTAAGTTAACATGTGGGTATTTGATATTGAATAATTAAATAGTGAATTTGATGTTCAACTTCAGCCTCGATGAATAAAAAAACAAAATACATCTTCCTGATTTGCCATCGTGAAGATGAAATGCATCTTAACAAAATCACAAGAGGTCATGGGGATCATCTTAAAATAATTTATTCTAAATAAACATAGGAGTGTTGGAATAAAAATACATTTTCTTAGAACTTTTGATGAAGACATTCTAGTAAAATAGGGCATTGGACTTAAATATATGTTATACTATTTATATTACAATATTCATGATGATGATGTGGAGGATAAAGTTGGTGATGTTTATCATGAAGAACATAATATAGAAAACAATCATGAGGAAATTGAACAAGATGGAAAATTTTGAAATTTGATTAGATTTCATTATTTATGTTGAGAAAGTCTAGAACATCAATTTTGGGTGTTATATTATCATAGATTGATTGGAAAAAAGGGTTCGATTGGTCAACTATCAATGTTAATGTTTTAATGAGGTTGGATGGAAATTACATAACTATATATTATGTTTGAGATATATTCCATTTGTCTTATATTATGGTTGATTTTTTATGAGATATATTAAAAAATGTATGTTTTATTCAAATGAATCCATCTTAATGTTGATGTGTATGGATATTATGATATTATTAAGTTAACATGTGGGTATTTTATATTGAATATTCAAATAGTGAATTTGATGTTCAATTTTAGCCTCGACCAACAAAAAATACAAAGTACATCTTCCTCATGTGCCATCATGAAGATGAAATGCATCCTAAAAACATCACAAGAAGTCATGGGTATCATCTTAAAATAATGTATTCTAAAGAAACATTGGAGTGTTGTAAGAAAAAATACCTTTTATTGGAACTTTTGATGAAGATTTTCTATTAAAACAAGGTGTTGGACTTCAATATATGGTAGACCATTTATATTACGCTATTCATGATGATGATGATGTGGAGGATAAAGTTGGTGATGTTTATCATGAAGAACCTAATATAAAAAATAATCCTAAGTAAATTGAACAAGAAACACATTTTTGAAATTTGCTCAGACTCCTTTGTTTATGTCGAGAAAGTCTAAAGGATCAATTTTGGGTCTTATATTATTATAGATTGACTTATAAAAATGGTTCGGTTGGTCAAATATCAATGCCATTATTTAATTGAGGTTAGATGATAGTTCCATAACAATATGTTCTATTTGATATATATTCCATTTGTCTTATATTATGTTTGATTTATGTTTAATTTTTATTTTAATTGTACTAAAAACTAGTTTATTACCCAAAAATAACACACTTCCCTCCTCATATCAGGAGGTGTAGAAAATATTTTCATATTTATGGGTTATATATGTCAATTATGATGCACACACAAATTATTTCCTTTTATTTAGGAAATAAAACGAGTATTTTATGAGTTATCCAAAACACGAGGCACCTGATATCAATAAGAAGTTGGAGGCTCTACCATTCTAAATAAAGTATTATGATATTTTCTAATTATTCCTAGACTCATACATCTTCTTGGTTATAAGTCACAAAGTTAATGCCATGACATTACAAGAATAGAATAAATAATGGATTTTAGCATATTCCTTCATATTTAAATGCAATGAATCACATTGAGAAGTTGTGGCTTGATAGATTCAGGATCAAGTGATGTAGTGTATGGTTAGGTTTGGCAATGGATGGTGTTAACCCATTTTCCAAATTTTCAACTAGATACTCTTTTTGGAAAGTAGTGTTGATAGATTATAATGTTATTCTATGGTTGATGATTTGTAAGGAACATTTAATGTTGTCATTATTGGTACCTTATAAACATCAAGTATAAAATATAGATATCTATCTTGAACCTCTAAATGATTATTTGTAATAATTAGGGGATGGAATTATAATGCATGAACTTTAAAAAACCATTGGTCTGATGAAGTTCACATGTTATGGTATCTTATGTTGGACTATTCATGATTTTATAAGAATGTTTTTTTTTTAAAAGTTTTTTATCATGTGTTAAAATTATAAATATAAAAATCCTATATATTCTAGTTTCTTTACATAATATACGAAATTTATGGATTTTCTATATGTAGGTATTTGAACGAAAGGAATGTATATATGTCTAAAGTACAGTGAAAAAATATGTGGAATGTCATCCAAAGATATAAAAAAGGTTGAATATAAAGGTCATCAAAGGATATTTTTGATACTATTAAATTTTGAATTGAGTTTGATGGAAAACCTGATACTAGACAACCTCCAAAGATTATGTCACTTAGGGACTTATACCAAACCTTCACAAAGCATTCATCAACATTGATGGAGAAATTGGTCATAATTGTCATAAATTAGTGAAAATTTTGAAATGTCAATAGGAATGAATTAACTATCTATATTTTGTAGTCTCTGATATTTATAGAGTTTAGTAGTTAAAAATATTTTGGATTCAATGCACATATTTAAGAAATTAGAAGTTTCTATATGTAATCACATTTTTGGAAAATAAAAAGACACTACAAGTTCTAGAGCAGATCTAAAATTCAATGAGAATAAAGAAACATCTTTAAAAAGGTGTTAGATGGATATTAACTAAAGAATAAGTCAATTTTTTGAATCAAGAAATGCAAGCAATTCACACATCAAGTGTTTATAGGTCCTCTATGAAGCATGCATTCATTGTTGATGGACACATACTGGGCCTAAAATAACATGATAGGAAGAAAAAATTAAGTTACTTCACATTTTTTTATAACCTTTAATTAGACATGTAATTTTAAAACTTTACATTTATTTTTTTTAAATAAAATAAAATAATGCAACATATATTTTCCCTGGCATTAAGGTGGCATCTTGTAATCCTCTCTCTCGTTTACTAAATGAATTGTATCGAATTTCAAAATTTATGAGGTAATATGATTTTTCATTCCAATAACAACTCAACTAATTATATGAAAAACATTTAATTAACTTGCATGACTAAAATTGTTTGTAAAATATATGATTATCTTATAAATATATATTTGAAGCAAGGATTAAGCAGGAGAAAATAAACATTGGAGATATAATTTTTAAATTGGAAAATGAATTTTTTACCTCCTTCATGGACTCTCAAATCCATCTAATAGTGCATTTGGTTGATGATATTCAAATAGTAGGTGTAGTTATGACATAATGGATGTTTTACTCCAAAGAGGTATGCGAAGGTCTTAAAAGGAATAGTGAAGCATATAACATGTCTTGAGGTATCTATGGTAAAATTATACATTATTCAGGAAACATTTTTATACATGTCAAAATATATTGGAGAGGGGTTTCCATAGATTCCATGCATTTGGGATGCTGACCATGGAAAACAAATTAGAGGAAAACCTTCTTAGAAAACAAAAATTCATGAAACTTGGTATGTATTGAAATTTTATTACAAAAATATAATATGTATGATCAATGTGTGTTTGTAAAAAAATAATTTACTTTTTTGCATGTTTTATTATTAGGTCATTTTGAGAAAAGTGTTGTAGAGCAGTTCATAATATTTCATATATCAAAAAAAGGTTATGTGACTTGAAAAATATAAAGAAGAGAAGACTAGTCATGATAACTTAAGGATTGATTAGAGATGACAACATCCACACAAACCATTGCCAAAGTAACTTACCATTAAATGGTTAGTCTACATATAGATAATCTTAATGCTAATAATATAAATTTAGCCACATAAGAAGCATTGGACATAATGTGAGGATGTGAAGGTTTAATAAGTTGATTTTTTTTATATAAGTGCATAAAAATTATTTTTTAATAATTTTATAAATTATATTACTTAATGAAGGAAATTAATCATTATGTAATGTGGTCAGATGATAGATATTTTTATTGTAAACATTAACAAAAAAAGGTTCAATTATTTTTGTGGACTTGTAGTTCCTTTTGAGTAGGTCAGTCAATCAAGAACAAATAACATGAGTTTTGCTCAAGGGAGATTGGACTCTATCAGAAAGATAAAATAAATAATAAAACTTGAATATATAATTTTTTAAGCTATCATATTTAAGTGTACATGGTACCCTTATATTGATAACATAAATTTTAAAATGGACACTAAGAGAGGTATTTATTTAGTTTAATTTACTACAGGAATACCTAAAGGGAAATAGCCATATGTATTTCCTCAACATTGTGATCAGGAATTAATTTGTGTAATTTTTTAGATATATATCTTATCTTTTATTATGCACACATTTTCATAAGTATTCTTTTTCATGTGTAAATTGTAACACGTAGGTCTATATTAGGTATTAACCTTTACTATAACTATTTTTATGTATGTAATTTTAACTTGATATAGAGAGGCACAATAATTGGTAGTTTGTATTTTTTTGTGAGCCAAGGATGAGATATATTTTTTTATGATAAAAATAATGTAAAAAGAGAATCATGGGGAAGAAGTAATGTATTTAAAATAAATGATCAACAAGAATCCATATTGAAGATGACATTTTAGATAATTATCAAGTTTTTCAAGATGATCAAGTTGTTGAAGTTGGAGATCATGATGATAAACTTGGTGAAAATGATTTTGAAGAAGAAGAAGTTGATGAAAGTTAAGTTGATGAAGTTTGTGAAACTAAATATAAAAACGAGGATGATTGATTAGAATATTCCAACAGGTAGATAGCATAATAATGAATAAAATATTCCAATTAATAAATATGTATGTACGTACGTATGTATTTATGTATACATGAAGAGAATGGGAAAATTAGTATTGATTGAAAATCCAAGTCATGTGACCAATGAAGCATTAGAGGAAATGATAAAATATCAAAATGAATAGTTTCAAAATTCATAACAATGTATTTTAATAAGGAAGTTGGATATATTTTCTCAATGTATATATTATTGTTTTATAATCATGTTAATGTATGGTGTCAATTATGCCAATTTTGTGCCATCAAAAAAAGGTGAATCTAATATAAAATAAACGTGACTTTATTATAAATGTAAAATGGGTATATAAATTTTATAACTATGTTTTAGTTTATGTTTTTAATTCCTTATTATAGGGAAACATGCCACTTAACATCATCTAAATAATTTTGACATATTTTTATGCTACATTTGGTATATGAATTTTGTTAAAAATTTAAATAAATAAAAAGTAAATGACTTTATTATAAAAATAAAATAATAACAGAAAATAATATCCAAACAAGGGATATACTACACAAAAAAATTAATTATAAAAAAATAAATAATATTTGATAAATAATAAATAATTATAAATTATAATTCAAAAATTATAAATATAATTAAATTTTTAATATTATAATAATTGTTAAATATTAAACTTATGCATAATTAGAATTTAATATAAAAAAATAATAAAAAATTATAGTATTTAAATAATAAATATTATATTTATTATATATTATATTAAAATATGTATGTAGGCATATTAAGAAATAAAATATTTTTGAGGTTGACATAAATGTTAAGAAAATGTCAATAGAGGGAAAAAGACATTGAATAAACAAGAGAAAGGGAGAGAGGAAAGGGATAACATAGATTAAAAAGGACAAAAAGAGGAGAATGGGACAGTAAAGAGGAGAGGAAAATTAATGGCATAATGACATAGTGATGGAAGTAAAGCAAGACCTCCAATAGAAGTAAAAGGGGGACTGACAATGCAAGCAAGAGAGGAAGAGTATGTAGAGCCTCTCTAAAATCATAGATTAGAGGTATGTGAATGGATTTTTTAAATAAATTTAATTGAAAATGATTTAAACCCTAAAGCTAATCCTTAAGAAGTAAAATGTTGAACAAAGTGTGGTTAAAAACCATAGAATAAATTATAGGAAGAAAATTAAAAATAAACACATTCCATTAACAACAACAAACCCTAGTTCTTTAATGGAAAATAAATTGTAGAAAAAAATTCTTTAGGGTATCCATTGAAAACAACAAACCTTATTACCAAAGCTTCCAGTTTTGGTTGAGGCTAAGTAAATATTATAAATTTCATTTGCTTCAATAATTGTAATT
The DNA here is from genome assembly GCA_037957365.1 of Torreya grandis. Lineage (NCBI taxonomy): Eukaryota > Viridiplantae > Streptophyta > Pinopsida > Cupressales > Taxaceae > Torreya > Torreya grandis. The sequence goes on from JARHVA010000872.1 coordinate 726,301, forward strand.
TTTTCATCAAACCCAATTATGCATTTTTTTACAACCATGTTGTTTAATTAATGGACATATCGATAGGGGTGTTTCTTTGAAAATCCTTTATTTTTTTTCCATTAATTTTTATGCATAACTTGAAATCAATACATTCCAAAAACTAATTTCTTTCTTTAGCGCATATTGTCAAATAGTTATCATGTAACATTTCATAGTTATGTACGTGTCATCTATCAAATGACAAGCCCTAGTGAAATATTGAAACAAAACAATGTAGGATTAGGGTAATTCAACTTGTGATTTTGTGTAATCTAATGCTCATTTCACATTGTTTATCTCACTATTCATGTAGTTTAAAACTTGAAAAATAGATGAAAATTTAAAGTAAAAGGTAAAAAATTATGTTTTAAATCCTTTGCATGTTTATTTTATAGATATCAAGAATGTGCTACTATGAGTAGGGAATCTCACCCTAATATTATCAGGATATCATTACATAACTTCACTTGTGGTAACTCTTTAATTTTTAATTTGATAAAATGTGATATGGAGGATGATCATGATAAGGATTATGGTGAGGTTTATGAGCCACCTTGATAATATTATAGTAGTTGACATCCCTCCATCTTTAATTATTGACCATAAGAGTATTAATTTGTAGTTTATTTTTTAATTAAAAATGTTTATTCTCATTGAAAATTTATCATTATTCAACTTGATCATGATAGGTATTCTACTTATAGGTACATATAAACAAAAAAAATTGCACTAAATGTCAGGTTCATGTGAGTGGATATCCCTCAACCTATTCTTCAAGGGACCAAGCACAAATTATACATTTATTTTTTATTTTATAATTAAATGATATTTATTATTATTGAATAATTTTAGTATAAATTTATCATGATAGGTATACTTCCCATATGGATTATGTTAGAGTGGGCCACAATTGAGGATCAAGACTGGATAAACTTGAATACATGAATATATGAAACATGCAAATCATAATATGCAGTTGTTGTAGAATTGAAATAAAACATGAAAAAAAATAAGATTCATAATCATTCATTCATTATGCAAATATCTTTATGAAAGATGCATTTAATAGAGAAGAAAAAATCAACTCAAAATTAGAAAATAGGTTAAGCCATATTTTCTTAATGACCTATTATGACACCTAAGTGATAACTAAGAAAAATAAACAATATGTGTAGGAAAAACTATATGATGGTATTAAAAAACTACACTAACAACCCCCTAAGTGTTGATTAGGTGGGTATTAGAATTTGGTCTCAATAAAAAGGCTTAGAAAGCCTTCCTAAAATAATAGAGAGAAGCCCGCCCATAAATAATTATAGAGAGAGAAAAGGAAGGAACTAAAAATCCTCCCAAAAGATGATGTCAGAGCTGCTTGAACCTAAAGAAGAGCCTAAAAATTAATATTCTTACTCTCAATGAAAGGTTTGGTGAATATATTCATAATTTTATCTAAAGTATAGTAGTAGTGGAGATAAATAAATTTTTCATGAATAAGTTCCCAAATAAAATGCATGTGAATCTCAATATGCTTGGTTAGTTGATGGAGGACTGGATTTCTAAAAATATGGATGGTGATTTGATTGTCATAGAGGATAATTGTTGGTTGTCAAAATTGGATACCAAACTTAGTGAGAATATCATGAATCTAAATAGCCTCAATGATAACATTAGTAGCTCCTTTATATTTTGCCTTTATATATAAAGTAATAACATTATGCTTATTTATTGATAAACTAATTGGTCTTAAATTGAGGGAGAAATTATAGCCTAAAGTAGACTTATGATTTTGAATATTTCTAGCCCAATCTGAGTCTATATATCCAATCAATTAAATGTTAATGTTTGATCTATAGTGAATCCCAAAATTATGAGTACCCTAAATGTAGTGGATAGTATGCTTAGATTTTTTTTAGTGCAACTCATGTGTTCTTGCATAAATTTAGAGACCATTCCCATTACATAGGAAATTTTAGGTCTAGTGTGTCTATTATAGATGATACTTCCAACAAGTTGTCAATACAATGTAGCATCAACCAAAGGAGATGGACAATCATCCTCAAACTTCACACCATATAGAAAGGGAGTAGGAGGTGGCTTATAGTCAATGATGTTAAACTATACAAGCAAATTAAGAGCATATTCAAATTATGCAATAGTGATCCCAAAGTCAAACTGAGAAATTAAAATCTTGAGGAAGTAATTCAACAAGCCTAAGTCAATCATTGAGAACCTATCATAAAAAAAAATCCAAATAGAGAACTAGAATAAAAAGTGAGTCATCCTACTGTAAAATGAAAACATTAGGATCAAAATGGCATCTAGTGATCCCAACCAAAAGAATAAAGGAGTCCATCTTGGCATGCCAAGATCGAGGAGCTTGTTTTAGGCCATAAATGATTTTTTGAAGTCTAAAAGCTAATAATATTCCATAAAACCTTATGGTTACTCCATGTATATATCCTCTTTGAGGTCACCATGAATAAAATCACTCTTCACATTCATTTGATGAACATCCTAGTGATGTGTTGTGGCAATGGCAAGAGTGAGTCAGATTGAGTTCATTTTGGAAATTGGGAAAAACATCTTGATATATTCAATGCTCGATATCTTATAAAAACCCTTTGCTACCAAACACACTTTTAACTTGTCTATATACCCATCTGCTACAAATTTTGTTTGATAGATTCATCTACTTCAATTTTTTTCTTCCTTTAAGAAGAGGGACTAAATCTCAAGTGTTTTTTTTAAGAATTTATCCATACTCTTCTTCCATAATATTAACCCACTTAGGAGTTCCTAATTCCTCATCAAATGCTTATGGATTAGAATTAGATGTAATGAATACATGTGGGACATTCTATAAATTTGAACATGTATGCTTGGTGTCTGATGGATCTCTAACCTAATGGATATCAATTTAAAGTGTCTATTTATCTCATCGAGGGTTAGAATTTAAAGATTAAAGAGGAAATTACGAATATTATAAAGATCATATAAGAGAAGGGGGAGGTGAGTCCCCATATCATAACTATAAGAAGAATTAGGATTATCATGTAGTTGCCCAGGAAGATCTAAATCATCAAAACTATAATAAAATTGTAGTGAGCCCAAGGAAGAGGGATAAGTGTTAAGTGTGAAGTCCAAAGGACCCTATTAAAATTTAATACTTATCTCAATGAATAAATCATGAGTGGTGGGATGGAGATATATCCCTTAACACCCTCAAGATATTCAATGAAGATGCAAGGCTAACTATGAGGTTCCATTGCCTTATGTTTATTATTAATAATACAGGCCATAACAAGAGATCTAAACTATCAAAAGTGATTAATTATGGGTTTAAAACTACTCCATGCTTAAAAATTATTGACTCCCATCAATTATTTATGAGGAACCTGGTTCTGGAGGTAACAAACATAGTTGATGGCCTCACCCAATATTGAGGTGCAAGAGATTTGGACTGTAGCATACCATTTTCCATTTCCTTCAAGGATATATTCTTACATTCTACAACACCATTATTCTGAGGAATTTATGTAACTATATGTTGTATTTCAATCCCTTATTAAGTTAATAATTTCTTAAAATAATGGTTGACATACTCACCACCATTATCAGTGTGTAAAATCTTGATAGATTTACTTGAATATTTTTATACAAGAACCTTGAAGTCCTAAAAGTGATCAAAGACATATGAATTATATTTAATAAAATACACCCATGTATACCTTGAAAAATCATCAATGAATTAATATTATATCTGATCTTGATAAATAAAAGATGTGGAAAAAGACTAGAAATGTCACTATGAACTAGCTCCAACACCTATATAGCTCTCTATGATTTACATTTGTCATACTTCTCTTCAAGATGTTTACTAAGTATACAATCTTGGTAAATGTTTTAATAAAAAATAACATTAGGTAACCTTGGAATCATGTCATTATGACTAAATTGATCTAGGTAGTGATAGTTAAGATGGTTGAATCACTCATGCCATAATTTACTCACCCCATCTAAATGAGTGAACAATATAGTAGAGGGTTAGTTAGAAGCAAAATGTGAAGAAGTGTAAAACTGTGACTAGTGATCTACTTTCCCAACTACAACTATAACATCACTATGCAATTCCCTAATAACCCAGGAGTCAGGTGTGAGCTCAACTCTCTTACCTGAACCAACGTGAATGGTTTGATAAACATATAGGAAATTATTTGACAATGAGGGAACACATATAACATCTTGAAATTTATCATCACTCACTTCAAAAAACCCTCTCCCACTAACTTTAATAGAAGTATCATCACCCAATAAAATGGAAGGCATAGAATAGGGCTCCAAGGAAAATAAAATAGCATGTGATGAAGCCATGTGGTACAAGGCAATAAAAAAAATTACCCATGTGGAAGGCTGAGATGAAATTAAAATAAGTGCCTTTCCCTTACCTTGTCCTTTACTACTATCTTCAAAATTATAAGACTCATGTGTTGATAATCTTTATTTGACTAAATCAAGGAGATTGATGTTGTTTTTCTAAAGCATCTTATTTAGTTGATCAATATAATTCTTTAATCATTTAGTTTTATCATGCATAGTTTTCTTATAGTAGGCACATGTAAGCCTCTCTTTTTTGGGTTTCTCACCTGAAGAGGAATTCTAAGTTGATACTTTGGACTTAGCATTAGTGTGCTAACCCTTTATTTTCTCAAGGTACTTATTGTTCTGTTTCTTCTCCTTATTGTTAGAATCATTTTGTTTTTCAATACTAACAATTAAGGCATGTGATTTAGAGGACTTTATTATACCCATCTGAATAAGCTTATTTTTTTCCTAAGTCAAGTCAATTTAAAAATCATCCAAATATGACATGGTCCATGTAGTCCAAGGACATGATTGGTGGCATGGAAGGTAGAAATGAAAACAAAATATTCAAGACCCAATTTGGAAAGAATTAAAAGAATCAATTGTTCATCCTTTTTATTTGTCATACAGTTTTAACTGTAACCTAAGTGATTTGAATTTGGTGAAGAAGTAATGTATAATGTCAAAGTTTTTTAGACTCAAATTGACGAGTTCATTCTCCAGCTCATGACCCCTCATGATTATCTACTTCCCAAAGAATTTTTATAGTATGGTCCAAACATCATTATGCGTATTTACATATTCACTGTGAAAGAGTAAGTTAGGAGAAATTTATAGGAATAATAGACCATAGGCCTCATCACATTTGTTAAACCACTTTACCTTCTCTACATCATGTGTTGGTATTTAATCTATACCCATCATGATTTGTTTTAAAATTTACTGTTCAAGTAGATTTGTACTTTTATTTTCCACTCATGATAGTTGAATGGTGAAAGAAGTGGAATAAAATTTGAATCCATAGTGTAAAAAGGTGATAAGTGTTAAAATAATAGTTTGAAATAAACAAGGAAATTTAACCCCATTTCACTTATAGAGGTTAAATTTTACAAGGAATAAGAATAGAACCAACATGAAGAGCTTGAAAAAATCTTTCAAAAAAATGGTGCCTAAAAAAGAAATACTTGTTGAAAATTATGTGAGTTTGAAGTTCTTAAAAAATCTATGCCTTGCAAAATGAAATTGGGCTTGCATAAGATATGTACCCAAATTTTCAAAAAAAAAATTAATCCCCTTAGGTTAGATGTGACCAAGGGATAAAATCTAATATGACTAGGGGATAATCCTTAAGATGAGTTCCCTCCCCCTCCTTGATGCTGTCATCTTGGGTGAGGTTTATGATGTCACCAAGATAGACCCAAATTCTAAATGAATAGTGTTACTCCTTGATGGATTAATTTTGATGTGTGAATGAATGTCACTATGTACAAATAATAAAGTGTTAGAATCTAGGAGAGGAAGAATCATGAAGCTATAGAAATGAGTGTGGGTGGAAACAGAGGTGGGTGAAAATGGGAGGTTATTTATGCAGGGGTCAGGAACCATATGATGTTTGGATAGGCCTCAAGTTATACAACATGCCTAGGTAGGCCTCTAATTCTTATGTGTCTCTACACTCAGGTTACACTGAATATTCAGATGGGGGTCAAGTTTTATCAACTATTTGAGAAACCATCAGACTTCACCAAGTGTTTGGGTAACTACTAGATTCTACTGACTATCTACGTAACTAAAATATTTTATCAACCATATGTGTAGGGTTCAAATTCTACCAGATGTTCATATGGGGGTAGGATTATTATGAATTTATAGGAATGTTTGAATTTTTGGTGAGTGTCTGAACAAGTGTCAAAGTTTGTGGGATGTTTGAGTAGAGATAAAATTTTACCAACTTGTGAAAAATTGATGAACCTTGTAAACCACCAAAAAAAACTTTAGATCTAGCATGGTCTAGTAATCCCATAAAAAAAGAGATAATCCACTAGGTTTATTGAGAGACCCTAAAAAACCATAAAGGGTTTTTCCTTCAAGTCCCTCACTATACAAATTTGTGCATAATCTAGGAAAACCCCTTTAAACCCCTTAAAAATGGCTAAAATTGACTATCTTGAAGCTAGTTCATGTTTATAGCCATCCCTAGGGTTTTATCACATTTTTAATCTAATGATATAGGGTGTTTTCATGTAAAAATAGTGGCTAAGTGATAACTTGCAAAAAATGCCTTTTCACTTGTTCTTTTTCTCAATTTGGATTAGCAAAGGACCCCAAAAGAAGAGCAAAATTTGAGAAATGGTGAATCTACAATATGCAAGTTCAAAGAATGTTAAATTTGTGACATGAAAGCTAAAATTCAACATTCAAAATAGAATCTATGTCATTTGGCTACTAGAATCTACATTGGTATCATGTCATATGGGCCACAATTGAGGATTAGAACTAGATAGGCATGAATGCACAAATATTTGAAACACATAAATGGAAATATCCATAAGAGATAGTCTATTGCATAAGTGAAATCAAACTTGAGCAAAAATAAGTTTCATAATTATTCATTCATTAGCCAAATATATTTAGGAAAGGTACATTATATAGAGAACAAAAAAAACTCAAAATTATAAAATAAGTTAAGGCATATTTTCCTCATAACCCATTATGACACCTAAGTAAGCTAAACATGTTTAATAAAAAGCATATGATGGTATGCAAAACCTACACTAATAGATCAACATGAGGATGAGGGAATTGGAAGGATTAGATATCCTTTTTCTACTTTGAGTGTCTCACCATAGAGTATAAATTTATATTTTAGTTTTTAATTATAAAATGTTTCTTCTTATTAAATAATTCTAATAAAATTTCTTGATAAGGGGATTGAGACAATAAATGAGAAGATCAAGGACCATTTTTAGTGTTGGGGACCACCTGAAGTTGGATAAATTAAATTTAATTTTGATGGGGCCTCTAAGTAAAACCTAGGTTTGGCATGGGTAGGCAGTGTGCTCCAGAATAGTGAAGAGCAACCTTTATTGATCTATTTAAAAGCATTGGTTTTTTAGTCTAATAAAGTGGTATAATCTAGAGTACCCCTCTTAGGAATTAAAATCATAGATAATTATGGTTAGAAGGATTTGATAATTGAAGGACAATTGAAGGTAATCATCAATGCTCTCAATTCAAGGGGGTAAAGACTTTTAGAATAAATGGTAAATAATAGATGTGGGTCTCTCTATTTTAGGCATATAAAAAGGCAAGGAAATGTGATAGAAGATTGGGCAACTAATGAAGTGGTGTTGCTCAGGAAAAAGGACAGGGTTGGTTATAAGGAATGGGTAAATAATTTCTTGAATGAGGTTTAAATTTTGCTAACTAAAGATGTGAGAAGTTTTCTAGAATCATAGAAGGATATTATGTAAGGTGGATAAGGTTTTAATATTTTAATTGGAGTTATATGGCTCATGAGAGCTATAGTCTTTATGTAAAGATTCATTCTTGGTTAGAGCTTTGGCCTTCGTCCACTCCTAGAAGTCCTATGATAAGCCCTTGTGCTTCTTAAAATTTATAGACTTACTTTTGGAGGCAAGGGACATCAGGAAATTATCCTAGTGTGAGGGGGAAGTCTTTATAAAGAAATCATTGGGAAGAGAGAGATGAAGGATGATACATGTGAAATAAGTGAATTACATGTGTTTTGATGAGGAAGCTATCATTTTAGAGTACGAAATATGGCAAGTGTGTGAGCTGATTTAACTAGTAATAGGTTAGTGGTATGGTAAGGGATGGTGTTAATAATTATTGACAAATGCAAAGATAAAGAATAGACAAAGGAAAATAGATGAAGCAAGAGAAGGGATCACTAGTAAAGAAGAAAATAAGAGAGAGGGTGACACCCTCTAATTAGATGACAAAGGAGGTGGTAGTTTCTCATTTCTCTGAGTATATTGATAGGGAAATTAAAAACCCTTTTATGAGGATTTTCATGAAATGAATGTGGGAAAAATAACTAGTATGGATGAGGTCAAAGGGAATGACACATCCAAAGTGATGAAATATTTTATGCTCAACCCCAAGAAATCACTTGGCATATGAAATGTGTTTAATTCTTCCCAAGCCATTAGTAGCATGAATTTTCACTCAATGGGACTGGAATCAATAAAGCATTATCACACCATCATGGATGGATTAGTTAAGTTACATATTAGCTTGGCCTTCTTGGCAGAATGACTGGGGACCATTCTCCTGAATGACTACATTCTTTGTACCTCCTAGGTGACATGACCTCGAGGATGAATTACCTATGGGAGTAGGATTAGGAGTGCCTTTGGGTGTGGAAGTGATAATCATCGACTAAAAAGGATTTTTGATTTCTATCCCTTGTGTATGTATGTTATGATATAGATGGTTAAGGGTTTTTTTATATAACTTGTAGTAATCCTTATGGGTATGGGTCAAGATATGTTATATAAAATTTTACATATTATATAAATAAAAGTATTTTTCTAGTTTTGTGGCTAATTTTATTTTTTCAACCTCCTTCAAGATGATAAAATCTCGCTATCGATATGGAGGGGTCAGAATCATTATTTTCCAGTGGGGTAGTACCTTAGGATGTTATTCATTTTAATTTTTTCTTTAGGTGTGTTCCCTAGTTACCATAAAAAAAATCTAATACAACCCTATTATGATAAGGCTACTTCGCATAATGATTAATGGGAGAATGAGGGTGTTGAGAGGAGTACACATTATTTGTCTACTACCAAAGACTCACCACAAAGTTATAAAGTTATGTTTCTTTATTTAAATTTATTTTAATTGATTTCTTTATAATTTCATATTAATTTCTTATAGATCCACATCAGGTGGAATACTATCTCATCTTGCTCTTATGAAATGTATTGCAATACCCAAATGGAAAGATGCCCCCTCAACTAGCCTCGATGACATGCTAGCTAAAGGATTAATGGGGAAAGGCATATGGTCACCACCAATGTTAGATAATTATAAACCCTCTTATCTTATTCATGGGCAATATAGACTGATTGAGAGGCACACTCAGAATATAGCTCTATGTAAATGATAACATGAAGGTATTAATAGATATTTTTAGAAACTAAATATTTTAATTGTTTTTATTTGTTTTATTTAATTTTTTACTTTACTTAGTTTTTGTTAATTTCAATTTATTTATTTTTTAATTTATAACGGTTGATAAAATTTTCATATATTTTTCATTAAATATTTGTTGGTTTTAGGTATTTCAAGAAAAGAATATTTGACCAAGTCAAAACATTTTTGTATGAATTTTGTTCTCTATATTCATATTAATTGAGTGTCGTACAAAGCTAGTCATTGTAACTTAGGGAGAGTTTGGAAGTGCCCATTACAAGAATATTTTCATTGAGAATTATGCATCATAAGGGTTTAAGATAATTAAGAGGAATTTGAAGGTAATTATGTTTTTTAAATACAAAATTTACTTTAATAAATTATATAGTACATTAATACTTTTTCATATCTATAATTTCTAGGTTCAATACTATGGAAACATTGATATAGAGAGGGGACATTTTTGATAAAATGTAAGTTCTATATAAGTTATTGTAAAATATTATGCATGTTTATATAATAAATTTTATATACATTATCAATACACATAATTTTATCATGTAAATATTTTTTCAAGAAGATTTCTATGACATGCTTGCAACAAATGAAGTGTGCATGGTGTTAAAATCCATGAGATGGGACACACATACGTTCATTGAGTGGGCCCATTCAAAATGTTATGTACCAATAAGACAAATATTATTTACTTAGTTTTGAATTTTTTAAATTATAAATTAAAACATTTATATGATTTTATTATTATGTGTTTACAAATCAAAAATCCATTTGTCATTGTTGAAGGTCATGATATGGAGGAATTAGATGAGGATGATCAAGATCTTGTTTATTTGAATGAGTAATCCTTCTATGAGGAGACAAATGATGATGATGATGATTATGATTATAAATAAATTTAGGATGTATAATTATGTTTCATTTAATTTTTTAATTTGGAAGAGACCTTTTTTCCATTTTTGACATTGTACTGTTATACATTATTGCATAAAAAATTATAATTTAAATTGTGTCTTTACTATTTCAATTATAACATTTTGATATTTGAATTTTTAATTTTAAATAAATATTATAAATTTTTATATACTTAAACCCTAAAACACTAAATATACATACATGTGTGCACAAATACACATGTGCGTGTGCACGCGCGCGCACACACACACACACACACACATCTTTTTATTTTATATAAAAAAATCATTTTATTTGTGAGATAATTTCCTTGTGGGGAATGAATAAAAATATCAAATCTCTAATTGACTATGCCTAAATATTAGATAAATTACAATTTTATGAATAAGACCTTCACAATTGTTATTTATGATAATATAGAAAAATTATAATTTAACTTATTTTATAAACACAATAATTATATTTTATATATTATAAACAATTAAAATTAAATATAGTATAAATAGAATTATATATATATTTTAGTTTTTCAAATTACATTTTGGCCATTGTTGTGTCACTTTTTACTATCTTTGTACTGTAATTGTGGTGCTAAATTAGCACAAAAAACACAAAATTTTCAAAAAAATAGTTTTTAGGTGGTATAAATGTCACATAATGGTGGTGAAAAATTCAAATAAAGGTGATGTAAAATTAACATGTCAAAAAATTATTATTTTGATCATTTTTATGTCTCTTTTATGCCACAAAAATTGACACAAATTCTTCATAATTTTATCACCCAAAACACTAAAAATTATTGACTTCTAACACAATTCTTACCTTTTTTATAGTGCTAATACACATTATATAGTATTGTAGGTATGGGATAACCTTATAATTGAGATTTAATGTCTCTGAAGTGAAAGGGTTGGCTTGATCTAGGAGAGGGGATCCCACAGTTTTGTTAAAGTAGGTGTAAAATTCTCCAAAGCTTCTAATGAACTTATTGATGTTAATTGCCTTGAGCTTGTCTCCCGTTCTCACACTTGTGTTATTGAGGTGATTCCTTCCCTTGTTTTGTTACCTAAAACAATACCTTTCCCTCCTTATCTTATATAGTTTCTTCTATTTTCTTAACCTCATGAAGTTTCTTGAGGCATTTTATCTTTAGTTGCTTTATCTTCTTCAGCCTTTCTTTTTATCTCCTCCTACCCCATTTTTCTTCTTTTTCCTTTTATTTCTTTGATTCTCAATATTTTTGTTTCCCTAGATCTTCCTATTTTTATTTTATATTTTAATTTTTATTTTCTTCTTCTTCCTTATTCTTCTTCTTTTCTTCTTTTTATTTTTTTTCTTTTCTTCTTCCTATTTATTTTTGTATTTTTCTTCCTCTTTTTATTTTTTTACTTCTTCTTTATGATTTTCCAACTCCTCTTATCTTTTTTATTTTTGCCTCTTATTTTTTATTATAAAATTGGCAAATATATGATCTTCTAGTACAAATATCACACAAGAATTCCAATGAAAATGACTCTACTTGTATTTATAAATATGCAAGAGGATATGAAATAATTAATTTCATTGATGAATAGATTTCCTTCATTGCTAAATAAATTTAAAATAGGTGTCTTATATAGGAGAAAGAACATGAAACTTCAACTGAGAATCATGGAGTTAACTAGCAGTAGATTAGTGGAGAATAAATGTGTAACAATCACTGAGCTAAGGCAAGTGGCAGCTAACTACCATAGATTAAAGAATCACCTAAATAAGTTGAAGCTACATGTATAGGTATTATCAATTTAATAAATAAATGAAATAATAAATATCATACATTAATACCCCCCTTAAGCATAGATTAGGTGGCAATAAAATAAAAAATGGGTCCTAACAACAAGGCCTGATGAGGTACCCACATACAATGCAACTCTCAAAAAGTGGAGTAAAAGGAGAAAACATAGTGGAAAAAAACTCCCCCCCCCCCCAACAAAAAAAAAAGAGACAAATAAAAGAAGGTAGGACTAAAAAGCTCACACCAATAAACCCCTTAAGCATAGCTTAGGTGGACTAGAGAATTGGGTCTTAATAACGAGGCTTGATGAGGTACCAAAGTACATAGAGATTATCCCAGTATCTTTGTGGATATGTCTCCATAAAGAAGAGAGAGAAGGTAAGCACAAAAGTTTGCATAGTGAATGTTGTAGTAGGTCCCTCAACAAAAAAGTTGTCTCTTTGTTACAAAAGAAAGAAACCATGAGTTATCAAACTACTAAATTCTAACTCAAGTGGAATGTAAATATGAATCATGATGTAGATCTATAGAAAATGTTAAAAATTCTCACTGTCAGTGCTCAAATGTGTTAAAGTTTGATTAATAATAACAAGCCTAATAGTAGACGATGGAAATAAAGAAGCATACAATGAAGGGGAGAGAATAGGAGGGTTTATAAGTACCCTCATTACATCTAGAGAATAAGAATGGCATGGAACATTCAATTGAAATAATGTCTATGGGAAGAGGAGAGCAAGGCTCAACAACTGTTAAAACTGAAGACTAGTCTATAAATGAAGCACTCAGATCTACAAGATGAATGTCCACAATAGCATATGATTCATCAATACTCTTAATGTGTATACTCTTACTAAAATTAGTAAAGTACTCCAAAATACAAGTTTCTAAAGGCTTTGAAAGAGTAAAAATCTACCCAAGAATGAATGTAAAATCTATAATGAGACAACTAAAGTCTAGTAGAATCTCATCTTGTAGTGGGGGCTCAATACAAGTAAGATCACTATCCACCATGGATGTATCATCACAAGAAATAAAATCAAGAGGAAAGAGTACAATAGTCTTAGAAGAGATAATAGGAAAAGGAGGAGGAGGTGTGACATAAAGCACAGTAGGATCCTTGAAAAGAATATGAAGATTGCTCCAAATAGTGGAGGGACACTCTATGTGCTCCACATGGTAGTTTAGATCCTATGAAACATGCAACAATAAGTGACCAAGAGTTGGCCCACTCATCGTATTAACCTGGGTAAATAGGAGTATGAATTTATCCATATAAGAATGGAATAAGTTCATGATCCATGAGTGAACATTTCATGCACACATGACATGAAGTATAATTGGTATTCCTAATAAGGACCATTGGCATAGACTCAACCTTATTCTTATGAAATCTCTCAAATGGAGTCATCATGACTGAAATAAGACATAAAAGAAATGCAAGACATCAAAAAATACTCTGTAATCAACCCCTAAAGCACACTCATGAATGAGACATCATGCACAATTGAGAATACATATAAGTGAGAAATCAATGTTGAAGTGATGAGGGATAATACATGCTCATAATGGGAATGTCAGACATAGCCTAAAATACATTCATGTGTGAATAATTGGTACATGATGTACAAAGTAGAAAGTAGTAGGGCCCATAGCATAGGTAACCCCCTTGAATATGGAACTTGATAACTTTAGTGAATTTTATAATGAAAATAGTACCATTGCATGATAAATTAAAAAACATGAACTATAGATTTCACTATTTTATAATTAAAATAGTAAAATATGGCACTCAATTTTGAACTACCGATCAAAAGTTATAACACAATAGATTTCTCATAAATGAGGCCTATTTAATAAAAATTGCACTAAAGGTTTAAAAAACTAGACCTAATAAGGGGTAAGGTAGACTTCCAACTACTCTTTGAAACTAGAATTGAATAAAGGACATCATAAAAACTAAATTCAAAATACACCTAGCCCATGTACCCCTACTTGTACTTTTTTGAAAAAACCTCTATGAGGGGATTTTAATTAAAAAATATACAAAGTTATTTTAAATAAAATTAAAAACATGATTTAATTTTCAATCTTTTTAGGGCATAATTTAGGTTTAGCTTTGAATTTTCAATGAGAAAGTAAGTTGTTTGGTTCTTCCACTTTTGTAAAGAAAAGAAGAGACCAATACCACCATATACATGCATAGGTCAATTTTGGGCCACCATAGATGAAGCTTGGAACTTATAGGTTATTACATATTGGTCTATTACTGGTTGGATTGAGATGACATCATAGGTTGGACTGTCATCTCAGGCTAGAATGCCATCAATTGTCCTCTACCAAACCTAAAACTCAAACTTACAACCTTATAAATATGAAAAATCTAAACCAAAAACAAATATAAGATGCAAAATCTTAATCTAACTAGGCTATTTTTCCACACAGGGAAGGCCAATGGTTTGATCTTGGTCAAAGCTCCTTTCCTTTGCATCCATTATTAGAGGGACAAAAAGAGGATTTGTAGGGAAGGCAAGTAGCAGGAATGGTTTGAAGATCTGATCACGCTAAGGAAATAGGGCCATGATAACCATTCAATTTATTAATGGTGTAATGCATATTTAAAGAAGGTGTTGATGGTGTAAAGTACAAATTTTGGAGTGTATAAGGATCTAGGTTGGAGATATCCTATTTAAATGGCCACCATCCCAATAGAAGTTCCCATTGAACAATACCATCCTCTTCAAATGGCCACCATCATAATAGAAAAGCTCATTGAATTGACAAACTAGCAAAGGACCAACATGCTTTGAGTCCCCATACATATGTTATGGAGGTTTTGGGCTTAGGAAGAGGTTGTTTATCTTATAGGTAGGATTATATAACCAATCTTGTCTAAAATGGTGGATGGAGAGCAAACTTAAAGGTTGAACAGTGATCAACATAGTCAATCACCTCAAATCTGGTTGTGGAAGGCCATTGAATGACTGTCAAACCCTTATAAAATGCATGCAAAAGACTACTACATGCATGAATTTTACCATGTAAGGTGTTTACCATGCATAAAATGATGAATGGGTGGTGATCTATATACCTAAGGTGAGTGATATACTTTTTAACAAGTTGAGTGGCTAATCTGTTGGAGGAGACCAAAGGCAACAAAGTAAAATGAATGACTGACTTGGTACCCTATAAGTAGATACAAACTTGATAGAATTAGCCAAATATGAGATTACATAGCTACCAATAAAATTATGAGTATAAATAGCAAGCTAAGGGTTGACCAAATAGATTTAATGCTATCCATAAATACAATAAACCAACAAGTTTGATCCCAAGTTAAACAATATCAATACAGTTAATTACATAGGCCATACAAATGAATACAAATGTTGTATTGTATGCCAAATAAAATGTAAATGTTATATTGCCATAGATAAAACACTCAGAGCTAAAAAATTATTTTCAATAATTTTGTATTATTATATAAAATAGAAATCAAAGAGACAAACCAATGATATTTACCATAACCTAGAGCTTTGATACCATGATAGAATTAGAAAATAGGTGAGATCTTCTAGTAGAATGAACACACAATAATTCCAATGATAATGACTCTACTTGTATTCAAAATATGCAAGAGGATATGTAATAATTACCTTCATTGATGAATAAATTTCCTTAATTGATGAATTACTTTACAATAGGTGTCTTATATAGGATAAATAACATGCAAATTACACCTATAATCATGGAGTTAACTGGAAGTAGACTAGTAGAGAACAAATGTGTAAAAACCACTAAGCTAAGACAACTAGAAGCTAATTATTATAGAATAAAAAATCACCTAAGAAAGCTAAATCTAAATGTGTAGGTATTATCCATTTAATAAATAAATGGAATAATAAATATCCTACACTAATAGTTTATTCTTTTCCTCTTCTTATTCCTTTTTTCCCCTGTCTTATTCTTCTCTTACTTTCCTTTATGCCTTCTCCTTCTCTAAAGTCTGATAGGGTAATTGAGTTTCTAGCTCAATTTAATTTTGTATCTTTGTTTTATTATACTGTAACTTCTTTCTCCAGTTATTCCCTTTGTTTTAAGGCTTCAAGTTAAATTTATTTTTAAAGTGTATAATCTAACAATGATGTTATTTACTTTGCCCTCAGTTCCTTTTGATGTAGTTTGCTCAATTGCAACTTATCTTCTGGTGACATTTGTTTTTTTAATATCAACTATTGTAGGGTTGAATTTTGGTATGATTTTGATGCATGACTTTAATATTTCTTATTCTCTTTAGCATTAATGATGGCCTCCTAGAGAAAGGGTGGTAATACCTTCATTATTTAATCAACTGTAAAGTGTCATATCTTTTCATACTAAATCAATTACTTCTCCACACATTTCTTCCCTTCCTTATTTTCTTGTTCATACCTTTTATAATTTTACTATCCCACATTTGTTATGACACTCTAGAAAGAGTGTTGAAGTATATGCTAGTGATTACCCCTCATCCTCCTCTTATTCACCCACACTTTTTTCTTCATTGCCACTCTTCTCCCACTCTTACTTAGAGTCTTCTCTTAAAGATTATATTTATAGGTATTCACCAAACCCTCTCCACCTTCTTTTCTTGATATTATATAATTTAAAACAAGTTTGATTTTATCTCTGTTTCATTTATTTGATTCCATAGGTGAGGGACTCCTTGTTAATTTTTTTCCACTCATATATAGTAGAGTTTCTCCTATTATAGTTATGGAGGATGTAGAAAATATCCCAAGTTCCTTTCTCATATTGAAATTTCTTACTACCATTGATGTGCCTATCCCCTCTTTAATTTTTTCCTTTCCCTTAAGAAATATAGTGGATTCTCCATTATCTCCATTTTTTTTTTGTAATTACCCTCCATGTAGTTAAGTCTTACACTATGAAAATGGTGGTATTCTTAGTAATTGTTATCTAGTATACCATTATGTCTAGACTAATTGTTTTGAGGCACCCATACCTATGTGGTATATCTATCACTTATTGTGTGGCTTATTTATTTTTTGGTGGATGATGATGTTGCCAACTCTATTACAATTGGTATCACTTCACTTATTTCTCTAGTAGGTTATGGGGTGATTGTAAATTTGGTGCCATTTTATTGATATATCTATTAGAGTTAAAATCATTGAAAGGGGGGTTAATTAGTGAGCCCATATATTTCAAATTTAGTTCCAATCATTCCAAAATCTTAATCATAAATTCATGAGGCATACACATCATTCATAGCAATGAACAAGAAAGACAATGTAAGATCAAACACATAACACATGACATATGTATTAAACCCTATTGGGGAACAAAACCCACTAAAAATTATAATTGGAATAATATCATAAAATAAAAAGAACCAATTTATACCATCTAAATCTAATCAAGGAACTACCATCCATTATTTAGTGAGACTGCAATCCCATAAGGGGTTACCACACCTATTTAGCTAAGTTACAACAACTAGACCTTTACTAAGTTTCACCTTGTAATGAGGCTATAACCCCATTAGATGATGAGATACCACAAAAAAACCTATGAACACATCCACCTTTTTATTTATTTCTACAATACTTGATGATGGACCTTTTTTTATCACTCTTGACCTTCACTCACACTCAATTTGCAAGAGCATTATTCTGCTAATAGAATTATGACCTATAGGTCATAGAAATAGTCCTCAATCTTATTTTACTCTTAAAATAATCCATAGGTCACTCTAAAACTTCTTCACTTCACAAATAAAACACTCTCAAATATCCCCTTTAGCATAATCACTAACTCTACCTCTTCTAGGCTCATTAGGTCCAATGACTTGTATGTCCTCCTGCACCAACTTAATCATATAAGCATGCCTGATCCTCTTAGCTCTTTATTGGTCCTCATTAACTTGTAACTTCTCTTTCAAAGTTTTTTACCTTCACTTATCTCCACATTCACACTCCCTCCTCTAATTCTTACAAGTCTTTCACTCAAAATTTTCTTCATCAAAGTCTAGAAATCACCATCTTTGATTTAACTATTTATAGGGCATTCATGATCATCATCATCTTGATTAGCTAATAGGCATGAATTAAACCTTAATTAAACTATCTAATAGATAAATATCTCAATAAAATATTTATAGGTCATCCATAGCATAAATGGGTCACCTTTAAGTAGCTACACTTTTAATAAAGCCCTTATAGCTCTTATAGGTCTCATGTGAACCCATTTACTCATTTAGAACTTCATCAATAAAAAAAACAACATTGAACAAATAAAAAAAGCATGAAACCATTAAATATGATCTATAGTTCCCCCTTAAGTGTAAAAATCCAACATATAACACTTTTTCTTAGGCATAATTCACTGAAACAACATTTTATGCACATAGTCATTATGGATGAACACACAATCACCATCTTAAGATTATTTCATACTTTATACAAATTATCAAACATTAATAATGAAAATATAGTATACTCATGGAGTATAAAACACTCCCAAATATCCCATTCATAAAAAATATATTGAAATAATATCACAACAAGCTCAAACAATCTTCTTGGGTCACATGCAGAATATACTGAACACACAGTCAAATTTGAAACTTCATAACTATGTATGTACACACTTTAATATCTTCAAATATATATTTATAGATGTTCCTTAGATTCTTCTACAAGTTTTATTTTTTACTTCACTATCAAATTATACCTAGATCAAAAGTTATATTCTAAATCCTACATACTATTTTTTCCCTTTGTTAAATTCAAATATTCAAATGCCAATGGTCATAGTTAAACCTCAACCACTTGCCTTCATCACATGTTCTCACTCAGCTTGTACAAACACACACCATTAATATTATTTTTAATTTTATCACTCTTTAACTTTTACATGGGTCATTAAACATCAAACATGTTGACCACTTTGACTTACTACGCATCGTAGATATTCAACTGTATGATCACATGCTCACTATTGATCTCTATCCTTTACCTTTGCCCAGTTTTTAAACATCATGCACTTATTTCCATCTGAATACTTCCTAAAATCTTGGATAAAATGTGATCCATTGATCTATTTGAGACTTTTTTGATCTTTACCTAATGCAAAATTGCCTAAGTATGGAAACCCTTGTAATCTATCTAAGAAGCCAAATTTGAGCCTTAATAACTTTTTCTATGTTTCAATGCATGATCTCAAATTTAGACAATATTATCTCCCCACATAATATAATACATCCATATAATAATATACTCTTGGAACCCACACATGTGAAAGATATGAAATCATCAACATGCTCACTCAGATTTTTTGTCCACAGAGCCAACTATGCCTAGAACTACTTGGAAGGCCATCTTTTCTCATGTATAACTTTTAACATGCTTCATTACATGACCTAAAAGTTAGTTAAAATAAACTAGGTACAAAAAGAAACAAACTCATATGATCACCTTATCTTAAAATTTCCACATGTGCAAGATATGCCACCATCAAACTACTTAGCTCTATTTGAACATAGAAAACACTATCAAAATATCTAGGAGCCCAACTTTGCACATGCATATCTTTTGTCATGATACATCACTTGACCTAAAAATTATAATAAATAAACTAGGCATAAAATTTAACAAACCCATATGATCACCTTCTCATGAAACATCAACACTTTTTACATATGCCACCATCAATATGCTTACTCGGTTCTTGTTTGCCTCATAGAAATTTGGCTATAGGAAAACACTGTCAAAATGTTTGGGATCCAAAATTTGAACTTGCATATATTTTGACATGCTTAGGTATATAATATAATATTTACCACATAATAACTAGGCATGATTCTGAAAAAACCCATGTGACCATTTCCTCCTGACACATCCACATGTGGCATGGTGACATCATCAAATTACCTACTCAGATTTTATGCCATTGTACCCAAAGTTCCTACATGAAAACTACAGACAACAATATGAATTAAACTTATGTACATAATTACTCAAAGCTTATAAAACATATTAGGGACCTACTTCACATCCTTAATACTCCATACTCCTCCCTAAACCTCTCTAACCATGCCAAAGCTGAAGATCAACCAATCATACTTCAAGCATATTAGGATAAGCACATTACACACTTTGTCATTGTCACTTAGACTATCAAGACACATAATACACTCACTTCGATAGATATATGACATCATTTATAATACTCCAATAATATCCCCCTTAATCATTGATGTTAATAACCATCATATATAGAAATATATAGCTCACCTTCTCTCTCTTCAAGCACTCCCACAATAGGAACTTTCTACCCCTTTGAAACAATGATAAAGTGGGCACCAAGTAATCCTAAGGACCTAAAAATATTATCAAATAAGAAACTACCATCTTAAAAATATGATACAAACTCCCCATTACCTTGAGCCTACTTCTACTTGCCTTGACAATATCCTCTTACTCCATACTAACACTCTCTTCAACCAAGCACTGCAACTAATGAAGAAAGAACACAAAAACATATAAACCTGATGGAACAAATCAATAAAAAATTTAGAGGTATTACACCTAAGATATTTTATCCAATACAACTTTTGATAATCTTCAGATCTCCACACACCATGAAGAACCACCACACATGGTTACTAGCATTCTCTCTCAAGATACCAAAAGGAATACCAATAGAACTTCATGCCAATCACCAAATAGGAAATATGATCTCAAATAATCTAATAAATCTCCTTGAAAAAAACATACCATGCTATTTTGGAGACACTAAGAAAAAATCACTCTGCTTCAAAATAGGTCTGTCTAGCCTCCTTGTAGCCCTACCTAGAACTTACAGAGCCCAAATTTTTAGTAGACATATTTTCAGGACCTAAAATTTCATATATGTATCTCTCTCATATGAGCCATAAAGAAAACCAATTTTCATCACCAAGATCATCTTTTGCAACATACTTCCTTCACAAACCTACTAGCCAATTAACCCTCTATATTGACAAAAACTTGAATAATTTGAGAAACATAAAACTTCAATTATATTTGAATCTTTATTTGACCACTAATTTATCCCATTCAACATAATAAGAATCATTGGACCTCAATTAACAAGGCAACCACTTTTTTAGCAAAGCCCAAAACCTTAGAATCTCAAAACAAATGAGGTGAACATAACACCTTCTAGTCAATGCATGCTCTTAAAAATTATTACACACATAAAGAAAGATATTACACACTTATATACAAATATTTGATCTTATGCACCATTGGGAACATAGACTTCCTATAACCCATTTTAGGCCTGCTTTCCCTTAAGCTAAAAATTGAGAAAATTGAGAGCACTCAAAAATCTTCAATTGGCACAAACATACCTTCAGACTACAAAATCACTTGGAGCACATAAAAAATAAGTGCACAAACATTTTCAAGCACTAAAATATACTTGGAATTTCATCAAACTCATTATGCCATCTAAAAACACCTATTCTGATCCTACACATTATCTCCTTCACAAACCTCTGGAGCAAGCTTATGAACTTGTTTCCCCTTAACCAAAGACCTTATCTAATTGGAATTATAATTTTGAGCACAAATACTTAATTCTCCACACCTTATTTATCATATTTAACTATTCAATCCTATTATCCTAGGACCTAACCAATTATAAAGCTTCCCTAACATCATGCTTCATCAAGAACATGACATCTTCAACAAGTCTTCAAATATTGTTCAATCATAGTCAATAATCATATTGAGATACCTCATCTTTAGAACACAATGAACTTCCATGGAATAAACAATTGTTTAACAAGCCTTTAACATGCTTATCAAGATCTAGAACATAATCCTAGAAGAAAGGACTTTAATTTATAGGCTTACCTAGAATCTACCACAAACTAATATGCAATAGATATTTGAAACTCAAATTTAAACCAGCGTCCAAACCATGACGAAAAAGATAACTCTTTTTGAAGATAGGATCACTGAGATTCTTCACAATATTCTTTTTTCAACAAAATATATATAAAAGAATACATAAACATACCTTGTTTACAACTATTGACCAATTTTTGGTCCTGTAAGCCAAAATTGGGAACCCCCTCCTTTTTATTTCCAAAAGTCATCCAATCCATGTTTTGGATAGATCATCTCTCTGCTACCTTGTGCAAAATGTTCTCTTCCAAACCTTTCTCATGAAAATCTAGGTGTTTCCCTCATTCTGCTTTGCCAAGTGCAAATCACGTTTGTGAAGATGCATTAATTATCTAATTGTATAAGTGATTGAAGAACCCAAAATGGTGTAAGTAGTTCACAAAGGGCAACAAATTTCCTTTAGAGGGTATTTTTATGGGTTGAAGGAAGTTTTCAAAAAATTTGAAGGGGTAAGTGTCTTTTCAGAGGGCACTTGGGAAAAGAAAGAGGTCTTCTTCACTTTTCTTAAGGATGTTTGCAAAAAGTCTGAAGGATATGTGCCCTTATGGAGGGCACCTTGGTTAGTTATAGGACCAAATAAAAAGTTTCAAAGGGGAATTTTGAGGTACAAAGTGACCTTGCAGAAGGCACCTTGAAAAAGTGAAAAACAAAGACAAAAGGCTTGAGGGGCACATGCCCTTCAAGAAAAGAATAAATCAAAAGAAATAATTCCTTCAGACAAATATCTAAAGGAATTCCTTTGAACATTTTATATGAAGGAAAGTGTGGCAAAAATCTTGAAATAATGAAGGCCTGATAAGTCAAGACAAGCCAAGAAGAAGCCAAGGCAAATGAGAAGGCAAGGAAGAGACAAAGCATGGGCAAAGTAAAGAGCATAAAAAGATAAATTGTAGAATAGTTCCAGTAGTTGATAAGGTTAAAAGGCAGAATAAATGACCACTTAGACCAAGAAAAGTGGCATAGATAACTCAACAAGGAGAATTAATACATTTAGTGAAATATATCTATCAAAAACCAATAAAATAGATTGGTTTTTAAACTATAGAGGAGAGCAACCCATGTTTTCATGCTTCACCATTAATGCACAATCAATTGCACCTAATATTGAAGAGAGCATGGTCTAGCCACAATAACTTGGGGATAGCTTTGTCAGTTTCTAGGAGTATCCCATGATTTTGTAGGCCTATGACAATAAGGGCAGTGACTTGGACATCTACAGCATGACTCTCCCATATGTAATTGGAATAATACAATAGTAACATGGTCTTTTGGTCTCTAAAAAAGTGTTTAACTCAGCATGGCTTTCCATTCCTTGAATTTTTAGCTATCTTGTTTTTGGTTCTCTATATTTTTGTAACTTCTCATTTGAGAAAAGATATCTTAGCTTGTATGGCAAAGCCCTGAAGGAATTTAGCTTGAATCAAAAGAAGCATTTTTACCTCCATTCGAGCTTGCACTTTTGCATATGTCTATAGTTTTATTTTGTGTTAATTCATTTTCTTTTCATGCTTTCATATGTTTATTCCAACATATCTAGTATATTGTTGTCCAACTCAGAATATAGGTGCATGTGAACAAGCTTTCCATAGTGTGTCTTAGAACACCTCTGGTAGTTATTCCTTTATGTATCTCCATAGGATCTCCTATTGAAAAACTAATACAAAAAAGGTTCTCATTTGAATGAAGTGTATGCTTGCTTATCTCTAGTGTAAAGTGTATGTCAAATTTGAGTAGACCAACCATTTTGGTGCATCACTACTTTAGTTTAGGTTCTAATTTCAATATTTCTCTCCCTTCTCATCCCCCTCATTTCTAGCAATAAGAATTCTAGGGCCTCAATGTGCATCAAGGGGAGCTAGTCCCTAATCTAGAGATTCATCCCTCACGTTTGTAACCCATAATAAGAGGAATGTCTCCATTGTGCGTGTGGAGGAAGAGAGTTGAGCCTCCCTTTAGAGGGTGCAATACACTACATCAATAGTTTTTGGCATGCCAAGTGGGACAATTTTTGTGTCCTGTAAGTTTTAGGATTGGTGTTGGTCTTGATATTGTTAAAAAATCCAAAAGGAGCTATATTCAACACCTTATGACTCTATTTATGAACCAAGTCTTGGGTTAATGACCACCCTAGCATCCCATGCCAAAGGTCACTATAAGATCTTCTTCTAGGGGTGTCCCTTTTGAATTTATTGAGTTACCTTTGAACTTAATAAAATTTTTGAGGTTTGTAAATACCCACCCTTATGTAGCAAGCCATTTTCCTAAACCAACCATAAAATATACCTACTTAAGGAGACCCCTGTTGAATCCTTTCACAGCCATGGCAACCCTTAGGGATTTCCCGTTTATGGCCTTTAATGGTCAAAGTCCCTTGTGCCTTCAATAATATGACCCAATTCTAGGGATAACTCTCAAAAGTGTTCCTCCCTTTAGTGGAGGGGGCCCAATCACTGCTATCGAGCATATTAGAAACATAGAAAACCTTTACAACATCCATAATATCACTAAATAAAATGTAGCCATTAGATTTCTAGCTTTGTCCTTCAAAGGGAAAGTTTTGGACTGGTATGGGACCTTGCCTATGAACTCAGTTGGCTCATAGAATGAGTTAGGGACCCTCTTAACCAATAGGTTTGGGGTAAAAAGTGGCCATTTGTCTCTAGCTAAGAAATTAACCACCATGAAGAGAGGCCCACATGAGTTTATGCAAGATTTTAACACTAGGTTCCAAAAGACTTGGGACAAAATCCCAATTCTTGTGAGGCCAACCCCAAGCTATGTTTTCCTTTACTACTTGAAGGCCTTGAATAGTGACATTACTATCATGATATAATCCATGGGTGAAAACACTCTACCCATTGCTTATGAGATATCCATAACTACTAAAAATTGCCTTGTTCAAGTAGAAAAGATAGCTCCTAGACCTCTTATGCCACCCTTTCCTAATTTACATCCCTCAGTCTAGCCTACATTTCCCACTCTAGCTCCTATACCTAATCAAGAGAAGCTAGTTTCCACCTCTATAAATGACATCCATGAAGTTAAGAGCCTATTGCAGAGTGTTACCAATGAATTAGTTACCCTCAAGAGACACTAAGCTTAGAGTTATAGACCAAATCAAGGATACCAATAGTTTGGGCAAGCAAATAGGCCTCCCTTCCATAATTATAATCAAGGGTAAGGTCAAATTACACATGTCAAGCCTTATCAAATCTATAATCTAAATGTCCCTTCATCTTCTAAGGCTCTTATCCCCACTCACCATAATTTGGTGTAGGAGCATCCCAACTATCCACCCTTGGAGCATTGCTAAGAATAGGTTGCTTATGCAAGTGAGCTACCAAATCAAAGCATGATTACACAAGGTGATCGGGTAACCCAATTCTCAAATTTTGAGATGTCAACACAACTTAGGATAGATAGCAAGCAGGCTCAATCTAATTCCACTCTTATGAATCACTTGGAAAGAGAGTTATACATAGTCAACTATGTGGGGGGCATAAGTAATTAGAATGTTGGTGTTGTATCCAACAACAGGTCTAAAAGGAGAGCCATTGATGAAGCTCAAATAGACACTCAAGTACCTACAACGTCTCCTTCACCCAATCAAGTAGGAAGTGTAACTGAAGCAGCCCCAAGACCACAAACAAATCAAAAGTTTCCCAATTGTAGGCCAATGGTTGTAAATTTAGCTCCTCAGGTTACACCACAGGTTATGAATGTTCCCAAGGAGAACTCTAAAGGGGGAAATCCTTCAATCAATATAGTGGACCAAATGAAGAATATGCACATGAACATCTCATTGTGGGATTTTTTATTACTACTAGGATAAAAAGACATACTCCAAAAGGATTTGTACGAGCTAGGTGAGCAAGTTATCCCAACAATAAATGATAATGTGTTAGTAGTAAATGGGGCTCCTTTCATGGCTAGTCAAGCAAAGAAAGATGAGAAGGTCCTTCCCTTCTATTTGTACCTAATTAGTGGTTATTTATTTGGTCTATAATTACATCATTAATAGTGGAGAAAGCACCTTAGTTATGCCCAAATACATAGCTGATAAGCTAGGCCTCAAGTATGAGCAAATGACCAAAGGAGTTTTATAGTTGGATGGATCACCAGCTAAGACCTTGGGAGTGGAAAGAGGATTGAATATGACTCTCCATACCTATCCAACCTTCTCAATTCCCCATGATGTGGTAGTGGCAGATGTTCCTCCTTACTTCACTCTTTGCTTGTCAAGGGATTTCACATCTAAGATAGGTGGATACTTGGTAGCCAACTGGTCTTACATGGTTTTCAGGATAAAGTATGGAACTAAAGTGAAGATTGAGTTAGAGCCCATCCAAAAGGATCACTTAGAGCCGTACTCACCCAAAGTGGTGAATGTGAAATATGTAATCATTGATGAAGAAGAGCTCTAGGTGGATTAATCTCTGTCATCTTTACTTATAGGAGTTGTTGACCTGCTCCTAGATGAATGGGGAAATGACAATTTTCAGCATGATCCTTACAAGTTCATTGAATAATCTAGTCTTGGAGTCTATTTTATGCATGAGAAAGATGCCTTCATGATAAAATTGATGAATTTAGACCAAGAGGACTATGGTTTATGGTAGCTATTCTTTGATGGATCTAGAAACAAGTCGGGAGCTGGTGGTGGGGAAATGCTAGTTTCACCTTCAAAGGATAAATAATTATTAAATTTTAGGTTTTAGTTCTCTTAAACTTAGAAAAATAGAGTATGATTCCCTTTTTCATGTCCTAGAATGGGTAAGGAAGAGAGGAATCAAAAAATTGTAGGTGTTTGGAGACAGTGAGTTGATTGTGAACCAAGTGAGAGGTCAAAGCTTGACCAAGAACTCCTTACTCAAGTATTACAAGCATAGAGTGTGGGACCTTGTAGAGAAATTATTTACTATCAAAATCACTTCCATTCCAAGAGAGTAGAACAAGCATACAGATAGACTAACACCAATTGGTGCTCAATTTGACATCCCAAAGGGGATGAGACAAAGTAAGAATCAACTTCATTTAAAGGTGAATGTGAGACCCTCCATACCAGATAATGTCACCAATTGGTAGGTGTTATAAAGTGACCAAAAAAAACACTTTTATTATAGGAAGAAGTTGAGTCTGCTTCTAAAAATAAATTCAAGCTACAACAGTAGTTTGATGGGTAGATTGTTCAACTAAAGACCAACAAGCTTCCCAAAAGTTTAGTAACTCTTGAGAGAATTTTCAACGAAGGTGACCAACTCAAGATAGACAAAGAAAACATGTCAACCAAGAATTAAAATTATAAAAGCGTATATATCTACAAGGATAAGTTTTTTTCACTTGGGAAGGTGTGTACCACTGAGGAAAAGCATGCTTTCATTATGTTATGTCAAGAGTTTGCTAATGTCTTTAGTTGGGAGTATGGTGATTTAAAGGGCTCTGATCCAAGATTGGATCAACACACCATTAAGTTGAAGGAAGGTTCCAAATCAATCAATTAAAATTAAAGACCAATTAATCTAAAGATCAAGCCTCTCATGAGGAAGGAGCTCACCAAACTGATCGAGTCCAGGATCATTTTCCCTATCAAACACTCTTCTTGGCTGGCCAATTTGGTCCCTGTTAGGAAGAAGAATGGAAAAGTCAGATTGTGTGTGGATTTTAGAGACCTAAATAGAGTCTCACTGAGAGATCACTATCCCCTTCTAAGTATGGAGCAAATTCTTTAGATGGTGATAGGTAGTGAAAGGTTCTCTCTCGTAAATGACTATTCTAGGTACAATCAAATCCTGGTACAAGAATGTGACAAATACAAGATAGCCTTCACCACCAAGTGGGGAACATATGCCTATAAGAAGATGTCATTTAGATTGTCAAATGCTAGAGCTACCTTCCAACATGCTATGGACATGGATTTCTAAGGTTTGATCAATGACATTATGCTAGTTTATCTTGATGATGTGACAGTCTTCTCCAAGGAGGCAAGTGAACACTTGAAGCACTTGAGGAAAATATTTGAAAGGTGTAGAGAGTTTTGCATCTCTCTCAACCTAAATAAATGTATGTTTTCTATCCATGAAGGCAAGCTCTTGGGCCATGTCATTTCAAAGGAAGACCTATTTATTGATTCAGAGAGGGTGCACACCATCTTAACATTGTCATTTCCTAAGCACACGATGGGCCTACAAAGTTTCTTTGGTAAGATAAATTTAATTAGGAGATTCATGCCTAACTTTTTTGAGATTTTAAAGCCACTAACTTCCATGCTAAGGAAGGATGAGATGTTCACATAGATAATAAGAAGAAAATAAAGCTTTGAAGGCATCAAGCAAGCTATCACCCAAGCTCCTACCCTGGCTAGTGAAAACTTCTCCAAGGACTTCAATCTATACACCTTCGGGAATGAAGAGATAATCTCTGCTATGCTCATTTAGGCAAATGGTGAGAATTTAGAATAGCCTCTTGCTTTTTTCAACCAAGGTTTAGAAGGCTATGAGGTTAAATACATGTGTGTTGAGAAGCAGGTACTTCTAGTAATATGAAGTCTAAAGAAGTTTAGACATATGTTGTCTAGAAAAAAAATTCACATCATGGTGTCATATCCTAGTGTAAAAGACTTTTAGCTGAATCGAGACTTGAATGAGAAAAGGACAAGTTGGATCACCAAAGTAATGGAGTATGACATAGAGATCAAGACCAACAAGTTAGTAAGAAGAAGAGGGCTATGTGAACACCTCACTATAGACTTGAAAGATCCAAAGGATGATGTTTTGGCACTCCATAATGAACCTTTAGTAGTTTTACTTATATTCATGAAGATTTGGCCACAAGACATGATTCATTTTCTTCAAACTGGTGAGTGTCTACAAGGTCTTGATAGGACCAAGAGGAGGTATTTTAGACTCCAATCTCTTCCTTATGTCCTAGTTGATTGAGTGATATTTATAAAATAATTTTTAGAGGTACTCTTGAGATGCATTAATTTAGACTAAGTTGACAAGGTACTGTTCGAGTTCCATGATGGACTAGCTAGTGGCGACTTTGCTCCCAAGGCCATAACTGCAAGGATTATGAGGGCTGGTTACTTTTGGCCTAGTTTATTTAAATACACTCATTATTGGGTGATAAAATGTCAAAAATGTGTCTTCTTTGATAGGAAGTAATGGCTGACTACCATGCCTCTTCATCCTATTTAGGTGGAACAATCATTCATACAATGGGGGTTGGACTTCAAAAGGTTGATCAATCCTCCTAATTCTAGCCACAACTGGGTTTTAACTACCATGGATTATTTCAAAATGTGGGTAGAGGCCATAGCTTTGAAAGAGGTTGATGAGAGTGCAATCCAAGACTTTTATGAAGGCATAGTGACAAGATTTGGGGTCCCAACCACAATCATTTCAGACAATGCATTAGCTTTCTTGGGAACAAAGACAAGTGAGTGGGTATTGAAGTACAACATCTATCTCAACACTTCTTCTAACTACTATCCACAAGGAAATGGGATGGTCAAGTCCACAAACAAGAATTTGATTAGTATCATAAAGAGGATAATGGAGGAAAATTAAAGGACTTGGCATGCCAAGTTGAAGATAGCTCTTTGGGCAGATAAGATCACTCCAAAGAGGGTAATCAATAATTCACCATACACACTTGTGTATGGAAGGGAAGATATACTTCCTATCTCACTTAATTTACTAGCCTTGGATCTTGCCCATTAGCTATAATTGATGGAGAGTGATAGATTGGAAGTCAAGTATTGTGAGCTAATGGAGCTTCAAGAAGTGAGAGACTAAGCCATGGATGTCATGACTAGCCACCAATAGCAAATAAAGAAGCATTTTGAAAAAAGGTCTGTGATAAGGAGCTTCTCAAAAGGTGACATTGTCTTAAAGTGGGATGAGGACCAAGCCCAGCTTGGAAGGCACATAAAATTTGATGCTTTGTGGAGTGACCCATATGTCATCACCCCATGCAAGCAACACAATTCTTTCCAATTATCCAAGTTGGATGGTGAAGAGATACATATCCCAGTCAATGGGATATACCTTAAGCATTGTTACTAGGTTTTTTTGTCATAAACATATTTTTCCTTGTTTTTCCTCATTTTCCCTAAGTGTTGTTATGCATGTGTGTAGTGTTTATAGCCTTTGTGTATGTTTTTTACTTATTATTTGGGGTAAAATATTTGTTGGTTCATACATCCTTACAAATCTATTGTTTAATTATCCAAGATGCATCTTGACTCCATGCCTAATGGACTTTATGGCTACCAGTCTTCCCAAGCATAGCAAGCATGCTTCCCCTATGAGTCACCAATTGTGTTGACCATTTTTTGGTCCTACAAGCCAAAATTGGGCACACCCTCCTTTTTCTTTGAAAAAGTCATCCAATCCATGTTTTGTCTAGATCATCCCTCTACTTCCTTATGCAAAATTTTCTCTACCAGACCTTTCTCATGAAAAAGCCAGGTGTTTCTCTCATTCTACCTTGCCAAGTGCAAATCAAGTTTTTGTAGGTGAATTACTTATCTACTTTTATAAGTAGAAGTGATTAAAGAACCCAAAATGGTCTAAGTAGTTCGTAAAAGGTAAAAGATTTATTTTGGAGGTCATTTTGACATCTTGAAGGATGTTTACAAAAAGTTTGAAGGGGTAAGCGTCTTTTTAGAGGGCACTTGGAAAAAGAAAGAGGATTTCTTTACTTTTTTGAAGGACATTTGAAAAAAGTTTGAAGGGTATGTGCCCTTATAAAGGGCACCTTGGTTGGTGGTAGGACCAAATAAAAAGTTCTAAAGGGGCATTTTGAGGCACAAAGTGCCCTTATAGAGGGCACCTTGAGAAAGTGAAGAATGAAGACAAAAGGCCCGAGGGGTATGTACCCTTCAAGAAAAGAAGCATTCAAAAGAAATAATTCCTTTAGATAAAATATTTGAAGGAATTCCTTTGGACATTTTTTCTGAAGGAAAGCATGGTAAAAATCTTGACATAAAGAAGGCCTGATAAGTCAAGACAAGCCAAGAAGAAGCTAAGGTAAAGGAGAAGGCAAGGAAGAGACAAAACATGGGCAAAGTAAAGAGCAAAAAAGACAAAGCATAGAATAGTTCCAGTAGCTGATAAGGTCAAAAGGTAGAATAATGACCACTCAAACCAAGACAAGTGGCATAAACAACTCAGTAAGGAGAATTAATACATTTGGTGAAATATATCTATCAAAAACTAATAAAATAGATTGGTTTTTAAATATAGAGGAGAGCAGCCTATGTTTTCATGATTCACCATTAATGCACAGCTAGTTGCACCTAACATTGAAGAGAGCATGGTCTAGCCACAATAACTAGAGGATGGCTTTATTAGTTTCTAGGAGTATCCCATGCTTTTGTAGGCATAGGACATCAAGGGCAATGACTTGGACATCTACAGCATGGATCTCCCATACATAGTTGGAAGAATACGGTAGTAGCATGGTCTTTTGGTCTCTGCAAAAGTGTTTAACTTAGCATGGGTTTCTATTCCTTGATTTTTAGCTATCTTGTTTCTAGTTCTCTATATATTTGTAACTTCTCATTTGGGAAAAGATATCTCAGCTTGTATGGTGAAGCCCTGAAGGAATTTACCTTGAATTAGAAGAAACATTTTTACCTCCATTTGAGCTTTCACTTTTGTATATGTATATGGTTTTATCTTATGTTAAGTCATTTTATTTTCATGCTGCACAAGTTTATTCCAACATATATAGTGTATTGAGAGTTCTCTTGCAGGTCAATAAGAAGTGTCTAGCTCAAGGTATAGGCACATGTGTCTTAGAACACCTCTAGTAGTTCTTCCTCCCTGTATCTCCATAGGATCCCCTATTAAAACACTGATGTGGGAAAGTTTCTCATTTGAATGAAGTGTATGCTTGCTTATCTCTGGTGTAAAGTGTATGTCAAAGCTAAGTATACCAACCATTATGGTGCATCATCACTTTAGTTTAGGTTCTAATTTTAGTATTTATCTCCTTTTTCATCCCCCCCCATTCTTAGCAGTAGGAAATCTAGGGCCTCGAGGTGCATGAAGGGGATATATCCCCTAATCTATATATTCATCCCTCACATTTGCAACCCACAACAAGAGGAATGGCTCCATTGTGTCGCGTGGAGGAAGAGAGCTGGGCCTCCCTTCAGAGGGTGTAATCCACTACAAAAACACATACCATATCATCAAATAATATATGATAACTACCATGATTCCTCTAACTAATGTCTCCTTGAAGCCTAGATAGAGACAACCCTTTGACATAGTGAGACTAAAAGTCCCAAAACTTAGGATATTCCCATATCTCCATATATTTATCTAACTTGTAGTCTAGCTTTATTTTGAAAGGATGCTTGGATTCATTATTTTATTTAGATTTGTTAGTAAATTTAGACAGTATAAAATCTTGTCTTCCCTTCATATCTATCATGGAAAATAGACCATCTTTGGTCTTAGACTGATCTCTCCTAATAGGATTAGGTTTTCATACCCAAGTGTAACATTTTCTTTGCATACTAGGATATCCATACACCTTATTTTTCTTTGAGAAATAATTTGATATGTTCTTGAAATACCTATAAATGTGACCAACTCTATGAAATCTAAAAACAAACAAGATCATTCATACCTTTATCTTGATGATGATTGTGATCTTCCTTTTGTATCTGAATAAAAGATAAATTCTCTTGACATTTTTGTATCTTATTAATATCTAATTCCTTCTTTACTACCATAGATAGTCCACTTTGATCATGATTATCCTTCATAGAATTTGGTTTTAACACCATTGAGTGTTTTTTAAGTACATATTTCTTCTTGTCAAGACTTGAGTGCTTCTTCAAACTATCCTTGCATAATCTAGAAATATGTCCTATTTTATTGCAATTATAGAAAATAATATCATTCATCATACCACTTGATTGATCTAAGTTATGAGTTTTCCATGACCAATTGATCCTTTTTACAAGGCTCCATGAATGTCCATACTTGACTAACTTCATTCTACAGTCCTTGCCCTATGACCATACTTATTACATGTATAACAATGATCATGGAATAAACTAGCATACCTTGAAACATTTGGTCTTCTTTCATTTCTCTTGATCTAATTTGAATTATTTTGATCTTATTCAATCTTTCTTATCTTAATAGCAAATTTTTCATGCTCATCTATCAATAAACCTTGCTTGGTTTCCAATTGAATTCTCTCATCTTCTTTAGCTCTTACATTTGAAATTGCAATCATTAACTGACCTTTGAGAACTTGGATAGACTCTTTATCTCTCTTAGCTTCTTTAGCCATGTCATCCTTTATTATACATGCTTACTCTATAAAACATACCTCAAGAGAAATTACTTGTGCTTCGAGACCTTTGATGATATTTATCATCGTATGATTCTTCTTCTTTTACTCCTTTATCTCACCAAGTGCACCCATGATCTCATCTTCTAGATCAACTTATTCTTCACTATCATGGAAAACTTCTTCATCACCCATGATGTCCTTTTATTTTGAACAATTTTACTATTTTGAACTCAAACTTGTCGTAGCATTTACTAACTAAACCTTTAGATCATTGATAACATTCTCATCCTCTTTAGCATATTTCTTCAAAGTATAGATTTTTTCTTCAAGTTCCTTGATCAGAACCTTCCACTGTTGATTTTCTTTGTTCAACTACTTAGCCATCTTGTGCTACATAGGATCTTCTTCAAGATGTTAAGCTTCCTCCAAAGGACCCACTTTGATACCAATTATTATAGGTACAATCATTGAGGGGGGGGGGTGAATAAGTGAGGCTAGATATTTCAAATTTAGTTCCAATCTTTCCAAACTCTTAATCATATATTCATGAGGTATACACATCATTAATAACAATGAATAAGAAATACAATGAAAGATCAAGCACATAACATGTGGCATACATGGGAAACCCTATTGGGGAATAAAAACCACTATAACTTACAATTAGATTAATATCCTATAATAACAATAATAAATTTAGACTAGATGTAACTAATCAAGGAACTACCATCCTTTATTTAGTGAGACTACAATCTCACTAGGTGTTACCACACTTGTCTAGCTGAGCTGCAATAACAACTAGACCTTTAAAAAGTTTCACCTTTAAAGGAGGTTACAATATCCTTAGATTTTGAGCTACCAAAATAACACCTATGATCACATCCACCTTTGGAATGATGTACACAACACCTAATGATGGACCTTTGCTTATCATTCTTTACTTTCACTCACACTCAATCTGTAAGAGCATTATTATATCAATAGAATTATGAATTATGGGTCATAAAAAAAGTCCTTAATCTATTATTATCTTCAAATCACCCATAGGTCACTTTACCCCTTCTTCACTCCATAATTCAAACACTCTCAAATAGCCTCTTGATCATACTTACTCACTCTGCCTTTTCTAGGCTCATTAGGTCTAATGAACTATATGTCCTCCTATACCAACTTAATTATAAATTCATGTATGATCCTCTTCACTCTCTACTAGTCCTCATTGATTTTTACCTTCTCTTTCAAACGTTCTCACTCTCACTTAGCTCCACATTCACACTTCCTCATCCAAGTCTTACAAGTATCTCACTCAAAAGTCTCTTCATCGAAGTCTAGAAATCACCATCTTTGATTTCACTATTTATAGAGCATTCATGATCATCATCATCTTGGTCAGCCAATATGCATGCCTTAACCCTTAAGGTAACTATCTCATTAATACATAAATCAATAAAATCTTCATAGGTTGGCCATAGCATCTATGGGTCACCATTAAGCAACTACACCTTTTAATAAGGCCCTTGTAGCTCTTATAGGTCTCATGTGAACCCATTCAATCCTATATCACTTCATCAATCAAAAAAATAAAATATAACCAATAAAAAAATCATGGAATCATTCCATATGATCTATAGGTCCCCTTTAAGTTCCAATAATCAACATATAACACTTATGCTTAAGCATAGTTTGCTCAAATAACATTCTATGCATACAATTATTATGGACTAAGACATAGTCACCATATTAAGATTTTTTCATATTGTATAAAAATTATAAAACATTAATAATGCACATATATCATGCTCACGGAGTCTACAACACTCCCTAATATCCAATTCATCAAAAATATACAATATCATAACAAGCTCAAACAATCTTCTCGGGTCACTTTTAGAATATACATGAACACATATTTAATTATGAACCTTCATAACTATGTCTGTGCACACTTTCATACCTTAAAATATATAATTACAAATGTGCCTTCAAGTCCTGTACAAGTTCACTTTTTATTGCACTATCAAATTCTTCTTAGATTGAAAGTTATAGTCCAAATCCTACAAAATATTTTTTCCCTTTGTTAAATTCAACTATTCAAATGCCAATGGTCACATTTAAACCTTGATAACTTGCCTTCATCTCATGCTCTTGGTCAGCTTTGATAAACACATACCATCAATATTCTTTGGAACTTTATCACTCTTTAACTTCTATGTGGGTCATTAAAAATCAAACATTTTGATGACTTTAAATTAC
Organism: Torreya grandis; assembly: GCA_037957365.1. NCBI lineage: Eukaryota > Viridiplantae > Streptophyta > Pinopsida > Cupressales > Taxaceae > Torreya > Torreya grandis. Next base: position 762,082 of record JARHVA010000872.1, read on the forward strand.
TACACACTATAGATCTTCAACTGTATGATCATGTGCTCACCTTTGATCTCTATCTTTTAGCTTTTCCTAGTAATCAAACATCATGCACTTATTGACATCTCATTTCTTATTTTCATATTGGAGAAAATGTTATCCACTGATCTCTTTGTGACTTGTTTCATCAATAAGTTATTTGAATGTAGATTTAAAAGTAATAGGCAAAGAAATGTAGAGGTAGCTAGAGTAACTTGACAGAGAGCTTATAAGATAGCTCAAAAATCATGAAGAAGTTTAAGAGATCATAATAAATCTCTGAAATTATCTTTAGAAGAATGGAGGAACATGAAGCTTGAGAAGTTCACGAGGAACCTGAGAGACCATGTAAGTTTTGAAAAGCTTAGAAATGAGAGGTAGAAATTATTATGTAGTTTTAAGAAGATAGTTAACCAAGATAAGATGGGAATTAATATTTTTAAATCTTGAATATAAATTTTTATAGTTTTAAGAGTGTGTATATGTTGATTCTGCTTATATTGAAGAATAATAATATTGTAGCATATTTAAATTGTGATAATTTTACTCAATTTTGAGTGTTTGTGTGGTGTAATGTGAGCTTTTATAAGTTCATTTATATATTGTTAAGATTTATTTATATTTATATATTTGGCTAAGATCATATTTTTTAATCTAAGTACATGAGGTGAGGTTAAAGTAATCCTTAGGTGTACCCCTATCCTTGGTGATGCATCATATGGTATCAGAGTAGGTTGAAATCTTACAGAGTTATTTTTCACATTTTTGTGGGTGGTAAACAAGAGAGGTAATCTTCCAACATAGAAGAGGTGTTGGGTGGTAGGTATCAAGAGATACATACAACCAAAGAGTTATACATTACAAGTTAGAGGGTAGATAACTCTAGAGGGTGCGAGATTGTTATCCATCAAATATGATGTATAGAGGACACAAAGACAAAAGAATGGAACATAAATGGAATAACACAGGAATATATACCATTGAGGGATTTTATGATATTAATCTAAGAGAATATGGATATCTTGGAATGAGGTAAAAATCAATAAGCAATCTTGGTGAGGTTAGATAGAAGAGGTATCAATACAAAAGTACTTGGAACAAGTAGATGAGTAATTTTACTCTTACAAAAAGTACTGACATAATGAATATGGGAAAAATTTTCCTTTAAAGGACATGAAAAATGAAGAGGAGATGATTGTGCAAGTTTTTATAAATAAGAATGTAGATATGGAATCAATCCACGTAGGATTTGATTTTAAGGCTTGAAATATGCTTTAAAATGAAAAGAGAAGAAGAAACCAACTCAATACTGTAAGAGAAGAAGAATTGAGAAAGAGGAGATGGTAACAAGGAAAATAATTCTATAATATGTGTTTTGGAATCCAATAAAACATTGGATCATGAAAGAATAAAAACCTAAATGATTTAGGTGGAGATGGATGGACAATGATAAGTTTGAACCCACAAGAGAATATAAGGAGTTGGAAAAAACATCTTGGTAGAGATGGTCAGATTGTGGTGGTTCTAATCCCATAAAGAGATTCAAGAGAGGAATGAGACAATATCAGATGAGGAAAAGTAGAGAAAAAGTTAGATTCATCTAAAATGGTGTAAATATATAAGGTGGCTTAATTTGTAGTTCAAAAGGATTATATTACCATTTAGAACTTGTTTGTGAGTACCATGCTCATAAGATAAATCTTGTGTTTTATAATGAAAGAGCATCTAAGTCCACAAGAAATATTGTATAACCCAAATATATTTCATGTTTCTAATAAATATGTTTTGTACATTCTAAAAAAGAAAGAAGTAGAAAATGATTATTGTATTGTTTAGTCTTCTTTAGAAAGCATTCTCATATGCATGGAAAATTATTTCAAAGTTGATCTCTATCTTGGTATCCCTTTGAATTATGAATTCAATATTTATATATCTTGTTCTAATTTCTCAATCTTGGATATAGATTAGCTATCTATATTTAAGATTATTCAAAGCTATGGTACATTAGTAAGATTATTTAGATATCATTATACTTGTTGAAGCTTTATTTGAGCATATATTACATTCTTAATCTTTCTTGTATCTTATGTTAATTTCTCAAGCCTCTATATTCCTATGCCTAAGGTTCTTAAGCTTTGTAAAATACTATATATTCTTATTGTTATATATTCTAGTGTGGTATATCAATATGGTTACATGATTCAGTTATGGGACTCAAAAACTTACGCATATGGATAGAATAAGACTCCTTATTTATAGGAGATCTTATTCCTATTTATTTATATGTTCTATTATTAAAATATTGAGAATTATTCATGTGATTAGTTTTTTTTATTGTGAAATAAACTTCATATTTAGTGCTAGAGCAAGGAATTTGGATGAGTGTCTAAGAAGTGTTTCTTATCTCCATTATCATGGTGAGAGTAACAGAGCATAATTTGTGTATATTACTAATAGTGGAACTTTCTTTACAAGTCTCTGGTAGCAACGTATGTGAATAGAGTTGGGGGAAAATTCTATGGACATTTCTACTAATGTTTATGCATTATGACAATTATGTGTATGCTTTAATTACATTTAGGATTGAAACCACTGAGCCTAGAAACGTGTATGCATTCTTATTGATTTGCACCAAAAAGCACAAGAACATCATAGGTAGGTAATATTTACTTAAAGATGATATTTAATTAAATAAATTTTAAATATAAGATTACATTTATATTGATAAATTTAATGTTATAGTATGAATGTAAACCTAAAATATAAAATGTTTTTAGTAAATATAAGAAATTAGGGTCACTTGACATCTGATAGAGTTGGTCTCATAGTTGCAAACCTTATAATGTGTAAAATAGTTTTTAAATATATAATCTGGTTATTACTTAGGAATTTTAAGGGTTTCAATATTGAACCTAAGGATTTTAGGGCATGGCGTTTGTATTTGATTTCCATTTTTGGTAAATATATAGTCATTTTTTAGGTTTTTATGCCTTTTGGATTGCTTCTTGGCATTTCTAAGAGTCCTAGGTTTTTCAAAATTGAAGTTTGAAAACCACTCACTTTGAACTTGATTCAAAGTGGTGTGATAAAGAAAACATAGGTCACATTGATGACTTGCACACATTAACTTACCACTTTGTGTTAATTTCACTTGCTCATTGACCCTCCCTCATCCCTAATCACTTTATACCCATCCCTCATCACATGTAATCATTATCTCTTCATTCCTCATTATCCCTAATCACTCCCTCATTATCCCTAATCATCTCTAATCATTCCTTCATTATCCTTAATTACTCCTTCATTGACCCTCATTATCCCTCGACATCTCTAATCATTCCCTCATTGATGCTGACCATCCCACATCATTTATAATCACTCCCTCATCGATGCTCACCATCCCACATCATCTATAATCACTCCCTCATAATCTCTAATCACACCCTCATCAACTCTCACCATCCCTAATCATCTCTAATTACTCCCTCATCATCCCTAATCACTACTTCATCATCACTCATCATACATGATCACTCCATCTTCATTTTAATTGTCCCTAATCACTCACTTATTTATCCTCACCATTCCTCATCATTTATAATCCCTCCATCATCATCCTTAATGACTCCTTCATTGACCGTCATCATCCCTCATCATCTCTAATCACTCCTTCCTTGTCCCTAATCACCCTTAATCACTCCCTCATTAACCCTAAACATCCCTCATCATCCATAATAACTCCCTAATCCTCCCTATTCAGTCATTCATTGACCCTCATCATCCTTAATGACTCCCTCATCATATCTACTCAATCACTCCTTGTCCCTCCACATCCTTAATCACTCCATCCAATACCTTTATGGTGGGTAAAATAGATTATTACTTCTATTAGGTTAGCTTATTTTCCAATTACAAATTTTACTTACTCAAATAAAGCCCAAAGAAACTCTTCATTCACACATCCTCTTTCACTCAAATAAGGAACTCAGAGATATCATCTAATCATCTAGTGGGATTCAAATATCTATATAATGATCCATGCCTAGATCATGGAGAGAGTGTGTACCTAGAGTCATGAACTAGAATAAATAGGAAATAAATAGAGAAAAGGGTGGGATGAAATTGTATTATGTAAATAAAATTTCATCCTACCCTTTTCTCAATTTCTTGCCTATTTAAGGGTGGGAACACAATTTTGCAATGACTTCTCCTGAAGTTGGGAATTATGTAATGTCTTGCCTAGACTCACCTTGGTTTAAGCACATGGTAAAGTTTTAATAGGGTTGGACTTATTGAAACTTCATTTGTTCATTATTATTATCATGTTTTACCTTATATACTTTGGTGATATTATATTGGATGATGGAAGAAGTTATATTTATTATTACTTTATTGAATAATAAATTAATTAACATGCTTAATTTATATCTCTTCTAAACATAGAAGTATTGTGATGAGTTTGATGCATGTTAATGAGACGTGTCTCTAAAGGGTTCATAATTTTGTATATTGAGTAGGATATGATTTGTTTGGGTTTAAATTTAGTCCATCTATGTGCAGGAGATTACACAATAGATAGTTGCAATAAGCAAAAATTAGGTTCAATCATGTACAACTGATTTTATTGCACATTGGATGCCATGTATTCATCACCTTGTTCCTATGAAATATAAACACAATACAATATTTTTGGTTTATGAGAACTTTAGCCATGTATAGATAAGGAAGGATAAAATCAAATCAAATCAAATCCTAGAGCTTCATATTTATAAATGTAAATTTTAATTATCTTAATTGTATTTATAATTATAAATCAAACACAATAACCCTAACAAAATACATGGTGGTTATGATAAGTCTTTATTTATCAAGTGGGTTATGAGTAACCAAGATAATATGTCTATTAATAATTAGATAGATGACAAACCTGTAGAAAATTATGACATAGCTAAATTTTTGAGTACTATCCATGGAGTCCACAAAATGTAAGTGGATTGTGTCAAGAAAGAAAAATGCTCAATAATCTAAGTAAAAGTATACGAGATGGGAAAATATACAATAATATGTAGGATTAGACAACTTGCCAAATAAGAATGAAAAATGAAATAAGATATGATATCTTACCCTAATGTCTATAAAAAGTTAATGTGATTATAATAAAGTAAAACTATTACAAGGATTCCTATGGTGAATAATAACAAGGGATGCCATATCTAAAGTAAGGAGATTTTCAAAATTAGTTGGGTCAGAATTGATTACAATGAATCCTTTGAAAATAGAAAGGGCATATATAGGTGAACCCTTTGAATGAAATATGGTTAAAAATCTTATCCTAATTTTCCTTTTAGTAGTTCAATTTTTTCTACTTATAATTATACTTTTTCCTTAGAGGAATAAAGTCTTTGATGAGAGTGAATTTAAAATAGCATTCTATAATATTGGTTCAAATCAGCCATGCATGTTACTAAATTGATGGAATGTTTTGGAGTGATGAACTCCACTCCTCATTTTCAGCATATAAAATCTATGTAAATATCATGTGGGTGGCTAGGTGGATCATATCACCAAATAATCTCATAACCATTATTGTAATGAGAGTACGATGTATCCGACTGATTAAAAAAGAGGTTTCATAATAATGTGAATGCATTAAAACTCAATCTTGATTTTCATTTATGTTGAGATTATGAGATAATGCTATTAAATCTAAATATTGATATTAGGCATAGTTATAAATAACTATGATGAGATATTAATGGTTACTTGCAATGTCTGATCTAATTAGAATGGAACTACCTAACTTGATTAGGACATCTTACCCAAGGCTCAAGTGATGGCTTCCTTTTGGTGGAGATAACAGAAGAAACTAGAATTTAATGTTTGACAGTAAATTTGAATATTATTATTAGGTAGAGTTATAACTAACTATGATATAATATTAATGGTTACTTATGAGGTTTGAACTACTTATAATGTAATTACCTATCTTGACCTAGATATCTTACCCAAGACTCATGTGATGGATTCTTGTTTTTGGAGATAATATAAGAATATAGAGTTTAATCTTTGAGATATATTTATTTAGGAGTATATTTATGCATGGTACATACATATACTTTATGTTTGGAGAAATTTTGTACCTTGATCTATATGATTAGACTACTTATATTATTTTAGGTGTTAATGGTCTAGTATTAGACCTTTGTGTTTTACTTCCTTGGTGTACATGTTTAAGTTTGGATTTATATGTTAAACTAGTATTTTACACTTGAAAAATATATCTCAAGGCTATACCCTTCATTTTAACCTTCATTACACCTAAAAATATCACATTCACCACCTTACTAAATCTAATTACTTATTTGTTACTCCAACCTTGATTACTTTGATTATCTAAATCACCTATAGCCATAAAAAACTTAAAATTTGATACATATCATTGATGTTAGTTACATAACCTCAACATCTTTCCTCCTTCTTGGATAATTACATTCAGGATATGATAGTAGCATTGATGCTACAATCACTACTCAAACATAATTATCCTTGCCCTAAAAAAACTCAAATTTATCAAATATTTCAATGTGTATGTTTGGCCTAAGAATGTCATTAATGATTACATATGAATCATTTCAAAATAACTAGTATAAATACAAGTCAAAGGAAATTAATTTTAACATCAAATAATGACCTCAAAATCATAGACATACTACTGAATTTCAAAGAACATGACCATGTTATTATTCCCTATTTATCCATATCTATATATAAATCATGCAATAAGTCATACTACAATTTTGAAGCACTAAAATAATAACCCATGAGCAATATTTATCAAGTTACAAGCTACATGACTACTTACACCATCACATAGTATATTAAATGCTTGGGAGCACACATTCCCATGCATAGGGGATAAATAAATAACTATGAATCCCTCCTTGGATTATTATCTATGTAGGCAACACTCATTGACATAGAGATATTTGAGGTCAACTCGATACCATAAGCCCACTAACCCATTTTTGGTAAGGTAACCTAACATAAGGTGGAAAGCTAGGGTTTGATCCATAAACAATGATATATATCATGTGTGCCAAATCAATATACATCAAACAAAAGGTGAAATAAAAACCAAAAAGACCTATGTGGTTGAATCTTGATACAATGAAATTTTTTTACATGATAGTTGCATTGAGTTTTAGACAGTAGAATATATGCAAGAATCCATAAGTTGACATAAATGTACAAGAAGTTAGAAATAATATTTCAATAATATGAGGACTAGTCCCTGAACATCAAACAACTTGTTTACACGCCTATACATCTCACTCCACCTTTTTTCCCACCCTTTTCTCAATTTATTACCTATTTATTATAGTCCAAAGCTATAGATACACTCTCTCTCTCCATGATTTAGTCATGGATCACTATATAGATATTTGAATCTCACCAAACAATCAAACAATATATCTAAGTTCCTTATTTGAGTGAAAGAGGATGAGTGAAAGAAGAGTTTATTTATGCCTTATTTGAGTAACTAAAATTTGGAATTGAAAAATAAATTATTCTAAAAAAAGAAAGAAGATATTATACCCACCATCAAGGTCTTGAATGATGGAGTAATTAAGGATGAGGAGGGAAAAGGAGGGATTGAGTAGATATAATAAGGGAGTCATTAAGGATGATGAGGGATGGTTAGTTTATGTAATAAAAAATGCATCATGTCTATAAATTGATCCTAGATTAGAGAAGATAGAGCATACTTACACTTCTGATTGGGAATACATTTGTTAAGCAGGAGCATGAATAATATGGGGATCTACTAGACCTGATTAGGGGATCATTTATCACAATACACCATGTGATTTAGGGTTTTGAAGCTTATAATCTAACACACTCACATAATAACCCTAAAAGAGTCCTAGGTTTAATATTCACTCTATTATAAGAAACAAAAAAGTAAATCTAATATAGTGCACACCAAAGCTTGTGGCACAAAGTGGGGGTTAGAAATATAACAAACAACTTAACTAAAAATGTATAAAAGACATACACTCATGTCAATGTATACAAAATCCTAATGTATGGGAATAGAATCATAACTACATTATCTATCTACTCTTACAAAGGAGAAATAAAGTTAGGAATACTTACCTTGAAGATGAACCTGCCAAGCATCTCTCCATTTGCCAAGGTGCTTCACAAGAGATTGTTATGGTATTTAAGGATAATAAAGAGAAATAAGCTCTAGGATACACAACCTATCTATGTATCCAAAAGACTTATCCACAAGACAAGATTTGTATCTCCAAAAAAAATATGGAATCCTAATATTTATTTCTCAATTAGAATGGTCAATAAGCAGATGTTTGATCACACTTATTCTTCTTTGCTTCTCTTCTTATAAATGGTTGGAAATGAACTTGTATATATATGTGGATTTTGTCCTAAATCCTCCAAGAAATGTCAGATGTACAGGGTTGACCCAATCAACCCTATATGTTTTAAATAATAATTCACTAGGTCTGAGCTAGGTCTGTTGAAAGGATAACAAACCCAAAAATTGAAAAATGCCCCTAAACTAAATAGGGTTGACCCTCGTCAACCTATTACAACTGACAATCCAAAAAAGAATTAAGGAAAAAAAAGGAGGATGGAAAGAGGAAAATGACTAGAATGGGTAAGGATGAGAAGAATAAGTGTAGGGTTAATGTTTTTAGGAGATGAGTGTGTAGATAAAAAGTGGTAAAAGGGACAAAAATCTTAAGAAGCACCAATGGTCTACTCAACCCTTTTCCATGTATACCCCTTAAGGCATGCACTCAAAGAGATTGAGACTCGATGGGTTCATATAAGATAAAAAGTTTCAGTAATCAATAACATTTTGAAAATATTACATGTATACATGTGCCCCACTTGAAGCTCATCATGTGTCACATAAGTACAACACAAGATGGTGCTTTAAGAAATAAAACATGATAACACATAATGTTGATGCTAAGTAAAGTATGGTAAGTAGAAAATAAGATAAATGAAAGGACAAAATTTAAAAACACATACCGTTACTTACCTTAATGTTGTAGATAAATAAGTAGACTACAAAATAAAGTGAATGCATCTAATGTGAAGAACACTAGGTGAACCTGTAGAGGTTAGTGCAAAAAATAGCCAAAAATTGAGATTTTTAGAAAATAGGCATATGATAGTGGAAAAAAATATCTACATCATCATGAATCCAACTTATTTTATGGTTTTAAAAATGGATGAGTAAAAATAAAGACATAGGAAAAACAAGTAATCTATAGGAAAGTAATTGAAGAATCTGAATTTTGAAAAAGTGTTTTAAATAGGGGAAAGATAAGTCATTTGTTGTTTTGAATTTTGAAGGAGATAAGAAAAGAGTTCTAGAGATCAAATGACCTAGGATGATGAGGAGATGAAAAGATAGACAAGATGGATGCCCAGAGGTAGCAGAGGGTGCACTATAGGTATGTAACTATGAATCTCAAACCAATTGTTAAGCTTTATAATGAATTAAGTGTATTTTTAATAATTTTGAATTTTACGAATTTCTAGATGTCAAAATGAGACAAAATTAGATTATAGGAATAAAAAATAGCAAGATGAGAAATGGGTTTAGAGGAATTAGGAAGAAAGTGATAAAAATGTACTTTTAAAGAAAAATGCTAAGGGTCAGCAGGGAAAATGAACTAGGTCGACGCAGTCGACCCAATAGGTTGAAACTAGGTAGAATCCACAATGCCAACCCAGTAGGTATGGGTCAACCCTATACATTTTATAGAATAACAACCTAATGAAATTTTATAACTAATTTGAAAGGTCCAAAATGATAATGCATCACTAGGAAGGGGAGAATAAAAGGTTTGACTAAGATTTTGGTGTCAACTAGGGTAAAAATAGGGACATTTTGGTTAAATTAGTTTAATCAAAGAACTAGAATAAACATGGAAAAGTATGTATAAGTTCAAAAGAGGGATAGAATGGCTTTAAAATGACCAAAGGAGGGAAGAAGGACCGAGTAGGCTAGAAATAGGGTAAAATGAATAACAATGAATAAATTTTAAAATAAATAGGCTTGTTTTTGAAAAAAATGTAAAAACTATACATGACATGAGGAACTATACATCCTTTATTGTTTCTTGGTTTTAAATATGATGGAGGGTTTAGAGATTGGTGGATGTGTCCTAATTACCAACATTATTAGAGTGATTGTTAGATGGAGATAGGGATAGACTAGTATCCATAGGTCTAGGAGGCATAACTGATATGTGTAAGATCCCCATGAGTGTTGATCTATGTGTCATGTTATTTAGTTATTGGGAATGAATAAATAACACATTTATATGGGATGTGGATGGGTATGTGATAGAGGTGGCTATCATGCTAGAGGGATGTCCATACTATCCTCAGGCTACCCATAATAAGAACATTGATGACCATAGGGATCCCAGATGTCATTAAAGAGAGGAGAGCCTTATCCATGTGGGATATGGGCTCAGAGATAATTTTGGGAGGATGGAGAGATAGTATGGATAATGTAAATACATCACAAATTTTGGACATCCAAAAAGATGTGATAGGTTTTTTGACACAATGGGTGTTATGTCATAAGTCAGATGGCAAGGTACCACTATTCATGGTAGCCTTGATCAAGATAATGCTAGAGAAGCAAGTTATATATGATCTAGGATATATCATCTACATCCAACTTGTATATGATCTATATGAGATGCTGGTTAGAAGGCAAAAGACCATGGGACTAATCACATTGCTGATAGCTTGGATATATGAGAGGTTTCCTATATATCAACTTACTAGGTTTCCCCATGTGGTCGATGATAGGTTGCATCAAGTGCAAAGATGTACCTTGGAGTCCTCTAAAATTTTGATTTTTACTTGACTATCAAATTCATGGATCGAAAGTTATAGTCCAAATCCTATAGACTAGTTTTTCACTTTGTTAAATTCAAATATTCAAATGCCAATGGTCATAATTAAACCTCAACCACTTGCCTTCATCTCATGTTCTCACTCAATTTGACCAAACATGAATCATAAATCTTATTTGGAAGATTATCATTCTTTAGCTTTTATGTGGGCCATTAAACATCAAACATGTTGACCACTTTGACTTGCTATGCACTGTAGATTTTCAACTGTACTGTCACATGCTCATTGTTGATATCTATCCTTTACCTTTGCCCAGTCATTAAGAACCATGAGATTATTTCCATCTCACTACTTCCTGACATCTTGGAGAAAACACGCTCCATTGATCTACTTAAGACTTGATCGATCTTTACCTATTGCAAAATTGACTAAGTATGGAGACCCTTTCAATCTTTTTGAGAAGCCAACTTTGAGCCTTAATAAATTTTTTTGTACTTTGATGTATGATCTCAAATTTATATCAGATGATATACCCAGATAAGAGGATCCATATATATAATAATCTAATCTTGCAACCCATATATGTGTGAGATATGCCATCATCAACATGTTTACTCCGAATTTTCTTCCATAGAGTCAACTATGTCTATAACTGCTTGGAAGGTCATATTTGATCATGCATAACTTTTAACATGTTTCATTGCATGACTTGAAATTTAGTGAAAATCATCAACTAGGTATAAAATTGAACAAACCCATATGATCAACTTCTCCTAAAATGTCCACATGTTTGAGATATGCCACCATCAAATTACTTAGCTCTATTTGAACATAGAAAACACTATCAAAATGTCTGGGACCCCAAATTTGCACATGCATATATTTTGTTGTGCTACATTGCATGACCTAAAAATTAGAAAAAAACTAGGTATAAAATTAAACAAACCCATATGATCACCTTCTTATGAAACATAAACATGTGCAATATATGCCACCATCAAAATGCTTACTCGATTCTTTTTTGCCTCATGCAAATTTGGCTATGGGAAAACACTGTCAAAATGCATGGGAGCCCAACTTTGAACTTGTATATATTTTGACACACTTAGGTTTATAATATAAGATTTAACACATAATAACTAATAATGATACTGAGCAAACCCATGTGACCATTTCCTCCTAACTCATCTACATGTGGCAATGGTGACATCATTAAATTACTTATATTTTATGCCATTGGACCCAAAGTGTCTAGATGAAAACTATGGACACCAAGATTAATTTCACTTATGTACACAAGCACTCAAAGCTTTGAAAACATCTTAGGGACATATTTCACGTCCTTAATACTCCATACTCATCCCTAAACCTCTTTAACCATGCCAAAGCTGAAGATCAACCAATCATACTTCAAGCATATTAGGACAAGAACATTACACACTTTTTCCTTATAAATTAGAATATCAAGGCACTTAATCCACTCACTTGGACACCTCCATGACATCATCATGACATCATTGATAATACTCAAATAATATCCTTGTTTATCATTGATGTCTATAACCATCATATATCAATATTTAGCTCACCTTCTCTCTCTTCAAGCACTCCCACAATAAGAACTTTATCCCCCTTTGACATAATGATAAAGTGGGCACCAACTGATCCTAAGGACCTAAAAATACTATCAAATAGGAAATGACTATCTTAAAAATATGATACAAACTCCCCCTTACCTTGAGCCTACTTTTACTTGCCTTGACAACATCCTCTTGCTCCATGCCAACACTCTCTTCAACCAAGAACTAAAACTAATAAAGAAAGAACACAAAAAAACATAAAAATTTGATGGAACACATCAAGAAACATTTGATAGGGACTCCCCCTAAGATATTTGAGCTATTACACCTTTTGAGCATCTTCAGATATCCACATATGCTTACTAGCATTCTCTCTCAAGCTACCATAAGGACTACCAAAAAAATATCATGCCAATCAAAAAATAGGAAAAACACTATCAACTAACCTAAGAACTCTCCTTGAAACAAACATACCTTTCTCTTTTAGAGACACTGAGAAAAAATCACTCTTCTTCAAACTAAGCCTATCTAGCCTCCTTATAGCCCTACGTGGAACTTACAAAGTCCAAATTTTTAGTAGACATATCTTCATGACCGAAAACTTCATATATGGATCTCTCTCATATGTCCCCTCAACTACACCAATTTTCATCACCGATCCCATCATATACAACATATTTCCTTCACACCTACTAGCTAATTAACCCTCCATATTGACAAAAACTTGAATAATTTGAGAACCATAAACCTTAAATTATATTTGAAACTTGATTTGACCACCCATTTTACCCATTCAACACATTAAGAAGCCTCAGATCTTAATTGATAAGGAAAACCACTTTTCTAGAAAAACTCAAAACCTTAGAATCTTAAAACAAACGAGGTCAACACAACACCTTCCACTCAATGCACACTCTTGAAACTTCTTACACATCTAGAGATGGATATTACACATTTCTAAACCAAGATTTAAGCTTCCACACCATTGGGAACATAGAATTCCTATAACCCATTTTAGGGCTTCTTACCCTTAAACCAAAAATTGAGAAAATTGAGAAAACTCAAAAATATTCAATTGGCACAAGTATATCTTCAGACCATAAAGGCACCTGGAGAAAATCATAAAGAATTTAATAGACATTTATGAGTACCAAACTCTACTTGACATTACATCAAACTCATTATGCTATATGGAAACACCCATTCTGATCCTACATAATATCTCCTTCACAAACCTTTGGAGCAAGCTCATGAACTTATTGCTACCCCTTAACCAAAGACCTCTGATTGGCATTATCATTTTGAGCACATAAAATTACTTCTCCACACCTTTTTTCCTATATTCAACTACTTAGTCCTCTGATCCTAGGACCTAACTAATTACAAAGCTCCCCCTAACTTCATGCTTCATCATGAACATGACATCTTCAACAAGTCTTAAAATATTGTTCAATCATAGTCAATACTCATATAGAAATTCCTCATCTAGAACACTATGAACTTATATGGCATACACAAATATTCAACAAACCTTTAACATGCTTAGCAAGATCTAGAACATAAGCCTAGAGGAAAGGCCTTCAATTTATAGGCTTACCTAGCATCTACCACAAACTAATATGCAATAGATATTTGAAACTCACCTTTATACCAGCATCCAAACCATGATCAATAAGCTAACTCTTTCTCAAGATATGATCACTAAGATTCTTCACTAGCTTATTTTCTCCAACAAAAGATATATAAAATAATGCACAAACATACCTTGTTTACATACCATCTCATCAAATAATATTTGATTGACAAGTGTTTCCTTGAAGCCTAAATAGAGACACCCCTTTGACATAGTGAGACTAAAAGTCATAAGACTTAGGATACTCCCATATCTCCATATCTTTTTCTGACTTGCAGTCTATCTTAACTCTTAAAGGATGCTTGACTTCATTCTTTTCTTTAGATTTTTCAATAAATGTAGAAAACATAAAATGTTGTCTTCTCTTCATATCTATCATGGGAAACAGACCATCTTTGGTCTTAGACTAATCTCTCCTAACATGATTAGGTGTCCATATCCAAGTGTAACCTTTTCATTACACACTAGGAACTCCATACACCTTATTTTGCTTTGAGAAATAATTCAACATGTTCTTACAATACCTAGAAATGTGACCAAATCTATGACATCTAAAAATAACAAGATCATTTATACCTTTAGCTTGATGATGATTGTGATCTTCCTTTTCTATCTGAACAAAAGAAAAATTATCTTAGCATTCTTGTATCTTCTTCTTATCTAGACTTGAGTGCTTCTTCAAACTATCCTTGTATAATCTAGAAATACACCCTATTTTATTTCAATTATAACGAATAATATCATTCAACATACCACTCGACTGATTTGAGTTATGACTTCTCCATGAACAATTTCTCCTTCTTCCGAGGCTCCATGAATTTCCATGTTTGACTAACTTCCTTCTACATTCCTTGCCCTATGACCATACTTTTTACATGTAGAACAATGATCATGGAATAAAATAACATACCTTGAAACATCTAGTCTTATTTCATTGCTCTTGATCTGATCTGACTTCTTTTGATCTTCTTCAAGATTTCTTATCTTGATAATAAATTGCTCATGCTCATCCATTAATGGACCTAGTTTGGTTTTGAATTGAATGCTCTCATCCTCTTTATATCTTACACTTGAAATTGTAGTCATTAACTAACCTCTGAGAGCTTGAATAGTCTCCTTATCACTCTTAGCTTCTTTATCCATGTCATCCTATATTCTACATGATTAATCTATCAGACTTCCCTCAAGAGAACTGACTTGTGCTTCAAGACCTTTGATCATATTTCTCTTCTTATGATTCTTCTTCTTTTACTCCTTTATTTCACCAAGTGCACCCATGAGCTCAGATTCTAGATCAACTTTTTCTTCACTATCATGGCAAACTTCTTCATCATACATGATGTCCTTTTCTTTTGAACAATTTTCCTATTTTGAACTCAAACTTGTCTTGGCATCTACTAGCTGAACCTTGAGATCATTGATAACATTTTCATCCTCTTTGGCATCTTTATTCAAAGTACATATTTGTTCTTCAAGTGACTTGATCACAACCTTCCACTGTTTATTTTATTTCTTCAAGTACTTAGCCATCTTGTGTTACTTAGGATCTCCTTCAAGATGTCAAGCTTCCTCCAAAGGACCCACTCTGATACCAATTGTTATAGGTACAATAATTAGGGGGGTTGAATCAATGAGCCTAGATATTTCAACTTTATTTCCAATCTTTCCAAACTCTTATCATATATTCATGAGGTATACACATCATTCATATTAATGAACAAGAAATATAATGCAATATCAAACACATAAAACATGACATACATGGGAAAACCTACTGGAGAATAAAAACCACTAGAAACTACAATTGGAATACTATCCTATAATAACAAGAATCAATTTATATCAAATATAACTGATCAAGGAACTACCATCCCTTATTTAGTGAGACTACAATCCCATAAGGTGTTAACACACCTGTCTAGCTGAGTTGCAATAATAAATAGACCTTTAACAAGTTTCAGCTTGCAAGGAGGATGCAACCTCCTTATATGTTGAGCTATGAAAACAACACCTATGAACACATCCACCTTTGGACTAATGTAGACAACACCTAATGATGGACCTCTGCTTATCACTCTTTACCTTTGCTCACACTCAATCTCTAAGAGTATTATTCTACTAATAAAATTATGGCCTATAAGTCATACAAATAGTCTTCAATATATTATTCTCTTCAAATAATTGATAGGGAACTCTACCCATTATTTTATCCATAATTCAAACACTCTCAAATAGACTCTTGATCTAATCACTCACTTTGCCTTTCAAGGCTCATTAGGTCTAATGACCTGTATGTCCTCTAGCACCAACTTATTTAGACAAGCATGTATGATCATATTCACTCTCTTCTAGTCCTCACTAATTTTTACCTTCTCTTTCAAATGTTATTACCTTCATTTACCTCCACATTTTCACTCCCTCCTTCAAGTCTTACAAGTCTCTCACTCAAAAGTCTCTTCATCAAAGTCTAGAAATCACCATCTTTGATTTCACTATTTATAGAGAATTCATGATCATAATCATCTTGGTCAGCCAATAGGAATGACTTAACCCTTAAGTAAACTATCTCATTGATACATATTTCAATACAATCTTCATAGGTCGGCCATAGCATATATGGGTCACCCTTAAGCAACTACACCTTTTAATAAGGCCCTTGTAGCTCTTATAGGTCTCATATGAACCCATTCACTCCTTTAACACTTCATTGATAAAAAAATGAACATATAAACAATAAAAAAATCATGAAACCATTCCATATTATCTATAGGTACCCCTTAAGTTCCAACAACCAACATCGAACACTTCTTCTTAAGCACAATTTGCTCAAACAATAGTTTGTGCATAGAGTCATTATGGATGAACACACAACCACCATATTAATATTTTTTCATACTATATATGAATGATAAAAACTTAATAATTCATATATCATCTTCATTATTTCTAAAATACTCCCTAATAGATAATTTATCAAAAACAAACAAAATCACAATAATCTCAAACAATCTTCTCGGGTCACTTGTAGAATATACACGAACACATAGTCAAATTTGAACCTTGTAGAATATAAAAGTGAACTTATTAAGATCTCACTACTTAATAAAATATTAGATCAAATGTGTTCCATTTATCTCATTGAGACTTGGTTGATCTTTACCTCTTTCTAAATTGACTAAGTATGGAGACCCTTGTAATCTATTTGAGAAGCCAACTTTGAGCCTTAATAACTTTTTCTACACTTATATGCATGATCTCAAATTTCTAACATATGATATCCCCACATAAGATAATACATCCATATAAAAATATAATCCTATAACCCACACATGTGTGATATATTCCATCATCAACATGCTCACTCAAGATTTTCTTCCACAAAGCCAACTATGCCTGGAATTGCCTAGAAGGCCATCTTTACTCATGCATAACTTTTGACACGCTTAATTTCATGATTTAAAATATATAAAAAATAAAATAGGTATAAAATTAAACAAAAAAATATGATCACCTTATCTTGAGATATCCACATGTGTGAGATATGTCACCATTAAACTGCTTACTTGGCTCTATTTGAACATAGAAAACACTGTCAAAATGTCTTGGAGCCCAACTTTGCACATGCATATATTTTGTTGTGATACACTAAATGAAATAAAAATTATCATAAATCAACTAGTCACAAAATAAAATAAACCCATATGATCACCTTTTTATTAAATTTTAACACGTGAAAAATATGACACCATCAATATGATTACTCGGCTCTTTCTTGCCTCATACAAATTTGGCTAAGTATGGGAAAACATTATCAAAATGCTTGGGAGCCCAAATTTGAACTTGTATATATTTTTATGCAATCAGGTGAATGACCTAAGAATTATCACATAATAATTGGAAAAATATTGAACAAACCCATATGACCATTTCCTCTTGACTCATCCACACCTGACAATGTTGACATCATCAAACTGCCTAATCAAATTTTCTACCACTAGACCCAAAGTGTCAAGATGAAAACTATGGATAATTATATGAATTAAAATTATGAAAATAAGCACTAAAATCTTTTAAAAAAATCTTAGGGACCTCTTTCACATCTTCAATACTCCATACTCATCCCTAAACATCTCTAACCATGCCAAAACTGAAGATCAACCAATCATACTTCGAGCATACTAGGACAAGCACATTGCACACTTTGTCATTTTCACTTCAAATATCAGGGCACTTTATCTAATCACTTTGAAACCTCCATGACATCATTGAAAACACTCTAAAAATATCCCTATTTCTATTGTTTCCCTATTTATTGTGCTTCCTCCACATATATTTTTTAGTATTGTGGCATCTAGGGATCAACATGCATTTTCCTAGAAGATAGGATGATTTCATCTACTTTTTCCTCAAATGCTTATTGTGGTAGGAAATGGATAATAATGGATATTATTATAAATGTATTGATGTACATGTTGTTAATGTCCATTACAAACTACATTTAATCTTGGTATTTATTTACTATCATAGTGGAAATTATAGATTTCCCCATTATCATATTATTTATGTTCCTCTCTCATGACAAGATGTATAATAAATTTCACCCCAATTATGGTAGCACATATATGTTTTATTTTATTTTCTATCATACTAGGTAGTTGATGAAGGAGCATTAAAGTCCACAAGAAGTCCTATATAACTCCAAAGTATTTCATGTTGTTAATAATAAATGGGTTTCATAGGTTCTTAATGACAAGGCATTAAAAAATGATTATTTTATTATTGAGTATTCTTAAGAGATCATTATCATATGCAAGGAACAAGTAATTCAAAGTTTATCATATCCCATCAAAGTATGAATTCAATATTTATTTAGTTTTTTTATAATTTCTCAAGCTTACCTAAAATTTAGTTCTCTATATTTGAGCTTATTCAAAGCTATGTTATGTTCTTAAGATTATCAAAAGTTTATTTTATTGTTTAATATTTTTCTAAGATTATTATAAATTCTTAACTTTTCTCTTAGCTTATGTTAAATTTTTAAGATTCCATATGCCTATGTTTAAGATTATTCAGCTTTGTAAAAACTTGTATATTATTGTAAGCTTGTCCTAAGCTTAATATTGCTATTGAAGAGTCTCTAAATATTTAGATATGTTTATAAGATTCATTCACCATCTAATGAAGATATGTGTATCAAATTGGATATCCAGATGATGAAAAGTGTCCAAAAAATATGAAGAACCTAACACTAGAAAGTAAACGAACATAGAGAGGGACAAAGAAGATAAACACAACCAAGAATAGAATCTACATAGACATAATTGTAAATTTTTATGATTTTATAACAATTTATTATCAAAAAATAGATGACAAATAGATGGGTAACATATTTAATTATATTAGAGTCTCAAGAAGGAGACATGACTCAACAATAAGTTATTTAAATGGAGATTTAAAAGTAATAGGCAAAGAAATGTAGAGGTAGCTAGAGCAATTGACAGAGAGCTTAGAGGATAGCTCAGAAATAATGGAGAAGTTTAAGAGATCCTAATAAATCTTTGAAATTATCTTCAGAATAATGGAGTAACATGAAGCTTGAGAAGTTCATGAGGAACCCGAGAGTCCATGTAAGCTTTGAGAAGCTTAGAAATGAGAGGTAGAGATTATTATGTAGTTTTGAGAAGATAGTTGACCAAGATAAGATGGGAAAGAATATTTTTAAATATTAAATATAAATTTTTATGGTTTTAAGAGTGTGTATATGTTGATTCTGCTTACATTGAAGAATAACAATATTGTAGCATGTTTAAATTGTGATAATTTTACTCAATTTTAAGTGTTTTTATAATAATTGGTATAATGTGAGATTTTATAAGTTTGTTTATACATTATTAGGATTTATTTATATGTATATATTTGGATAAGAGCATATATTTTCATCTAAGTACATGAGGTGAGGTTAAAGTAGTCTTTAGGTGTATCCCTGTCCTTGGTGATGCATCATATGGTATCAGAGTAGGTTGAAATCTTACAGAGTTATTTTTCACATTTTTGTGGGTGGTAAACAAGAGATGTAATCTTCCAACATAGAAGAGGTTTTGGGTAGTAGGTATCAAGAGATACATACAACCAAAGAGTTATACATAACAAGCTATAGGTTAGATAACTCTAGAGGGTGAGAGATTGTTCTCCATTAAATATGATGGATAGAGGACACAAAGACAGAAGAATGGCACATAAATGGAATAAAACAATAAGATATACCATTGAGGGATTTTATGATATTAATCTAAGAGAATATGGATATCTTGGAAAGAGGAAAAAATAAATAATCAATCCCATTGAGGTTAGATAAAAGAGGTATCAATACAAAAGTACTTAGAGCAAATTAAAAGAGAAATTTTGCTCTTACAAAAAATAGTGACATTTTTAAGTAAGGATAATGAATATGGGAAAATGAGTCCTTCAAAGGACATGAAAAATGAAGAGGAGATGATTTTGCAAGTTTTTATGCATAAGAATGTAGATATGGAAGCAATTCATGTACGGTTTGATGTTAAGGCTTGAAATATGCTTTAAAATGAAGAGACAAGAAGCAGTCAACTCAATACTATAAGAGAATAAGAATTGAGAAAGAGGAGAAGGTAGCAAGGAAAATAATTCTATAATATTTGTTTTGGAATCCAGTAGAACATTGGATCATGAGAGAATAAGTTTAAACCCACAAGAGAATATAAGGTGTTAGAAAAAACATCTGGGTGGAGATGGTTAGATAGTGGTGGTTCTAAGCCGACAAAGAGATGAAAAAGAGGAGTGAGATAATATCAAAGGAGGAAAAGTAGAGAAAAGAGTTAGATTCATCTAAAATGGTGGAAATCTATAAGGTGTCTTAATATATAGGTCAAAATTATGGTATTACCATTTAGCACTTGTTCATGAGCACCATGCTCATTAAAAAATCTTATTTTATATAATGAAAGAACATCTGGGTCCAAAATAAGTATTGTATCACCCAAATATATCCCATGTTTCTAATAAATACGTTTTATACATTCTTAGGAAGAAGGAATTGGAAAATTATTATTTTATTTTTCAATCTTCTTTAAAAAGCATTCTCATATGCATGGAAATTGATTCAAAGTTGATCTCTATCTTGGTATCCCTTTGAATTATGAATTTAATAGTTATTCATCTTGTTCTAACTTCTCAATCTTGGATATATATTATATTTAAGATTCTTTAAATCTTTGGTACATTAGTAAGATAATTTAGAGATTATTATACTTGTTGAAGCTTTATTTGAGCATATATTACATTATTAATCTTTCTTGTATCTTATGTTAATTTATCAAGCTTATATATTCCTATGCCTAAGGTTCTTAAGATTTGTAAAATCCTATATGTTCTTATTTTTATATATTCTAGTGTGGTATATTGATATGGTTACTTGATTCAGTTATGGGACTCACAAACTTAGGCATAAGGATAGAATAAGACTCATTATTATAGGAGATCTTATTCCTATTTATTTATATGTTGTTATATTATTAAAATATTGAGAATTATTCATGTGATTAGTTTGTTTATTATGAACCAAACTTCATATTTAGTGATAGAATAAGGAATTTCGATGAGTGTCTAAGAAGTGTTTCTTATCTCCATTGTCATGGTGAGAGTAACAGAGCATAATTTATGTATATTACTAATAGTGGAGCTTTCTGTACAAGTCTATGGTAGCAAGGTATGTGCATGGATTTGGGGCACAATTCTATGGACATTTATACTAATGTGTATGCTTTAATTAAATTTAGGATTGGAATCACTAAATCTAGGAACATGTATCAATTATTAGGAATGTGTATGCATTCATAGTGATTTTCACCAAAAAGAATAATAATATCTATAGATAGGTAATATTTACTAAAAGATGCTATTTAATTAAATAAATGTTAAATATAAGATTACATTTATATTTATACATTTACTGTACCAATATAAATGAAATATAAGAAATTAGGGTCACTTAGCATTTGATAGAGTTGGTCTCATAGTTACACACATTACAATGTGTAAAATAGTTTTTCAAAATCTAATATGGTTAGTACTTAGGCATTTTCAGAGCCTCAATATTGAACCTAAGGATTTTAGGGCATGACTTTTGTAATTTATGTCCATTTTTGGTAAACATATAGTAATTTTTTAGGTTTTTGTGCCTTTTGGATTGCTTCCTAACATTTCTAGGAGTCCTAGGTTTGTCAAAATTGAAGTTTGAAAACCACTCAATTTGAAATTGATTCAAAGTGGTGTGATTGGGAAAGCATAGGTTACATTGATGACTTACACACACCAAATTACCACTTTGTGTTAATTTCACTTGCTCATTGACCCTCCCTCATACCTAATCACTTTATAATCATCCCTCATCACCTAGAATCACTCTCTCCTCATTCCTTATTGTCCCTAATCACTCCCTCATTGACCCTCATTATCCCTAATCATCTCTAATCATTCCTTCATTGTCCCTAATTACTCCCTCATTGACCCTCACTATCCCTCATCATCTCTAATCACTCCCTCCTCATCCCTCATTATCCCTAATCACTCCCCCATTGATGTTCACCATCCCTCATCATCTATAATCATTCCCTCATCATTTCTAATCATGTCCTCATCAGCTCTCACCATCCCTCATCATATTTAATCACTCCCTCATCATCCATAATCGTTCCCTCCTCATACTTAATTTTACCTAATCACTTACTTATTAAACCTCAACATTCCTCATCATTTATAATCCCTCCATCATCATCCTTAATGACTCCTTCATTGACCCTCATCATCCCTAATCACTTCTTCATCTTCCCTCATCATCTCTAATCACTCTTTCCTCATCCCTAATCACCTCTAATCACTCCCTCATTAACCTTAACCATCCCTAATAACTACCTAATACTCCCTGTTCACTTATTTATTTACCCTCACCATCCCTCATCATCCTTAATGACTGCCTCATCATATCTACTCAATTGTTCATCATCCCTATGCATCCTTAATCACTCCATCTAATACCTTTATGGTGGGTAAAATAAATTATTACTTGTGTTAGGTTATATTATTTTCCAATTCCAAATTTTACTTACTCAAATAAGGCCCAAATAAACTCTTCTTTCACTCAAATAAGGAAATCAGAGATATCATCTGATTATCTGGTGGGATTCAAATATGTATATAATGATCCATGCCTAGATCATGGAGAGTGTGTGTATCTAGAGTCATGGAATAAAGTAAATAAGAAATAAATAGATAAAAGGGTGGGATGAAATTGTATTATGTAAATAAAATTTCATCCTACCCTTTTCTCGATTTCTTTCCTGTTTAACTATTTAAGGGTGGGAACAAAAATTTTCAATGACTTCTCTTGAAGTGGGGAATTATGTAATGCCCTGCCTAAGATCAACTTGGTTTAAGCACATAGTAAAGTATTAATAGGGTTTGGACTTGTTAAAATTTCATTTTTTCATATGTTTTACCTTATATATTTTAGTGATATTATATTGGATGATGGAAGAAGTTATATTTATTATTAATTTATTGAATAATAAATTGATTAATGTGTTTAATTTATATCTCTTCTAAACATAGAGGTATTGTGATGAGTTTGAAACAAGTTCATGAGATATGTTTTTAAAGGATTCATAATTTTGTATACTGAGTAGGAGATGTTTTTTTTAGGTTTGAATTTAGTACATCTAAGTGTCATCTAAGTTGACATGAAATAAGAAGGAGATTACACAATAGATAGTTACAACAAGCACAAATCTCAAAAATATATAAGTAATAAGGTTCAATCATGTACAATTAACTTTATTGCACATTGGATGCCATGTCTTCATCACCTTATTCCTATGAAATATAAACACAATATGATATTTTTGGTTTAGGATAACTTTAGCCATTTATAGATAAGGAAGGATAAAATAAAATAAAATCTTAGAGCTTCTTATTTAGAAATGCAAATTTTTATTATCATAATTGTATTTATAATTATAAATAAAACACAATAACCCTAAATAAATACACTATGGTTATGATAAGTCTTTATTCATCAAGTGGGTTATGAATAGCCAAGATAAGATGGCTATGAAGAATTAGATAGATGACAAACCTATAGAAAATTATGACATAGCTAACATTCTGAGCACTATCCATGGAGTCCATAGAATGTAAGTGGATTGTGTCAAGAAACAAAAATGCTCAATAATCTAAGTAAAAGTAGATGAGATGGGAAAAGATACAATAATATGTAGGTCCAAACAACTTGCCAAATAAGAATGAAAAATGAAATAAGATATGATATTGTACCCTAATGTCTATAAAAAAATTTAATGTGATTATAATAAAGTACAACTATTACAAGGATTATTGTGGTGAATAATAACAAAGGATGCCATATATAAAGTAAAGAGATTATCAAAATTAGTTGGGTCAAAATTGACTACAATGACTCCTTTGAAAATAGAAAGGGCATATATAGGTGAACCCTTTGAAGGAAATGTGGTTAAAAATCTTATCCCAATTTTATTTTTAGTAGTTTGATTATTTCTACTTCTAATTATAATTTTTCCTTAGAGGAATAAAGTCTTTGATGAGAGTGAATTTAATATAGCATGTTGTAATATTGGTTCAGATCAACCAATCATGTTACTCAATTGATGGAATGTTTTGGAGTGATGAACTACAGTCCTTATTTTCACCATATAAAATCTATGCAAATATCATGTGAGTGGCTAAGTGGATCATGTCACCAAATCATCTCATAACCATTTTTGTAATGAGAGTATGATGTATCCAACTAATAAAAAAGGAGGTTTCATAGTAATGTGAATGCATTATAACTCAATCTTGATTTTCATTTATGTTGAGATTGTGAGATAATGATATTAAATCTAAATATCAATATTAGGTATAGTTATAAATAACTATGATGAGATATTAATGGTTACTTTCAATGTCTAATCTACTTAGCATGGAACTACCTAACTTGATTAGGACATCTTACCCAAGGCTCAAGTGATGGCTTCCTTTTGGTGGAGATAATAAAAGAAGCTAGAATTTAATGTCTAATAATAAATTTGAATATTATTATTAGGTATAGTTATAACTAATTTTGATATGATATTAATGGTTACCTATGAGGTTTGAACTACTTATAATATAATTACCTAGCTTAACCTAGATATCTTACCCAATACTCAGGTGATGGATTCTTGTTTGTGGAGATAATATAAGAATATAGAGTTTAATATTTGAGATATATTTCTTTAGGTGTATATTTATGAATGGTACATATATATACTTTATGTTTGGAGAGATTTTGTACCCTGATCTATATGATTAGACTACTTAAATTATTTTAGGTGTTAATGGTCTAGTCTTAGACCTTTATGTTTTACTTCCTTGGTGTACATGTTTAAATTTGGATTTATATGTTAAACTAGTATTTTACACTTGAAAAATATATCTCAAGGCTATTCCCTTCATTTTAACCTTCCTTACACCTAAAAGGATCACATTTACCACCTCACTGAATCTAATTACTTATTTCTTACTCCACCTTGATTAATTTGATTATCTAAATCCCCTGTAGCCATAAAACACCTAAATTTTGATACATATCATTCATGTCAGTTACATAACCTCAACATCTTTCCTCCTTCTTAGACAATTACATTAAGGATATGATAGTAGCATTGATGTTACTATCCCTACTCAAACACAATTACACTTACCCTAAAAACACTCAAATTTTCAAATATTTCAATGTGTATGGTTAGGCTAAGAATGTCATTAACCCTTACATAAGAATCATTTCAAAATAACTAGTATAAATACAAGTCAAAGGAAATTTATTTTAACATCAAATAATGACCTTAAAATCTTAGACATACTACTAAATTTCAAAGCACACGACCATGTTATTCTTCCCTATTTATCCATATCTAAATATAAATCATACAATAAGTAATAGTATAATTTTGAAGCACTCAAATAATAATCTACAAACCATATTTGTCAAATTACAAGCTAGATCACTACATGCACCATCACATAGTATATTACACCATTGTGAGCACACTTTCCCATGTATAGGGGAGAAATAAATAATTATGAATCTCTCCTTAGAGTATTTTATATGTAGGCAACACTCATTGACATAGAGATATATTAGGTCAAATTGATACCGTAATCCCACTAACCCATTTTTGGTAAGGTAACCTAACATAAGGTGGAAAGCTAGGGTTTGATCCATAAACAATGATACATATCATGTGTGCCAAATAAATATACATCAAATGAAAGGTGAAATAAAAACAAAAAATACCTAGGTGGTTACATCTTGATACAATTAACATTTTTGACATGATAGTTGCATTGAGTTTCAGATGGTAGAATCTATACAAGAATCCATAAGTTGACATAAATGTACAAGAAGTTAGAAATAATATTTCAATAATATGAGGACTAGTTCCTGAACATCAAACAACTTGTTTACACACCTATACAACTTACTCCACCCTTTTCTTTATTTCTTACCTATTTATTATAGTCCAAATCTATAGGTACACACTCTCTCCATGATTTGGGCATGGATCACTCTATAGATATTTGAATCTCACCAAATAATCAAACAATATCTCTGAGTTCCTTATTTAAGTGAAAGAGGATGAGTGAAAGAAGATTTTATTTATGCATTATTTGAGTAATTAAAATTTGGAATTAGAAATTAAGATAATTTGACAAAAGCAATATTTTATACCCACCATCAAGGTCTTGGATGATGGAGTGATTAAGGATGAGGAAGGAAGAGGAAGGATTGAGTAGATATAATGAGGGAGTCATTAGGGATGATGAAGGATGGTTAGTGTATGCAATAAAAAATGCATCATGTATATAAATTGATCATGGCTCAAATAAGATAGATCATGCTTATACTTCTGATTGGGAATACATTTTTTAAGCAGGAGCATGACTAATATGGGTATCCACTAGACCCGATTAGGGTATCACTTGTCACAATACACCATCTAAGGTAGGGTTATAAATTCTATAGTATAACATAATCATGCAATAACCCTAAAAGAGTCTTAGGTTTAATATTCACTCTATTATAATAGACAAAAAAGTAAATCTAATCTAGTGAATACCAAATATTATGGCACAAAGTGGGGGTTAGAAATAAAACAAATAGATAAACTAAACATGCATATAAGAAATATTCTCATGTCAATGTATACAAAATCCTAATGCATGGGAATAGAAGCACAACTATGTTATCTATATACTCTTATAAAGGAGAAATATAGTTTGGAATACTTACCTTGAAGACGAACCTGTTGAGCCTCAATATCTCTATTGGCCAAGGTGCTTCGCAAGAGATTGTTATGGTATGTAAGAATAACAAAGAAGAATCAGATCTAAGTGACACAACCTATCTATACATCCAAAATATTTATTCCTTAATTAGAATGGTCAATAAGCAGATGTTCATTTGCACTTATTCTTCTTCACTTCTCTTCTTACAAATGGTTGGAAATGAACTTGTATATATAGGTGAATCTTACCCTAAATACTCTTGAAAACATTATCTTTATAGAGTTGACCCAATCGACCCTATATGTTTTTTGGGACAATTCATTAGGTCTAGGCTAGGTCAGTTAAAATGCTAACAAATCCAAAAAGTGAAAAATACCCCTAAATTGAATAGGGTTGAACCTGGTCAACCTAGTACAACTGATAGTCCAAAAGAGAATTAAGGGGGGGAAAGGAGGATGGAAAGAGGAAAATGAATGGAATGGGTAAGGCTAATAAGAATAAACTTAGGGTTAATTTTTTTAGGAGATGAGTGTGTAGATAGCAAGTGGTAAAAGGGATAACAATCTTACGAAACACCAATGGTCTACCCACCCCTTTCCCGGTATACCCCTTAAGGTGTGCACTCAGATAGATTGAGATTTGATGGGTTATTGTAAGATAAAAATTGTCAATAATTAATAAAAGTTTGAAAATATTATGTATACATATGCCCCACTTGAAGCTCATCACGTGTAAAGTACATGATAACACACAATGTTGATGGTAAGTAAAGTACGATAAGAATAAAATAAGATAAATGAAAAGGAAAAAAATGAAAAAAACATACCTTTAATTACCTTAGCACTGTAGATAAATAATTATACAAGAGAAAGTGACAACATCTAATGTGAAGAACACTAGGCGAACTTATAGAAGTTAGTGCAAAAAATAGCCAAAAATTGAGTTTTTTAGAAAATAGGCATATGATAATGGAAAATAATCTCTACGTCATCATGAATCCAAATATTTTTATGGTTTTAAAAATGTATGAGTAAAAAAAAAGATGTAGGAAAAAGAAGGAATCTACAGGAAAGTAATTGAAGAATTTGAATTTTGAAAAAGTGTTTTAAATAGGGGAAAGATAAGTCATTTGTTGTTCTGAATTTTGAAGGAGATAAGAAAAGAGTTCTAGAGATCAAATGACCTAAGATGATGAGGAGATGAAAATATAGACAAGATGGATGCCTAGAGGTAGTAGAGGGTGCACTATAGGTATGTAACTATGAATCTCAAACCAATTGTTAAAATTTATAATGAATTAAGTGTATTTTTAATAATTTTGAATTTTAAGAATTTCTAGATGTCAAAATGAGACAAAATTAGATTATAGGAATAAAAAATAGCAAGATGAGAATGGGTTTAGAGGAATTAGGAATAAAGTGATAAAAATGTACTTTTTAAGAAAAATGCTAAGGGTCAGTAGGGAAAATGAACTAGGTCGACCCAACTGACCCAATAGGCTAAAACTAGGTAGAATCCATAGAGCCAAACCAGTAGGTATGGGTCAACCCTATACATTATATAGGCTAACGACATAATGAAATTTTATAACTAGTTCAAAAGGTCCAAAATGATAATGCATCACTAGGAAGGGGAAAATAAGAGGTTTGACTTAGATTTTGGTGTCAACTAGGGTAAAAATAAGGACATTTTGGTTAAATTAATTTGACCAAAGAACCATAATAAGCATAGAAAAGCATGTCAAAGGATAAAAGAGGGATAGAATGGCTTTAAAATGACCAAAGTAGGGCAAGAAGGACTTGGTAGGCTAGAAATAGGGTAAAATGAATAACATTGAATAAGTTTAAAAATAATTAGGCTTGTTTTTGGAAAATATGTAAAAACTATACATAACATGAAGGAACTAATACATCCTTTGTTATTTCTTGGTTGCAAAGATGACGGTGGTTTTGTAGATTGGTGGATGTGTCTTGGTTACCAATATTATTAGAGAAATCGTTAGATGGAGATAGGGCTAGACTAGTATCCATAAGTCTAGAAGGCATAACTAATATGTGCATGATCCCCATGAGTGTTGATCTATTAGTCATGTTCCTCAGTTGCTAAGAATGATTCAAAAACACCTTCAAATGAGAGGTGGATGGGGATGTGATAGAGGTGTCCATCACACTAGAGGATGTCCATGCTATCCTTGATAAGAACATTGATGACCATAGGGATACCAAACATTATAAAAGAGAGGAGAGCCTTAGCCATGTGGGATATAGGCTCAAAGACAATTTTGGGAGGATAGAGAGTTAATATGGATAATTTATATACATCATATATTCCAAACATTCAAAAAAATGTGATAGGGCTTGTGACACAAAGGGTGTTATATCATAATTTAGATGGTAAGGTACCACTATTCATGGAAGCCATGAGTAGGATGATGATAAAGGAGCAAGTTATATATGATCTAAGATTTGTCATCTAGGTCTAACTTATACATGATCTATATGAGATGTTATTCAGAGGGAAGAAGACCATGGGATTGATCCTATTACTAACACCTTGGATATATGAGAGGTTTCTTATGTATCAACCTACTAGGTTGCCCCATGTAATTGATGATAGGTTACCTTGAGTATAGAGATGGAGAAAAGACTAGGTAGCATAGGTCATGCCCCACATGCAAACACTATAGTTAGTGAGACACGTAGACATATTGTGGCATCCATATGAGAATATAATGACTACATGGGTGAGTTGGTACATAGTTTCACCAGTGATAATAAGGATATAAGTGGTTAGATACTACATGTGGTAAAGAGAGCCACATTCAGTGGCATGGATGCCAAGATAGATGGGCTTGCCTCATCCAATAACATTGATATTAATGCTCAAATAGTGGGATTGGTATGTGAGATAGCCACAAGGGAGGAGAGGATTAGGACCATTGATAGTGAGACTAACAATCAAACCACATCATGAGCAACCATGGACTAGTTGACCATGATGAGTAATAAAGTAAGAGGATATGGAGGTAGAGGCAGAGATACTAGATGTACCACTACTAGTTGTATAATAGGATGAGATATGACCACTGAGGACATAATGGTCATGGAGGCAACAAGAGATAATAGAGATTGATGTCATCCTTGATGAGTTAATAGAGGATCTAGAGGAGAGATGGATGATAGAAAGACCACTCAGACATAGGCTGAGATGGACATGAGCCATGATAGAAGTATTTGAGCTAAGGAGGCATCCTATAGAGGAGTTACTAGGAGGCCATGTATATGGGGAGACTATGTTTGGTAGTCATGCAGATGGAGAGACCATAGTAGCTAAGACACAAATAGATAAGAAAAAATGGTTAAATTATTGCTTTAAGTTTTAATTTAGAAGTAGAGATAGATAGATATTTTGAGATATAAT
This sequence comes from Torreya grandis, assembly GCA_037957365.1. Lineage (NCBI taxonomy): Eukaryota > Viridiplantae > Streptophyta > Pinopsida > Cupressales > Taxaceae > Torreya > Torreya grandis. The sequence continues at coordinate 793,015 of JARHVA010000872.1, forward strand.
AGTGATCTAATATCCATTTGGTGTGATTTTGTAGATGTAACCAAGGATGCAGAGGAGAGATAGGAGTCCCTAGTGAGGGGATCACTCCATGACATCCTAGATGAGACTCTATAACCATATGACCCTAATGCATTGGAGGATCCCAGTGTACCATTTGCCCTAGCTCAAGCAATCTCGTTTAGACTAGTTGGGGAGGTAGTAAGACAAATACAAGTATAAAGAGAGAGGATATAATGTAGGCCCTAGCTGGTGCAGTGACAAGTGTAGGTAGCACACTTATAGGGACAAGTAAAGGGACTGAGATGTTGAATGACCTCTTTATAACTTACTATTTGGAGGATTCAAACTAAGGCCTCAATAGGTAGTGTGGCTAGGCCATGAGATAGACACGATGGGACCTTACCATAGAGTTGGATCATTATATATGGTTGTATTTAGTGTATCAAATTCATGTGTGTGTGTGTGTGTGTGTGTGTGTGTGTGTGTGTGTGTGTGTGTGTGTGTGTGTGTGTGTGTGTGTGTGTGTGTGTGTGTGTGTGTGGATCATTTTGTCATATTGATGTTGATTGTGTATGTTGTCATTATGGTTTATTATGGTTTTGGCTATGGATGCTTTGGATATATTTCATTATGCATCATGTATTTTATCTTTGTTGTATATGCTATGGGAAATATATGAGATGTAATTTATTTTCTATCATTATGTAGAACACATGCATGGTTAAAAATACATAGGCAAAAATGACTTGGAAAAATATAATCATTTAAGAAAATGCACTGCACACTATTTAAAATTTGGAAATGTGTAATAACAAGAAATGACTAAGTATAAAGAACCAAGAAATGGTAAAAAAAAGATGGTAAAAAGGGATTTGTTTTTAAACCAAAGTGAAATATTTTTGCACCAAATTAAAATAGGTAAAATCATACTAATTGACATTCGGAAGTATGGAAACAATGTAATAAAATGGAAGGTATGTAAAATGGAACAAATGGGATAAAAACAAATCATTTAAGTCAATAAATTATACTAATTCATGTTAGGAAGTATAAAATAAAAACAAAATTGGCCAAAGATTGGTCTTAAATTTCTCACACTAATTCAAGCTGGGAAGTATGAAAAATTCAAGAAATGGTTGAATTCTTACATGCACTCAAAAAATAATAAGATAAAAAGATGAAATAAAAATGAAGCATAAAACACACTAAATCAAACTAGGAGACATATTAATGACATGTAACTTCATAATCAATGAAATCTTATCTCATATTTGACACATGTAATTTTGGATTGTGACTTGGGTATAGCAAAATTTTGTGAGGAATGTTGGGTCCTATCTATGGTCTTAAAATGCAATTCATAAAGACAACACCACTGGGGTGGAATAAAAAAAAATTAGGTAATCAAGGATGTGGGTAATAGGAAGGAAAAGATGGTAATTTGTGAGGATGGCCATGTCTTATCCATAGTCTTATAATGCAACTCACAAATGAAATCCCAAGGGGAGTGATCAGTAGACAAAATAATATTTCTTAAGAGGAAATATGAGGGATATAGGGAATGAAAAATGCAATGTAAAAATAAAAACTTAGGAATCTTATGAGAAGACCTTAGGAGATAGGAGGCATAAGAAGGATATGATAAGACATTAAGTGACTAGTGGTAGTTTATGTATAAAGGAAACCTATTCTCTATAGACACAAAGATTTATAGGAAATTAAGCATGCTACTAAGATAAAATCATGAAGGTATATTGGTACAAGAAATAAAATGGACCTACTTTCCCACAATGTGTTCCCCATTCTTTAGGACCCCTTATAGAGCTATTGATCTAATGTGAATATTAGGTACTTACGTGAGAAAGTAGGTAGCACTAATTTTTTTTTTTAATATCCTCTTCTAATCTACTAGCCTACCACACCCAAAAGGATCTCAGATCTATCATGAGGCCAAATGTGGAGTTTGAGATTTGACTATAAGAAGGAGATGTGATTTAAATCATTTCTTTTAGTGTGATTTGACTTTTAATAATAATTTTGACTTTTGCATAATTACCTTTTATTTAAATGATTTAGATTTTAACTTTTTATGAATTTTTAAGATTCCTCCTCCATATGGATTGGGAATGATCAATCATGAGAGATGTAGTGATACACACAAATGAGCTATAGGCTAAGGCTAAAGGAAGCTAAGTAACCAAAGACAAAGACTAACTAAGACACTTAGGCTTGACAATGAACTAACATGTGATCTCAGGTCTCAACCATGTATATGCTTAGTTTGCCAAAAAATAAGAAGGGACAAAGCAGATCCAAAAAGTGGACCAGTGTAAGGAGGTAGTAATGAGTAGGATTGTTTTCTAACTGATCACATGGTAAAAGGGAGACAATGAACAAAGGGAAAAGGGTTTGTATAACCAAGTCACAATGATAATTAATTGTTAAAAATGGAGATAATAAATCAAATAATCATGAAAAAGAAAGAAAAGATTTTTGATAAAAAAATTAAGCAAGAGAGAGAAAGAAATGATAAAGAAAGACAATCATATGTGAAATATAAATGATAAGATAAGCAGGATAAACTATAATAAATAAGATCACCATACATGATAAGGAAAATTTTGACACAATGTCAAATCATATAAGAGATAGATAAAGATAATATTGGAGCACACATCCAACCCAAATTAAAATGTGAAATCACCATGCACATGCTCATAAATACTAATAAATCTATCCACACACATTATCTAAGACATCAAATAAATCTCTATGAATATGGAGAAAAATATTATTAATGTTTTATCAATCTTCAATGAATACTTGGTAAATACTTCTCTTCTAATATCCTCCATAGAAAAAGTAGGAATGCTCTAAGGATCATGCTAATGAGCAAAAATATGCAAGGGATGGTCAAGAAAATACGTAGGAGTAGGATCTATGGGAGATGCAAGAATCATCAGTGGAGAATGATCCATGGGTGAGGGAAGGTCCATGGGTGAAGGAATTATGGGTGGAAGCACACAAGATGGTGAAGGGACCATAGGAGGTGATGGAACCATATGAGGTGGAGTCATGAGAGAATAAAGAGGAGCCTTCTTATGGGAATGACAAGTGGGAGGAGTGGTAGAAGGTGATACTTAAGATGTTGTTGAAGGATATGATAATGATCAGTATGATAGGTGCTACATAGGTGCCATAAACAATATACCTCACCATAATTGGGTAGATATTAGTAAGTACCTTTGAGGGAGGTATGGATTTGTTTGATGACAAGGAAGAGGGTTACAAGGTATAAATATATTATCATAACTTGTAATAATAGATGGAAGAATGATTATCTATCCTATCAAAGAATAGATATGCTTGTGAGTGGAAGAATAGAAACTAGAGAACACTCATCATCCCATTTGGTGGGTAGAAGAGCCATCTTAGGCAAATGAAGTAAACCATCACCAATGGAGGGTGATGATGAGGAAAGAATGGAATTAGGCTTAATGTAAGGAGTAATGGAATCAGAAATAGGGGTAGGCTTAATAATAGTAGGAGTGGAAATAGGCTCAATTATAATAGGCTCTACTAAGGGAGGAATGGGATCTATAGAATGTCTAGGGAGAGTTGCACTAACCTCAAGGGTAAACTAGCTAGGAGAGTCAGGGTACCTAGAAAAGTGATAAGGCCCGATTATAGCATGATCGATGAGCATAGTCCTATGTGGCTCCTTAGAAATTAGAGGTTTCAGTGCCATCTCTACCCTACGATAAATGGGAAAAATACAAAAATTAGGAATTATAAGTGAAGGAAAATTATGAGATTCATAAAAAGACTCAAGTGAAGAAAAATGATAATGGACAATCTCAGCATCATAGGCTTGTATAATAATGCCTAATAATGAATCATATAAGGAATAACCATCATCATAATCCATGGTGTGAGGGTCAATGACATAAGTAGGGATGACCTTATCATCTAATGAAATATGGTGAATAAAATGCCTAGTCTTGGTCAAGACTACAATAATGTCATCACAAGGAGGCTTGCGAGAGTAAGGTTGAAAAGAAGAAAGAAGTTGTGAGATGAGATGAGGTAGGAGATCAGAAGCCTTGATATTTAGGTTAATCTCATTGGGCTCATAATCATCAAAATATAAGAGTTTAGGAGGAATGTTACTAGTGAGCTCAGGATACCCATTGTAACCTTAGGTTGAATTAACAAGAAAGTTAAGATGCTAAGATTCATGAAATAGAATGCTTGGAAAAAGCTCAAGAGTAAGAATCTTGAAAACACCACAATCTTGGAATTGTTTGAAATTCCAAGTGTTAGTGTCACCTTAAATCCTATAAAGGGCTCCATTATGAGGGAATTTAACGCATTAGTAGGTGGAAAAATAAATTTCCCTCATGCAGTGAGTCGGCCTACCAAGAAAGATGTTATAATAAAGGCAAAAGTTAAAGATCATCACCTTCATGTGAATTGTGATAAGTGGGATATAAATGGGATTCCACACACAACCTAGAAGAGGCATTTGCCTTCTATAATATCCTTATCAAGTGTTATGCATAGACTTGAGATTGCATTCTAAATACCCAAGAGTCTTAATGAAGTCAAGAGAGGTAATGTAGGTGCCAGAACCCTTGTCAATCAATGCACACTTAACTTGGATATCCCCTATTTGGATGCTAATAAATAATGGAGGATCATCTGCACAAAGGATAATCTCATCAGGAATCATAGAGGCTATAGGAAATTTTAAAAAAAGAGAAGTGCCTATAGTTTCATCAACATTGATAGACATATCTTCACATTGTTATAATATACTATCCTTGGATCCAAATAAATCTACCTCTCATCCTGATAGGGGAGGATGAGGGACATTCATCTTGAATAATAGTTGCATAATATGGTTTATATGATATGGGAAAGTCTTCATAATCTCAAGGAATATAATTTAGGATGGGATATTAGTGAGTTCTACTATGGGATCCCCCTCATCATAACCCATAAAAATGTTTTTAGATATAGGTGCATAATGGTTGAAGGTTTTTGAAAGGAAGAGCCAAAATGCATTGAAATTTATGTTGATAATAATGAGAAGGTTTGGGACAAGTTTTTAAATCATGTTGTGATGATGAAGTAGTTATTTTAAGTTGATTTGGAGAATTAGTATAAGTGTTAGTATAAATTTGAGTATCATTAATATTAGAAGATGATGGAAGAGTGGTAGAAATAGAATGGCAAGTGTTATCCAAGGGAGAATAAGAAATTAAATCATCAAAAGTAATAAGGTCATATTGCTCGAACTCATTTAAATAAGTTTGAAAAGAATCTTGGATAACATGATATGTTTGAGATGAAGGAGGATGTAGATAGGTTGAGAATCAATAAAAGTAACCACCCTTCACATATTAGTCATGCTAACCATGTTCTTTTCAAAAGTGGGCTCAACAAGACTTTATACATTATTGGTGGAAGGGGTGTATTTATCTTGATTGTCTTGAATAGGTTGATGATTAGGAAGAGGGTCTTTATAGATAGCTAAATGAACATTTGATTGATTTAAGGCTTGAGTTTTATCATGTGATTTATAATCCTTAAAATCAATTTCATAAGCTTGTTCATGCTTATGAATGATGGAATCATGATCAAAATTAGGACCAAGAAGAAAATCCATAGATGAATTATGAAGTTGTCTATAGGTCTCATGAGAATGACCCCAACTAGCATGAAACCAACACAACTTGTTGGGATCATACTAGGATTTCATAGGATGAGTAGGGTCAAGTTCTTGTGGAAGAGGCCTAGGTAGATGCTTAAGAAATTTAGTTGAGGATATATTTTTATGAATGTTGATGTTATTTAGTGAAGAGAAATGAGGATTGGTATATTGTTGAGAAGGGGGATCTAGTTCTGATGAAGGGGTAATAACAACAGCTTGAACATTTTGAATGGTGTCATAAAAATCTATAACACCATAATTGGTAACATTAAGATTTTTGTTTTTAAGAGATGAGGACCCACATAAGGTTGGGGTGGCTTGAATTTACACATTAAGAAATATTGATGTTTAGCTTGGTCAATAGCCTCCTTCAAGGTATGTGGAGAGAGAGAGTGTGGACTCAATATTGTAATGTAGTAAAAAGGAAATTAGTAAAGAGATGGAAAAGATTATCATCGGCCATGTTATGTTCACATTTATTTGACAAAGTCTTCCATATTTTAACAAATGCTTGAGTGGTTTCATTTTCATTTTTTTTATAATATATGAAATGGGCCAAAGTGTTTTTGAGAAGATCATTAGTTTGAAATTATTGAACTAAAGTATTCACTAAATCCTCAAAACTAGTAATGGAATGAGGCCTAAGTTAATTATACCAATCCAAGGCATCACTGTGAGGTTTTTAGCAAGGAGCTTGGTAGCAGCAAAGGTGTTTAATTTGACCCAATCCTTATAAAGATTTACAAATGTCTTAAGATGAAGGGTGGGATTAGTTGATCCATTATAATAAATTGTAGATGTTATACCTCTTATGTAAATGTTAGCAATTTAAGTTGTAAGAGGTTCATTTTGAAGATGTCTAATGGTTTTGTTAATTAAATGAGGTTGGGGAATGATATTTCCTTGAGAATATCAAAGAGGAGGTGGGGGAACATTTTGGTTATGTGTGCCCTAATCCATTGGTTTTGGATGAGATTGAAGGTGAAGAAGGTGGTTTTGCATTCTCATCATTTGATTTGTGTTATGAGCTTGAAATGTATTCGTTTGATTAAGAGTTTGCAAAAAATTTGATGTGTTTGATTAGTATTATTATAAGCATTAGGATTGGAATTAGTAGCTTGGGTACCACTATTGGTGTTGATAGGAGCTTGAGAAGAATTATGAGAATGTGAAGCACTAGTGGAAAAATTTACTTGTGTAGCAAAAGATGGACTAGTGAATGGTTGAGAGGAAGAAGCATTAGAATAATGATTTCCTTGGGTAGAAAAAAAATCATTAGTATAAGGATTAAGGATAGTGGATCTCAAGGGAGGCACACTAGATGTAGAACCTACCATGTTAGTTAAGATACTAGGCATGGAAGTAGAATAAAGGAAAGAAGAAGATGTCATAGCATGAGAAGAGGTCATGGCATGAGAAGGGGTCATGATCGAAGGAAGATGATAAGAATCAAATAAAGTGGTACCCCAAAATATAGATGAGAATGTAGAAGTAGGTGAGTGAGGCTCTTCAATTTTACCACTAATCATAAGATTGTAAATAGTAGAAGAATCCTTTCCTTGATGTTGAGTAAATTCAGAGATAAAGAAGAGCATTTTGGGAGTATAATCTAACTCAGGTTGTTCCTCTAAGAAAAGAGGAAAATTATGTTGTAAATAGGTATTAGGATGGGTCCTATAGTTCATTATGTGAGTGGTAATATGAATATTACTAGTATCTAAAAGAGGATCCCTACTTTGTCTATGGGAGACCCTATGAGGATTGGTAAAGTTCATCATGCCTTTTGACTACGACTTAATGTTATCATCAAGAAAAAATTTCATGATGAAGGGGGAGAAAGAGAGATATAAAGTAAAGAACCAAGAAGTGACTAAAATAGTAAAGGGTCGACTGAGTTGACCTAACATATAAACATGGGCTGTAAAACTATATATGGTTAACTTGGTCGATCCAGTATAGTGTACAAAGATTGAAAAAGAGGTAAAATGGGTTGAAAATATTACATGGTTGATTGGGTCAACTTAGTACAACAAACAAGGAAAATGAGAAGGTCAAGTTATAAATTAAAATAAGATAATTTTTACAGATAATCTAGGAAAGTAAGAATTGAAAGGAAATAAATAGTCAATTGGATCAACCATGGTGAATCCAATTAAGGCACATAATATAAAACCTTGCACTAATGTTGGCTAATTCAAGTTTTTTCACACATAATTGAGCAAAGAACAAGCAATCAACTTGAAAATTAAAGAGCTAACTAATTGGTCAACCTAAGAAGTTTATTAGATTATTAATAAATGATTTTAAATGTGATGGAAAGTTGGATATAAATCAAGGAACTAAATAGCAATATAAGGATGGTTTCAGGTAGTTTGGGCTGAAAGGGATTGTAGTGGAAATGATATAGCTTGGTATTGGGGCCCAAACCCTCACTTCACACACTATAGTGATAAGGGTGTTAGGTGCTTATCTATAATATACCATTAAACATGATTTATACTTGACTAGAGTACTAAGTAATCTTCCCCCTTGGTGATGAAATCCAAGTAGGTTGGCCTTGGGTAAGAAATGTTAAAATGCTTGTTTAATTTTTTTGATTTGATAGTTTGTACATAAAATAGAAAATAGTGAACTAAATGATTAATTTAAAACCCCCTAATTAGACTATGTGAACTATTCTAAGCATGCAAGTAATAAGAAAAGAAAGGTGTGAAGTAATTACTAGTATATAGAGATTAATTCTAACTTGAAATAAGGTATAGTGTTGACATTATATGCACAAAATACAAAATAGTGTCAAACATGTACAAAAAAATCAAGGTCTAAAAATGAAAAGGGTAAACCAAGGTCAACTTAGTTATTTAGATAACACACAGAACATAGAATTGATTCGACAGGGTCAATCCAATTGACTATGCATGGGCAATTTTGAAGACTACAAATTATGAAAGGAAAGATAGAAAAAAAAGAGATAGAGAGATATAAAGGAACCTTGGTGGATCAAATATGCTAAGAATTAAGATTAATAGTTAAGAACCTTGGAATATGCTTTAAAACTTTGCTAACTTGGTTGACTCGATCGATCAAGCTTTGTAGAATCCTACTACTAAGTGCCTTGAATGTACAAGGTTGAATAGGTCAACCTAGTATGCTAAATAGGATGCTTTAAAATGTATAGGGTTAATTGGGTCAAGATAGTATTCTAAACTAGAATTTTGGAAGTCTAAAAACCTATACTAGTTCATGTGAGTTGATCTAGTTGCATGTTCTTGAAAACTTACACACATGGATTAGGACTAGGTCAATAGAGTCGATATATTATGATAGATATATGATAAAAATAATGCTAAAAATAATGAAATAAAGTGAAATAAATCTTATAAGGGTTAGTTTCACATTGGGTTCACCAGAATGTATGTAATCAAAAATGTGTCATGTCTATAAATCAATCTTGTCTTGGATAAAATAGAGCATACCTATACTTCCAATTGGGAATACATTTGTTAAGCGAGAGAATGACCAATATGGGGATCCAATAGACTTGATTAGGGGATAATTTATCACAATACACCATCTAAGGTAGGTTTCTAAAGCTTACAATTTAACACAATCATGTAACAACCCTAAAAGAGCCCTAGGTTTAATATTCACTCTATTCTAATAAACAAGAAAGTAAATCTAATCTAATTCACACCAAAGATTGTGGCACAAAGTGGGGGTTAGAAATAAAACAAACAACTAAACCAAACATGCATAAAATACATATACTCATGTCAATGTATATGAAATCCTAATGTATTAGAATAGAATCATAACTACATTATCTATTTACTCTTACAAATGAAAAATAAAGTTAGGAATACTTACCTTGAAGATGAACCTGTTGATCCTTAATATCTCCCTTGGCCAAGGTGCTTCCTAAGAGATTATTATGGTATGTAAGGATAATAAATACAAATCAGATCTAGGCTACACAACCTATCTATGTATCTAAAATAATTCTCCATAAGATAATATTTGTATCTCCAAATATAGTATGGAACCCTAACCTTTATTCCTCAAGTAGAATGGTCAATAATCAAATGTTCATTCTCACTTATTCTTCTTCACTTCTCTTATTACAAATGGTTATAAATGAACTTGTATATATAAGTAGATCTTTCCCTAAATCCTCTCAAAAACATTGGTTATACAGGGTTGACCCAATCGACCTTGTATGTTTTTGGAGATAATTCACTAGGTCTGAGCTAGGTTAGCTGAAAAGCTAATAAACCCAAAAAGTGAAAAATACCCCTAAACTATATAGGATTAACCCAGGTTGACCTAGTACAATTGAAAATCCAAAAGGGAATTAAGGCAAGAAAAGGAGAATAGAAAGAGGATAATGACTGGAATGGGTAAGCCTGAGAAGAATAATCTTAGGGTTAATGTTTTTAGGAGATGATTATGTAGATATTAAGTGGAAAAAGGGACAACAATCTTATAAATCACCAATATACTACCCACCCCTTTCTTAGTGTACCCCTTAAGGCATGAACTTAGAGAGATTGAGACTCGATGGGTTCCTATAAGATACAAAGTGTCAGTAATCAATAAATGTTTGAAAATATTATGTGTATATAGTTAGGGTCAATGAAGGAGTGATTAGAGAAGATGAGGGATGGTGAGGGTTAATGAGGGAGGGATTAGGGGTGACAAGGGGTGAGGAAGGAGTGATTAGAGATGATGTAGGATGATGAATAAATGATTAGGGATGATGAGAGATGGTGAGGGTAAATGAAGGAGTGATTAAGGATGATGGAGTAATGATACATGATGATTAATGGTGAGGTTTAATAAGGGAGTGATTAGGGACAATGAGGGATGAGGAGGGATTTATTAGGGATGATGAGGGATGATGAAGTGATGATTAAGGATGATGAAGGAGAGATTAGGGATGATGAGGGATAGTGAGAGTTAATGAGGGAGTGATTAAGGATGATGAAGGATGATGAGGTTTAATGAGGGAGTGATTAGGGATGATGAAGGATGAGGAGGGAGTGATTAGGGATGACGGAGTGATTAGATATTATGGGGGATAGTGAGGGTCAATAAGGGAGTGATTAGGGATAATGAGGAATGAAGAGAGAGTTATTATGGTTATTAGGGATGAATAATAAGTGATTAGGGATGAGGGAGGGATGATGAGTAAGTGAAATTAACACAAATTGGTCATTTGATGTGTGTAGGTCATCAATGTGACTTATGTTACCCCAATCATACCACTTTGGATCAAGTTCAAATTGAGTGGTTTGTGAATCTCAATTTTAACAAACCTAGAACTCTTAAAAATACCAAGAAATAATCTTTAAGGCACAAACCCCTAAACATTGACTATATGTTTACCAAAAATGGACATAAATTACAAAATTTATGCCCTAAAATCCTTAGGTTCAATACTATGACCTTGAAAATGCCTAAGTACAGACCAAATTAGATTTTAAAAAACTATTTTCCACATCATAAGGCATGAAAGTGTGAGACCAACTCTATCATATGCAAAGTGACCCTAATTTATTATATTTTATAAAATAAATTTAAATTATAAGGAATATAAATGTAATATTATATTTTTATAGAGTCTTGAGAGTAGCCCCATTCATATTATTGGTTAGATCACAAAAAGTTGAATCTTGAAAAAAGAAAAGTTAATTGTGGAAATGTAAAGAGGAAAAGGGGAAGACATTCATCCTCAAGGAAAATGTAATTAGAGTGAATAAGGAATTTCCAAGGGTACACAAAGTACCCTCTTGGAGAGAATAATGACCAGTTGTTAATGGCCTCTTAGAAGACTATTGAGTTGTTGGTGTTTTTGGTATTGATTCCTCAAATTTCAGTCTCTCATTGTATCTTTGGCTATTATTTTTAAAATGATCATTGTGATCTAAACTAAGACCTTCCTCAACCCTTGCTTTCCTTTTTTTTCCTTTAAATTTAAATTTCTTATTGGTGAGTTCTTTATTATTATGACCATTTTTTCCCAATCCTCTTTTTTACCTTTTCCTTGGGCTAGGTGTACAAGGATTTTCTTATTTGGTAGTCTAGATTTGCTTCCTTTTCTACTTGGATTGACCAGTCCCCATCATCATTTTATCCCCTCATGGTAATTATCCTTTGACCTCTCTCCCTTATGTTGTTTCATGATGATGACTTTCTTTTTAATTTACACCACCATCTCCCTTGTCTCATTTACTCCCCCTCCTATGTCATCATTTCCAAGGCATTTTGTTTCATCATTGTACCCTTTTATGAACACTTATTACTTTCACCTTTTTTAGGGTCATTGATCTTCAATTAGATTTAATTTACTCCTAAACTTTTAATTATACTTAGAATCACTTGATTTTATGGATTCATAATAATAATCAATGGTAGATAAGTAAAAGGAGACAAAGTCTAAACATGATTCTCTTAAGGATGAGGTACCCAAATTGGGAATGGATAGAGTTGAGCTTGTTTCTTATTAGAATATAAATAACAAAAACACTACTATTTGGGAGATTTTATAAAAATGGAATCTCACCCAATTTATGCTTAGAATTAATAGGAATGATCCCAACCTTTCCAAATACTTTTCTAATGCTTGGAAGGAAAGGATTAATGTTATGAGGGGTATGAGGATTTAGGTAACTAAAGAAGCCATCACTAAAGCAACTAGGTTGGTTGTGCATGACCTTAAGTACTATAAGGATAAAACTATGAAGGATGAATGGGTATCGAAATTATTCAACTCCATAAAAATATCAAAAGTGGTCACCAAGAGTTTCCAAAGGATGGATATCCTTGAGTTATGGCCAGAAGTCTATAGGTAGGTGATGTTTTATATCACCATAGACTCCAAATTCAATTTGGTAAAGTCTCACCATTTCATGTTATTGAATCACTTTAAGGGAATTTACATAGTTAGTCTTCTTTTTTACCTAATTTTCTTTCTTGATGATTCTATTAGTGATTTCAAAGGAAATAATAAAGTTTTGGTAGCACACCAAGCTCTCATTTTCCTTCTATTCAATTTTTCACCCCTTGTGAGAAGAATTGAACTATCTCTAATTTCATGGGTGGTAAACACAAAAGAAAGTAAAAAATCTAAAGGGGCATGTGTGTATGCTTTCAAGGAGGGAATTAAAAAGGTTAAGGTGGGCAAGCCCAAGATAAAACTCATCCTAAAACCTGAAGCTTTGGAGGAATTGAAATTTGAATTGATTGGATCCCCAAAGAAGGTGGATCACTTGGCTATCCTTTCATACCCAAGTTCCCCTAGGGCCTCTAGTCCTATAGATCCTATTATTAAGGGATCTCATGAGGAACCTAGCCTAGATAAGTCCCAAAAGATGCCAAATCTCCCAACACTAGAATCTATTCCACCAAAATGAGATTATATAGAAAAATCAAGGAGATAGGAATGATTCAAATGGAGATTAAAGAAATCTATTAGGTCTTGTTCCCAAAAGTTGGTTTTGAGTGTAAGCTAGGTAGAACTTCAGGCTATGATATCCCCATGAGCAGAAGGAAGGATTATAATACTAATCCACATGCTTCAACTTTTTTAGGAGAAGGTTTGGATACTTTGACATATCATATTGAAACCCCTAAAAGAACTTCTTCCCCCTTAGTTGTTGAAGGTGTGAAATTAGTCTCCAAATATGGCCCCAGGTCCAAGACCCAAAAAAAATCCATTAACTATTATTGATAGGTCTTGAAAGGTCCTCTTGACTTGAATTTTTGGTTGTTTCAATTGTTAGTCTTATTTTGTTTCATCTTTTTTGTTTCTATTTTGTTCATTATTTAGCGTATGGTTTTTTTGTTTGGGTTGGTTAGCCCATGGATTTTTTAATGTTTTATCCAGGTCTTGTTAGGTTGTGGAGCTAAAAGCTTCACTAATGCAGACATGGAGGAGGTTGTTGAGTTTCAGGGATACTGGCGTCAGCAGAGCAACCGACATCAGTCATCTTCAGTGCAAAGGGCAATTGACATCAGCAGGAGTCAGCTGATGTCAGTCACCTCCAGTCAGACATCGACCGACGTCGATCACCTGTATGGTTCCAGAACTATTCATTGCATTAACAGTTAGTTTGTTGAACTGATTATTTGCATATAAAAGGCTATTTTGAGTCTTGAGCTACGTGTCTAATTATTGTAAATTAGAATTCTAAGTTATTGTTTAGTATGGGATCTATTTATAGACCCATTGGCATGTATTGTAATTAAGAGCAATAGAGGAAGGCAAGGTAGATCCTTCGAATTGTAAGAACAGGGTGATCTACAGGTTGTTGCAAGATCAGGGAGAAGTTCTACATGGTAAGATCATTTGAGTTGCAGGTTGTTGAAAGTTCATGGGAGATCTACTTGAAGTACTTTAAGTACTTGTGTACTGGCAGTGTTATTATTGACTGGTTGGAGGTGAACAACAACTCTATGTTTGAGTTGTGTGTTGGGACTATTTTTGGTAGGAGAGTGAACTCTTGAGGGAAAGAGATATATACATCTAAGAGGTGTGGAAGATTGTGTCATCTTCATTGTATTTCCTTCTGGCATGAGTCTTAATACAAGACTGTGTATTGCCTCTCACATTCTATGTCATTTGTGAATTCTAGTTACTTGTTAATTCTAGTATAATTCCGTGTTTAGTTGATTATACAAGGTAATCATATTGTACTCTTATTGAGGAGTTGGATCCTGACAAGTGGTATCAGAGCATTTATGTTCTAGGTGCCTTACAAGTGGTATCAGATCTTGTGGTTGGGTTACTAATAGATTGTATCAGATCTAGTTAGTGTTTGTTGATTACAGGTCACTCACAGGGGTTTTTGTTTAAGTGGGAGTATAGCAATGGCAGAAGAAAGTAAGCTACGAATGGAGAATTTTAATGGCAAGAATTATCAATTATGGAGGATGTAGATAGAAGATTATCTATATCAAAAAGATTTGTACTTACCGTTGGGTGGGGTTGCATGCAAGCCCATGGATATGAAGGATGAAGAATGGAAGGTTCTTGATCGGAAGGCTCTGGGATCTATAAGGTTGAGCCTTGCATCGTCTGTGATTTCTAACTTATCACAGGCTAAGACAATGGTAGAGTTGATGGAATTTTTGGCAAATTTATATGAAAAACCTTTAGCTTTGAATAAGGTATTTCTTATGAAGCAATTATTTAATTTGCAAATGCAGGAAGGTGGATCGGTACATAGTCATCTTAGTGATTTCCATGGATTAGTAAATCAGTTAGTTTCAGTCAATATTGTTTTTGATGATGAAATTAAGGCTCTTTTAATCTTATGCTCATTACCTGAAAGTTGGGATAGTTTGGTAATGGCAGTTAGTAATATTGTGTCTGCTTTAAATATCTTAAAAGTGGATGATGTTGTTAGTGTAATCTTGAATGAATAAATTCACAGGAAAAGCATAGGTGAATCATCAGGGAATGCTTTGAGTATTGAAAGCAGGGGAAGGCAAAGAGAGAAGATCAAGCAAGGGAAATCAAGGTCAAAGATAGGTAGGAGATCTAGATCCATGCCCAGCAGGAAAATCTGTTGGAATTGTGGAAAGAAAGGGCATGTAAAGAAAGATTGTTGGTTGGCTGAAGATTAGCAAGAAGGAACTGAAGAAGCAGATGTTGTAGGTATTGTTACACAGGATGCTCTGATATGTTCCTTGGATAAAGTATAATCTTGGGTTTTAGATTTTGGTGCCTCTTTCCATGCATCCCCAAATAGGGAATTTTTTCATGAGTATGTCCAGGGAGACTTTGGAGAAATTTATTTAGGGGATGGTAAGCCTTGTCAAATGGTTGGCAAAGGGAAAGTGAAGCTGAAATTGTAGATGGGAAACACATGGGTGTTGAAGGAGGTCATGCATATCCCAGTCCTGAAGCAGAATTTGATTTCTATTGGAAAGTTGGGTGATGAGGGTTGCACAGTAACTCTCATAGTGGACTCTTAGAAAGTTTCCAAGGGTGCACTTGTTTTAGCAAGAGGTAAGAAAGTAGGTACTCTTTATCTATTTACTTGTATTACTGATTCTCCTTCTAGTTTATCTACTTCAACTGTAGATTCAAAGATGTGGCTTAATAGGCTTGGTCACATGAATAAGAAGGAGATGCATGTTCTTGAGTTAAAAGGTATGCTTTCAGATTTGAAAAGCATGGATCGAGATTTTTGTAAGCAAAAGAAGAAAGTCACATTTCTTGACACTGGGTCAACAAAGAAGGTGGTAGCTTCTGTTAGAGGATCATAGTATTATAGAAGGAAGAAATTTGATGTTCGTGACAAGAACAGGAAAGCCTTGGTTTTCAAGGAGAAGATGACAGACAGAGATCAGTGCAAGGGGCTGAAGAATTCTAAGTAGAGCAAGGTTGATTTGGAAAAAGTTTTGATCCAAAAGGAGCTTGCAGGTAGAAGTCATCGCTCACAAGTAAAACACAAAGATCGATGTTGGTTAGAAAATTGACATCGACAACCAGAGAGGGATCGACGTCGGCTATGTGTATCCCGATGTCGGTGACTCTAGACAAGTAAACACTGGTGTCGGTCATGGGAAACTGACGTCAGTGATGAGGCAGTCGCATGGAACTGACGTCGGTCGAGTGCAAACTGAGATGTGACTAGCATCAGTCACTGAGAAAGATTTTGGGCAGACAACAAGCTGTCAAGGAGTCTCAAACACCCATATGGAGGAATGAAAGGGTAAGTAAGCCTCAAATTCATTATTTCCCTTTTTTACACTACTTGTTGCTCACTGATGGTCAAGAACTAGGAAGTTATTAAAGAAGTAGAGTAGGTAGAATCCAGGAAACAGTGGGAGCTTGGCATTGATGAGGAATGTCATTCCTTGGAGAAGAACCAAATGAGAGTTTTTGGTGGAGTTGCCAGCTAGAAGAAAGCACTGAGAGACGAATGGATTTTTAGATTAAAAAAGAGCGGGAATGGACACGTGAGACAAAAGGCCAAGGTATATGGTCTTGTGTTAGCTGCAGGACAATGGAGGTTTAACCATTGTGTTTTTTTTACCAAGTTGGATAATATTAGCTACATTATCCTATTATTGTATGTTGTGCTTGTTGCAGGGTCACATATGCAGGGCGTTACTGAACTAAAGGTAAAGTTAGTTTAGAGGTGTGTCATGAGGAATCTGGGAGTAGCAAGATTCTTTGGCATGAGTGTGTTCTAGAGACATGGAAGGTCACAAGTTGATTTTGTCTCCAGATGATTGTGTGAAACTGGTTAGCACACCGATGGTTGGATAATTCTATGAATAATGTCCTGATTCACATGATGAGGTTGAGTACATGTGTACTAAACCTGAGATTTCCCAAGCAGTGGGAGTTGTCAGCAAGTTTGGAGCCAATCTAAGAAAGAAGCACTGGAGGGCAGTTCAGTGGATTCTTAGATATCTGAGAGGGACCAGTAGTAGGTGCACATGCTATGCAGGGTCAAGTTCTTTTCTACATGGGTTTGTAGATGCAGATGTGGCAGGTGATTTAGATGACAAGAGGTGCACCATAGGATTTGTGGTGGTTGGTCTTCAAGAGTGATCTTGAAGAGGGATACAAAGCCAAGAAACAAACTAGATGATGTACAGGTATAGGTATAGTTGTAGCTGTTTATCTCCAAGTGGGAGATTGTTAGGTTGTGGAGCTAAAAGCTTCACTGATGCAGACATGGAGGAGGTTGCTAAGTTCCAGGGATATCGGTGTTGGCAAAGCAACTAATGTCGATCATCTTTAGTGCAAAGGGAAACCAACATTGGTAAGAGTCGGTTAACGTCGGTCACCTCTAGACAGACAGCGATCGACATTGGTCACCTGTGCAGTTCCAAAACTGTTCATTGCATGAATAGTTAGTTTGTTGAACTGATTATTTTCATGTAAAAGGCTATTTTGAGTCTTGAGCTATGTGTCTAATTATTTTAAATTAGAAGTCTAAGTTATTGTTTAGTATGTGATCTATTTATAAACCCATTGGCATGTATTGTAATTAAGAGCAATAGAGGAAGGCAAGGTAGATCCTTCCAATTGTAAGAACAAGGTGATCTGTAGGTTGTTACAAGATTAGGGATAAGTTCTACATGGTAAGTAAGATCATTTGAGTTGCAGGTTGTTGCAAGTTCATGGGAGATTTACTTGAAGTACTTTGAGTACTTGTGTATTGGTAGTGTTATTACTGACTGGTTGGAGGTGAACAACAACTTTGTGTTTGAGTTTTGTGTTGGGACCATTTTTGGTAGGAGAGTGAACTCTTGAGGGAAAGAGATCTGTACATCTGAGAGGTGTGAAATATTGTGGCATCTTCATTGTATTTCCTTCTGGCATGAGTATTAATACAAGATTGTGTATTGTCTCTCATATTCTATGTCCTTTGTGAATTCTAGTTACTTGTTAATTCTGGTATAATTCCGTGTTTAGTTGCTTATACAAGGTAATCATATTGTACTCTTATTGAGGAGTTGGATCCTGACAAGTGGTATCAGAGCATTTATGTTCTAGGTGCCTTACAGGTCTTTGGATGTGCCCAAGCTGATTCCCACACCAAATAAAGGTGGGCCTATCTTAATATAAATAATATATTATTACATTTATATTATTTATTCTTTTATATTGTTACATTTATATTCCTTATACTTAACATTTATTTTAGTAAATATCATCTTTAATTAATTATTACTATGTATTCATAATAATGCATACATGTTCATAATAATGTGTATGAATTTAAATAATGTGTATCTTTTACTAATAATGTGTATGCATTATAGATCATACATGTTATTTAAATTTGAATTCAAAAAATCAAGCCTTTTTGCTCAAAAATGGCTTGGATCCCTAAACCAAAGGCTTGGACTTGTCAATCTATAGTCAAGTCCAAGAGTTTGTATAGAAAACAAAAAAAAATCAACTGTCATCACCAAGTACACTATGTATTTCAATAATAAAATTCAAAAAAATATTACCATGATAATGAACATGCTCTTCTCTTTCCAAATATATGATTTTTATAATTTTTAGACTATTTTAAGGGTTCAAACTATGCTAATTTATAACTATACCTTTTTAAGCCACTTCATGCCACAAATATACATGATTATTCATGTTTATGTAATTCATATTTCATTGATATAAGTGAAAAATAAATTATATGGTTAAAAACAAGGCATAATTCTACACACATTCAAAAAGAACATTTTTTTTGAGGTACTTATGGGTGGCCACACAGCTAGCTATCCATTTTTTTGTCAGATTTCAGGATCTATTTACTTGCAAAATTAAAAAAAAGTTCATTGAAAAAATTTAAAAAATATAGGTTATAAAATATAATATATTATTTAAATATTAACCAAAGTGTTTCAATCAATATCAAATGATGATCAAAACATGGTGGGTGACGTGGCCATTTATCTACTCTATTTTCTTTAAAAAACAAGAGTTTCAGTTCAAATTTTAGATGTTTGGCCTTGTTATAATTAACCATTGAAAAAAAGTATTTTATAAACTAGAATTGAAATGATACAATTCATGTTTTTATACCATGTTCAAATTTTGGGTGTAACTATCTCAAATTATCTATATAAGTTTGATTTTTTGAAATTTCAAGAAAATCATGTCCACGAGTAGGCCCCTTTTTATCCCCCAAATTTTTGTACTTACCTAGCAGGTTAGATTTGTTTAAGGTGATATTAAGGAGGTTGTCTAATTAATATTTATTATCTCAAGGGATATATAGTTTTTATTATAATGTGTCATCATTCATTTATGTTACCCATAGTTCTGATAAATCTACCAGATGTCTCTACAGAGTTATGGCCCTAAGTCTTGATCGATGAAAAACTAGTTTGTGAGAATAGAAAGACTTCTTATCTTATCTATTATTGCATGTGGAAGTTTAAATAATCCACCTTGGATCATAGATCCCATTTATTATTGTGACTATCAAATTTATTTTCACCATGCATTATGTGAATGCACCTGCTAACTCACTTTTTCTATCTCATGTGTTTAGATTTTATAGTCTGGTCTACTCAAGCTTCAAATTGATTCTTACTATATTTCACATCTCTAAAAAATTTGATATCCTAAATAATTTGTAGTTAAATCATCCATGGATTTTATATTAGAAGATTTGTCAAAATAAGGAGGTGCAGAGAATAAAACTCTAAAGTTTAATTCAATTAAAATTGATTCTAGATTAGTTAGAATGAATTAATTATTTTTATGTCTTTTTTCAATTCTTTTATAGGTTTTAGAATTTTGATTTACAATTCTTATTAGGTTATAATATTTAGGACTTCTTTAGATTATAATTTTTGATGTTAAAATTAAAATTTGAGTTGTTTTTTAAAAGTCCTAAATATGGTTTTGTTTTGAATAAGTGTTTTTATAGTCTAGTAGTCAGAGAGCAAATTTCAAAGTTGTCATATATGTCATTTCATTAGTGAATATCATTATTTACATCTAGATATTCCAAATCAACCCCTGTATAAGTCATTATTGTAAATGACATGTTTCTAGTTGAAACTAACGTCCTAGGTCATCATTTTGTTCATTTTTAAGAATGGACATTCCATTAGAAAAGTATTATGGTCTCAATTTTCACACTTGGAAAGTGAAAATCTAGATTCAATTGGTGAACAATAACTTATGGGAATATTAAGTTGGAAATAAAAACCACATATAGAGCAAAATAAGTTGTTGGACTGGTAGAGAAAATATGATAAAGCCAAATTATTGGTCTTACTCTCTCATATTCTAAGCTACATTAATAAACTTAGAAAAACCATCTACAAAAATATGGGATAATCTGAATATTGTTTGGATCAAAAGTAGTTAATGTAAATTTCTCACTTACACTCCAATTATTTAGATTTAATATGGATTAAAAAAATTATATTTAAATTTATATAAATAATCTAAGATCTCTATTAGATAACTAGCATAAGTCAAATCTACAATAGAAGACGAGGATGCTAAAACATTATTTTAAAATAGTTTGTCTTCTAAATGTAACCATGTCATTTTAACTCTTCAACAAATGCCTTCTTAAACTTTGGAAGATATGATTTCAGCTCTCGTATTTGAATAAAAGAGAACAAGTGCCAAATATATAGAAGAAGAAGCTACAATGATGGAAAGAAATAATACTACATCCTTCCAGGTAAAAGTGATAAAAATAAGTATTCAAGAAGAAATCCTCTTTTTCATTATTGTAAGCAGGTAGGACATCTTGGTATTTACTGTAAAAAAAGAGATCAAGATCTCTTAGATGGTAAAATTGATAAAAAATCCTTACTTTCTAAGGAGAGTTATTGGGAAGAATATGTTCCATACACTACTGGTAAAGACTCTTATCACCCTTATGATGAATAATATGGCTATGTGTGTGTGTGTGTGCGCTTGAATAAGAATGAAAGAGTATTTATATTCACATGTGTGGTATGGTAAAATAAATAAATGTGTCTCTATAATATGATGCTAGTGTGAAGGATTATCTTTTGGTAGAAAACATGTACTTGGCAAGAAACTTTACTAGTTTGGTTAATGTGTTTGTATGAGTTGGTTGATGGGTCCCAGTTCACAAAATATGTTCTCACATGAATAACTTGATGGACCCCTATTCATGTTAGATGTAGTTCCCAAAATCTATATATTTTTCATGGTCATGTGCAAGTTTCATGACTGCATGATACAATTCTTTAGTATGAATTATTAACATATATTTACACTAAGGGAGGGAATGTTATATATTCTAGTGTGGTATATTGACATGGCTATGTGAGTCGGTTGTGGGATTCACTAACTTAGGCATAGTAATAGAATAATACTCCTTGTTTATAGTATATAATATTCCTATTTATTTTTATGTTACTCTATTTCTAAATAAATGAGAATTTTTCATGTGATAAGTTTATTTATTGTGAACCAAACTTTATAATCATAAGCTTAATCTTGATATTAAAACTTCTATAAAGCTTTATATGTGTTTTTTAATATTTTTCCATCATATGATGAAGATATAAATGGCTTAAGGTGATAATATAGATTATGGAAAGTTTCAAATTTAATAAATATGAAGAACTTGGCTCCATAAAGTAAAGGAAGATATAGAGGAAGAAAGAAGTTAATAACCACAACCAAGAATAAAAACTTTAGAGGTAGATTTGGAATTTTTTATGATTTTAGAACAATTTATTATTCAAAATGAATGTGAAATGGTGGGTAACATATTTAAATATATTGGAGTCTCAAGAATTATAAAAACTCAACATGAATTAGATTGAATGGAGCAATAAATTAATTGGCAAATAAATGTACAAGAAAATTGATGCGAGAACATCCTTATAAGGATGACATGTCTTGTGTTTGTTTGAATGATTTTGGTTTGATTAGATGTTTAGTGGTTATATAAATTGATTATATTGTCCTAAAGTCTTTATAAGTTTCAATTCACACTTTTTAGTCTTCTCTAACTGTTAGAGTTAGTTTAGAGTGACTAGAATTTAATAATTGGCATTTTCCCACCAATTTTAATAATTTGAATTTTTAAATTTGGTAGGTTAGTTTAGGTGTTATAGGAGTGATTTTAAGTAATCCTCAAAGTATAAATTTTTTTATATGACTTATATAAGATACCATGTGTCTAACATGGGTCTTAATTCATACATGTGTGGAATATCAACCTTGATATTTGTTCCAATGTGCAAACTTGCTTGTTAGTGACCGTTGGAAGGTCCAAAGGTAGTTAGAGTAGTTATAGGTGATATAAAACTTGTAATTTTTTATGTTGGAGATATTTTTTAGGATTTAATTTTAATTATAATATAATTTATATTAAAATAAAATCATTGAAAGAATTCTTAGTTTGAAAATACTGACTATATATGCCCTATGACCTATGTTCTGTATTGATGATAAGTGCCAGAGTATGCACCAATAGTATGGAAGAGTATATGAAAGGTTATTGAATGATGTTATATATCATATGTATTTATTGACCTTTTAAGAGATCAAACTCCAAAAATAATCAATAATAATTTCTTACTTAGTAAAGAGATGATGCAAACTTTGTGTTCCTATAGCCTGTGTTAAACATGACTGAAAATGTAAGGAGTACAAAGAAAATCTATTTTGAACATTAATATGACTACTTATATAAATTGGTAAATTATTATTTTTAATGTTATTAAATTTTATTTTAAATTTCCAATTCATTTAGATAAATATTACATTTTTAGTGTGTTCAAACCATGTAGTAGATTGTGTCTGCACACATAGTTAAGCAAAGAACATGAGTTAGTTATGAAATAGAGGCTTCAAGGGAGAATCCAAATGATTGGTAAAGTTGTGTTTGGTTTTATATACCCAATACATTTTCCATAATTTCTTTAAACTCATTTGAAATGTTAATGTTATTAATTTCCTCCTCTCAAGCTCATATAAACTATATTAACCCTAAACTAGGGTTTCAATAAACAAACTCAACTTCAAGGAATTTACACCAATATAAATTCCTAACAAATTTTTATTTTTTAGTGTAGAATTTCTATTATGCTATTTTAATTTTTTTGAACTAGTTAGGTATGAAGATGTGCCATTATAAGTAATTAAATACAGGGCAGTAGAGGCCTTAGGCTTAAAAAGAGACTAAAAAATGACTTCCAAGTATAGTCTATCTAAGAAAATTATTGTAGAAAGATAAAAAGAGAGTGTGTGCCAATAAATAACACTATTTTTGTAAAACCATTCTGCACCCATCTGTATTATTAGAAAAGGCCTTAAAAAGGCTACAAAGTTGTCTGCTAAAGAGGAAGAAATTGTGTAGGTTGAAAGAGTTGTAAAACCAAGTTGTGTGGGATAGTTATAGGGGTCATATATAACTTTATTTATAAATTTCATGATCAAAATAAATTTTATAAATCCAAGAAACCTAAAAACATGCATTAAGAAAGTTGTTTGTGAACCTTTGAGCAAGAAACAATCAATAATGATAGAGTTATACTAAACAACTGAGTGGATCAGATATGGGATTAAAAGAGTCTTAAATTAGTGTTAATAGGACCATAATAATCCTATATAAACAATAAAACCATGAATGATATATGAAACCAGTTTGTCATGAGTTATCATCAAAACAGGAACAAGTTGTAAGAAGATAAGAGATAAGTAGTGAGTTTATTTATATTTTCCTCTCCATAATTTGGTATCAGAGATTAGGAGATATTGGGAAGGTAGTAATTCAACATGGTAGCTAGAGGATGAGGAGAAGCACCAACCAAAAGAAGGTTACAGGTAGTTGATGCATTGGTTATTGAGGTAAGGAACTTATAGGCAAGGTTACAAGCCATGGAATTGGCTCAGAAAAGAGAGATGAACAGAGGTGATGATATTGAAGGAGATGATGAGGGTCCTCAAGAATAATCAACTAAAGGAGAGGAAGTTATATTGGAAGAGAGGTTTATAAGAATAGTCCTTTTAATGACTTCAAAACCCAAGATGGAGGTGCCAATGTATGAGGGCAGTCTTAATGTTAAAGAGTTAGTTGATTGGATCATAGTTATGAATAAGTATTTTTATTATGAAGAGTTTAATGATTTAAATAAGGTGAATTTTAAAGTGAAAATGTTTAAGGGTCATGCATCTTTATGGTGGGATGGAATACAAGAAGAAAGAAAAAGAAGGGGAATAGAGAATATAATGTCATATGATATAATGATGGCCAAGATAAAATGAAAATTTATGTCTAAGGATTACCAAAATAACTTATTTATGAGGATGAAAAATATGAGATAAAATGACATCAAAATGAAAGAGTACATGGAATAATTCTAAAAACTAACTATCTGAAAATGACACATAGTGGAGATGCAAAAAAGTTGCTAGGTACATCAATGGATTAAATTTTATCATTAAAGATGACATAATAATTTTGCCACCAAGAATAGTAGAGGAGGCCTATAAAGTTGGACTAAAGGTAAAGGAAAATCTTTCTATAAGGCAAAGTCAACAAAATAGAGGTAGAGGTGGTAAAAGCTACATAGGTAGAGGTCAGCAAGAAGGAAGAAGATAGCCAGGTAATAAAAATTAGTGGAAAATTTAGAATAAAAAAGTTGGAAATAGTTCTGAGAGTTCAAATCCATCTAGTAGAGGTGGTTATGGATACAAAGATGGAAGATCATATGGTATAGGAAGAGGCAACAATGGGTTTGTTGGCAAGTGCTTCAAATGCAATAAATTTGTAAGACATAAATCATATGAGTATTTAGAAAACATTTAAAGTGATAGATCTTAGAGTGAAAGTAGGAATCAAGTGGTTCAAAAAGAATAGGAAAGTTTGGATTCTTTTCCAAACTATGTGGAAGAACCTGAAGCAGGGGAGAGTTTATTAATGAGGAGAGTTATTTTGAATACAAGCCATGAGGAGAGAGAACCACCATAGAGAAATACATTTTTCAAGAACATGTGGAAGATCAAAGGTAAATGTTGTAAGGTCATAGTTGATAATGGTAGTATAGATAATCTTATTTTCTACCATGATGGTATCTAATATAGGATTAGAAAGCAAAGAACATACACATCCTTACAAAGTCTTTTTAATCCAAAACCATCTTCAAGTCCTATTGAATGAACAATGATATGTAGATTTGAATATTGGTGGTTATAAGGACATAATTTTGTGTGATGTAATTCCAATTTTCATGTGCTATATCATCCTTGATAGACCATGGCAATATGACGGGAGAGTTATGTATGATGGTAGAGCCAATACATACACCATTAAGAAGGATGAAAACAAGCATACACTAACTCCATTGAAGAATATTCAAACATGGAAGGAGGTACACAATAGTTTGATGATGTTTGGTGAAAAATAATACTTGCCAAAAAAATTATTTGTAGCATTGAGGACAAGGGTGTGACATTTGAGAATAAATGCCAAGAAGAAGGTGTAATACAAATTACCATAGAAGTGAGAGAAAAGGATGAAGTAATTGAAAAGTATTTTGAGGTGTTAATTACAATAAAAAAATAACTATTATAGTTAGCCCAACATGATTAGTTGTTTTCAAATGAACATTTGGGAAGGATGTTTGCATACTTGTTTTATCACTTGTCATTGATTTGCAGCATGGAGCATCTAGAAAAATTTGTTAGTAAGATTGGTATGTTGAGAGATTTGTTATGGGAAGTGAATTGACTAGTCAAATAGAGAATGAATAGAAACAAGAGAGTCATAATTAATTTGAAGAGATTCATAGTACTATAGGAGAAAATATGTAACAACAAGCATCGGTCTAATAGGCAACAGAATCAATCACAGCAAGGATAACCATGAGCATGTAAGAGTGTAAATTCATAAAAGACAAGAAGGAATTGGCTATTTTTTAATTGTGTATTATATGTGTAGGTTTTTTGTAGTAGAAAAATAATATTATGAATAATATCAGGTTGGATATCAACATTTAGAGAGGTAACCTCAAAGAAAGATCCAATGCAACCTTAGTCAAAGAACAAGGAGATTTATGTGTCACTCATAGGCCTTGGGATCCAGGAGGATGTGACATTGCAAGTTGGAGTGAACAAGAGAGAGATATTTTAAGGATTATTTCAATACAATCTAATTAAACTTTCATGAATTTTTTTCTTTTTCACCTCAGTAGTATGATGTAGGAGCATCCTTATAAGGATGACATGTCTTGTGTTTGTATGAACAATTTTGGTTTAATTATATGTTTATTGGTTATATAGGTTGATTATATTTTACTAAGGGATTTATTATTCTTAATTAAGACTTTTTAATCTTCTCCAAGTGTCAGAGTTAGTTTAGAGTGACTAGAATTCAAAATTAGCATTTTCCCTCCAATTTTAATAATTTGAATTCTTGAATTTAGGAGGCCATTTTAGGTGTTGTAGGAGTGATTTAAAGTCATCCTTAGAGTGTAGAATGGTGGATGTGAATTATTTAATACAACATGTGTCTAACATGGGTCTTCATTCATACATGTATGAAATATCAACATTCATATTTGTTCCAATGTGCAAACTTGTTTGCTAGTGACCATTGGAAGGTTCAAAGGTAGGTAGAGTAGTTATAGTTGATATAAGAATTTTAAGTTTTTATGTTGGAGAAATTTTTTAGGATGGAATTAAAATTGGAATATAATTTAGATTAAAATAAAATCAATGAAATAATTCCTAGTTTGAAAATACATATTGTATATGCCCTGTGTCATGTGTTTTATATTGAAGATAAGTGCCTGAGTATGCACCAATAGTATGGAAGATTGTATGAAAGGTTGTGGAATGATGTTATATATGCATATTTATTTATTAAACCTATAGGTATCAATATCAAAAAATAATCAATAATAATTTATTACTTATTAAAGAGATGATGCAAACTATGTGTTCTTGTAGCCTGTGTTAAACATGACTGAGAATGCAGGAAGTACAAAGAACGTCTATGTGTAAAATTAATATAAATACTTATATGAATTGGTAAACTATTTTTTTAAATTTTATTATATTTTATTTTGAAATTTCAATTCATTTAGATATATATTACATTTTAGTGTGTTTAAACCCTATAATAGACTATGTCTGCACACACATTTAAGCAAAGAACATGTGTTAGTTGTGGAACATAGGCTTCAAGGGATAAGAACAATGATTGGGAAAGTTATTTTGGGTTTGTAAACACCCAATAAATTCACCATAGTTTCTTAAAACTTTCTTGAAAGGTTAATGTTGCAAATTTCCTCCTCTCTAGCTCATACAAACTGTATTAACCCTAAACTAGGGTTTAGAGAAACAAACTCAACTTCTAGGAATTTTCACTAATATGAATTCCTCAAAAAAAATTATTTGTTATAAAATAATGTATATTAAAGTATTTTTAAGTTTTTGAACTAGTTAGGTATGGAGATGTATGGTTATAAGCAATTGTGTCTAAAATAGGGTAGTGGAGGCCTAATTAGGCCTAGACATAGCCTAAAAAGGTGACTTACAAGTATGGTCTAGCTAAGAAAATTCTGGGAGAAAGAGAAAAAGATAAAAGTTTCCAATAAAGAACACTAGTTGCATAAAACTTGTCTCTACCTGTCTATACTATTGGAAAAGGCCTAAAAAAGGCTACAAGGCTATTTGCTAAAGTGGAAGAAGTTGTGTAGGTTGAGAGAGTTGTAAACCCAAGTTGTGTGGGATAGTTAGAGGGGTAATAGAGGACTTGACTGAGAATGTAAATGATCAAAATAAATTTTATAAATATAGGAAACCTAAAAACATGCATTAAGCAAGTTGTTTCTAAACATTTGAGCAAGAAACAATCAATAATGACAAAGTTGTATTAAGCAACTGAGTGGATGAGATAGGGGATTCAAGGAGTCTTGAATGATTGTTAAGAGGACCATAATAATCCTATATAAAAAATTAAACCCTATATCATATATGAAGCCAATTTGTCATGAGTTGTCATCAAAGGAAGAATAAGTTATAAGAAGACAAGATATAAGTGGTGAGTTGTTTGCGTTTTCCTTTGCATCAAAAATAGAGTAGATCAAAAATCATGGAGATGTTTATGAGATCTTAATAAAATATTTGAGTCTATATTTGATATAATATAAGAACAAGAAGTTTGGGAGGTTCATTAAGAACATGAGGTATGATGTAAGCTTTCATAATCTTAGTAACATGAGGTAGATCTTATTGTGGAGTTATGAGAAGATAGAAAACTAGGATAAGTTCGGTATCTATATTTTTAAATCTTAGAGAGAACCTTTTAAACCTAAAAGAGTGTGTATATGTTGGGTTTATATACAATTAAGTATATCAATATTGTAACATGTTAAAATTGGGAATATCTAACTTAGTTTTGAGTGTTTTAAATGATAACTGGAGTGTTATGTTTTTTGGTGTGTTCTTTTGATTTATTGTTGTTAAAATATCTAGCTAAGATCAAAATTTTGACTCTAAGTACATGTTGTGAGGTAAATATAGTCCTAGGTAGACCCCCTTTTATTTTTTATTGGATCACTTATTATGATCCCATTTAACTACCCTTTATTTTCTTGGTATTATGTTTGTGAATACATTGCTAAAACCGTTAAGAGATATCTATATCAAGACTCATGCTTACCCATTTTGGTAATAGTGACTATTTTAAGAAACTGATCCAATAGCATAGTGTAGATATCATATTGTGTTCCAATGGTCATTGTACTTATGTTATTTAAAAATTTATCCATTGTTTAATACACCTTATTTTTTTAATATACTTCACATAAGAAGGCCTTTGTTACATATTGAACACTACTGATAAACTTCATGAAGTAATACATGTAATGAAAATACACATAAGATTTAAGACGTAGACTAATTAACAAAGCATACACAAACTGATCAATAAACACATGACACAATAAATTAAATGGGAAAACTTTGAAAGGTGAAAAACCCATAAATGATGATACTCATATAATTGAGAAATAATTAATCCCAATACACAACCTTCTCCTTCTCACTTCCTCTCTGTCAATCTTCTTCACAAAACCTTTCCAATACATTTTCCATATGCAAATATCACTTTATCATAATATTACCAAATTAAATTTAAATATTTTAATACATTTACAATAGGGGTAAAACCCTATTTATAATAAATTTGAGGGTAGGTGACTATTGTAGCCAGTGGGTCCAACCATCCCAATAATCATTTAATTTATTTGGTAAAGAATAAAAAACAATGTTTTATTATTTATTTACATGAGTTTTTCACCTCACGTTAATAAATAATAAATCATTATTATTTAATTATACACCAAATTATGATAAGGTTCTAAATTAATCCACTTAGATATTTAAAGACTAACACTCCCTCTTAATGCTAAGTGGGGATGGAATGTCATAGTCACCTTGTTGACCATTTTGACCACAAGTCAAAATGAGTCAATACCCTATAGTCCAAAATTGCATAGGGGTCTATTATAATTTCATACGTCATTTCATGGTTCATTTGATGTGATTTAATATCTTATTAGCCTTGGTCATAGTCCAATTTAGTCCTTATGTCATTTTGAGTCACTTAAGGGTCATAAATGAAGGTGGTACAATTTTCTTAGGTATAAAAGTGTTATACAATCCTTCTCAAAATCCTTAATGTCATTCCCTATCATATTCCTTGTTATTAATTTTAGTACTAATAGAAACTTGCAAGTGTTAACTAAAAATCAAGAAAACAAGTGAAAAAGGAGTTTCAAAGGTTGTATGACATATATGAGAGAGTAAAGCATGGTAAAAGCTTATGTAATGCCTATTCAATTTCCATGACTCTATTTCCACACTTTAAATTCTTTGGAAGTGCCAAAAATGGGTTAAAACCATTCTATCTCTCCATCGCTCCACTAGGCAAGTAGAATTAATCAACAAGTTTTTTCTTGGTATGGCCAGTAAGAAGACTTATAGGTAAAATTATCATGGGGTCGATAATAAACTTGGTCAGCTTCAAATTCATGTTTTTATTTCAATTATTGGCTTCTTATGATTTATGAACCATCCTTAACAATTTGACTGTTCATTTTTGCTTGTTGTTTCCCACACCTTATAGGTTTTGCTCCTATTTGAGCTAGTCCATATAACTCAGTTAATGAATTTTATTCAAAAGGATGTTTAATTAATTTTATTATTTTTTCCATGTTTGGTTTCATGTTTGGAAGTGATTTGATGGGTTAAATAGTTCAAACTGTAGGAAGATGTCACTAGTAGACTACCAGTCAGATTTCACCACTTGTAGAAGGTCTATTTCTCTACAATAGCTTCATGTGAATGTGATATGATGTGATTAAAGTTTTTAAAATAATATTAATCACCTTATTTACAATCTAGGTCTCTCAATATCATGTACTGAGTAAGGACATAGTCATATGCAACACACAGTCAACTCCCAACAAACTTCCAACTATAGTCATGGTGTTTTGAGGTGTGAAAACATTCATGGGAGGTATATGAAGAGTTTAAAGATGTTGAACATATTTTTTAAGAATTTTATTTTCAAGAAAAGTTTAGAATCATCTTCAATTTGAAGGATTGAGCTTTAGGGATAGTTTCCATAAAATACCAAAATAGAGGCCTAAACACTTTTGGAGATGCCATATGATGATATCACATAAGTTTTGATCAATCCAAATATTTGAATATTATATACTTATCCTATGGAAATATACTTTAAAAAAGGAATGGATGTGTGAGTATATGAGAGTGATATTTGAAGGCCTTCAATGTACATATTTGTTAACTATAAACATTCAGTTATCTCTACTGGATTTGAACTCTCAAGAACTTCATAATCCAAAATTATGATGGAAGATCATATATATGTATGTAAATTGTTCTTATAAGGGTAAGGAAGACACTAGTCCTTTAAAAATCATCAATATATTTTTAAATGTAGGGTTTTGACCCCATCAACACCTACAAGTATGATTTTCCCTGTGACAACTTACCTGCAGTTGACTGTAAACTCCAATATCATCTATGAGGTGAGTCTAGACATGGAAACACCAACATTTTCTAGTGAAATATGCCTTAAAGACTTCCAAAAATATCCAAAGATATGTTTCACTAATTTCAAGGTTGATGTCCACCTATAGGACCCCTGTCTACTCCAAATTGGTCAACTGCAATTGGCTATAGTTTGATAGTGAGTTGAAAATAGTGATTTGGAAGATGGTATAGCATGGACATGACTTGGATAGATAAAAATGGATGAAAAATGACCTTGGAGTCCCTAATTAAGTCATTAGGCATTATTTTCAAGGTTCAACCATTTATTACCACCAACAGGTGTCTCTCAAACAAGAAAACATAGTCAGTAGTCCATATCAGTCAAAGTGAGAGGTGAAGAAATAAAAAGTTGACAAATATTTTGATGATCAACATGTTTGAAAATGAATTTAAAGTATCATCATCATGTCATGAGGCTCTTACCATATTGAGACAATGCATTAAAAATCTCTAATAATGCAACCTACATCCTGTATTCAAGACCCTACACATAATCAACAATTTCCACATGTTTATCTTAGGATTTTGAGGCATTTAGAGATTCTAGAGGTACCATATATAGCTCCAAAAATATAAATGAAAAAACTAGTGTTTTTTAGGGGGTACAGAGGGTAATTAAACAAACAACTAGAAGGCTAGAAGGCTCAAGGCTTCTATAGGCTATATGAGATCTATAGTGGCTATCTGGTTTATCGACTTGCACCAAGATATAGATAGACTTGTGAGCCAGGTTAGGGATAACATGATCAAGTGAAAAAAGGACACATGTATCTCTAGTTGACCTAACCACCATAAATTAAGTAGCTAAGACTAGAGAACTAATTGCATACAAATTGTAGAAATAACAATGCCAAATAAAGAGAGATAACAAATGATATGTAAAATTAGAAGCAAAGGCACCTTCAAGCCAAATGAAAGAAATTTTAATAAATAAATATTTTTTCAATAAAGGTTTCAAGAGAATTCCTATTATAAGTTTGATTTATCTCTTATAATTTCAACACTATTGTTTTCTAACAATGCAATTTTCTAGTTTAGAAAGAGAGAGAGAGAGATTGTTTAAGCAAGTTGTATAGATTGTTTTAAGCATGTAGAATGATATTATGAAATGATAAATGGTTTCAAAGGTATCATGACATGTCATAGAGTAATGAAAGTATTATTTAATCACATACAAATTCAAAAACTTCAAAAACTATTCTAGATAATGCCCTAAACAACTAAATCATTAAAACAAATCAAACCCTAGCATGCATACTACTATAAAAAAACAAGCATTTAAATTTGCATAGAAAAGTTCCCTCATATCAAACTCAAGATAAGTGTGAAATTTTTTCACCAACTGATTATTCAAGATAGGAATCAAGATAGGAAGAGGATTAGGCTGTGTGTGAGCTGAGTCCAAACTAGGAGCAAAAAGTTGTGGAAGAGGTGAAGGAGAAGCTATTAATCCATGAGAAATCCAATGCAATAAGCACAAGAATAGGTGAAATGAAGTCTTAAGGGAGAAAGGAGAAACCCAAAATCTTTAGGAACACTATATAGAGCAATGTGAATCATGAAGATAATCTACAGAATAGTAGGGCATCCCCTATCACAATGAAAGTTATTGTGCCAAGTAAGAACCAAGAGAGATTCTAGAAGGCAACCAAGATTTGAGTGTGATGATCAAGTGAGAAGATCATAGTAAGAATTCAAGAGATAGATCAAGAAAGAGGCTCAAATGAATGAGAAAGAGGTAACTATCTCAACCCTAATATTCTAAAAGACTAAAAACTAGCCATTTTTAGCTATTTAGGCCCAAATAGGGACCATTTTCATGTATTCTACCTAGGCTGCATCCTAGGTCATAGATTTTATGAAGGAAACATGTAGCCTAAGCTATGGGTTTCTTCCTTAAGCCATGACCTAGGTCAAAAGGCCAACTAGGGTGGTTAACAAGTCTATGAAAGACCCCAAGAAATGCTTAAAGAGCATGTCTGACACATAAAAGGTCTAAGATGGAGTAAGGATGCATAGGGGATGAGAGTATGATGTAACAAAGGTCCAAACAAGTGGTGAATGTATTTAATTAGGATAACCAAGGTTGGTATTCTACATGTGAGTTGATGTGTAATCATAGGGAGGATTAGGGTCATGGGAAGTATGATTATAGATGCCCCTGAGGTACAAGTAGTCGGTGTTTGAATGAATAAAGAGTGTTGTGAAATACATAGAACCCACACAAAAGTAAAGGAAAACAAGAAATAAAAATATAAAATAAAATATTACCTACACTTACTAGATGAGGATGGTGGTGAAAGAAGTTGATGACATGATCTATAGGTAAGAGTGAAAATGCTACGTAATCCAAATCCAACTCCAACTCTAGTTCTTAGGAATAAGGGAAATAAGTTATATCAAATCAAATCATACAATACAAAATGGCATTCACTAAGGCATCAACCCTAGTGTTCTCTTTGTGAATAATATGGGTGAATTAGAAATCCTATAAAAAAGGAGAGAAAATCACACGTCACCTCAAAGAGGGGGAGAAACTTAGAGGTAAGGATGACATAAGCACTAGTGAGTTGAGACACGGCTAAGAGTAAGTCAGATAATAACTACACATAACACATGCCTAACTCATGGGGATCGATCAAGGTGTCAATGATCACATGATAATTAGCAACATTATTCATCTCATTGGTAAGGAAGAAACTAGCTACAACAAGCTCATGGCCCCATGAATCATCGATAACCCAAGCCATAATAATTGGTCCTAGGTTGCCCTAACTATTTCCATCTATGTGAATCACCACTAAGAGGTGAACCATGATGGGGGTCAAGGATGCAAGCCTAACAACTGTAGAAAGGTAATCTCAAATCAAGGTAGTATAAACAAGTTGAATAAGGAAAACTTATAATGAAACTGATTCATAATCAAATTAGTTGACCAACACTAGCCACGGTAAGAGGTAATAAGGGAAAGTTGGGGGGAGTTTGAAAAATATGAAGACCAGTCAACAAGATCAGAGCAAGTCCTAAACCACCATAACTAGCTAATATCCCTACCTACAACCATAATGAAAGAGAGAGAGAGAGAGAGAGAGAGAGAGAGAGAGAGAGAGAGAGAGAGAGAGAGAGAGAGAGAGAGAGAGAGAGAGAGAGAGAGAGAGAGAGAGAGGGATTTAGAATGGGTCAAATACAAAAAAATAAATAAATGATTAACTAAAATAAGTACAAGTAACTTATATCCCTAGGTTCCCACAAGATGGGGCATGGGCCCAGGAGGTTAATGGGGACCCACAAGGGGTTTCAAGGACCAAATTAGGGCAAAAATGGGCCCAAATAATTTTTGGATAAAAAAATAGAGTCTGTCAATGTGCTTATAATATGCCAAAACCCTTAAGATAGAGGTTTCATGGTCTAGAATGCAAAAAAGGGTAAAACACCCAAAAAGGGCCCATAAAAAGCAAGAAAAAGGGATAAAAAGAGGGAAAAGGAGAAAGTGAATCATTTTCACTCTAAGAGAGACAATAAGCCATAAAAACCCAAGCAAAGCAAATTAGTACATGAAAGCATACCACAGACACACAGGATGGTCCAAGTAAGTCCTGTAACTAAATTTTTTGTAAATTTTGTTCATTTTGGGGGTTTGTGAGGCCTTAAACCCATTTTGACTAATTTTGAATGATTTGGCGGATGAATCAGGAAAAATAAATAGTTAAAATGATGGTCTCAATGAGATGAAGAAATCAAGACAAATAGGAGGTTAAACCATTGCTTGAAGAGAGAGAAAAGGGGAGCCCTAGGGATCCCCGAGGTACCACACCCCAAGTTGTGGCCTAGTTGGACAAAGCTGCACCCTAAGATATTGTCAGGCCATGGGGGTCATGGCCTGGAACATTTTTAGGTCACAACTTTGCCCAAAAATCCATGGATGGGGGAAAAGAAGCCCTAGGATAGGCCCTGGGGGCCCTGGAAGAGCTTGAGAGGTCCTAAAAGGGGCCATAATAGGAAATAAGGGGGAAACAAGCAAAATAGATAAAAACATATGTTTTCACTTAATTTTTCTCATTTCATGGCTAGTATACTAATCCATTAACCTATTGCTTGATTTTTTAGACATGTGAAGGAGTTATCATACTAGAGGAGGGAGAGCCTTCATAGGTGAGGAAGTAACTAACACAAAGAGATAGACCATGCGAGGTGACCAACTAGGAGAGGGTCTCATCATGGTTGGATGAGGAGGTAGATTCTCTACTTATGGAGGACTAGGATTTCCCATAGAGTTTAGGACTTTAGAAATTGGTGAATGTGCCTTCATTACATTACTCTAAGGATCTATTGAATGCATTAGTGACCACATGGTTAATTGAGAGACATGTATTCCAACTAGGGCCCAAGCTAGAGGTCATAGTGAAAATTGAGTATGTTTATCAACTCTATGGGGTAGAGTCTATGAGGAGAGATATAGAGCTACAACAGGTGTAGGATATAGTCATAACTGAGCTCTACCTAGTGGGACCCCATTGAGAGTGGAACAACCATGGAGTACATATCACATAGCTATTACTAAGGGTACCACCACTATGAATAGTAATAGTAGGCACTATGATCAAGAGGCTCTACACTAGATAAAGTATAGGGTGACTACCACTATTTTGGATAAGATTTGTCTAATGAGTAGAGGGAAGACATATATATGTATGGGGCTAATATATCCTGGGTGGAATATACCAATAGTTGGATCACATCCAGTGTATAGGGTCAAGTGGATTGACATAACCCAACCTACTTATGTCTTGGGATTATGATAGGCTCCTACTAACACAACTGTGGACACCATGGGATAGTGATGCATACCCTACACTAAAAGAGGGAACTATATGGGATGCATAGTTTACAGATAGGGTTGGGCCTATACAAACCACTTTAGATCTAAATTTAGTGGGTATCTACATCCATGATCCATATAGATATGTGGTATAGCGAAGGGATGTAGGGGTAGAGATCCATGTGGGATAGGAGGAATTCATAGGTTTATGAGGTCCATACCATCATCTAGGGAGATAGGCTCTGGTAGCGTGGGAGAGATGGGCATAGCCCAGGCTAGCTAGGGTTGAGCATGGTGGGAAGTTGAGATAGAAAAAGGGAGAAATGGTGGAGAGACGTAGACATAATGAGGACCACTACCACTAGGAGGAACATGAACTATTATGGGGCCATAAAGACCATCAACATGACTAGTTAAGACAATTATATTTATTGTATAGTAATTTATCTTTGTAATCATCCTTAATGAGATTTGATATGTGACTAACATATGTGTTATGGGTGTGTGTGAAAGAGACCAAGATATCTAGATTGGACCCCAAGTGGACATAATACTAAGGGAGTTATTCCCTACTATGGTAGTGACACCACTCACAGAGTGGGTGTTACATATACTAGTAGGGGTAAATCCACATACTTCTATCAAGTGGGTGTATAAACCTAACTTGAGATAGTGAGTGTATAACACTGGATACCATAGATAGACGTAGAGTCGGTATAGCATGAGGAAGTTGTGGCATGACTCAAGATAGATACAACATGAACTAAGGCATGATTGGCTAGAGTAGAGGCCAAGATGTATTGGCTATGGGCTAAGCTAGATTGAGAGTAGACTATAGGAGCAAATGTGACTAAATAAGGGGCAGATTGGATGGTTGACCTATAGCAAACTATGGCTCAACTAGTTGTAAGGTAGAGATAAAGGTCTCCACTAAAGGTAAGACTACCATAGATAGAGCCCAATCATAGGCTAACTGGGATAGTATCATATGTATAACCATGCATGTGGAAGTTTTGAGGACTACAAGCCCAAGCTTAGAGGAATTCATGTGATGTACCTAGATTAAACACATTTATGAAACCACTAGTGTTTGGTATGGGGTACATATGGTAATTAAATAGACAACTAGAAGGCTAGAAGGCTTTTTTAGGCTCTAGGATATCTATAGTGGCTATCCAATTTTTTGACTTTCACTAGGCTATAGATAGACTTATGAACCAAGTTAGGGATAACATGATCAAGTGCACAAAGGACACAAGTATCTCTAGTAGATCTAACCATACTAAAGTAAGTAGCTAAGACTAGATAATTGATTTCATACAAATTTCATAAATAACAATGCCAAATAAAGAGAGATAACAAATGATATGTGAACTTAGAAGCAAAGGCACCTTTAGGATAAATGAAAGAAATTTTAAGCAATAAAGACATTTTCAAGCAAGGGTTCAAGAGCATGACTAGTCTAAGTTTGAGTTATCTCTTATACTTTTCACACTATTATATTCTAACAATGCAATTTTCTAGTTTAGCAAGAGAGAGAGGCAGAGATTATTCAAGCAAATTGTACAGATTACTTTGAGCATGTAAAATTCTATTATACAATGAGAAATGTTTCCAAATGGAGCTTGACATTTAATAGAGGATATTTCAATCAATGAAAGTATTCTTTAATCACATACAAATGCAATAATCTTTATAAACTATTCTAGATAATGCCCTAAATAACTAAATCACTAAAACAAATCAAACCCTAACATGTATACTACTGTAAATGAACAAGTAGTGCCCTCATATCAAACTCAAGAGAAGTATACAAAATTTCTACCAACCGATTATCTAAGCTAATAATCAAGAGTGGAAGAGGATCAAGCTGTGTGTGAGATGAGTCTAGACCAAGAGCCAAAATTTGTTGAAGAGGTGAAGGAAAAGTTACCAATCCATGAGAGAGCCAATGCAAAGAGCACAATAATAGGTTCAATGGAGTCTTGAGGGAGCGATTAACCTACAAGCTTCAATAACACTATAGCTATCAATGTGAATCACCAAGATAAGCTATAAAATAGTAAGGCATCCCCTGTCACAATGAAAGATATTGTACCAAGTAAGAACCAAGAGAGATCCAATAAGGTAACCAATCTTTGAGTGTGATGTTTAAGTGAGAAGATCAGAGCAAGAATGCAAGAGATAAATCAAGAGAGAGTATCAAATAAATGAGAAAGAGGCATATATCTCAACCCTAATATGCCAAAAGACCAAAAATTGACCATTTTTAGCCATTTGGGCCCAAATAGGGACATTTTTCATGCACTATACTTAGGCCATGGCTCATGCCATGGATTTTTTGAAAGAAACATGAGACCTAGGCTATGGGTTTCCTTCCTAAGCTATGGCCTAGGTCAAAAGGCCACCTAGGGTGGCCAACAAGTCTCTAAAAGTGCCCCAAAAGGTGCTTACAGAGCCTATCTGGTGTGTAAAAGGCTTGATATGGACTGAAGATGCATAGGAGATGAGAGTATGATGGGGTAAAGGTCCAAATTAGTGGTGAATTTATTGAAGCAGGATAACTAGGGTTGGTAGTCTGCATATGAGTCGATGTGTATTTATAGGAAGGAGGTTCATGGGAAGTATGATTACACCATCCAACTCTAAATTTTTTTACAGAGCTTTTCTATCACTTGAAGAAGCCTACCATACCTTCCTTTTTTATGGTGCAATAGGGGAATTTCCCTCTATTTTGTCTCAAATAGAGGACACTCCCCAAAGATGTAAATCTTGTAGGTTGGTCATGAAAAGGAGAATAAGGTAGGGTGAGGGTTGATGTAACCTTGTAAGAAGATTTTGAGGGTTGTGATAGACATGGAGTAATAAGAAAACCAATGTAGAGAGGTTGAGAACCCAATATCATGGCCCAAATTCACAAGCATGCAGATAAACCTTTAGGTCCAGACTAATATTATTATCCATTTGGGGTTCTACTTTCACTTCTAGCATCAAGGGAGAATTAAAATGATTTATAACATGTTTATAGGAGATTTTCAAGTATGTTTAAACTCTAGAAGTGCAAAGGAGACCACAGGTAAGCCATTTCTTGGCTCAAACCACATTAGGTGTACACATAATGGAAGGAGGATCTAGGGAGGGAAACTTTAAGAGATCACATATACTTAGAGGCTTTGCATGATAATTTAAGGAGTTTGGGGATATTTAATGAGGTCTTGAAAAAGCACTTTGTCGAATTTGTTTACCAATTAGATGTCAGACCTGTATGAACAATCTTTAGAGGGCAAAATCATGTAAAATCCTCTAAAACCCTTGGTAGTGACCTGATTGGGAAAATGAAGTAGGATAAACATATATATGGAATATAATGGCTTGGGAGATGATTTAAAGTCTTAGAGGACTCTCTAGAGCTCCTCCCCATCATATTGAGTTATACCCACCTATACAGATAGGGTAAAAATTGGATTTTCTTCACTTTTTTTGGTGTTATGTAGGTATTTAAGTGTTTAAAATTATTAAATACACTTTGGGAGAGATATTGGTAATTAATATAAATCACCATGTGAATTTAATACCTTATATAAGTGCATAAGTGCCTCTAGAAGTGACTTCATCTCAGTCAGTCAAAACTGGCATAGTGAACAAGCTAGTAAGAGAGTGAAAACTTGATATGGGAGTATTTTTAAGATCTTAATAAGTAATATAAGGCCATGAATGGTCCTAATATATATCATACACTCCTATATATGGATCATATTGGAAAACTAAAGACCAAATTTAGTGCCAAGTGTGAAGGGGGAGTGAAAAAGGAGTTATTTGGACTGTAGTAGTGATAACTCAACTCCAAAATAATATTGATGATTAGGGATGCAACAAATGCATGTTGGATCATGTATAAAACCTATACCTATAATTTAAATCATCACATTTATCCCTAGTCTATTTTGGACATTCCAATAAGTCCAAATGATGAAGGTAGTTTTTTGATCAAGCAACTGAAGAGTTTGACACCACATTTCAAGAGTTTCATGTTTTAAGGAAAATTGGTCCAAGTATACCTTGCATGGTACAATACATATTAATATCTCCTATATTTTTAACTCATTTTATTAGAATGAGACATGTCCTAGTGACTCTTGAACTTCATTCTCTTCTACTCTCTCTAATTTTATAAGTAGTAGCCATTTTAGCTTTTGTAGACTAATACCACACCATGTATGGTGAATCCCTACTAGTTTTGAAATTTTAATTTAACTTATAAAAATAAATTCAATATATTTTCATTTCATATCTCATCTTGTCAAAGTGTGTGAAGAGATGTATAGTTAATAGTTAAGAGATATATATCTATCCTTGATTTCTCTCAATCCCTCCATGTTTGATGCAAGTGACTTCACTCTAGCAAGTCATATGATGTGTTTTTATGTGTATGGATCTATTCTCAAGTGTAAAATGATACTTAATATCTACAACTAATATGTGGTTTCACTTACCTTGGATAGTCTTCATGAATATCACCTTCATATAGAAATACTAATGCTAAAGCATTTTAGGACTTTTAAACTAGTGTTTAGGCTTTGTCTCTTAGTGAAAGAAGTATGATGGTCTTATGGAAACCCTTCTAGTTTATCACCACATTAGAGTAATTTATTTTCATGAAAACTTATATCCCTTTTCCCACGATCAAATAGTTAGTTACGTGATAATCACTTCAAGCTATATTCAGGGAGCTATCCCTAAAACCTAGAGGTCTATTTATACTATAGGTACACCTACATACATAGAAGTATTCCCATGTTTAAAAAATATGGATTAGATTTAACACCTTCCTCTAGGGTGCAAGATTTAGTTACAACATTTCTAGAACACCCAGTGGGACCCATTGTCTTTAAGATAACTTGTCAAGGTGAATGCTAGACTTGACAAAATTAGATGTAAATTGGTGTTCTACTCACCATTTGGTGACTCCATTCAAGGTAAAATATGATTCAAGGCCAATATTTTTTCATAAATTTTCTCTCATGCTTCATGGTCCTTACTAGGTCATCATCTAGTAGATTTCTCAATCCTATCAATCCACCTATTCATCCTAAACTTCTTCTTGAAGTTCAATACCCTCATCCTCATCTTCATTTTGAAGAGCAAGAAGATTTTTTTAGATAATAAAGTAAAGAGATTGAATAAATAGAGGATATATAAGAAAACATGGCTAGGAAACATGCCTTTCCTACTTTTAATACTAAAAATCCAATTCACCTTCAGGTCTATGATGACATTCCTCTTAATGCTACAAAGAGTGTGCCTACATTTAATGGTGAGGGTCTTGTTAGATCTAGTGAACACATTAGGGATATCTCTAATTTTTTAGTTTTCACAATGTCACTAAAGAGAATAATGCCATTACACTCCTTACCATGTCCCTCAGAGGGAAGGTACTTGATCGATATAGGACTTTGTCCAATGGATGCATCACATCATGGGATGACTTTGGTGTGTTGATAAATTTAAGGTTTGAAGATGAAAGTGACCATACCAATTTTATACATCAGATTAATGTGATTAAAAGAGGCCCCAAGGAAATAATGCATGATTTCAATGAGAGGTTTCATGCAACTTGGTATAGATTATCTCTTCCCATGAGACCACATACTAGATTTGTGTTCCCTACATACTTGAGAGCCCTTAGTATTGATATTAATATCATGATTCAATACATGGGTGGTTTCACTCTCCCTGAAGCATATGAACTTACCATTAGAGCTGAGAATGGCCTCATTCAAGAAGGAAAATTACCTCCTAAGGTGTTTATGCCTCTACTACCTAAGACCCCTAATAATAATCTAAGAAATTGCATGAGATCCTACTCTTGTGAACCCTAATTTTCCTAAATACTTCATGTTATATTCATTTTCTAACCTTGATACTATCTCAGCTATGCTAATCCAAAATAATGATGAAGATGTGAAACAACCAATTGCATTTTTTAGTTAAGGTTTGGAAGATTATGAAGTCAAATACAATTTTATGGAGAAATAAGTCCTTGTTTTTTTAAGAGGACTAAATAAGTTTAGGCATATGGTTTCAAATAATAGGATTCATGTTATGGTCTCTCATCATAGTACTAAAGAGTTTCTCTTAAGTAAGGACCTTAGTGAAAAGAGGGTAGGGTGGATTACTAAGGTAATGGAATATAATGTTGATATCAAAGTGAAAATTTTGATAAGGGGTAAAGGCCTTTGTGAACATCTATCTTTAGATCTCCATTATTCAAAATAAGAGGCTTTAGTAAATCATGATTTTTCCCAGATATTTGGTTCCTTGCCTCTACAAAGTTGTCACATCAACTAGAGTTTCTCGAGAACACTCCAATGGAGGTGATATTGATAGAATTAATGGAGTTATAAGAGACTAGAGATAAGGCTCATCAAGCTGTGGAACATCACCAAATACTAATGAATAAGAATTTTGACAAGAAGACAACTCCAATAACATTCCAAGAAGGTGATATAGTGTTGAAATGGGATGAAGATAGAGCAAAACTAGGAAGACATTCCAAATTTAACTCTTTATGGAGTGGACCATATGTCATCATCAAGTGAAAACAATGCAAATATTTCAAATTAGAAAGGATTAATGGAGAGGATATACCTATTCATGTGAATGGGTTAAATTTAAAGCCTTTTTATTGAGTAAATGAAGGCTAGTCTTGTAAATACTAGGTTAGGTGTGAGTTTTATTTCTATTGTGTGTGTTGTTTTCATAAGTGTTCTATTTAAACACGTGTGTTTCTTTGGGTGTGTATTGTTTTGTGTGTATTTTCCTTGCATTTTTTATGGTTTCAAAGGAATTTATTTGTTCAAACCTATGTATAGGTGACTCCATGACCTAATGGACA
Source organism: Torreya grandis (assembly GCA_037957365.1). Taxonomy (NCBI): domain Eukaryota; kingdom Viridiplantae; phylum Streptophyta; class Pinopsida; order Cupressales; family Taxaceae; genus Torreya; species Torreya grandis. The sequence continues at coordinate 836,024 of JARHVA010000872.1, forward strand.
GGATTAGGTAATTGATCTTGGCATAAAAAGCATACCCCCCATTGGGAAATTGTAAAGAATGTTGACCATTTTGACCACAAGTCAAAATGAGTCAATCCCCTATAGTAAAAATTTGCATAGGCGTATATTATAATGTAATATGGCATGTCATGATTAAATTTGTGTGATTTAATATCTTATTAGCCTTGATCATAGTCCAATTTAGTCCTTATGTCATTTTGAGTCACTTAGGGGTCATAAATGAAGGTGGTATGGTTTTATTAGGTATAAAAGTGTTATAAAATCATTATAAATGTACCTCATGTCAGTACCTATCATATTAATTTTCAATAATTTTAGTACTAATGTAAACTTGCTGGTGTTTACTAAAAATTAAGAAAATAAGTGAAAAGTGGGATTTTCAAAGGTTGTATAGCCTATGTGAGAGAGTGGCACATGGTAAAATATTATGTAATGTATATTTAGCTTCCCTAAATATATTTACATGTTTTAAATTCTTTGTAAGTGTAAAAAATGGGCTAAAAACATTCTATCTCTCCATCGATCCACTAGGCAAGTAGAACTAGTCAATAGGTTTCTTCTTGGTGCAACTGATAGGAAGACTTATAGGTAAAATGATCTTGGTGGTGGATATTAAACTTTGTCAGATTAAAAATATATTTTTTATTTCAATTATTTTCTTCCTATGATTTATGAACCATCCTTAACATTCATTTCTACTTGTTATTTCCCATATCCTGTAGGTTTTGATCTTATTTGAGCTAGTCCATACAAATCAATTGATGAATTTACTTAAAAATGATATTGAATTAATTTTATTATGTTTAAAATGTTTTTTTTCATTTTTATAAGTTATTTTATGGGTCAAACAATTTAAATTGCAAGAAGATGTCACTAGTGGAGTAGCAGTCATATTTCACCACTTGCAACAGGTTTTATTTTTCTACAATGGCTTCATGTGAATGTGATATGTTGCGATTCATGTTTTTCACATCATAATAATCACCTTATTTCCAATCTAAATCTCTCAATATCATGTATTGAGAAAGGACAGTCATATGCAATACATAGTCAACTCCCAATAAGCTTCCAATTGCAGTCATAGTGTCTTGAGGTGTGAAAACGTTCATGGGAGGTATATGAAGAGTTTAAAGATGTTGAACATATTTTTTAAGCACTGTATCAGCAACCAAAGTTGAGAATCATCTTCAATTTTAAGGACTACAGTTTCCCTAAAACACCAAAAAAGAGGCCTAAGCACTTTTGGAGATGCCATATGATGATATCACAAGAGTTTTGATCAATCCAAATGTTTCCATATTATATCCATATCCTAGGGGAAGAGACTTTAAAAAAATAATGGATGTCTTACTATATGAGAATGATATTTTAAGGCCTTCAAATCACATATTTGTTCACTACAAGCATTCAGTGATCTCTACAAGATTTGAAATCTCAAGAACTTCACAATCTAAACTTACAATTTAAGAGAATATATTTGTATGATAAGTGGTCATATAAGGGTAATGAAGACATTAGTGATTCAAATATCATCAAAAAAGGTTGAAATTTAGGGTTTTAACCCCATCAACACCTACAGGTGTGCTTTGTCTTATTATAACTTATCTACAGTTCACTGTACACTCCTATATCATCCATGAAGTGAGTCTAGACATGGGAACACCAAAATTTGATAGTGAAATATGACTTCAAGAATTCCAAAGATATCCAAATATATATGGCATTGATTTCAAGGTTGATTTTCACCTACAATACCCTTGCCTACTCTAAATTGGTCAACTATAGTTGATTATAGTTTGACAGTGAGTTAAAAATAGTGATTTAGAAAATGTTATAACATGGACATGACTTAGATACAAATGGATGAAAAATGATCTTGGATGATCCAAGTAATTCATTGGGAATTTTTTTCAAGGTTCAACCATGTAGTACCACCTACAAGTGTCTCTCTCAAACAAGAAAACATAGTCAACAATCCATACTAGTCAAAGTGAGTGGTGAAGCAATGAAAGGTTGAAAATTGTTTGAATGATCAAAATGTTTGAAAATGAATTTAAGTGCCATGAACATGTCTTGAGGATAATACCACATGGAGATAATGTATATAAAATTCTCTAGTAATGTAACCTATAGTTTGTATTCAAGACCCTACACACAGTCAAAAGATTCCACATGTCTGTCTTGGGATTTTCAAGCATTTAGATATGCTAGGGGTAACATATAACCATAAAATATTTTACATATCATATATATCACTTGGTAAATCCCACCATACGTTATTTTTTTATGGGACAATAGGGTAAGTGCCCTCTATTTTATCTCAGATAGAGGGCACTCCCTAAAGATGCAAATCATACAGGTTGGTCATGAAAAGGAGAATAAGGTAGGGTGAAGGCTTATGAAAACTCAATATAATATTTTAGGGATGTGATAGACAATAATTAATATGAAAAATACTTCATAGAGGTTTAAAACCCAACATGATGTCCAAAATAGACAAGCATGCAGACAGACCTTTAGGTTTAGACTAAGCCTATTATCCATTTACGGGTCTACTTTCACTTATAAAATCAAGGGAGAATTAAAATGAGTTATAACATGTTAATAGGGGAGTTTTAAGTATTTTTGAACTCTATAAGTGTAAAATAGACCATAGGTAATCCATTTCTTGGCTCAAACCACATTAGGCCTTCACAAAATGGAAGGAGGAGCTCGAGAGGGAAACTTTGAGAGCTAACATTTACTTGGAGGATTTGCATGGGAATATAAGGATTTTAGGGATGTTTAAGGAGATATTTAACAATCACTTTGTGTAATTTTTTGACCAATTGGATGTTAGACTTGTATGAACAATCCTTAGACGGAAAAATCACCTAAAACCCTCTAAAACCCTTGGTAGTGACCTGATTGGGAAAATGAAGGAGGAAAATCATCTAAATGGAATATAATGGCTTTGTATATTATTTTAAGTCTTATAGGACTCTCCAAGTCTCCTCTTGAGTTATACCCCACCTGTACGAAATGGTGAAAATTAGCTTTACTTAAGATTTTTTGGTGGTGTTCAGGTATGGAAGGGTTTTAAATGATTAAATATACTTTGGGAGAGATATTAGGACTTAATATAAATCAAAATATATATTTATTTCATCAGATAATTATACAATTACCTCTGCAAGTGCCTTCATCTCAACTAGTCAAAATTGACATAGTGAACAAGTTAGTGAAAGAGTGAAAAAATTAAGTGGGAGTAATTTTAAGGTATGAATAAGGAATATAAGGAAATTAAGGGTTATAATAGGTGTAATACACTCTTTTTTATGTATCATATTGGAAAAATAAATACCAAATTTAGTTCCAAGTGTGAAGGGGGAGTCAAAGAGGAGTTATTTGGATTGTAAGTGGTGATAACTCATCTCCATAAGAATATTGATGATTAGGGATGAAACCAATGCATGGTGGAGAATTTATAAAACTACTCACTCTTATTTAAATCATCACATTTTTCTCTAGTCTACTGTGGACATTCTATGAAGGCCAAATGATGAAGGTAATTTTCTAAGCAAGCAATTGAAGAAAACTATGTCACATTTTATGCGCTTTATGTTTTGAAGGACATTTGTCCAAGTATACCTTATATGTACTACTCCATATTAGTATCTCTTGAATGTATAACTCCTTTTCTCAACATGACATATGTCCTAGTGACTCTTAGACTTCATTCTCTTCTCTTCTCTCTCCAATTCTATAAGTAGTAGTCATTTTGGCTCTTGTAGACTAATATCACACCATGCATGGTGAATCCTTGCTGGTTTTTACATTGTAATTTTCCTTAGAACAATAAATGAAATCTATTTTGAGTTTATATCTCATCTTTTCAAAGTTTTTGAAGAGATGTATAGTGAATAGTTAAAAGATATCTATCTTTGCTTTCTCTCAATCTTTACATGTTTGATGCAAGTGAATTCACTCTAGCAGGTCATATGAAGTGTTTTTAGGTGTATGGATATGTTATCAAGTGTAAAATGAGCCTTAATATTTATAACTGATCTAATATTTCACTTATCCTAGGTAGTCTTCATGCAATCACCTTCATATTGAAATTTCAATGTTAGAGTATTTTAGGACTTTTAAACTAGTGTTGTAGGCCTTATCTCTTAGTGAAATAAGTATGACAGTATTTTGGAAACCCTTATATTTTATCACCCCCTTAGATTATTTTCTTTTCATGAAAACTTCTATCCTTTTTCCCTTAAGCAAAAATTTAGTTAGGTGATAAACACTTCAATGTATATTCAGGGAGTTAGCCCTTAAATCTATAAGTCTACTTTTGCTATAGGTATACCCACATACCTATAAGTATTCCTGTGTTGCCCAAATATATAGGAGGATTGAACACCTTAATCTAGGGTGTGATATTTTGTTAAAAAACACCTTAATAAAGAAATTATACTATGTACAAATTCAAAAGATTTAATAACCTTCATCATGCCAAACATCACCTTTTGAAACAAAAGGAATTATAATCCATAAACTAATATAAAATAAGTTTAGGCTAGCAATCATGATAATACATCTCAAATTTTATCATGAATAATCATCCAAGAATTTTTTGATCCTTTTATAACATAAGAACCTCTATAAAAATATGATTTTAAGTACTAGGATGAAAAAGTAAAACTTCCACGTAGAGTTTACAAGATTCACATAATGTGATATATTAAAATGCTTTATAATGAGAAGTATAATGAAGAAAAAGGAACACATGGCTATTAAGAAGTATATTATTATGCACACTCCCTCTTAATGGCAACTCCAATAGGCCCAATATTTCATGAAACTATAAAACTCAATATCACCATGTGGTTTTGTGAAGACATCTACCACCTATTCATCCATAGGAAAAAACTATAGAGCAATATCACCATTGAAGATTTTCTCTCGAATAAAATGCACATGAACTTCTATATATTTAGTGTGTTGTTATTGCACTAGATTTTTCACTAGAGCTATACAAATTTGGTTATCATAATGAAGGGCGGTACTATGAGAAACATCCAAATGAAATTCATTTAACAATCTTCACAACCACATGGATTTTTTAGCAACTTCCATAGAACTTATATACTCTGATTTTATAGAAGAGATAAACATAATATTTTGATTTTTTTCTTATTCAAGTAATATCACCTAAAACAAACTTAAACACATATCCATAAGTAGATTTATGATCTATAGTACCACTAGCATGGTCAGTATCACAATAACAATATAATTTAGCATTGTCAATGAACCAATAAAATAAACCAAAATTAATATTTCCTTTGATATAATAAATTATACATTTAACTAATTTCCAATGATCTAAATATGAATCTTACATAGATATAAAAGCAACACCAATAGTATATGAAATATTTTGTCTAGTAATGGTTAGATAAATAAAATTGTCAATAAGTTATCTATACAGAGTAGGGTTAGTTTTTTCACATGAAGATTTTATATCAAGTTTAACACAAACTTAAATAAGAGTATATGTATATTTAAAATCAAGCATATTAAATTTAACAAGAATATTATATACATACTGATATTGTGATACAACAATTATAATTTTATCTTGAAATATAGTCATTCGTAAAAAGTAATGAAAAATACCTAAATCAGTCATTTCAAAAATTTAACTTAGTTTATCCTTATATTTATGAATTAAACTAATCATATCATTAGTAATAAAAATATCATCAACATATAATATAATTAATATTAAATGATCATTTTCAAATATAACAAAGAGATCAGTATTGAAATAGTAGTTAGAGAACCTAGTTATTTTAAATAGCTAGTAATTTTAGAATACCAAGATCAAGGAGTTTGTTTTAAACCATATAATAATTTATTTAGCTTACATAATTTTATCAATTAGAGTCAATTAAACCTTTAGGCTGAGTCATGTATATTTTTTCTTATAAATCACCATTTAAAAATACATTCTTGATATACACTTGGTGGATAATCCAACCATCTTGGGCTACAATAGTAATAATTAATCTAATAGTACACATTTTTACTACAAGAGAAAAGGTTTCAACAGAGTCAATCTTGGGTTTTTGAGAAACCCATGAGTGATTGATCTTGATTTAAATTTGTCAATTTTACAATTGAATTATATTAGACTTTATAAATCTACCTACAACCAACAATCTTTCATTTAGGTGGAGGTGGTAAAAGATCCCAAGTATAATTTTTAATTAAGGCATTGTACTCAGTTTGCATAGTAACTTTCCATCTTTGATCTTAAATCACTTTCTCAAAATATTGAGGTTCACATTCGTACATATTCATTAAATCATGATAAGAATATTGAATTCTAGTTAATTTATTAAGATTATCAACATTAGAAGACTGGATTAGGGATTTTACCCATTTAGGTATTTTAGATTAAACATGAAATTTAAGGGGTTCCTTAGTCTCTAAGTTATCCAAATATGGATCAACTTCCTCTATGACATTTGTTTCTTCATAAAAAGAAATATGAGATCTAGGTTCATAAAAAAAAGAACATTAAGGAGATTCCATAGGGGGCTCACAAAAAAAACTTTTTGAAAATAAGAATATTCCTATTCTCAATGATGTATTATTTATATTGATCATATACTCTTAATACTTTATTCTTACCTTCATAATCTATGAAAATGTAAGAATAAAAGGTAGGATCAAGCTTATTTATTTTAAATTTAGGAACAAAGATGGAAGTAGGGCTACCAAAGATCCTAAGATAAGCCACACTTAGTTTCTTTTTAGACCACATTTATGGAGTATAAAAATGAAAAAAATTAGTAAGGACTCTATTTAGAATATGTAAAATAATATTCATGGCTTCAACTCATAAGAACATAGGAATATTTGTAAAATGCAACATTATTCTATCCATTTATATAATGGTACATTTTTTCCTTTTAAAAATACCATTTTACTGAAGGGAGTAGGGATTAGCTCCCTTTTACAACCAAAACTAATGTAAAAATAATCAAACTCTTTACCAATATATTCACCACTATTATCAAATCTTAATAGAAAAGTTAGAAGCATTTTCAAAAAAAACTTTAAATTATTTAAATTCAGACAATATTTTTGATTTTTTTAATAAAATATGACCAAATCATTGTAGTACAATCATCTATAAAACTAACAACATACGAAGAACTATTAAGAGATAAAAATTCAAGAGGTCTTATAACATCACTATGAATTAACTCTAAATGATGAGAGGATTTAGGATTATGAGTATTTTGAAAAAGGATTAATATGATGCTTATCATGTAAGCATCCCTAATAGGCTTCATGATGAGAAAAAATAGAAGGAAGACCAATAAAAATATTATGAGAATAAATATCATGTTAAATTATAAAATTAATATGTCCCAATCTTTAATGTCATAAATAAAATTTATTTTTACTATGCGATGAAAGACAACATGTGGAAGAAGCATAGAAAATATATACACCATTCTTTTGAATGCTTTCAATAATTAGAGAATTAGATTGATATTTAATGGACTAGTTTTATTTAATTAAATTTATAATGAATTTATTATTCATAATATTAAAATAAAATAATAAATTCTTCTAAAGCTCAGGTATATATAAAATATCATTAATAACAAAATTTATAAATTTTACCTTTCCTTGCTTAGTTGATTCTAAAAATAAATTATCTCCTAAATATTTTTAGAAATATCTCTAGTATTAGATAAAATTTTAGATAAGTAAGTCATATGATGTGATGCACCACTATCTGAAATCCATTCATTCTCATTAGAAGAAAATAATATAGTATATAAATCAATAACATTGGAATTATGTTCATGATTATATTTATTTCTTTTATTATTTTTAAGGGTTTTATTATTAGTTCTATTTTTATTTTTATACCAATTTTTCTATCTATAAATAAATTTACCACACATATTGTAATTTCCATTAAATTTAGGTTATGGTTGTTATTCCTAGATCTAGTGTTCCCATTTTTTCCATTTGTAGAATTAAGATTAGATTTATGGTTTATATTATTTTAATTAATAGGGTTAATAATGAGAAGTGCTAGAGTGACATTCTCTTTAGAATATACATTAGACATCACTTGCTCTTATTGAATCAGAAGAGCAAACAAAGTAGTGAGGATAGGGATATCTTGCTCATGTTGATACCTAACTGAGCTTTAATATTTTCAATTTTAGCAATAAAGTTAACAACCTTTTCATCACCTTTCATAGGTGTAGTAAATAATTCAAGAATCAAATTAATATTATTAGAGAGATGAGTGACCTTATGAATAGACTCAAGGAGTTTCAAAGCATCACTATAAGACTTCTATTTTCCAATATGGATTAGGAATTCATCCATAACACTCCATAAGATAATTGACATGGCTTCTTATCATTTCTAATTAAATGCATTTGAAAGCTCATGTGTAACATGTCTTCTTGATGGGGATTTTTCAATCCTGATGACTATATTCCATAACTTTTGGGAAATAATTTTTGCTTTAACATAATTTTTCCATATATCATAGTTTGATCCATTAAATTTTTGATATTTATCTACTACAAAGTTAGGTGAATCCATTACTTGCCTTTAAGAATGACAATATAACACTAGATAATGCTTTAAAATGAACCCTTTTTAATGTGAATTTTTAATCTATTTTCAAAATAAAGTAAATTTCTATTATAAATAAGAAAATAATTATTTAAATATATGCAAAACAATGCAATAAGTTATAAGAATTTACACTAGATTAGGTGTTGTAAGTATCATACACCAAACAACTATTTAAACATTGTTATTTAAAAATGTTTAAAACTATAATAGAAGGATTAAAAATAAAAAATGTACCATATAAATGTGTTTATAATGTTCGAAAACCTATAAAATGACAAGTTACATGATTATGGTCAACAAAATATCCATCAGGGCAAATGTCATAAAATAAAATAACACTAGAGAAGGGTTTACACGTGAGAATTTTGGCATGAAAACCAAAAAAGAAACTCAAATTAAATAATTTTAATTAAAAAATAAATTAACTTGATAAAAATAAAAATATAGTGGGTTTTGAACAATAGACTCCTTTCTTACAATATTTTAACAAAATAAAGACCACCGACCCTTCTAGGAAGCTATATGGTAATATACATGCACAAATTTATATTTATATTTTTTACTCCAATTTTATATATATATATATATATATATATATATATGGTGCATGTAATTTTTAAACAATGATTTTAACTTTTGGTAAAAAAAATCCCAAAGTGGGATCCCTTCTACGTTGATTAAAAATTTGATATTTATTTGATAACTATAATCCAAAACTATATAATAAACTATATAATCTTCCATGGCTGATAATGGAACACCTTTATAATTTTTGGACAGCACAAAAATTTGTACAGACTCCCAAAATGCTTGAAATTTTGCCAATCTCTCTAAAAACTTGTCACAAAGTAGAATAGACCCTCAAAACCAAATTTTGGATAAAAAAATGATTTTTATGTTGATATATATTATACATGGTTGTACTATGATTCCATAGGTATAAAGGATATTTAAAAAACTAATTGAATATCTAACATGCTTCTCAATAATGTGTTTACAAAGTCTGATAATGAAGATCTAATTAACAGAAGTTGAGATTCAAAGTGACATGTGAAAATCAATTTCTAATTTTTTTATAGCCTTAAAACTCATCAAATGGTTGTACCATCACTTTTCATGCGAATAAAAAATAATATAGATGATTTGCACCTTCCATAGACTCAATAGGATATCTAAAACATTGAGAATCTTCCTTTAAAATAAAGATCTAGGAGGCAAAATTTTGAAAAGTATTTTTTTCTCACTTTCCTGGGCCATACCATGGGCCATACAAGTGCATCAAAGAATATTTTTTGTCTGAAACTTAAATTTTTAATATCCTTTGAATCTAATATAATTAATAGATAATAGCCTTACCAATCAAAGCCACCTCACAGGCTCTAATTTCATAATAAAATTTAATGAAGCAATACATGTAATGAACATACACATGAGATATATGATGTATAATAGTTAACAAAACATACGAAACTATATCAATGAACACATGACACAATAAATTATGTGATAAAAACTCAAAAGGTAAAAACCCCATAAATGATGTTATTCATATAATTGAGAAACAATTAACCCCAATACACAACCTTCTCCTCACTTCCTCTCTATCAATCTCCTTCACAAAAAACATTCCAATATATTTTTCACATGTAAATATCACTTTATCACAATATCACCAAATTACCTTTAATTATTTGAATATGTTTACAATAGAAGTAAAACTCTATTTATAATAAATGTGAGGGTAGGTGACTATTGTAACCAACAGGTCCAACCATCCCAAGAATAATTTAATTTATTTGGTAAATAATAAACCACAATGTTTTATTATTTATTTATATGAGGTTTTTACCTCGTGTCAACAATTAATAAATAAATTTTATTTAATTATACATCAAAATATGCTAAGGGTCTAAACTAGCCCACTTAGATATTAAATGTTTTAACACCTATGACTCATAATATTTTGGATGGAGTGTGCTCTCTAGTTGAAATGGGTTTCAATTAATGTTGAGACTGTATTTGTGCTGACAGACTTCTTATTGAGTATCAAATGATTTCTAAGTTAAATTGTGTGCTTACTTTTTTAATTCGATGCATTTCAAATCACCTTCTATGATTCATCATCAAGAATTTGACATGAATGGAACTACATACAAACTTCCTTATAAATATTCCCAATGTGCTTAGAGATATCTAAATGGATAGAAGATATTTTCATATTTTTATAATGTTACAAGGTTGGAATGGTAAAAAAAAAGCAATTAATGGCCAAAATTTTATTAGGGTGATCAATTCACCATAGTTAAATAAATGAGTAATCTTTTATTACTCATGGTAGATTGTAATTAGTTTATACATGAGTAAATTATTATTACTCACCATAGTTAATCTTAGGTAGATTAATTTGGGTTAGTAAATCTCAATATCTTATAATCTAGGTATATTGTAACTCTCATGTAATATTTGGGAGATTGTTTAGATTGACATTATTCTCCTTATTGCATAGGGATTACTAAGAGCACATTTTAATGTATAACTATGAAGCTCTATAAAAAAATTTATTGGAATAAATATAATTTTATTCTTTCTCAAGATCTGGTATTAGATCTTAGAACCAAGAAAGTAAGATTGAGAAGACAGGAATGAGAAACTCATGCTCTCATTCTCTAAGCTCAAACCAACTAGAATAAGAAAATTAATGTCATATTAAAGCTTATATAGGCTTTAAATATTGATTCATTTTTTTTTATTTTATAATAATTTTATCTAAATTGAAGGAATTGTCTCACGACCTGAGTGTATCTAAGTTAAAATACATTTACATTGAAAGGCATCATTATTCCTCACATGATTGCATTATAGCAAGCATTTTGCTCATTTTAGTGTAAATTTTAATTTTATTCTTCTCTCTTTGAGCTTGGCATCAAGATACATGTCCTACTATAGTGTGAGCCTTAGAATATCAAGCCTCAACACATTATATCACCCGAGGTGAACTCAACCAATTTTGAACTCTTATATGAGTATTAAAATTGATTTTTGACTCAAATCACAGGGGCACACTTGGGAGTGGTCACACACACACACACACACACACACACACACACACATAGTCTAAAGAAATTTCAAGATAAAATGACATTGGGATTTTAGAGGAGTATCATTTGGAAGAGAGGCATAGTTGGAGAGTTTATTTGAAGTGTATAAGGGACCTATTACGCATATATGCAATAAAACATTTTTTGTATGCATTTAATCACCTCTCAGGGCATGCTTTCAAGGTTGGTGTTTTTAATTTTCTAGTTTAAGTTCATATATTAAAAAAAAACATTTTATTTATGAGATTTAAAATTATACAAAGGTGCCAATTAGTCTTGATCCTCAAAACCACCCTTTACCTTCTCAAAACTGCCATCTAAAATGCATTCTTTGCTATAATTTTACTCAAAACCGCTTATTAATTCCCAAAACCACCTTTAAAAAAATTGTTGTAAATTCCATATAATACACTCATTTTTAAATCTCATGGTATTGGTTAGGGAGTGGTTTTGCTTCAAAATCAAAAAAAATTGAGCATTAAAATATAAGTTTTGTCTTATTAAGACTTGCCATGGTACATAGGTGAGTTGATGGGTACATGTTTTAATAAAGTAGAGGTGGGATATTCAAATCCCCCAAAAGTAAATTTTTGGTAGAAATTTTAGCAGCCTTCTAACTTTAGAAAGTCTACTAAACTTAATTACAACTAAGTTAGCAGAGAATCTCATATTTAAAAAAAAATTGTAAAAGTTTTTATTAAAAAAAAGGAAAAGGCAAAATTAAAAAAATGATTTTTTTTGCCAAAAGAGGCCAAAAAGGCCCAAACACAAAATTTCATTTTTTGGTAAAAAGAGTGCAAATTTATTTTTGCACGTATTGTAAATTTCATTGTCAAATTATCTTATAAGCCATTGTAATTTTCATTGTATTGCATAAAATTATGATTTTTTTAAAACTCATTCATAGTGTTCAATTGTAGCTATACCTCTAATCACATTTACGAGTAATATCATTACACTTGTATTACTGCATATAACACCTAACATAGCTATAATAATGATGTCTGGGCATCAACCCTTTAAATCATTAGGGAGAAATAAGGCACATGCACTCATAATCTTCCCTTCATTTACTCATTCATTAAAATCAAAAGGTGTAAATCTTAATAGGTGAAATTTTCAAGTATATAACAAAGTTATGAATGTGTATAAGGAATTCCATCTAATCAAGTTCTAGTGATTGTATGAATCCTTTTCAGTACTATCAGGTATCAAGTATCATATTTTTCATGTACATTTTGTATGCAATCATAAATGCATCATGTCTATAAATCAATCCTGGCTTAGAGAAGATAGAGCATACCTACACTTTTTTATTGGGAATACATTTGTTAAGTAGGGGCATGACCAATATGGGGATATGCTAGACCCGATTAAGGGATCACTTGTCACAATACACCATGCTATGAAGGGTTCCAAAGCCTAAAGTCTAACATAATCACAACAAAACTTTAAAAGAGTCTTGGGTTTAATGTTCAATCTATTTAATAAACAAGAAATTAAATCTAATCTAGTGCTCACCAAAGCTTGTGGCACAAATTGGGGGTTAGAAATAAAACAAACTAAATTAAACATGCATAGAAGACATATACTCATGTCAATGTATATGAATTCCTAATGCATAGGAGAGAAGCACAACTACATTATCTATCTACTTTTACAAAGGAGAAATAAAGTTAGGAATACTTACCTTGAATACAAACCCAAAAAACCTCAATCTCTCCCTTGGCCTAGGTACTTTGCAAGAAATTGTTGTGGTATGGAAGGATGACAAAGACAAATTAGCTCTAAGCTACACAACCTATCTATGCATCTAAAAGACTTCTCCACAAGACAAGATCTATATCTATAATGAAAGTATAGAACCCTAAGCTTTATTCCTCAATTAGAATGGTTAATAATTAGATGTTCATTGACACTTATTCTTCTTCACTTCTCTTCTTTCAAATGGATAGAAATGAACTTGTATATATAAGCATATCTTGCTCTAAATCTTTTTGAACATGTTGGTTGTACAGGGTCAACCTAGTCAACCCTGTATGTTTTCAAGATAAAAATCACCAATTCTTGAGCTAGGTCAGTCAATGGGATAATAAAGCTCCTAATGAAAAATACCTCTAAATAGTACAGGGTCAACCTAATCGACCTAGTACAATCAACTAGTGTAAAGGGGGTCAAGGTAAGAACAAGGAGGATAAATCATGGAAAATGACTAGAATGGGTAAGGCCAAAAATAATAATCTTAGGATAAATGGTTTTAAGAGATGAGTGTGTGGATGGTAAATGGTAAAAGGGATAATAATCTTATGAAGCTCCAATGGTTTATCCACCACTTTCCTAGTGCACCCCTTAAGGCATGCACTTAGAGAGATTGAAACTCAACAAGTTCTTGCAAGATACAAAGTGTCAGTCATCGATAAAATTTTGAATATATTATGTGTATACATATACCCCAATAAAATCTCATACGTGTCATGTAATTGTAACATGAGATGGTGCTTCAGAAAATAGAACATGATAACACACAATGTTGATGCTAAGTAAAGTGCAATAAATAGAAAATAAGATAAATAAAAGGACAGAATTAAAAAACACATACCTTTACTTACCTTAATGATATAGATAAAGAAGTAGACTATAAGAAAGGTGAAGGCATCCAATGTGAAGAACACTAGGTGAACCTGTAGAAGTTAGTGCAAAAAATAGCCAAAAATTAAAAAATTTGGAATATAGGCATATAATAATGGAAAATAGTATCTACATCATCACAAATCTAGTGCATTTTATAGTTTTGAAAATGGATGAGTAGAAATAAAGACATAGGAAAAAGAAGGAATTTACAAGAAAATAATTGAAGAATTTAAATTTTGAAAAGTGTTTTTAAATAGGGGAAAGAGAAGTCATTTTATTATTTTGACCTGTGAAAGAGAGAAAAAAGAGCTCCAAAGACCAAGCAAGCTAGGATGGCAAGAAGACAATAGGCTAGACGAGAAGGGGCTCTAAGAGTAGTAGCGGGTGTGCTATAGGTATGCAACTATAAATCTTAAGCCAATTTTTGAGTTTTTTTTTTAATTTAGTGTATTTTTAGAAAAATGTAATTTTTAGCATTTCTATATGTCAGCATGAAGCAAAATTATATTGTATAGGTAGGAAAAACCAATTAGGCAAATGGGTTTGGAAGAATGAGGAAGAAAACTATAATAAGGTATATTCTAGGAAAATGCAAGGGGTCGGTAGCCAAAAATAAAATTGGGTCGACCTAGTAAGCTAAAAATAGGCAAAAGTTGTACTGTCAACCTAGTAGATGTGTGTCAACCTTGTACATTTTGTAAATTGTTGACATAGTATAGTTTGCCAACTAATCCAAAAAGTCCAGAATGATAATGCAATACAAGAGAGGGGAAAATAAGAGTTTTGACTTAGATTTTTAAGTCATCTAGGCTAAAAATAGAGAAATTTTGGTTAAACTAGTTTGACCAAAGAACCAAAATTGTACAAAAATGCATGTAAAAGACTAAAAGAAGGTTAGAATGGCTTGAAATGACCAAGTAAGGGAAAAAATGACTAAGTAAGATAAAAATAGGTAAAATTAAATAAATTAAAGTAATTTAGTCTTATTTTTTATTAAAATTATAAAAAGAATGCATTTTGATTATACATGACATGGAGGATCTAATACATCTTTTATTGTTTTTTGGATATAGGGATGATCGAAGTTCTAGATATTGGTAGACATGTCTTGGCTACTTAATCAAACGGGCCATCTAACCATAGGTGATATAACTAGGCTAGTAGTTGTAGGCCTAGGAGGGATAGCTAACATGTGTAAGATTCCCTTGAGCATGGATCTATTTGTCATGTTCCTTGGATGCTAGGAATGATTGACTAACACTTTCAAATGGGAGGTAGATGGGGATGTGGTAGAGGTATTTATCATTTTAGAGGATGTACATGCCATCCTAGGGCTACTAGGAATAGGAGTACAAATGAATACATGCATACCAAATAACGTAGAGGATAAAAAAGCCTTAGCCATGTGGACTATAGGATCAAATATGATATTAGCAAGTAGGAGAGTTAGTATGTTCAATGTATATGCATCATAGATTTTGGATATCTAGAAAGCTATGATAGGACTTGTGACATAGTGAGTGTTATGTCACAAGTTAGATAATAAGGTAACACTATTCATGGTAGCCTTAAGCAAGATGATCCTAGAGGAGGGTATGCTATATGATCTCAACTGTATCATTTGGGTCTAGTTCATACATGATCTGTATGAGGTGTTAGTTAGAGGGTAGAAGTTGATAAGATCAATCATATTATTGATGGCTTGGATCTATGAGAGGTTTTCCATGTATCAATCAACTAGGTTGCCCCATGTGATTGATGATAGGTCACATCAAGTGTAGAGATAGAGAGAGGACTAGGTAGAATGGGCCATGTCCCAAATTCTAGTGTTATAGATGGTGAGATGTACAAACATAGTGTGGTAGCCATATGGGCACATAATGACTACATGGCTAAGATGGTACATAATTGCACTAGCTATAATGAGGATAGAGGTGATTGGACATAATACTTGGTGGAGAGAGCCACATCTAGTGGCACAAGTGTCAGGTTAGATGGGTTTACCTCATCTAAAAACATTGATATTGATGTTTGAGTAGTGTGTTAAAAATGTGAGAGAGTCATGGGGGAGGAGGGGATTAGGGTCACTAGTAATGAGGCTAACACTCAAACCACATCATGAGCAACCATGGACTAGGAGAACATGATAAGGATCAAAGTAGGAGGAGAGAGATTTGGAGGTAATGGCACCAAAGATACCACCAGTAGATCCATAATGAGATGAGCTATGACCACTAAGGACATGATTTCAATAGAGGTGGGAGGAGTAGGAGAGAGTGGAGACTATCACCATCCCTAATGACCTAGTAGGTGAGCTAGAGGAGAGCTAGGTGATAGAGAGGAAACTTAAGCATAAACTGAGGTAGATATGGGCCATGATAGCTAGATTTGATCTGAGAAGGTGACCTACATAGGAGGTGATATGAGGCTACATGGATGGAGAGACTATGCTAGGTGGTCACGTAAATGGTGAGACCATAGTGGCTGAGACATAGATAGGTAATAAAGATAATTAAATTATTTTATTATGTTTTTATTTTGAAATAGAGACTAAAGGTAGATAGATATTATAAGACATAACAGTGATTAAATATCTATCTAGGTGTGATTTTGTAGGTATAACTAAGGATGAGGAGGAGAGATGGGGGTCCCTTGTGAGGGGAACACTCCATAATGTCTTGGATGAGACTCTACAATTGTATGACCCTACTACATTGGAGGATCCTAGTGTGCCATCTGCCCTAACTCAAGCAATCTAGTTTAGATTAGTAGGGGAGGTAGCAAGGTGAATATGAGCACACAGAGAGGATGAAACTACTAGTAGAGATGGGTGTAGGTGATATATGGGACGGTAGGCCCTGGTGGAGGAGAGAGAAGTGCATCTAGCTATAGTGATGCATATGACGTAGTCACATATGACAATGTAAACCTAGTTAGCACATACACATACAATAATGTAGACCAAGTTACCATAAGCATAGGTGTAGATAGCACACCTATAGGGACATGTAGAGGAATTGAGATATTAGATGACCTTTTTATAGCATATTATTCATAGGATTCAGATAGAGGCCTCAGTAGACAGTGACTTTAGGCTATGAGATAGATAGGATGGAGCCCAACCATAGAGCTGGAGTATGTATATGGTTGTACTTGTTATATCATAACTCATGATGTGTGTGTGTGTGTGTGTGCGCGCGCGCGCGCGCGTGCGCGCGCGCGTGTGTGTGTGTGTGTGTGTGTGTGTGTGTGTGTGTGTGTGTGTGTGTGTGTGTGTGTGTGTGATGTATCATTTTAGCATATTGATGTTGATTGTGTATGTTGTCATCATTATTAATATGTTTGTGGATTGTTTGGATATTTTTTTTTGTAGAACATGTATTTAGCTTTTGTTGTATATGCTATAGGAAATATATGAGATGTGGTTTCTTTTCTAGCATTATGTAGGACACATGCATGGTTAAAAAGAAATAGGCAAAAGGAACTTGGTAAAATATAATCAATCAAAAATTTACTACACACTATTTTAAGTTGGTAAATGTGTAATAAAAAGAAAAAAAATAAGTATAAAAAATTAAGGAATGGTAAAACAAGATGGTAGAAAGGAATTTATTCTTAAACCGAAGTGAAAGATTTTTACACCAAATTAAAACAAGTAAAATCATCCTAAATCACGTTGGGAAGTATGAAAACAATTTAATAAAATATAAGGTATGTAAAAGGACACAAAAGGTATAAAAATAAATTAATTAAATCAATCAATTATACTATATCATGTTGGGAATTACAATAGAAAAACAAAATTGGCAAAAGATTGGTCTTAAATTTATCACAAGAATTCAAGCTGGGAAGTATGAAAAATTCAAGAAATGGTTGTATTCTTACATGCACTAAAAAAATAATAAAATTAAAGTGAAATATAAATTAAGTAATCATAAAACATACTAAATCAAGCTAGGAAGTAATTTAACGATGTGTAACTTCATAATCAATCACATCTTATCTCATATTTGACACATGTAATTTTGTGTGTGACTTGTATTATTAGAAAATTTTGTGAGGATTATTGGGTCCTATCCATGGTCTTACACTAAAACTTGAAAAGAAAACACCACTGGGGTGGAAAAATCATGAAAATTGGGTAACAAAGGATGTGGGTAATAATAAGGAAAAATGTGGTAATTTTTTAGGATTCTTGGTCCTATTCACCGTCTTACAATGCAACTCACAAATGAAATCCCAAGGGGAGTGATCAGCAAACAAAACAATATTTCTTAAGAGGAAATATGAGGGATATAGGGAATGAAAAATGAAGTGTAAAAATCAAGACTTAGTTATATTATGAGAAGTCCTTAGGAGACAAGAGGCATACTAAGGACATGAGAAGATACTAAGTGACTAGTGACCATCAATGTACAAAGGAAACTTGTTCACTATAGACACAAATCTTTGTAGGTAGATAAGCATGCTACTAAGATCAACTCATGAAGTTATACTGGTAAAAGAAAAGGTAAAATGTACCTACCTTCCCATGACATGTACTTCATTCTTCAGGGGCCCTTACAAAGCCATTGGTCTACTGTGAAGATTGGGTACTTACGTGAGAAAGTAGGTAGCATTAAAAGATTTTTTTTATTCTCCTCTTATAATCTACTATCCTACTATACCCCAAAGGACCTCAAATTTATCATGAGGTTGAATGTGGTGTTTGAACTTTGATTAGAAGGAGAGGAGATTTGAATCATGTCTTTTATTGTGATTTGACTTTTATTAATATTTTTACCTTTTGATATCATTGCCTTTTGTAAAATTATTTGGCTTTTAAATTTTTATGGATTTTAAAGATTCCTCCTCTATACAAATATAGAATGACCAAACATGATAGATGTAGTGATACACATGAATGAGCTTTAGGCTAAGGCTAAATGAAGCTAAGTAACTAAATATAAAGACTGACTAGGACACTTAGGCTTAACAATGAACTAACATGTGATATCAAGTCTCAACCATGTATATTCTTAGTTTTTGAAAAGGAAGAAGGGAAAAAAGGAGATTCAAAGTGGAATAGTGAAATGAGATTATAATAAGATGCATTGTTTGCTAACAAATCACATGGTAAAGGGAGACAAGAACCAAAGGGAATAGGGCTCATATAACCAAGTCATAATGAAAATTATCTATGAAAAAGAGAGATAAAAAATCAAACAAACATGAAGACACAAGAAGAGAGTTTTGAGAAAAACTCAAGAAAGAAAGAGGAAATAATGATAAGGAAAGACAATCATATACAAATATAAATGACAATATAATCAAGATATATTACAAAAATTAAAGAAGTATTATGTAAGAAAAATGTAAATTTTGACATAGCATCAAATGATATAATAGATAGATAAAAATTAACTTGGAGCACACATCCAATCAAAGTGTAAATGTAAAGGCACCATGCATGTGCTCATAAGTACTGATAAATATGCCCACACACATTATCCAAGAAATTAGATAAATCTCTATGAATTTGGATATGAACTATTGCTAATGTCCTTTTAATCTTCAATGAAAACTAGGAAAAGACTTATTTTCTAATCTCCTCAACTAAAAAAGTAGGAATGCTCAAAGGATCATGCTAAGGAAAAGTAGGCAAGGGATGATTAGAAGAATGCATGGGAGAAGGCTCTATAGGAGATGTAGGAATCACTAGTAAAAAATTATCCAAGGGTGAGGGAATCATGGGTGGAGAAGGATCCACAAGTGAGGAAAGGTCCACAAATGAAGGAATCATGGGTGGAGGCACAAAAGGTGATGAAGGGACCACAAGAGGGGATAGAACTACTGGAGGTGGAGACATGGGAGAAGGAGGATATTTTTTATGCGAATGACCTATGAGAGGAATATAATAAGGTTTAGGAATAGATACAAGGTGATCCTTAAGGTGTTTCTAAAGGATACAATAATGATCAATGTGATGAGTGTCATATTGGTGCCACAAATAATACACCTCACCATACTTAGGTATATATTTAGGTAGAACCGTTGGGGGAAGCATGGATCTGTCTACGGTAGGAGAGGAAGGATGAAAAATATTAATATATTATCATAACTTGTGATAATGGGTAGAAGAATGATTATCTATTCTATGGAAGCAATAAATATGCTTGTGAGTGGCCTTAGGAGAAGCACTCACAGAAGGAGGTATAATAGGATTGGAAGATGCTAGAGAGGACTCATCATCCCATTTGGTGGGAAACAAAGCCATCTTAGGTAAATAAATCAAACCATCACCAAGGGAAGGTGGTGATAGAGGAGGAATGGAATTAGGCTCAATGGAAGGAATAATGGGATGAGAAGCAGGGGTAGGATCAACAAGAGTAGGAGTGAGAATAGGCTTAAATATAGAAAAAGAAAGAATGGGATCTAATAAGGGTTCTACTAAGGGATGGGTAGGATCTATAAAAGGTCTAAGGAGGGTCACACTAATCTCAAGAGTAAAACAACTACGGTGATCAGGGCACCTATAAAAATCATAAGGCCTGATCATAGCACAATCCATGAGCATACTCCTATAAGGCTCCTAAAAAACTAGAGGTGTTGGTGTCATATCTACCCTATGATAAAGAGTAAAAATACTAAAATTAGAAACTGTAAATGAAGGAATATGGGAAGATACATGAAAAGACTCAAGTCAAAAATAATGATAATAGACAATCTCAGCATTATAGGCCTGCACAAGACCACCTAAGAATGGATCATCTAAGAAATTACCATCATCGTAATCAAGGGTATGAAGATATATGACACAAGTAGGGATGACCTTATCATCTGAGGAAGTGTGATGAATTAAATACTAAGTCTTGGTCAAGACTACAGGAATATCCTTGTAAGGAGGCTTGTGAGAATGAGGCTATAAAGAAGCAAGAAGCTACAAGATGAGGTGAGGTGAGAGATTAGAAGTTTTAATATTTAGGTTTATCTCATCGATCTCATAATCTTTAGAATCTAAAAGTTCAAGTGGAATGTTCCTAATGAGTTTGGGATGCCCATTGTAACCTTGATTTGAATTAACAAGAAAATTGAGATGTTGTGACTCATAGAATGTAATGTTGGGTAAAGGTTCAATAGTATAAATCTTGAAGACGCCATGATCTTGGAATTGTTTGAAATTACAAGGGTTAGTGTCACCTTTAATCCTATAAATGGCTCCATTATGAGGGAATTTAACACATTGGTAAGTAGAATAAGCAATAGTTCTTATATGATGAGTCCACAACCTACCAAACAACATGTTATAAGAAAGGGGAAATTTAAAGATCATCACCTTCATGTGAATGGTGATAGGTGGGATAGTAATGGGAAGCCACACACAACCTAGAGGAGGCATTTTCCTTATATCATATCCTTGGTAGGTGTTGTGTGTAGACTTGAGATTATATTCATAATATCTAAGGGTCTTAATGAAGTCAAGAGAGGTAATATAGGTGCCATAACCCTCATCAATCAATGCATTCTTAACTTGGATATCACCTATTTGAACACTAATTAATAATGGAGGATCATTCGCATGAAGAAAAATCTCATCGAGAATAATAAAAGCTAAAGGAAATTTTAAGGTAAGAGAAGTGTATATAGTTTTATCAACATTGATAGACATCTCTTCACATTGTTTTAATATATTATCCTCAGATCCAGATAAGGCTACCTCCCATCCTACTAAGGGAGGATGAGGGACATTCATCTTGATTAATAATTACATAAGATGGTTTTTATGATGTGGAGAAGTCCTCATAAGCTCAAGGAATGGAATTTGGGATGGGAGATTAGTGAGTTCCATGATGGTATCCCACTCATCATAACCCATAATAAGGTTGTTAGATATAGGTGCATAATGATTAAGGAGGTCCTCAAAAGGAGGAGCTGAAGTGCATTAAAATTTATGTTGATAAGAAGAAGAAGGTTTAGAGCAAGGTTGTAAATCATGTTGTGATGATGTAGTAGTTGATTTAAGTTGATTTTGAGAATTGGTAGAAGAAGTGTTAGTATAAATTTGAGTATGATTAGTGTTATAAGAAGATGAAAGAGTGGTAGAAATAGAAAAGGAAGTGTTATCTAAGGGAGAATTGGAAATTGGATCATCAAAAGTAATAAGGTCATTTTTCCCCAACTCATTTAAATGAGTTGGAGAAGAATCCTAGATAACACGATATGTTATAGATGGAGTATAGATAGGTTGGTAATTGATAACGGAAACCACCCTTCACATATTATTCATGCTAACCACATTCTCTTTAGAAGTGGGTTCAACAATACTATCTAAATTATTATTGGAAGGGGTGGATTTGTCTTGAATAGGTTGATGATTAGGAAGATGGTCTTTGTAGATAGCCAAATGAACATTGGATTAGATTAAGGCTTGAGTTTTATCATATGATATATAATATTTAAAATCAATTTCATAAGCTTGTTGATGCTTTCAATTGATATAATCATGATTACAATTAGGACTGATAAGAAAATCCATAGTCAAATTACAAAGTTGTCTACAGGTCTCATGAGAATGACCCCAACTAGCTTGAAACTAAAAAAACTTGTTAGGATCATACCAATATTTCATAGGATGGGTAGGGTCAAGATCTCATGGAAGAGGCCTAGGTAAATGCTTAATAAATTCATCTAAGGATAGAGGTTTATGAACATTAATATTGTTTGGAAAAAATAAGTGAGGATTGGTATATTATTGAGAAGGGGGAGTTAGTTTTGATGAAGGGGTAAGAATGATAACTTAAACATTGTGAATGGTATCATAAGAATCTATAATACCATCATTGGTAACATTACAATTTTTGTTTTTAAGTAAGAGACAAGGACCTGAAGAAGGTTGAGGTGGATCTAATTGATGCATAAGGAAATATTATCATTTAGCTTGGTCAATAGCCTCCTCTAAGGTATGAAAAGAGAAATGAGGACCTAATATTGAAGTTTAATAAAAAGGGCATTAGTAAAGAGGTGGAAAATATTATCATTAGCCATGTTATGTCCACATTTATTTGACAAAGTTTTCCACATTTTAACAAAGGCTTGAGAGGTTTCATTTTTAAGTTATTTGCAATTTATGAAGTGGGCCAAAGCATTTTTAGTAAGGTTACTAGTTTGGAATTCTTGAACTAAAGCATTCACTAAATCCTCCAAACTAGTAATGAAATGAGTTTTAAGTTGATTTTACCAATCCAAGGCATCACCTGTGAGGGTTTTGGCTAATATTTTGGTAGAGAAAAAGGTGTCCAATTTGACCTAATCCTTATAAAAATTTCCAAACATTTTAAGATGAAGTGTGGGATCAGTTAATCCATTATAATAAATTGTAGGTGTGATACCTCCAATATCCATGCTAGCAATTTGAGAAGTAAGAGGTTCATTTTAGAGATGATTAATGGTTTTTTTGACCAAATGAGGTTGATGAATGATATTTCCTTGATAATATTGAAGAGGAAGAGGGGGAACATTTTGGTTATGTATACCCCAAGTTGTTAGTTGAGGATGAGATTGAAGATGAAGAAGATGGTTTTGCATTCTCATCATTTGATTTATGTTATGAGATTTAAAGGTATTCATTTTATTGAGTGTTTTTAACAATAGTAGGTGTGTTTTATTGGCATATTTATAAGTATTAGAGTTGGTATTAGTGGCTTGGGTACCACTATTGGTGTTGATAAGAGATTGAGAAGAACTATGATAATGTGAGGCACTAGTGGCAAAATTTTATTGTGTAGTAAAATATGGACTAGTGAATGGTTGAGAAGAAGATGCACTAGTATCATGATTACCTTGGGTAGCAAATGGTGCACTAGTGGAAGGTTTAAGGATAGTAGATCTTATGAGAGGTTGACTAGTTGTAGAACCTACAATGTTAATGGATATACTAGGTATGGAGGTGGAAGAAGTTAGAGAAGAAGAGGTCATAATATGAGAAGGGGTCATAATTGAAGGAAGAGGTTGAGAATAAAAAAAGTGGTACCCCCAAATCTGTTTGAGAATGTAGGAGTACGCGAATGAGGCTCTTCAATTTAACCACTAATCATAAGAGTGTAAATAGTATAAGGGTTTTTTCCTTTATGTTGAGGAAATTTAGATATAAATAAGATGATTTAGGGGGTATACTCTAGTTCAGGATGGTCTTATAATGAGAAAAGAGGATAATGATGTGAATAGGTATTAGGAGGGGTCCCATGGTTCATTGTGTGAGTGGAAATATGAAGATTACTAGCATCTAAGAGAGGAGCCCTAATCTGTCTATGGGAGACCCTATGAGGACTGGTAAAATTAATCATGTCTAATCATTGAAACTTATTACTATCATCAAGCAAAAATTCCATAATGAAGGGAAAGAAATAAAGATGAGAAAGTAAGAAAATAGGATATGACAAAAACTATACAGGGTCGACTGGGTTGACCTAGCACAAAAATAGGGTCTGTAAACTATAAAAGGTTGAGTGGGTCGATCCATTATAGTGAACATAGGTTAGAAAAAGAGAAAATAAATTTTAAAAACTATACAAGGTTGCCTAGGGTCGATCCAGTACAATAAATAGGGGCTAGAAAAAGGTACAAGGTCGACTGGGTCGACCCAGTACAATAGAGAAGGAAAATAAAGAAACTTGTAAAAAATTTGTGGATTGAAACAATATAATTTTTGTAATCAATTTGAAGATAAATGATATAAAGAAAATAAATATTTAGTTGGATTAATGCTGGCCAATCTAATTGAGGCACACAACATAAAACCTTACACCAACACTGACTAATGCAAGTTTTTACAATACAAAATACAATTGAGTAAAGAGAAAGAAATCAACTTGGAAATTAAAGAGATAACTAATTGGTCAATTTTAATATTTATTATATTATTAAGATATTATTTTAAATGTGATGAAAAGTTGGCTATAATTAAGGAACTAAAATAGTAATCTAAGGATGGTTTCAGGTTGTTTGGGTTGAAAGGGACTATAGTGGTAATGATACATGCTTGGTACTAGGGCCCACCCCCTCACTTCACGCACCACAATGATAAGGGTGTTAGGTGCTTAGCCAAAATATACCATTAACCATGTTTTATACTTGATAGAGTATCAATTCAGCTTCCCCCTTGGTGATGAAATCTAAGTAGGTTGGCCTTGGGAAGACAAATATTAAAATGTTTATTTAGATTTTGTGATTTGGACATGTGTGCATAAAATAGAAAATAGTGAAACTAAAAAATTAATTGAAAACCATATAATTAATCTATGTGATCTTTTCTAAGCATGTAATCCATAAAAAAAGAAAGTGTGAAGTAATTACTAGCATATAAGGTTCATTTAACTTTGAAATAAGGTAAAATGTTGATATGGTCAATAGTTTATGCAAAAAGTAAAGAATAGGGTTGACAAGGTTAAAACTATAATATAGAAACATGGTCTAAAAATGAATAAGGTTGATAGAGTTGACCTAGTTATCCAGATAACACACAAAATAGAAAATTGGGTTGATAGGGTCGATTCAATTGACTATGTAGGGGCAATTTTAAAGACTACAAACTATGAAAGGAAAGACTATAAAGAAAGAGACATAGAGATAGAAAATAAAATTGGTAGATAAAAGATGTAGATAATGAACATTTATGTTCAAAAACTTTGATATATGCTTACAAATCTTGCTAAGTGGGTCAACTGGGTCGATTAAGCTTTATAGAATCTTGTTGTTGATTGCCTAAAATGTACAAGGTTGACTAGGTTGACCTAGTATGCTAAACTTGATGTCTAAAAAATTATAGGTTCAATTTTTTTGACCTATTAGTCTGGATTGGATGTTTGGAAAGCTAAAAAATTTACTAGGTTGATTGGGTTGATCCAATAATCTTTACCTAAAAACTTGCACATAAAAGTTAGATACTAGGTTGATAAAGTCGATCCAATATGGAAAATATATGATAAAATTAATGATGAAAGAATGAAATAAATGAAATAAGAAGAACAAATCCTATAAGAGTTAGTTCACATTAGGTTCACTAGAATGTATGCAATCAGAAATGTATCATATCTATCAATCAATCCTGGCTTGAAGAAGATAGAGCATACCTACACTTCCAATTGAGAATACATTTGTTAAGCAAGGGCATGACCAATATGGGGATCCACTAGACCTGATTATGGGATCACTTGTCACAATACACCATGATAGGAAAGGTTCCAAATCCTATAGTCTAACACAATCAGGTAACCCTAAAAGAGTCCTAGGTTTAATGTTCACTCTATTTGAATAAGCAAAAAAGTAAATCTAATCTAGTGCTCACCAAAGCTTGTAGCACAAAGTGGGGGTTAGAAAAAAAACTAAATTAAATGTACATATAATACATATACTCACATCAATGTCTATTAAATCCTAATGCATGGGAGAGAATCACAACTGTATTATCTATAAACTCTTATAATGGAGAAATAAATTTAGGAATACTTACCTTGAAGAAGACCCTGTCGAGTTTCAATATCTCCCTTGGCCAAGGTGCTTCACAAAATATTGTCGTGGTATGTAAGGATAACAAAGACAAATTATCTCTAGGATACACAATCTATTTATGCATATAAAGGACTTATCCACAAGACAAGATATGTATCTCCAAAGAAAGTATGGAACCTTAAGCTTTATTCCTCAAGTAGAATGATCAATAAGATGTTTATTTGTAATTATTATTTTTCACTTATCTTATTTAAAATGGTTGGAAATGAACTTGTATATATAGGTAGATATTTCCCTAAATCCTTTTAAATATGTTGGTTTTATAAGGTTGACCAAGTTAACCCTGTATGTTTTTAGGAGATAAATCACTAGGTCCTGAGCTAGGTCGATCGAAGTGATAACAAAGTTCCAAATGAAAAATACCCCTAAATAGTACAAGGTCGACCCAATCAACCTAGGACATTCAACTAGTTGAAAGGGGGTCAAGTCAAGAACAAGGAGGATAAAGCATGACAAATGACTAAAATGAGTAAGGCTGAGAAGAATAAGCTTAGGGTAAATGGTTTTAGGAGATGAGTGTGTAGATAGAAAATGGAAAAAGGGATGACAATATTATGAATCACCAATGGTCTATCCACCACTTTCTCAGTGTACCCCTTAAGGCATGCACTCAGAATCGATGGGTTCCTTCAAGATACAAAGTGTTAGTAATTAATAAAAGTTTGAAAATAGTATGTATATAAATGGTCAGGCCTCTTTAATGTACCATTGGGTATATCGAAAGGGTGAAATTCTTCTACGTATTGAAAAGTATCAAGGAAGGGCACATATAAAGAAAGGTATAGTAAATCAATCTAATGATATATAAAAAGGGAGACCTGTATCCCTGGAGTGATAAATAATCAATCCATCACCTGCAATCTTGATAATGGTTGCATAGGCTCCAAAATTCTTTCTAATAGATTCAAATCTCCTCAAAGGTGATTATTATTCTAGTTGGAATACAAAGCTCTAAACTTAACTAAAATTTGAATAAATTTGGTTTGTAGTAGATGGATCATATACCTGACATGCAATATACATTGATCAACAACAAAATTTTGATAAATTCAACCAAAAGGCAAAGTTAATCATTTTCAGAGTATAGGATGAAGTCCAACCACACATCCATGCAGATAAAATAACTAAGGAATCTTGGGACAAGCTCCAAATTGTATATGAGGCCAAAAATGAGAGCACTATTCTACACCTACAAAGTCAACTCCACTCTCTCAAATTGAGATTAGGAGAAATAGTGGAGGCATTTTAAAGATGTGTTGTAATAATGAGGGCATCACTTCAATCATTGGGTGAGACATTTTTAGATGACTTTCTTGTACTTATTGTCTTGAGAGCATTGTCACCCTCATATAAGATTTTTGTGACCACTTTGACTATCACATAATAGAACCAAGTTTTGAAAAATTGGTAAATTTATTACAATAGGAAGAGTCTTTCAATACTCACAACAACCAAGAAGAACATGTGATGGCTTCTCATCAAAAAAAGGGAAAGAAACTAGTCAAATCTTAGTCTAAACATAATCCAAGGAAAAATTCACAAAGAGGAAAATCACAAAACTAATATCTTATTTTTGGTCACTATGGACATGAACTCAAATATTGTTAGTACAATACCTTCAAGAAAGGATCTTATAGTGGTCATAAGTCAAGTAACCAAAAATCATCCTCTAGAACATTCAATAAACCACAAGGATATAAATAGGGGACCTAACATAATAAATCAAAACAACAAGGTAATATTTTTGAATAGGAAGAACATGATGATGAAGAAATAATCATGTTTCTTTGGGTGATGATACTTCATACACTGTGTAAGGAATTGGAAACATTGCCTTATCCCTAGGCATGCAAACTTGTAGAATTATAAATGTTCTCTATGTGCCTAGTTTAACCAAAAATATGTTATCAGTCAGTCAACTCTTAGATCATAATTCGAAGATTAACTTTGACTATAAAGGTGGAAAGAAAATGTGTTTAATCAGAGATAAATCTAGAGACTCAAAACTTGTACGATCATCCAATGTGAACCATATGTTTTAGCGTAATTTCATTTAGAAAAATAATTAGGCACTCATAGTAAAGGACATAAACTCAACATAATTATGGCATAGAATATTTGACCAAATTATTTTTTGATATATCGACACACTCCATCACTCCAAAATAGTATGAGGATTTCCACCTCTTAAAAAGGGTACATAAAAATGTCGTGATTGCTTAACAGGAAAGCAACATAGAGTTCCATTTCAAAAAATTACCTATAGATCCAATCGTAAATTTGATCTAGTTCACATTGATTTGTGTAGACTAATAACACCTATCCATGTTGGGTTTAAGTACTTCATGCTCTTTGTTGATAGTTATTCCATAAAAATATGTGTCTACTATGTGAAAACAAAGAGTCAAACCTTTGAAACTTTCAAGAAATTCAAATTGGCTATTGAAAAAAAATATGATAAAAAAATCAAGACCCTCCACTTAGATCATGGGGGAAATTTACCAGTAATGAGTTTAAATAGGTTTTTCAAGAAAATGACATTCATCATCAAATGGCACCTCTACATACACCACAATAGAATGAAATTATTGAATGAAGGAATCATACTATTGTATAAATGGTGCGATATATGATACATGATTTAGGCTTGATAAATGAATTTTAGGGAGAAGCTATTAAAACTACCATATATCTACTCAATAGAGTATCCACTATATCTCTTAATTGAGTAACTCCACATGAATCCTATTCAGGTAAAAATCTATCTATAACACATATTTGACTTTTTAGATGCCAAGCAGGTATGCACATTCCCAAATTAAAATAGACTAAACTTGATGTGAAAGCTAAAAAATATGTGTTATTAGGGTATAGTGAAGAAATACTTGCCTATAGACTCATGAATCTAAAAATTAGACAAATCTACACCAACAAAGATGTTGAGTTCTTTGAAAAGAAAGAAGTAGAAGATCCTTCTACATGCTCACAATATAAATAAATCAATCCCATATAAAATTTAGAAGATGGTCATCTCCTAGATGAATGTATTACTAATGATGGGAATAATGGTGAAGCTCCACCATCCATAAGAACTACTGAATGTATGCCTAAATGGTATGCAAATACACTCAAAGATGTAAAATTGGATGGTTTTCCAAACACATCCAGCACTAGACTTGTTGGGAGAAGAAATCAAATAGTAAAGCTACATAGGATATTTATCTGTATTCATGCATTGTGTACTTAATTTGTCAGATATATATCTATTTTGTCTTATCTCCATTACTTGAAATAGGTTAGAATATGAATAGACTCCCCTTTTGGCACCAAGTATGAGAATAATATGAATATTCATAGACTACAAACATCTATATATACTTATATTTACATGAAGAATAGAGATTCACCTTTGAAGAGATCAATAAAAACTATTTTGGTTATGGTTACCTGTTGTGTTTTTTAATTTTTTCCTTACGTGCATTCTAATGTATAATGTTTAGCTTATTTCTATCTAATTTAATTCAAATGTTCTATAAATGTTAATGAAATACTAGTTTTTCCTAATCCATACCTAACACACAATAATTCATCTTCACTATGCTTCTATTTTCTAACCTTGTATATGAATATTATACACTTTCTTGTACACTAAAGTAAAAACTATCTGTCCTCATCCTTAGCATGTTTTGATGCTTTAGGAACCTCTGATAATAATGGTATGATGAGCATGGAAACATTCCTTCCAAAATAAATTATGCTAAGATGGTTACCAAGATAGAAGGACATTGAGACATGGTTAGACTAAAAAGTATGTAATTCTATAAAAGAATCATCCAAATAGACTGGTCTTACTATACAATAAATCATTCAAGAGCATATCTATGGAGAGATTTATGAAATATTTTGATATGAGTTGCTTGAATTTCTAGGTAATTAGTTAGGATGGTTGTAATACTATTAATTTAACCTAAGGATGAAATAAATAATCATCTGGATTGAAGAGAAGATAGACCAGTTGTTTCTTGAGCTAATTCGCTTTCTACATTCAAAAGTTGAATAAAGAAACTAAAGAAGATGGACGAGGCAAGGAATACCTGGACTAAAGATTGCGCACCGTAATCCAGACGCTTGTGAGCACCCCTCTTTGGCTGTGGAGGAATGACACCTGCAACGAAAAGAAACTTGGACAAGAAGATGTTAGATAGATAGGCAGTGGGTTGCCAAGCGAAAGCTTGTTCCCGAAAGTGTAAAAACTTCCTTAAGGGAAGTCAACCCACAGATAACAGACAGATAAAGACTAAGAAAGTATAAGATGCCAGAATATAGAAGTGATAAATAGATTAGGAATGAAAGAAAACACCAATGATTACCTGAAAGGAGCAGTCGGGCTGATGACAGTCGCCGAGGTCGGAAATGCTGCCGGCGTCGGTTATGAGGTCTGCCGACGTCGGTTGGGGAAGTGACCGGCGTCGGTCGGGGTAATGGCCTGTGGTCGGGTCTGGGATGTGTTCTGGACTGTGGACAGGTCCAGGATGCTAAGAGGGTCGAGACAGAGTTTGGGGACAGGTCTGAATGGACTGTGGAGTGATCTTGCCCTGTACAGGGTCTTTGTTGGCAAAAGGGGGATGAGGGAGTTGTCTAGGATTGGTATGAAGAGTGGGACAATGTGAGAGGAGGATGGACAGAGGACAGGTCCTGAGAAGGCTTTTCAGCCTCTCAGGGGGAAGGATGGAGGGAATAGGAATAACAGATAACTGAAAACTTAAAGAACAGAATCAATTAACAGACTTGCTTACCTTTTGCTTGCTGAATGAAGAGTTGAAGAAGCTATTGTTGAAGCCACAGAGGATTCTGCAAGAAGGGAACTCTGATGAAGAACCTTTGCACCTGTTGTTGTTGTTGCACGAGGTCCAAACAGAGACAATACGAATGCCAAAACACCAAGAGAGATCTGTTTGCGAGCTCAAGGGTCCAGGGGGCTGCAACGGATGCAGAAAGGGGTAATGAAGGATGTCGACGCCGGCAATTTTGCCGACGTCGGTGGTCGCAGAATGGGGACAGAGGCTAAAAATAGCCTCTGCCCATTCTTGCACGCCGCCGAGCGAGGGGGTGTGGGAAGAACGGTCACGAGGATGCCAAAATGGGCGTGGGGGGAAGATAATGAAGAGATTTGGCCTAATAAATGCTAGGGGGAAGGTGGAGGGATTCAAGGGAGGATCCAAGGTGGCAAGGGTAGGGTGGAAAGGGGGCCAAGGTCAAGGGTTAGGATAGGGGTTTAAGGCCAAGGGGGAGGACCAAGGTGCAGACACGTTTGCGGTGTCTACATTTGCCCCTTTTTTTCTTGTTGGTTGTTCTAGACGAACTACAAGACAAAAACAGGAGTTGGTTGCCCCAAAAAAGGGATGAGGTGTTCCCCCCTCAAAGCGATAGTCGAGAGAAGGGAACCGAAGATCGAGTGTCGATTTGACAAAAGGTGGATGAGAAAGATGAAAAGTGAGTGAAAATGCTGCAAAAGTCGTGATTGCGCGTATACCACGTCACGGGATGGTCGGGTCAAATTGTCACATGTCGAGGGTCAAGGAGTGCCAAAATTGAAGTAATCGGGCCCCAGCATTTAGTCGTCTGCTGATCGGGTCACTCAATTTAAGCTGAAGCTCCAAATGGTCGTCATGTTCTAGGTATCCAGGGCTCAGGAAGTGCTCCCAGAAACACGAAAAATCCACAAGTAGTAGGGATCAACTGGCTCGCGATCTTATACTTGCGAAGGGTCAAAAATAGTCTGCGGACAATTCTGCTAACCAGTCGTGAGGTAGCACACACGCAAAAACAACCAAGGCAACATTGTCTTGGAAGTGGTCGAAGGTCGAAGGATGGTCGTTGGTCAAGGGGATGGATGGACGAAAGGATGCGGCCGAGCTAACCCCAGAAGACCCCATGTCAACTGAGTGCTGCCTACATAGCCCCTGTCATAGGGGCCTCAGGCCGATGTAGTTCTCCCTAAAAGGGAGGGAGGGTCAGAGGGATTGATTGGTCTTGGTCAAAGAAAATGATTGGTCTTGGACAAAGAAAATGATTGGTCTTAGTCAAAGAGAATGATTGGTCTTGGACAAAGAAAATGATTGCTCTTGGTCAAAGAGAATGATTGGTCTTGGTCAAGGTCAAGGTCGCAGAAGAGAAGGTTTGTTCATCAAAGAGACGAACAAACGGGGGTGGTCGAGCTAACCTCAGAGGATGTGTTATCTGAGTGCTGCCTACATAGCCCTGGTCATAGGGCCTCAGACCAATGTAGTTCAGACAAATTAAGAAGATTGGTCGATGATGAGATTGGTCATGTGTTGAAATGACGAGGGTAAGATGAGGATAAAATGATGCTACAGATGGTGTATTCTGCAGAATTGGTTGAGAGTCTTTCATCCCTAGCAAGTTTCCATAGTCGCGATGGATATATGCTAAAAATGAATAGAAGTCTATTTATGCTTCAGCAAGTATTGGTTTATGCTTAACATAAATTGGGTCTAGTCGGTAGTTTCCATGTGTACTGGTGTCCATAGAAACTATGTGAAATGGTCTAGAATGATGTCAGCTGAAAATGATGAAAATGGCTGGGTTTGAGATGAGTCAAAAATGTGACCAAAGCGAAGAGAAAAGATGAAAGGCAAATTGCTCTTTCATTGACAAGGACCAAAAAGGAAGCATAGATAGGGGTTATTAGAACAAAAGCCCCGTTCATGCATTACGTCATTGACCAGTGTTGAGTTAGAACGGTAATCGAATCACTTTGACATTAAAGTGAGCTGGAAGTCCCTTGAGCAGGTGATAGGAGGAGGATAGGGTAACCCAGTTTAAGAGCAGGAATAACCTTGCCCCTTTTTATAGGAGACCCTGAGACAACTACAAGCCAAGTCCATGACTCGTTTTTTTTTTTTTTTGGTGCAGGCTGATCGATGCGAGAAGCCTACATAGAGATGTCTTTTGATGTAGTGGTCATGTTGCGAAGCTGATCAATGCGGGAAGCTTCTAAGAAAGGCGCTGTTTGTAGCAAGATTTAGTCATAGCCATCCTTCGAGGGAGTGGTCTATATTTTTGCTTAATAATGTTTGATAAGTTGGCCTAGCTGTCCTTCGAGGGATCAGTCTAGTAATACAGCAATGATAGTACAGCTGTCCTTCGAGGGAGCAGTCTGTCTTTTTGATTTTGACTTGATTTTGTGACCATGGATATGTTTTGACATCTTGATATATTTTTTGATTTTTTGATTAGAGTCATGGACAAGGTTGTAAAAGTTCAAGGACTCCCCTTTTATTAGGACAAAGCATCCATGCATCATAAAAGGGTTGTAGAGGACTTGTTAAAGGGAAATAGGGTTGAAAGGGATGAGGATTAAGAGGACGAGGATTGCTCAAGGGACGAGCTCAAGTTACGTGTCAAGTAGATGAGTACTCGACTAGCAGAAGAATAGTCGAAGATGCAATGCATTAAGAGGCTCAGGTTCTGGCCGTCCGTCGAGGGAAGACAAACGATAAGTCCCTGATCCATACTTGTGTGTGATGATAAAAGGTCCAAGCCAATTGGGGGTGAACTTGCCTCATTTACTTCGCTCCATATTGGTCACGTGCTGATTCTCTTTGAGGACGAGGTCTCCGATGTTGAAATCTCGTTCTTGCAGATTTTTGTCGTAGGCCTGCTTTATGCGACTTTGGTAGACATGGAGATGATTAAGGGCAGCAAGATGGCGCTCGTCGAGTAACTCAAGTTGAGCTAAGCGATCTTGACGAAAGTCATCGTTGGAGAGAATGTCATGCAGGGAGATGTGGAGAGACGGGATCTGTACTTTGAGAGGTAAGACAGCCTCTGTTCCGTACACGAGGGAGAAAGGAGTAGCACCCGTAGAGGTTCGGATGCTAGTGCGGTAGGCCCACAAAGCGAAGGGAATATGAATGTGCCAATCCCTACCTGTATCGTCGACCACCTTCATGAGAATTTTAGTGAGAATTTTGTTGGAAGCCTCTACCTGCCCATTTGCTTGTGGGTAGTAAGGCGAAGAAAAGCTGAGTTTGATGCCAAATGAGTCGCATAGTTTTTGGACAGTCTTGTTTTTGAAGGATTTGCCATTGTCGGTAATGATTTTGTGAGGGACACC
This sequence comes from Torreya grandis, assembly GCA_037957365.1. NCBI lineage: Eukaryota > Viridiplantae > Streptophyta > Pinopsida > Cupressales > Taxaceae > Torreya > Torreya grandis. The sequence continues at coordinate 871,121 of JARHVA010000872.1, forward strand.
GAAACGACAGATGATGTGGCTACTGATGAAGTCGACAATCTTGTCGTCTTTTGTGGAGACAAGAGGAATGGCTTCCACCCACTTGGTGAAATACTCAGTGGCAGTGATGATGGACTGATGACAGAGAGATGAGTGAGGGTTGATCTCACCGATGAGATCCAAGCCCCACTGAGAGAAAGGCCAAAAATCCTGAGCGACTTGCAGGGCGTGGCTGGGGAGATGAAGCAGGTTAGAGTGCTGCTGACACTTGATGCAACATCGAACATAGTCGCTACAGTCTTGATGAAGGGTGGGCCAATAATAACCCAGGCGAAGGATGCGCTTGGCAACCAAGTTTCCACTGAAGTGTCCACCACAAATCCCGTCGTGGACTTGCTTTATGGCTTGAGGAGCTTCAGTGGAGGTTAGACAGCGAAGAAGGAGGCCGTCGAAGCCTCGTTTATAGAGAAGACCCCCTAGCATGGTATAGCGAGCTGTGCGCTTGATGAAAGCTCACCGCGCATTGCTAGAGAGGTTGGGAGGAGTGACAGAAAGAGACAAGTAGTCCACAAGTTGCTTATACCAGTCATCTTGTGGGCTAGAATTGACAGTGTTGATATGGTCGATGTGAGGAGAGATGTATGAAGGCAAAGGTACACGATGCACTGTGACAAAAAGGCGAGATGATGATGATGAAGATGGGATATGCGAAGCAAGAGAAGCCATGGTGTCGGCAAACTTGTTCGTAGAGCGTGGAACAGTCTGTAAGAGGTGATGGTCGAAAGATGCTAAAAGAAGGTCAACACGATTCTTATACCTCTGTAAAACTTCATTTTTACAGAGATATGAACTGTTAACTTGATTAATGACGAGCTGCGAGTCACCGAAGATGTTGATAGACTTGATGTGGAGAGAAAGGGCAGTCTGAAGTCCCAAAATTAAGGCCTCGTATTCGGCCATATTATTGGTACAATCAAAGTCAAGCTTAAAAGATAGAGGCATGGGCTCCCCTTCGAGTGGGATGAGGATGACCCCCGCACCCCCGTCGAGTTGACATTTGGAGCCGTCAAAGAACATGGTCATTTGGTAGACGGTGTCATCGGTGGAAAGGGTAGCGATAGACTCGTCAGGGAACTCACAGTGGGAAGGTTGGTTGTCGGGAAGAGGGGCATCTACCAGTTGGTCAGCGATGGTTTGCCCCTTGATAGATTTCTGCAGGATGAATTCGAGGTCAAACTTTGCAAGCAGCATGAGCCACCGAGCCATACGTTGATTCTGATATGGCTTGGAGTGCATGTGCTTGAGAGGGTCAGTGTGAGTGACGACGAAAGTTTTGTGGTTGAGAAGATAGTGGCGGAGCTTGGTAGCAGAAAAGACTAATGCCAAACAGAGTTTCTCGGTATGAGTATACCGAGTTTCATAGTCCACCAGTGTTCGGCTGATGTAGTAAACCGCTTGCTCACGATGATGCTCGTCTCGGTGCGCGATCATGGCACCTAACGAATGGTTGGTGGCAGAGATATAAAGGTAGAAGGGTTGGTCGTCCTTAGGTGGAATGAGGACTGGTGGAGAGACCAGATAGCCTTTGAGGGCCTCAAAAGCCTCTTGACAGTTCTTATCCCATTTAAAGGAGACGTCCTTCTTAAGGAGGTGATGGAAAGGTTGGTAGCGGTCTGAAAGTTGCGAGATGAAACGGCGAATGGACTGGAGCTTCCCTTGTAGACTGTGAAGCTGCTTGAGATTGGTCAGGGGTGGCATTTCGAGGATAGCGCGGATCTTGGCAGGATCTATCTCGATACCACAGAAGGAAACGATGAAGCCAAGAAGTTTGCCTGAGAGGACCCCAAAGACACACTTCTTGGGGTTAAGGTGGACATTGTATTGCAGAAGGCGAGAGAAGATGATTGTGAGAATGGTCAAGTGGTCATGGCGAAGTTTGGACTTGCCGAGAAGGTCATCCACATAATCCTCCATGATCTTGTGGAGGAGATCGTGGAAAATGTAGGTCATGGCGCACTGATAGGTGGTACCATCATTTTTTAAGCCGAAAGGCATGACTCGATAGCAGAAAGTCCCCCATGGGGTGATAAAGGTAGTCTTGTGCTGATCTTCCGGTGCGATCAGGATTTGATTGTATCCTGAAAACCCATCCATGAGAGATAGCATCTCGTGGCCGGCCGTGAGATCAACAAGCTGGTCAATGTTAGGAAGAGGAAAGTCGTCTTTGGGATAGGCTAGGTTAAGGTCGTGATAGTCCGTGCAGATCCGAATCCCCCCAGTTGCTTTAGTAACTGGGACGATGTTAGAGACCCACTGTGGATAATCGATGGGTTGGATGAAGGAGACAGAAAGAAGGCGTTGAAGTTCCTCTTTGACAAGGAGCGCAACGTGAGGATGCATCTTTCGAAGCTTCTGCCTAATAGGCTTAGCCTCTGGTTTGGTGACAATGTTATGGGTAGCAATGGTGGGGTCGATGCTAGGCATGTCGCTGTAAGTCCAGGCAAAGGCCTTGCTATGGTTGGAAAGGAACTGGACATAGTCAAGCTGCTCCTGAGCGTCTAAAGATTGGCCAATCTTTAAGACGTGAAGAACATCGGAAGAAGAAGGGAGGTTGATGTCCATGGTGGATTCATTTAACATAACCTGGGTCTCGAAAGGGAGGGAACGCTGGATGAAAGAGTCATCGGCACCCATATAGGAAAGGATGGCGTCATCGTCAACGCAGTGGACAGTGTGAATGGTTGCCGACTCATCTTCTACCATGCTAGGAAAAATGAGAGGGAGAGACCTGGACACCCCATTGAGCTGATAGGTCAAGGGTTCCAGGCGGATGGTGTTTATGGAAAAAAAACTAGGAGGGATGGAAACCACCGACTCCGTAGGTGACGAAGGAGAAATGGGCGATTCTGGAGGAGATTGGTCGATGGTCGGCTCGGGACAGAGATCGGAAGGAGCCTGAGTGGGGTCATGATATCCCAGGCCATACCGTTTCTTGACATCGTGATCATTGAGCAGCTCGATGGGCTGATGGGAGCCCTGCTCATAACGTCCGAAACCGAAACCCTTCCATGCACACCTGTGAAGGTAAGTGTGTGCAAAGGCAGGGTTGCCAAGAAACGAGAAATCAGATGTGAAAGGTTGGGGTGAAGAAAGGGAATTGCCATTGGTAGGAGCTTGATTAAGCCCCCCATAGACAAAGTTGGTTTGAAAGTGAGGAAGACCATAAGGTATGACCGTCCCAATCTGATGGTCGTAATTGGGACTGAGGTGAAGGCATCCATACTCTTGCGGAGTTTGGAACATGTCTAGGGTCAACAAGCGATATTCCCCAAGTGATAGTCGTTGGAAGATGTCTTCCATGGGGTCTTTGGTCGGCGCTTGAAGAGGAGGGGTGAGGGCAACCACCGATTGTGAATTGGTCGAAGCTTCCGCAGATGGAGGCGGTGCCAGAGTTGACGGTTTGATGGGAATGAAGACATCGTTGGGACGGTAGGTGGTGTTGCAAGTCTTGAAGGGTGAAGGGTCAGCGGGAATGGTATGGACTTGCCCGTCATGCTCAAACTCCACACAACGGTGCAGGGTGGAGGGTATACAGGCCATGGCACGGATCCAAGGTCAGCCTAGTAGAAGGTTGTATTGAAACTCTCCTTCGATGATATAGAAGAGCTCCAGGACTGTGCGTGGGCTAACGCGGATGTGAAGGATGACTGTGCCAATGGTCGTGGCGGTGGTGTCATTGAAAGAGCGTAAGATCGCGTCAGTTTTGGAGACGCAATTCTTGGGAAGAGACAGCTGATCAAAGGCGTGGGTAGAGATAATGTTGATGCTAGCGCCGCCATCGATCATAACGCGTTTGATGCGTGTCCGATCGACATAGGCAGTGATGAAGAGGGCGGCGTCCTGATCTTCCGTGTTAGATGTGGGAATCTCAGAATCGTTGAATGTGATGGAGTTGACAGGAGATAAAGAATGGATGAGGGCAACGAGTGGTTGGGGGTCCTCGGGTTGGACCTCTGCTGCTTGCAAGGCTTGGACAAGGGCTTGACGGTGCTGAGGCGAGGTTTGGATAAGGTCATAAAGAGACATCTTCACAGGTGTCTGATGAAGTTGTTTCAGCATAGAGTCGTGAATTGGCCCAGAAGAGGAAGACGAAGAAGGTTGGGATGCGCCAAGGATAGAAATTTTAGGCTTGGGCGCAAGAAGTGGCTTGACGAAGGGATAGGTCCAAGGAATGGCAGCTTTTGCTTTTGCCTTGTCCTTTTGCGACCTAGTGGTTATATGGATAGCATTGATTTCGAAAATGGGAGGTGAAGAAGGGGTCATGTCTTGCTGGTGAGATGTTGACGTGTTTGAAGAGGAAGGAGTCGGGGTCTGGTCGAGAGTGTCCTCAAGGAGAAGAGTGTCTTTCTCCATATGGCGGTGGATGACGGCCTTGAGGGCACAGCAAGTCTCGGTGTCATGTCCTGGTGTACGATGATATAAACAAATTTTCATATCATCGAACCAGGAGGGCTTGGACCCGAGAGGTTGGAAAGGCTTGATGGGCGGAAGGGTTATGTCAGAAGTCTAGAGAAGTCGGCGCAATATCAATGAGTATGAGCCCAATAGAGGGTCCATGCTATTTGATATGCGCGAGGTTGGTGACTTTTGCTTAGGCGAGGTTAGAAGAGGTTTCCGTACCACCTTATGGGTTGATGGTGCGGTGACAGATGGAGATGGCTCTTTCTTGATGATTGATACCGCCTTTTTAGGGGAGGGACGACTGGAGATAGGCAGAGGAAGCAAAGGAGGCAACGAGTTTTGTTTGAAGGCCGGAGTAGGAAGGATGCTGGTCAAGGTCGAAGGATGAGGGCCCAAAATTGATGGCAATGGTGACGGAGAAGGAGGCATTCGTTTCTGTGGTCTGGCAGCCCTCTTTGACTTGGTTGGAAAAGTACTACTGGTCGAGGTCTGGCCTAGGTCCACCTTCACTTGCGGGTGAGTGAGGGTGGAGACAGGACGAACGCCAAATGATTTGATGGGTTTAGACGAGGTAGATGCAGGTTTCGGTTTGGACGGGTTTGGTTGAGGTTTGAGAGTCTGGTCTTTGTCAAGAGTCTGACGAGATTCTGCCTTAGGAGGATTAGCAGCATGTGATGAGAGGGCGCGGGTATGTTGAAGGGCTTTAAGACGCTCTCACAACACCTGAGGCGTCACTTTCCTTGGAGGGAGAAGCGCGATTTTCTCTACTAACCGGGAAAATGGCTGAGAAGAAGATGTTGATGGTTGCGAGGTTGAAGATGAGATGGGTGTAGTGGTCTTAGACGCCTGGTGTGGTGAAGTCATGACAGATTTAGATGAAAACGAAGGGGAGACAGGTTCTTCTCTAGGTGGAGAAGAATTCAAAAAGTGAGGCTCCCCGAGCGGGTAAAGGGCAGGGATGATGGTGCCCTCCACTTGCGGCTGAGGAGTAGGAAGGGTCGGGTCCTCCATAGGCAGTAGAACGGAGGATGGCAAGACCGGTGGTGCAGGTAAAGCTGAGGTGTCCTCCAAGATGAGAGAGGTCGACGGAGAACTAGCTGAGAAGAGAGGTTCATCCACATGTGACGGACTAATTGATGGACTAACCTCCTGAGGTTGATTGGGGACGAAGGGAGAGACCGTATTGACTGTTCGAACGTTGTGCTCATGATTGTCGTCAATTAAGGTTTGGACGTTGTTTTGAGTTGGCGGGTGATTGGGGAAAGGTTGTTTGAAGATGTCAATGGCCTGATTAGGGGGTGCATTTGGATTGTCTAAGATGAGGTCCCCCTTTTCAAGCATGTCTTGGATTATGTTCTTAAAGGTCTTGCAGTTTTCCATGTCATGGCCCTTAACACGGTGGAAGCTGCAGAAGTCATGCTCCCTATACCACGTGGGAATGGCGTGTGAGGGATCGAATTGTGGAGGAGTTCAGGCTTGAAGGAGATTGAGGACCCCCTGTTTAACAAGCTTGTCCAGCACAGACGCATATGATTCTCTGAGAGGAGTATATCGCCGCTGCACGTATCTTTGTTGGAACTGGCGAGTAACGCTCTGAGATGTAGATGGCTCAGGCTGATTGGTCGAAGAGGATGAAGGTCTGACAACCACGGCATTAGCTAAAGCCTTGGATTTAGAATTGGATGATGATGGCTTGGCAGAGGAAGAGTCATTGGTCTTATAGCTGGGATTCTTGTTTCGCAACTTGACTTTATTCTCCTCGATGGCACGCAACTCAAGTTTGTGAGCCATCGTGAAGGCTTCGTCAAAAGTGTGAAAGGTTTGAACCCTCAAGGTGGAAGAGATATGTCTGGTGCAGGCTTGGGAAAAGAGTTCAATAAGCTCGGCCTGGGGTAAGGAAAAGGAGAGTTGGTTGATAAGGCCTCTCCATCGAGCTACGAAGTCGGCTATGGACTCGTCCTCGAATTGCCGAATAGAATAGAGGTCTGTGATTGAGACCTTCTTGGTTATGTTGATGGAAAAGTGATCGAGGAAGAGCTGAGCCAATTGTGTGAATGAGAAGAGAGAATGGCTAGGAAGGGAGCTGTACCAGTCAAGCGCAGCACCCGAGAGAGACATAGGAAACATGCGTAAGAGTAACGCATCGTCATGGCTAATGAGGTAGCAGGCATGTCTGAATGCCCGCAAGTGTTGTTGTGGGTCTTCCTTGTTTTGAAAGCGAGAAAACTTTGGAAGCTCCCACTGGCTAGGATAGGGTCTGATTGGGACAGAAGGATGAATGGGCTCGTTACAGATCTGCTCATATGAAAGAGTGTTGCATGAGCCGAAAACAGAGGTCTCAAGACTGGTCATCTTATCCATCAGCATCTTGATAAGATCTGCTAACGGATTGGCGGGTTGAGCGCCCCCTAGGTTGTAAGGTGCTTGGAAGAGGCTAGAGGAGGTGTGCGACATAGTCGATTGTATAATGTACGGATGACTAATCGCAGGGGCAGAGGTGGGGGCTAAAGGTGGTTGAGTAGAAGACATAGCTAGGCCCGATGTTGCCACGAGAGGTTGAACTGTGGTAACGGGGGCCAAGGGGTAAGAAGCCACCCTGGTGTTGATAGGGGCCAGGGTAGGCGGAATAGAGACGATAAGGTTTTGAAAAGGAGTGGATAGCGGTTGAGAGGGTTGAAGTTGACAGGGGGCCAAAACCCCGGTGGAAGTGGGCCCAATGATAGAGGGAGAGGCCACACCTGGAGGATTGGTCAAAGTCTGGTCAGTGGTCAAAGCGATGGCTTGAGTGTCTGAAGGTTGAACTATGGATGTTGTCAATACAGCCGTAGTCGCGACAAGGGAGGTTGGCATTCCATAGATTGGATTGCCCAAGGAGTCTCGCATTCGGCTATGCGCGAGATAGTGTTGCAAGGCCTTGACGTTGAGGTCCAAGAATCGCTTGAAATCTTGGTCCCCTTCTTGGACAATGGGAGTCTGCGGCGGGGTTGGACGAATGGGAGTTCTTTCGGTCTCTGAGTTGAACTCCATTGTAGGCTTGGTCACGGACGGGGTGGACGAAAGTGGTTGACGGCTAGCGTGGTTGACAAGAGCCTTGGCTTGGCTACGAGTCAAAACCATGCAAGGCAAAGAAGGTTCAGGTCTCAGGAACTGTGTTGCTCAGTTTCAGAAAACCAGGATGGAGTCTTTGGCAGAGAAAGGACAGGTTTCAGGCTGCTGGTTTTTGAAAAAAAAGGACAGTGACAGAGACCGACGTTGGTTTAAAAACCGATGTCGGTTAGAAAGATGGCTGACGTCGGTCAGATAACCGATGCCGGTAACAGATGAAGCCGACGTCGGTATTAGAACCGATGCCAGTGACAGGGGAAGCCGACGTTGGTGGCAGAACCGATGTCGGTGACTGTGTTTTCCAGAGAACCAAAAGGTTCTTGGAAAATAATGAAGAAAGCGACCTCACTCACTCAAATAAACAGATGAGAAGAGGAAAACAGAGAGAGACAGACAAGCCTAAGTGATAAATCCTAGGAATTAACCTTAGAAATTGTGGCTTATGCCTTAGATGAATGTTTGGGGAGATTGGTTGAAAAATGGGTCCTAGAAGAAGGTGGTCTAAAGATGGTTTCAGGTGTTGTTTTAGGTGCTCAAAGATCTGTGTTAGGGTCTGGTACGTGGCCTAGTGCTAAGGAGCAAGCTCCCCTCACTTCACGATTCCAGTGGTTAGCTGGTCTCGCTTAGCCAAGATATACCTTGCCTAGAGTTTATCCTCCGCCAGAGAACGGAGTGGGCTTCCCCCTTGGTGATGAAATCCAAGTAGGGTCACCGGGACGGGTAAGGTATCCGCTGGGGGATGAAATCCCAGTCGGGCCTTGTCTCAAGTAAGTTTTATGTTCGTTTAGTGCATGTGGTTTGGTAGTGTAACATCAAGTGTTTACGGTTCATTCAATATGCGTCTAAGTTACTAGATGTGGACTAATGCAAGCACAAGCAGAAATGAAAGTGCAATACGTTTTAATGCCCAAGTCGAAATGTGATGTTTGTGATGCAGACAAGTTTTGAGAAAGGGTCAAGAGTATGATGTTTAGACTAGTCTAGAATGTGCAAGAAAGAAAAGAAGGATTCGTTTTAGTTCTTGCTTATAGTGTCATTCGGAATAGAAGAAAGAGACAAGAGAGAAGGAGCCTAAATGCACCTAAATGAATGAAAAGGAAAAGGAACTCAGGAGGAACCTAGGGTCCCACCGGGCGTGCCAGAATGTTTCTTGAGCTAATTCGCTTTCTACATTCAAAAGTTGAATAAAGAAACTAAACAAGATGGACGAGGCAAGGACTACCTGGACTAAAGATTGCGCACCGTAATCCAGACGCTTGTGAGCACCCCTCTTTGGCTGTGGAGGAATGACACCTGCAACGAAAAGAAACTTGGACAAGAGGATGTTAGATAGATAGGCAGTGGGTTGCCAAGCGAAAGCTTGTTCTCAGAAGTGTAAAAACTTCCTTAAGGGAAGTCAACCCACAGATAACAGACAGATAAAGACTAAGAAAGTATAAGATGCCAGAATATAGAAGTGATAAACAGATTAGGAATGAAAGAAAACACCAATGATTACCTGAAAGGAATAGTCGGGCTGATGACAGTCGCCGAGGTCGGAAATGCTGCCGGCGTCGGTTATGAGGTCTGCCGACGTCGGTTGGGGAAGTGACCGGCGTCGGTCGGGGTAATGGCTTGTGGTCGGGTCTGGGATGTGTTCTGGACTGTGGATAGGTCCGGGATGCTAAGAGGGTCGAGACAGAGTTTGGGGACGGGTCTGAATGGACTGTGGAGTGATCTTGCCCTGTACAGGGTCTTTGTTAGCAAAAGGGGGATGAGGGAGTTGTCTGGGATTGGTATGAAGAGTGGGACAATGTGAGAGGAGGATGGACAGAGGACAGGTCCTGAGAAGGCTTTTCAGCCTCTCAGGGGGAAGGATGGAGGGAATAGGAATAACAGATAACTGAAAACTTAAAGAACAGAATCAATTAACAGACTTGCTTACCTTTTGCTTGCTGAATGAAGAGTTGAAGAAGCTATTGTTGAAGCCACAGAGGATTTTGCAAGAAGCGAACTCTGATGAAGAACCTTTGCACCTGTTGCTGTTGTTGCACGAGGTCCAAACGGAGACAATACGAATGCCAAAACACCAAGAGAGATCTGTTTGCGAGCTCAAGGGTCCAGGGGGCTGCAACGGATGCAGAAAGGGGTAATGAAGGATGCCGACACCGGCAGTTTCGCCGACGTCGGCTGAAGGGTCGCCGACATCGGCGGTCGCAGAATGGGGACAGAGGCTAAAAATAGCCTCTGCCCATTCTTGCACGCCGCCGAGCGAGGGGGTGTGGGAAGAACGGTCACGAGGATGCCAAAATGGGCGTGGGGGGAAGATAATGAAGAGATTTGGCCTAATAAATGCTAGGGGGAAGGTGGAGGGATTCAAGGGAGGATCCAAGGTGGCAAGGGTAGGGTGGAAAGGGGGCCAAGGTCAAGGGTTAGGATAGGGGTTTAAGGCCAAGGGGGAGGACCAAGGTGCAGACACGTTTGCGGTGTCTACACCAGTTGTAGAAATTAGAAACTAACTGGATGAGGGTAATACATTATTGGATTGCTACCACCATAGATGGACACATCATCAAGTTTATAGTACAAGGATACATATATTTTGAAGTTGTGTAGGACTTGTTATCAAAGGAATTAGAGGGAAACTTTTGCAGTGACTACCTCTCCTTATAAAGATGTTAGTTATGGACAAGTCCATGGTGCGTACTCTAGCCAATATGGAGTAGTAGATTTAGGTGTATGAGAGTGTGTGTGACATGATAGTGAATGATGATTAGATGAGTAGATATGGATTAAACCTAAATCTAAATGGATACAAGAGGAAAGAAAAGTCTGAATTCAGAACATGAGTTGTGATAATAGAATAGATGGAATAAATAGAAGAATACCCAGTTAGTTGCGAGTAGAGATAAGAGTAGTAGTAAACTAGATGATGAATAAGTAAGAAGATATGATGAGTGAGATGAAAGAGATGAAGAATGAAGGAATAATAGAGAAGATGACAAATGTTGGTAGATAGAAAGAAGTGATGAAGATGAGATGTTTAATGAAGAAGGTGAGAATATTGTAGAAGTAGTGCAGTTAGATGATAGATGTAGTGTGCAACTACAAGAACAGGTATTATCATAAAAATAATAATTAAGTAAAGAATAATAACATAGTCATAAATTAATCATCAGTTCAAGCACAAAAAAAGAAGTCACATGAAGGAATCATTCACTAGAAGAGCACACGTCCCTGCAACCCAATTTATTATATTCTAATAGAAATTTTCAACTAGGTAAACAGGAAGATAATAGTTGGAAAGGTCCATTTTTTAAAAAAGTGCATCATTGGGGTACCAAAATTGAAATAACATCAATTTTAAAGTCTTTGAAGTCCATAGGTATTATTGAAACTAAGCAAAGGAAAGAAATAAATGAAGAAAAATAAAGTACACACATTGACTTCTCCAATGCACAGATAAATCTTAGTAGTACATGGATATGATCACCCAAAATGTAGCCTCCCCTTGTAATAGTTACACAATAGATCTCTTTGACACCAGTTTACATAATGGGTTATATAAGATGATTTATAAACCTAGAAATGTATGATGGGTCTATGGACCCTGAACAATACTTGCTAACTTGTGAAACACAATGGCAAGTTTAGGTCATTACTGATAAAGTTGTCCAAAAGTTTGAGTTATTAAGGGAACTAATTAGAGGATAAATTGAGTTTATATACTATAGAAACATTCAGTGGGTAACTCTATAAAAGGTTAAGGAATGTCTCATCATAGAGTTCAAGATAAATAAATGTACAAGTCAGACTATTTAAGATTTGAAGGAGATAAGGTAGAATTTGGGAGAATCAGTCTATGACTATGACTGCGTATTCTCTGATGTTATGAATTAGATGTAGTTTTACTTAAAAAATAAAATAAAAAACTATATGATTTGTCAAAGAACTGTACTCTAGAATCATATTTTCCATTGTGTAGACTCAATATGCTACTAAAGTAGGTGCTAGAGCTGTTGCCCTATGAGTAGAGTAGACTAAAGACTATGGGGAAGCTTCTACTATAAATTCTAAGATTGAAAACACATTATAGTATTTTATGAAGAGAATGGAGAAATACCATGAGGTAGATAAACCTAAGTTGAATTTATGGTGTATGGAGTGTGGAAAAGAAGGACATCAAAGGAATGATTATCCTATGATCAAGATAGAGTTTTGTGAAATATATTGAGTAGTGGGGTACACAAAAACACAATACCATATTCTACAATAGTATGTCAAGAACCCACAAAATTTATATTATAATTTTTGTAAGTCATAAAATCATGATGAAAATAAATGTAGGGATTTATAGGATCTCAAGGAAGGCATCACTAAAAATGTATTTTCCATCACTATGCAACAAGTATCCTCGGTGAAGAAAATGATTCTAGGCCAAGAGGTTGATAAAGGTTGTGCAACCCAAGCAGGTCCATAATGGATTCCTAATTCACCATAATACTAGCCTCAAAGTCTAGCTAGTTGGACCCCTCTTTCACTGAGTTAGACACCACCATCACAATGATCCTAGTATGTAATGCTTGGAGCTCAGCCATGACATAGTAGAAGCAAATGAATTGGACCCCACCAATTGTGAAATAACTATTTATAATGGGAGATAATACCCAAGAGTATCAACATTGGACCAAAATACAAAAATGAGGGTATAGAAGAGGATATCAGTCTAATAAAGGAGGAGCTAGGGGTAGATATAGAGGAGGTTACCAAGGTGGAAGAGGAAATAACTATCAAAAGCCTCCTCTATAATGATATCTATGTGGAGAGTACAATCATGTACAATTAAATTACCCATTGAATCCTCAAATATAGTTTTTTTATGCATATTACAGAGTATATGACCAAAATGAGACAAAACAATGTCATGCCTTAGAAAAGCAAAGAAAGGATAAGGCCATCATAAATGTGAATACACTAAGTATGCAGCCTAATAAGAATGTCTTCCTAAACACTGTTACATTACATCAACATGCAAAAGGAGGGCTTCCCCTCTTGAATTTCCTCAAGATTAGGGAATCCAAAAATAAAAATAAGACAAATACCCAAACCCATTCATAGACAATGGGCTCATGTATAAAGCTTCACAAATGTTGAAAAACATATAACATCAATACACTACTGAAGGAGATGATATAGTAATATATGCTCAAATGTATGGATAGATCATGTGTATTATGCATCAAGATAGAGTTGTCACTACGTTCATAAATCTTCTAAAACTTTTAAGCACACTGTGCAATAAAGAAATCTCATAGAACATCACAAAATTGCTACATAGTCTACTGGAGTGTGTGTAGCAAGGAAAATAAAATATATAAAAGCTTGTTTGGTATGTCAAAATAAAGAATCCCTAAGATGTAGATGCATGAATCAACATTGGGGTTATAGGTTATGAAATTCAAAATGCTATCTTTGATTTTGGTAGCACAGTCAATATGATTCCTAGGTCTGCATAGGAGGATATTGGACATCTAGATCTAAGTTACAACCTAGTAACTTTGAGATTAGCTAACCATGGAAGAGTTGAACCTATTGGTAAATTAGAAGATGTTGAAATCAAAAGTCACATAATTGACCTTGCAAGGTGACTTTAAATTCATTGATATGAATACAACAATAAGACATTACCCTACACTAATTGGTAAGAAATGGGAATATGATGGTTAGATGACTATAAACATGGTGTATACTTAATTAGAGGTGTGATAAGGAGATAAGGTTATAGTCATTCCTTTGAATAGATTCACAAACCCTATATCATTATGATTAAACTAGATTCTCCATATGTAATGTAAGAAACTAGCTGGATGAAGGTTTGAAGAAAATCCAAAATCTCTACATGTAACTAAGTGCAACTTCATGTATGAGCATAATAATCCTAAAGTACAATCAATACTCACTAAAAACTTTAAGACATATAAATAGTGGAGGCCCAAACTAGTAGTTACTCAGTTATTAATAACCTAATTTGTCACAGAATATTGTACTTCTATGTTTGCTAAATCCCCTACTCATTCAGAAGTTGACTTCCTCTACAAATAAAATGATCATATGTAGGATTATATAGAGTTGACCAAAGAAGGAACTTTTCCTTGGAAAATAGATTCATTTATTATTGGAGACCCAAACACACACTTACTTAACTGGGCCTGAAGAGATCTTGAAATTTAACCTATGTGAATGGTATTTGCACATAAAAGATAACTTCTTGTGTACTATGTGACTGAGGATATCAATAAGTTCATTTTATGCTTACAATTTTGCATACCTAACATCAACCAATGATTCAATGCTTTGAATTATGGCCTAAAGGGAGTTGTAGTGACATGGTGGGAAATTCATAGAAATGATCAGCTCGAGTGGGATAATACATACAAGCTCATGATTAGTAGGTTCCAACTACCGCAAGTCATCAGAATTAATTGGCCTTTCTTCTAAGAAGGTGATTGTCCTAAAATTCATATTCATAAATGTGTTAATGTTTGGACTAAAGAATGTGTGTCACCAAAATATGGGTTCACATATTTCATTATATACTTGTTTCATTACCATCAACATGGTATATGCATCAAGAGCACAGGAGGGAGACAAAGCATTGAGCATAGGTGAAAAGTTATTTCATATAGATATTTTTTTAAGATGATAAACCTATGGTTCACAATGCACTCCTAAAAATCAAACATTTCTTATGCCATGGGTGCACAAAAGATATAAGCACCATAATAGAATCTACTGCATAGAAGAACACAACTTTTAATAGCAATTCGATACAAAAATATAAAGTTACCAAAAAATAAGAACAATCTATTATGTAGCCATGCCACCAAATATAAGATGAAGAAGAGGACATTGAGGATTCTGATTTTGATGGTGATCTTGATTTGAATTATTTATTTGAACTTGAATGGTAAGTAGAACCACTAAAGGACCTCGATGTAGAACCTACTAAAGAACACAAGATACACAGTATACAAATTCTAGAATAGGATGGGAAAAAATGATACAATAATCTTTTGATAATGAAAATCTCAAGATTTACCATTGGCACATTAAAAATCATTTATCAAACATTGGAATTGAGGAGGTTCCCAAATTGGTGCATATAGGTGATTATTGGAAAGAAGCTAAATTTGTTGAATCTATGCAACTTTTGTGAGATTATCAAGACATCTTTCCCACTAAATTCTCAGAGTTCTAAGGAGTTGATCCATCTCTAGGTGAGATACATATCAAACTCAAATAGTGTACAAAACCTACATATAAATGGCCATCCAAGATAAATCCAAACATGAAGTTGAAGGTGAAGGTTGAAGTCTATAGAATGCAAGATGTAGGTATAATCTATCCTATAGAAAAGGTAGATTGGGTTAGTCCCATAGTAATATAGCTTAAGAAAATAAGGGAGATTAAATTATGTGGGTATTATCACATTCTTAATGATGTATGTGTAAATGATCCAATCCCAATTCCCTTCAAAGTCAAAGTTTTGGAATTTGTCGTAAGACATGAAGTCTACTCTTTCATGGATGGTTTCAGTGGCTATCATCAAATACCCATCATAAGAGAAGACAGAGCCAAAATGACTTTTTCCATATAATGGGGATCCTTTATGTATAAGGTAATACCTTTTGGCCTTAAGAATGCACCTAAAGTTTTCTCTCGTGTAGTGATGATTGCATTCAAAGACTTTATTCATGACTTCCTAAAAGTCTATCTCAATAATTGGGAAGTCTTTTCCTTATTTAAAGAACATTTGTCTAAGTTTCATATCATGTTAGAATTCTATCGAGCTCTACGCATTGATATGGATTTTTAAAAATGTCTATTATTTACACATTTTGGTGTCTTACTATGTCATGTAGTATCTAGTGAAGTCATTTTGGTAGACTAGGTAAAAATTGTAGTCATTTTGAGTATACATCCACTAGTTAGCTCTATGAAAGTGTAATATTTTCTTGGACATACAGGATACTATCACAAGTTTATCAAAGGATATGTAGCAATTTCATCTCCATTATAATCCTTACTATGCAAAAGTATGAAGTTTATCTATACTTTAGATTACTTAGTAGCCTTCATCAAACTAAAGTAGAGATTGGTTACTGCACCCATCCTCATCTTTCCAGATTGGAGCAAGCCCTTTCACATGCATATTGATGCTTTGATTATTGCAGTTTCTATTGTGATTGCATAGCTAAGAGATGGTGGAATCAACCATCTCATTCATTTTGTAAGCCAAAAACTATCTCATGTAAAAAAGAACTACATAACAACTAAGTGAGAAACATTGGCTATAGTGTTTGCACTACAATTTTTTTGACACTATCTTCTTATGACACCATTCAAAGTCTTCACCAATCATCAAACTCTATGATATCTTGTCAACAAGATAATGCTAGGAGGATGCATCTCTAGGTGGTTGATGTTATTTTAGTAATTTTAATTTCACATTAATGTCAAGCTAGAAAGAGAAAATGTGGAGTCAGATCATCTCAATCACATTTCTAATGGTGAAGAATGAGAAGAATTACAAGAATATTTTCTTGATGCTCATCTATTTCATTTTATTGTGATTCTTAATTTTTTTGAGGCAATTGCCAACTTTATCGAACAAGAAGTATTCCCTACACACTATTAAGAAAGAAACAAGAAATAATTTATCACCAAAGCTTTTCCATACACCATCATCAATGGGCTTCTGTATCATTTAGGGAAGGATGAAGTATGGTGCAGGGTTGTTCTAGAACATGAATGACCTCAACTCTTAGAAGAGGCACACCAAGGAGTAGAAGGAAGATATTTTAATAGAGAATCTACAACCAAGAATCTGTTATAGAGTAAGTTATGGTGGTCAAATATTTTTTAGGATGCACACAGAGTAGCACAACACTGCATTGTCTACTAATGCATGGGTAAACCACTACAAAAAGATGAAATTCCTTTGTAGTAGCTATTAGCTGAGAAAATTTTTGAACAATGGGGCATCAACTTTGTTAGAGCTATTAATCCAATGAGTAAATGCAATAAATCAAGGTATATTATCATTGAGAGTGACTATTTTACTAAATGGGTTGAAGTTGTTGTAACTCCTAGTTATTGTAACTCCTAGTTGTGATGGAAAGGATGCATCAAAGTTTCACTATGAAAAAAATATTATATGGTTTAGATGGCCCATCAATCTCATCAATGATCAAGGAACACACTTCTTGAATAACACCATCAAGGCTCTTATCAAGGAATTTATGATTTTTCATCATAAAAACACTATGTACCATCTATAAGCCAATGGTCAAACTAAAGCTTCCAACAAAGTGTTGGGTAGAATGTTGAAAAAAATCTATGACATCAAGAGGGATGATTGGGAAGATCACATTCCTATGATTATATGGGCATATCATATGCATTATAAGAGAGCCATAGGTTTTAATCCCTCTATTTGGTTTATGGGCTTGAAGTAGTTATGCCAGTGGAAAACTTAGTACCCAATCTGTGCATTGCAATGGTCATGAGACTAAGGGATCATGAGTCTCTCACCAACATACTTATCAAACTAAATAGTATGGATGAGTATAGATGAAAAGCATCATGGATGCAAGAATTTCACAAGTAGAGATAGAAAGCATGGCATGATAGGAATTTGCACCATAAGCAATTTCATAAAGATCAACTAGTCTTATTATATGATAGTCATTTCATAGCATTTTTAGGCAAGTTATAGATTTGATTGAAAGGGCCTTATGTTATACATGAACTATCATAGCAAGGAACCATGGTTTTGAGAGATATTTAGGGAACCATTTTACTAGGGAAAGTAATTCGATGTAGGCTTGAGCCCTACCACCAATAGTCAAAATGATCTCATTATGCTAAGTGAGAGGGTACTGAGTAACACCAAATAGATAAGGATTTCTCATTTTTGCATGTTTTTTGTGTGTTTATTTTTTGTCTATGTGTGTTTGTAGATTATATATTCATTACCATTCAAGAAACAAGATACTAATCATAGTGTGCACCAACCATGTACATGAGAATCCATGTGCAACATCATGGATGTCAAAAGGAGCAAATGAAAACAATTAAGTTCAAGAAAGGTATAGACAAGTCACATCAACAAGATCTCCACCATATAATAGTCATCCACTAGAAGTAAATGTTAGATCTAAGCTTCAATTGAATTAATATTTATCAAATTAGAGGCCCATCAACATCATCCACTTACACCCCCATACATACAACAAAGATCATAACGACATAGCTCCACACGTGCTAATGAATAACTATCATAATTGCTAGATTGGATAGGATTTTCCATATCAACATTTCATTTATGTCAAATGGAAATCTTAGCATAATATTTACATAGAATCTAATAGGCATAAAATATATAAAGGCCAAGTTTGAAAACCAAGTCAACATTTCATTCTTGCACATATTTTCACAACCTATAAATTCAAAGAGATGAGCTAGTCTAATTATGAAAAGAGCCTCCAAACTTTCAAGTTCATCTCTCACAAATCATGTATACATCATAGCTCGGGACTCACTGATGCACAAAAAAAGTAATGGGTATCGATATGGCTCTTATGAAAACCAAGTTTAATGATCCAAATCCATTTGACTTCCTTCAAGTAACAAAATATAAGTTATTTCACCCAAACCCTATTGATGTTATGTAACTACTCACTCTAATAGATACCTACCATTTACATAACACAAATTTTGAGATAATAATTCAAATTCCAACCTTTGGCAACTTGGGGGAGATTGTACAAATTCTACTCATCGGATACAACAATGAAAATATCTATTTTGGTCAAGATTTCACCATTGTCATCAACATAGAAGCCATGGCCTAAGCTTTGGGCATGCCTATGCAAGGAGATTCCCTTACTCCCTATAAGATGAGAATACCACCTATTATATAAGAATTCAAATATTTATATGTTAGGATCTCTAAAGGGATACCAATTGAATAAATCCATGATGAGCTAGTGCACATCCTCATCAAATGTATCAAAAGAAGGTTTTGGTAGATGATCGAGTCTATGAAACAAATTCCAAAAGGAGTCATGGACATCACTCATTATATGATCCACAGGAATGAGTAAATTAGTTGGCCAAAGTACTTCATCCAAGAGCTGATCACAAATATTGACAAGTATCACATATCCCTAAATCAAACATTCTAGTATCAATTCCTCATCTTTCTCCTCTACTTCACATAATAGAAGTCCTTGGAGGGTCAGGTGCACCCCAACACAAATTATTGGCCAATGAAATAATTTCCCAACCTCATCTAGAAAAATGAACATAGAGGCATAAAATATGAGGGAAATTCAAATCATGGTAGGAAAAATGTTTGAAAATGATTGCTACACATCCTCAAGTACCACCAGACATCATGTAGTATCTAAGCCAACATGCAATTGTCACTTTACTACCAAAATGTGTATTTATATGCATTCATGATTTTTCACAATCACCCTTCACACCTTTTCCATTATTTTTCATCATGGACATGGTACATGAATAATTTTCCAAATAAAAAGCTTTTGTGGCTAGGCATGAAACTCCACTATAGGCCATACCACCTGGCACAACCACTCCTATAGTGAAACAACTAGAGGAAGCCATCAATTCAAGAAATAGAAGGGAAAGCAAAATATTTTTGCAAAGCATAAATTGGTATCCCCTTATTTTAATTTCAAGATACAAAGCACAAAAAATTGATTAGATGATCCAAAGGTGTCATAGATTTCAAGCTCATGTGACCTTCCATTGATGGGCATAGATGAACAAGAAGTCTACCAGGTCATGATTGCAAACATGGCTAGAGATTATATGATAGAGAGGAAGAGAAGGAATTATTATTTTGAAATGTTGTGCACATGATCCAAGTGAAAAAATAAGTTCCTCTAGAACTATGGTTGGACCTTCCATCTTTCTTGTCATCCATTGTTGTTGATATCATATGAGAAGAAGCAAAGTAGTTACAATGACAAATTAATTTTTACTAGCCACAACCTACTCCTACCTTTGTAATTGAGGATATATTTACACCCATTCTAGAAATCCCACTAGAATCACTCGTGTGTAGACCAAAAATAAGTTGGGAGGTTAGGGTCTCCTTGCACTTGAAGAGTACACATTTAGATGACCAACTACTATGCAAGAAGCACAACCTACTCCATACTCCACTACACCACCACCCAAATGAATAGTGGTCACCCTAAAATTCAAGAAGGCATAGGTTTTTAATTCATAAATTTGACCAAGTGATTCACCATAATCACCACATACACAAGAGGTCAAAGAGCTCACATCCGAGCAACCAATTGCAAAAGAATAATATGCCTCAAGTGAGGAAGTAAATCATGCAATCAAATGATGAGTAATGAAGGAGGAGAATAATTAATAAAAGGAACAATATCAACAACAATAACCCAATAAACAAGCTAAAGAAGTTGAGGTTACACAAAAAAACAAGGATGTAGAGATTGATTGAGAAAAAGCCATAGATGTGACTAAGAAGGCCCAAAAAGCTGATGATGTAGCCTAGAAATCACATGAGGTGAAAGCATGAAAGGAAAAGGAAGTTGAGATCACTACCAAGGCTAAGGTAGAGGAAGAAGAAAAATATAAACATGATACAGTGGCCCAAGAATAATAAGCAATGGAAGTTGCCAAGCATGCACAATAGCAAGTAGAGAAAGTTATGAAGAAGAAAGAAGAAGAAGATGATGAAGCCATATGCCAAAAATAGGAATAAGCATATTCATTAAAATAATAATAATTATAAGTGTTGGTATAGGATATACAATAATAAACTAAGGCTATGACCCTGGCAAAATAGAATAAAGAAGAAGAAGAACATGCACATAAGTTTTAGGCTAAGGAGGAACAAGAAAAATAACAAGCTATGAAGGAAGAAATGAAAAAGAAAGTGCAAGAGGATGAGGAATTAAAAACAAAGAAGGTTGAAGATGTTGTGTAGCAACTCAAGTTGGTAGTAGAGGCCACAATGTAGTGGCAATAGGCACTTGAGTAACCATAGGTAGAAGCAACACATCCAACACAAGAAGAACCACCAACTGTAACTCATATAGGTCCTCATCTCTTGGAGTTTCCATTGGGAAGAGTTTAGATTTTGTATGTCCCAAATTTTGGTGCTTGATGTACCACTTTTTCTCTCCCACTTACCACAATTCCATGATCAGACCCTTTAGCACCTATGATTACATTGTCTGCACTTCCTCTCAAGCAAGAAGCTTCCTTGGATGTATCTAGGCTTCTACTCAATAAAAAATTAGAGGGTGTAGCATCATTTTAGGAATCCATTATGTATAATGTTTCCTCTTTGTAACTAGATATGGATCAATCTAAGGTGGAGAACGTAAAGTTAAAGTCTCACCTTCATGAAGCTATAAAGATGATCTAGGACACCTACTCAGAGTTGGTCACTTAAGAAATTAGTGACCAAGTCATGTTGGAGAGTTATCATGATGATGTCATGGTGGTGTCATGGAGGTGTCCTGGTGAGTGGATGAAGAGCATTGATAGTCTATTTGATAATGACAAAGTGTGCAATGTTCTTATCCTAGTATGCTTAATGTTGGCTTAGTTGATCATCATATTTTGACTAATCAGAGGTATTCAAGGATGAGTATGGTGATTTGATAATGTGAAATAGGTCCCTAAGATGTTATATATGCTTGGAGATCTTATGAGTACAAGTGGAATTCATCTGATTGATCATAGTTTTCATCTAGTCACTTTGGGTCTAGTGGTAGAAAATATGAGTAGGTAATTTGATGACATCACCATTGCCATGTGGGAAGGATTTAAGGGAAGTTGTTAATATGGTTATGATCACAGTAATCCCTAGTTTTTATACACTAGAACTCAAGTTATGCATTGAAGCATGGTCAAATTTATGAGGGTGCAAAGTTGGCTTCTCAGTTAGAATTCATTGTTTTCCCATACTTAGCCACATTTGCAATATGGCCAGAAAAAGCTAAGTAAGCATGTTGATGAGGTCAGAATTCACACACATGGAGGTGTCAAGACAAAATTATCATATGGATTTTTTTATTTTTTTTCCTAGTTTATTTATGCTAATTTTTAGATCATGTGATGTAACACATCAAAAGATATGCATATGAAAAGTCAAGCTCCCAAGTAGCTTGACTATGTTTTCCCATACTTAGCCAATTTAGTAGTGATGCAAAATGAGCCAAGTGAGCATTTTATTGGTTTTATATCTTGCATGTGTGAAGGTGCCAAGAGAAATTGATCATATGGGTTTGTTTAGTTTTTGACCTAGTTGATTTGTGATAAATTCTAGATCATATACTAAAGCATGCCAAATGTTATGGATGCTCAAAGTTGGCCTCTTAGGTAGATTTGGACATAGTTGGATCTTTGATAAAAGTTTTTTAGAAGGCATTTTAATGGCATTATATCTAGCACGTGTGAGGGTTCCAAGAGTAATGTGTCACACAGTTGGATTCTCCTTTGTGAGGAGATAATTTGGTCCAAATTTGAGATCATAAATTATAGTGTATAATAAGTTATTGAGGTGAAAAAATAGCTACTTATGCATGTTGATAAGGTCCCCATACTTTGTTATTTTTGAAGGTGTTAAAGTTCAAGCAAGATCAATGGTGCACGTGGATCCAATAAGTTAGGAGACAATGAGATAAGGATAGGTACATGATGTTTAACAATTGAGAAAAGGTAAAGGATAATGATCCAATGGCAAGTGCGAATTTGTATAGTTTGATCGAACAGTGAGTGTTGATCATTAAAGACCTTTTTGATCCATAGAGATCAACAAAGTGTGTTGAGTCAACATTTCAAGATGGCACAAGATGAGGTCAAAGTGATATAATTTTAACATTTGAGCATGGGTGCTTATGCATTAAATATTGATCAATATTGAATAGAGAATATTTTATTTGAGTTAATAGTTAATGAGATTCGAGCATTGTGTTTGAAGGTTAACTGTGACCGTTTATATTTGAATATTTGAATTTGCAAAGGAAAAAACTAGTGTCTACTTTTTGGACCGTATCTTTCAATAGAAGAAGAATTTACTCATGAAGTAAAAATAAAAGTGGTAGATAACTCCAAGGAACATATTTATATATAGATTTTAAGATTAGAAAGTGTGTACAGTCAAAGATATTGATCCTAGAAGTTGAATGTGTGTTCATGTTTTTTATACAAGTGACCTGAGAAGGATATTTGAGCTTGTATTGATGTTGTTTTGATGTTTTATGGTGAATTATCTATTGGGAAGTGTTGTAGAATATATAAGGATGTTTTATGTGAAGTTTTGAGGTGTGATAAATATATTTTGAGTATGAAAAATGATTAAAAAGTTGATTGTGTATTCATTCATGGTGAATTTTTGCATAAGGTCTCTATTTAATTTGTTTGAGCATATGAAGATGTGAGTTAATTTGATTGTGATCATTTGAGGATGTTGAAGGGGACATAAGGAGTGGACCCATGTATTTTAAAGTTATCATGTGTTCTTGTTTTGATCAAAAAAGTGATAAAGAAGGGAATGGGTTCACATGAGACCTATAAGGGCTACAAGGGCCTTATTAAAAGTTGTAGTTACTTAAGGGTGATCCATAGATGCTATGGCTAACCTATGAACATTTTTATGAGTCATGTCTTTATGTAAGATATGCCTTAAGGGATAAGGCATGTCTAATGGCCAAACAAGGTATTAATCATCAAGATTTCTCTATAAATAGTGAAACCAAAGATGATGTGTTCTATAATAAGTGTGAGAGACTAAGGAGCAATTGAAGAGAGGATTGTGTGTATTTTGTGGAGTGAAGGAGGGGTAGACTACCCTAAGGATGAGTTGAAGATAAGATCAGTTTGAGGACTACTTGTATGACCTATGGTCATAATTCTATTGGTATAATAGTGCTCTTATAGATTGAGTTTGAGCGAACGAGAAGAGTGATATGCAAAGGTCCATCATTAGGTGTTTAAGACATAAATTAAAATGTGTATGTATTCATAGGTGTTGTGGTAGCTTAGAATATAAGGTGGTTGTATCCTCCTTGTAAGGTAAAACTTGCTAAAAGGTTTGGTTGTTATATTAACTTGGCTAGACAGGTGTGGCAGCACCTTGTGGGATTAAAGTCTCACTAAATAGGGATTGTAGTTCCTTGATCATTTGTAGACGGTATAAATTGGATCCTATTATTATAGGATAGTATTTCAATTGTAGGTTTTAGTGGGTTTAATTCCCCAAGAGGCTTTCCCACATATGTCATGTGTTATGTGATTAGTCTTGCATTATCTCTCTTGCTTATTGTTATGAATGACAAGGTTGCTTCATGAATGCATGCAATATCTAATTAAGAATTGGTAAAGATCATAATTAAATTTGGATTATTTGGGCTCATTGATTCACCCCCCTCTTAGTGAGTGTACATCTAACAATTGGTATTAAAGCATGGTCTCTTGGTAACGTCTTAAAAACTTGAAGGTGATCAAAGGTACAATGGTTGACAAAAGGGTTATAGCTTATCTTCAAGATAATCTTATTTGTGATTTATCATAAGTTAATAGTGTGAAGACATAAGTGCAAAATCTAGAGGTAACAATCAATAATATGAGGATCATGATGAATAAATATCTCAATCAAAGAATGGAAAGCAAAGAAATGGATTACTCAGACATTCTCTTATCCAAGGATAAAAGGGATTCCTTCTCCATCAAAAAGGTCAATAATGAAAATTCATGGATTAGTATTAATCATTAAAAAGGGAGGTCAAATATAAATAATGTCTTTAATGAGTACTGCTTCTCCTGCAATCAATTTGGTTATAGATATAAATATTGTGATCTCTCTCTAGATATCAAAAGGGATATCATATGTTACAAATGTAACCAAGAAGGTCACATAGCCATGAACTATAATAAATTCTTTTAGAAAAAGGATATACAAGTCATTGACACTATCAAGTGCTTCAAGAAGACCAATTATAAAGAAGAAAAGAAGCAAACTCCATGAAAATTACTAAAGGAAGAGTCATTTTTTGTTTAAGAATCTTTGCATACTCAATAAGCTGAGAACAAGAGATGGTTCATAGACAGTGGATGCTCAAATCATATGATAGGAGACAAGAGCAAGTTTATCTCTCTCAAAAAGACTAACCCAAGTACAGTTAGATTTGGTGACAACAAGTCTACTAACATAGTTGGAAAAGGTATTATAAGTTTTGATAATAGTCATATGAAGACTAAGAATGTCTTATATATAGAAGGTTTGAAACATAATATTTTAAGTGTAAGCCAAATTTGTAATCAAGGAAATGTTGTAGCTTTTCATGATGATGTATGTGAAGTAAGAAAGGCAAAATCTAACAGATTAGTTATAAGGGTTCATAAAATAGATAACAATGTGTACGTATTCCATGAATCCTAGAAGGAGCAATGCTTTATGAATCACTTGGAAGAAAGTTGGATTTGGCATAAAAGGCTTGGACATATAAATTTTGATAATTTAGTAAAGATTAGTTTAAAGGGGTTGGTAAGGCATATGCCCAAGATTTCTAATATTCCTAATTCTCTTTACAAGGAATGTCTTGATGGGAATCAAACCATGAGAAGATATAAGAACAAGGAATTATCCACTACATAGTCATTGAAGTTGATCCACACTGATCTATGTGGACCTATGAGAACTCAAAGTATTCAAGGTAATAGTTACTTCATGCTTCTCATTGATGATTTTAATAGGATGACTTGGATATTATTTATTAAATAAAAATCAAAATATTTTTCAAAAATTGTGGCATTTAAATCTCTTTTGAAAAATGATAAAGGTTAAAAGATCAAGTGTGTGAGATCAGACAAAGGAGGTGAGTTTTGGTCTCATAAGTTTGATGATTTATGTGATGAACATGGGATAAGAAGATAATACTTTGTTGCTATAAACCCACAATAGAATGGTGTGGTTGAAAGGAAGAATGTGACTATGGTTAAGATGGGTAGAACCATGCTTCAAGATGTAAAAATATCAAATGGCTATTGGGAAGAGGTATCCAAGACTTCTGTGTACATCCTAAATAGATACCAAATCAGAGTAAATGGTAACAAGACACCTTATGAGTTATGGAAGAATAGAGAGGCTAATATTAAGCATTTTAGAGTGTTTGAGAATAGGTCCTTCATCAAAAAAGATGAAGATAATCTTGTAAAATTTGATTCAAGATCTAATGAGGGCATATTCTTAGGATATTATTCTATCATTACTGCCTATAGATGTTTCAACAAGAGACTTCATAGAATTATTGAAAGTTCAAATGTAAGAGTAGATGAGACAAGTAAAGTCAAGAAGCCAAAATTTCAAATAATGATAAGTTATCTATTCAAACAAATGATGGAGATGAAGAGGAGGAATAAATACAAGATACTAAAGCTCCATTTATAAGAATTTAAAAATATCATTCAATCTCTCACATTATTGAAAATTTTGGTCAAGGTTGCAGACTACAAGGAGAATGTTGATCAATCAAAATCAACAGGACTCAACTCTATTATCCATGACTAAAACCAAAACTTTTATGCAAGTTATAAAAGATGAAAGTTGGAATGATACAATGGATGAATAAATTGATCAAATAGAAAGGAATGAACATGGGACTTAGTTCCTAGACCAAAAGATAAAAATGTGATAGGTACCAAATGGGTTTTCAAAAGCAATATGAATGAGAAAGGAGAAGTCACAAGAAATAAGGCTAGACTGGTGTGTAAAGGATATGCTCAGGTTGAAGGAATAGATTTTGATGAGACTTTTGCTCCTATAGCAAAGATGGAAGTAATTAGACTCTTTTTGGCTTATGTGTGTTTCAAATATTTTAAGGTATATCAAATGGATGTGAAATGTGCATTTTTTAATGTCAACTTAGAAGAACTCTACATTGAGTTACCTAAAGGATACTTCATGTCAAGTAATCAAGATTTTCTGTGTAAATTAAAGAAGGATTTTTATGGTCTTAAACAAGCTACTAGAGCTTGGTATGATAGGCTAGATAAGTATCTTTTGAGTCAAGGTTTTAAAATGAGGATATCTGATAGTAATTTGTACATTAAGACAAAAGGTAATCATCAATTGATAGTTGTTGTATATGTTGATGACATATTTTTTGGATCTGATAATGATAAAATGAGTAGAGATTTTTTAGATACCATGAAGATAGTTTGAAATGTCAATGTTAAGAGAACTATATTGCTTCGTAGGATTATAGGTTAATCAAATTGATGAAGGAATTTTCATTTCTCAAGATAAATACATCAAGGATATGCTAAGGAAGTTTGATATTATGGAGTGTAAGCCTATGGGTACTCCAATATTCACATAATATAAGTTAAGTAAATTGGATGACTCACCAAAAGTTGATCAAAATTTGTATAGATCCATGATTGAAAGTATTTTATAATCCACTACATCTAGACTTGACATCATGCAAGTAGTAGGTCTTGTAGGAAGGTTTCAAGTTGATCTTAGAGAATTTCACTTGAAAGCAGTCAAAAGGATCTTGAGATATCTCAAAGGAACCATAGACTATGTTTTATAATATCCTAAGAGTAAAGAGTTATCTTTAAAATCATATATTGATGTTGATTGGGCAAGATGTGTAGATGATAAGAGGAGTACCAGTGGTGGGGTCTTCTTCATGGGATAATGTTTGGTGTCTCAGATAATCAAAAAGTAAGCCTTAGCATCTCTATCAATTGTAGAAGCTGAGTATATAGCATCTACCTCTTGTTGCACATAATTCATGTAGATGAAATGAACTTTGGAGGATTATAAGGTAGACAAAATAGACCTTGTCCTATTTTTTATGACAATACTAGTGCAATTAGTATCTCAAAGAATCTTGTTGTGCACTCAAAAACTAGCCACATTCCTATTAGATATCATTTCCTGAGAGAAAAATTGATTAATCAATGTGTCAAGTTGGAGCATGTGCCTAAAAAAGAGAAAATTGTAGATATTATGACCAAACCATTGTCAAAAGATACTTTTGAGTATCTACGATAGAGCTTGGGTGTTATTTCTTTCTCAATGAATCAATAAAATGTCTTTGGTTAAGGGGGAGTAACATGTTCATAAGTTTTGATCTAGAGTTTTGTGAATGAGTTATAGTAAAAAGTTAGAATGGGTGTTTTTTAGGTTGGTTGAGAGCATAATCCTATTTGGTGAATGGCATGAAGTTCTGATCATTGGTCCTTATAGTAACTTGAGAGAAGAGGCTAATTAGCATGTGTGATGGTTCTTCATGGTGTGTGGAGATATGAAGATGCTAAGAGGGAAAATTTGATTAGAGTTATTAGGGGGAGTCCCTTTCAGATGTTTTTTATTGAGTTACATCATACTTCAGTTATTTTGTGTATTCTTTATTCATTTATTGCAGTGTTTGGTTGAAGAGAGTGTTGGCATGGAGTAAGAGGAAGCTGTCAAGATAAGAAGAGGTTGGCTCAAGGTAAGGGGGAGTTTTTATCATCTTTATAAGATGTTCCTTTCCTATTTGATAGTCTTTTTAGGTCCTCAATATTAGTTAGTTCCTACTTTATCATTGTGTCAAAGGGGAATAAAGTTTCTATTGGGGAGAAAGTTCTATTGTGGGAGTGCTTTGAAGAGAGAGAAGGTGAACTATATATTATTATATTGATGGATGTTGACATCAATGAAAAAGAGGGGTATTTTTGGAGAGTTATCATGATGATGTCATGTTGGTGTCATGGAGGTGTCCTAGTGAGTGAATGAAGCCTTGATAGTCAATGTGATAATGACAAAGTGTGCAATGTGTTTATCTTAGTATGTTTGATGTTGCTTTAGTTGATCATCAGAGTTTGACTAATCATAAGTTTTTAGGGATGCTTATGGTGATTTTAGCATGTAAAAGAGGTCCCTAAGATGTTATTTATACTTGGATATCTTATGTTAACAAGTGAAATTCATCTAGTTGATCATAGTTTTCATCTAGACACTTTGGGTCTAGTGGTAAAAAATTTAAGTAGGCAATTTGATGATGTCACCATTACCACATGGGAAGGATTCAAGGGGATTTGGTCATATGGTTATGATCAAAGTAGTCCCCTAGATATCAATTCATGAATTTAAGTATGGTCAAAGTTATAAGGGTGCAAAGTTAGCTTGTTAGTTAGAATTCACTATTTTCCCATACTTAGCCAAATTTGCAATATGGCTAGAAAGAACTGAGTAAGCATGTTGATGAAGTTAGTGTTCACACGTTTGGAGCTATTAGGACAAAATTATCATATGGTTTTTTTAATTTTTGTGCTTATTTTATTTGTGCTAATTTTTATATCATATGATATGCATATGCAAAGTTTGACTCTTAGGGAGTTTGACTGTGTTTTCCCATAGCTAATTTTGCAGTGAGGTAGAAAGAGTCAAGTGAGATTTTTTTTGGTGTTATATCTCACACATGTGAAGGTTTAAAAAGAAACTAATCATATAGGTTTATTCATTTTTAGACCTACTTGGTTTGTGCTAAATTCTAGATCATCCATTGAAGCATGAAAAAAGTTATGGATGCTCAAAAATGGTCTCTTAGGTAGATTTGGACATAGTTGGCTCTATGACAAAAGTTTTTTAGAAGGCATTTTAATGGAATTATATCTCGCATGCATGAGGGTTCCAAGAATAGTGTGTCACATGGTTGGATTCTTGTTTGTGAGGAGATATTTTGGTCCAAATTTTAGATCATTCATTGAAGCATAGAAGAAATTATTTAGGTGAAAAAATAGCTACTTATGCATATTGATAGGGTCCCCATAGTCATTTTTTAAATTGTTAAATCTTGAGCAAGATCAATGGTACATGTGACTCAAAGAAGTCAAGGGACAATGAGATGAGGATAGGTGTATGTTTAAAAATTGAGAAAAGGTAAAGGGTAATGATCCAATGCCCAACGATCATTCGTATAATTTGATTGAATGATGAGCATTGATCATTAAAGACCTGTTTGATTTGTAGAGATTGATGGTGCATGTTGAGTCAACATTTATAGATGGCACGAGATGAAGTCAAAGTGATAGAATTTTAACATCTAAGTAATGGTTCCTATGCATTAAAGATAGATCAAGATCAAATAGAGCATATTTGATCTGAGTTGAGAGGTCATGAGATTCAAACAGTGTGTTCGAAGGTTAACTATGACCGTTTATATTTGAATATTTGAATATACAAAGGAGAAAACTAGTGTCTAATTTTTAGACCATATCTTTTGACAGATGATGAATTTTCTCATATATTAAAAAATAAAGTGGTAGAGGACTAAAAGGCACATATGGATATATAGATTTGAAGATCAAAAAGTGGGTAAAGTTAAAGATATTGAACCTAGAATTTGACTGTGTGCTTGAGCTTATTCTTCAAGTGACCCAAGAAAGATATTCGAGATTGTATTGATGATGTTTTGATGTTTTATGGTGAATTGGATATTAGGTAGTGTTGTATACTCCATGAGGATGCTCTATGTGAATTTTTGAGGTGTGATCAATATATTTTGAGTATGAACAATGATTAATAAGTTGACTGTGTATTTGTTTATGATGATTATGTGCATAAGGTCTATGTTTGAGTTGTTTGAGCATACACAAAGGTGAGATAAGTTGACTATGATCATTTGAGGATGTTGAAGGGGGCATAATTAGTGGACCCATGTATTTAAAAGTGGTCTTGTGTTCTTATTTTT
This sequence comes from Torreya grandis, assembly GCA_037957365.1. Taxonomy (NCBI): domain Eukaryota; kingdom Viridiplantae; phylum Streptophyta; class Pinopsida; order Cupressales; family Taxaceae; genus Torreya; species Torreya grandis. Next base: position 901,468 of record JARHVA010000872.1, read on the forward strand.
ATTTAGGGAGTGATAAAGAAGTGAATGGGTTCACATGAGACCTATAAGGGCTACAAGGGCCTTATTAAAAAGTGTAGTTCCTTAAGAGTGACCCATAGACGATATGGCCAACCTATAAATATTGTTATGAGTCATATCTTTGTGTAATATATTCCTTAATTGATAAGGCATGTCTAATGGCCAACTAAAGTAGTAATCATCAAGATTTATCTATAAATAGTGGAAGTAAAGATGATGGGTTCTAGACTAATTGTGAGAGACTAAGGAGTGATTGGAGAGAGGCTTGTGTGTGTTTTTTGGATTGAAGGAGGGGTAGAGTACCCCAATTATGAGTTGAAGATCATGTCAATTTGAGGACATAATTCTATTGGTAGAATAGTGATGTTGTAGATTGAGTGTGAGTGAAGGAGAAGAGTGATGTACAGAGATCCATCATCAGGTATTGAAGACATCAGTTTAGAGGTGGATGTGTACATAGGTGTTTTTGTGTTAGCTCAAGATTTAAGGTGGTTATAGCCTCTTTGTAAGGTAAAACTTACTAAAAGTTCTGGTTATTGTTGTAGCTTAGCTAGATAGCTGTGGCATCACCTTGTGGGATTAGAGTCTCGCTAAATAGGGATTGTAGTTCCTTGATCATTTTTAGATGGTCTAAATTATATCTTGTTATTATAGAATAGTATTTTAATTGTATGTTTTAGTGGGTTTTATTACCCAAGAGATTTTCCCATGTATGTCATGTGTTATGTGATTGATCTTGCATTGACTCTCTTACTTATTGATATGAATGATAATATTTATTCATGAATGCTTATGCTATTTGATTAAGTATTTGTAAAGATAAAAATTTAAGTTGGATTATTTAGGATCACTGATTCACCCCTGCTCTCAGTGATTATGCCTCTAACAAGTCATGTCCAACTTGCATAGACTCAAGACTTTAGTCTTTGAGTTGACTAAAGACTGGTGCATAGCTCAAAAACTCCATGCAATAGGAACATTGGGCCATAATGTGAAGACTAAGGCTAACACATTCATTAGATTAATAAAGGATTACCAAGGTAAGATAGACATTGCTTCACTAAAATCACAATAAGTCACATGTACTTTACTAGATTGGAAGCAACAACTGGATGAATCTTTAGCCAATTCCATCATATATTTCACCATGACCAAAATTTACAAGACAACCATGAGCAATCACACCACTTATGTGGATGAGAATAACATAGCTCTCTGTGAATTTATAAATGTCAAGGACAACATGTGTTATAAACTCCTCAATTGGCAGAGTGAGCTTTTGTGTAATTCATTCATAGGTCTCCACGCCCAATGTCATGTAAACAAACTAGAGTAGCTAAGTGGTGAGATTTATATGAGGGTGAATAACACCAAGGCATGCATAAACATCATTGACAACTTAGATTTGAACCAACTCATTATATATCATGCACCATTGTGCAACTTATTATGTATGGTCCAAGATGTTATGCTCGATTGGCATGCATACAAACTAACCTATCTCCATTTTGTAGCAAGGTTGATTATATCCTCCACACATCAGTGTACAAACCAATGTTGTAAATCTAATAAGTCATCAATCAATGGAAGGCTATAAATTTCAAGACCAAGGACTCTTCTACATATTCATCATCTATGTTCATGCCACCTCCATCAAGATAAGTAATGTGCAGAGTACTAATTTTGAAAAAAATTGTATAAAATTTTATTCTAGTGATGATTAGTAAGATAAGAGGGGATAGGATGGTTGAAAACCCATAAAAGGTAGCCACCTAGTTATGTCATCCTATTGAAAACTTGAAAGGGTAGTAGGTTGGTATGCTACTTAGTTGAAAATCCAAAAGGGTGGCTAAGTAATGTTGAAGAGGTGAAAACTAGAAATGATACCTTGAGTGATTATTGTGAATCTTGATGGTCTAACTACTTCTTCAACCTCTACCCTTTGAATAATTTTAGAAGATCCTATGATGTTGTCTTGGGATGAGATAACATTTTAAGTCCTAGAAAGTGTTGGGAGAAGAAATAAGATAGTAAAGTTTCATAGGATATTTATCTATATTCGTGCATTATGTGCTTAGTTTGTGGGATATATATCTATGTTTATCCTATCTCCATGACTTATAATAGGTTAGAATATGAACAAAATCCACTTGTTTCACCAAGTAAGAGAATAATATGAATATTCATAGACTACAAATTTCTATATATACTTGTATTTGTATAAAGAATACAGTTCCACCTTTGAAGAGATCAGTAGAGACTATTTTAGCTATGGTTACCTGTTGTGTTTCTTACTTTGTTCCTTATGTGCATTTTCATGTATAATGCTTAGCTTATTTATATCTAATTTAATTTGAATGATTTGTAAATTTTAATTAAATACTACTTTTTCCTAATTCCTACCTAATGCACAATAATTCATCTTTGTTATGCTTCTATTTTCCAACCGTGTGTATGAATATTATGCACTATCTTATGCACTAAAGTAAAAACTAGTTATCCTCATCCTTAGCATGTTCTGATGCTTTAGGAACCTCTACTAATAGGACCAATGACTCATAGTATGGCTTAATGAGAGGTTAATTTAGCCTTTAATGAGTATAGTTATTGAATCTTTCAATCCCTCTACAGTTCAAAAAGCCCTACAATTGAAACCTAGGAAAGATGCCATGGATGTAGAATATAATTCACTAATGAAGAATAAAACATGGAAACTTATAGATCTTCCACTAGGTAAGAATCCAATAGAATGAAAATGGATATTAAAGATTAAGTATGAAGTAGATGTAAGTATTGATAAGCATAAGGCAAGACTAGTTGTAAATGAGTATGCTTAGAAATAAGGCATTAACTATGAGGAGACATTTACTCCCACACCAAAGATCAAAACTATCAGGATGATTTTTGCTTTAGTTGCATATTTTGGATGGAAATTCCATCAAATGGATGTGAAAATTGAATTACTTCATGGATACTTATAGGAAGATGTTTAAATTACTCAACTAGAAGGTTTTGTCAAATCAGGAAAAGAAGATAAAGTTTGTATACTTGTCAAATCATTGTATGGTATTAAACAGTCTCCTAGGGCATGGTATATCAAGATTGAGGAGCATCTCTTGAAACATGGGTTCAAAATGAGTCCATATGATCCTAATATCTATTTAAAATAACAATGGGGGAGATAATAATTCTCATTATATATTTTGATGTTCTAGTCATCACTAAAAGATCAGTTAAGATGATTAAATCAACAAAGAAAGATCTAAATCAATCATTTGACATGAAATATCTCAATCTTTTACATTATTATGTTGGATTATAAGTTTGGTAGAGAGTAAATCACATTTTTGTATCTTAGCTTAAATATGCCAAGATAACACTTGAGAAATTTCACATGATGGATAGCAAACCAATTACCACACCTATGGAGACAAAATTTTAGTTGTCTCAAACTGATCTATCACCACAGATAAACACAACTCTATATCAGTAGTTGATGGGGAGTCTCATTTACCTAACCTACACTAGGCCAGACATCAGTTATGTTGTCAATCATTAGAAATCAATAAAGTGAGTATTGAGGTACATTAGAAGAACTATGGATTTTAGCCTATAATACAATAAGAATGATAACTTCCTCTTGATATGATACTCAAATTCAAATCATGTAGTGAACATTAATGATAGGAAATCTATTTTAGGATTTATATTTTTTTTGGGATTTGGATCGATATCATTGGGGATTAAGAATTAAAATTGTGTTTCAAGATCCTCCATATAGTTAGAATATCATGCCATAGGAGGAATTATCTATGAAGAAATTTGGATTAGATGTATACTTGAAGGATTTGGATTACCATAGAATTAGCCAACAATTTTACATTTAGACAATGGAGTAGTGAAGCTTGTTCTCAATATATAATTTCATGAATGCACTAAACACATTGAAGTGAAAGTTCATTTCATCCACAAATATGTTTATAAAAACAACATCTAGCTCTAGTATTGCTTGACAAATCAACAATGTGTAGATGTTTTCACTAAAGCACTTGCATGGGAAAATTTTGAGGCATTTAGATAATTTCTCTCCTGTTTACTTGAGACAATGCTAAATGAAGGGGGGGGGGGGGAATATTGGGGTGATTAATTCACAATATTTAAATAAATGAGTAATCTTTGATAACTCATAATACATTGTAATTAGTTTATACTGAGTAAATTAAAGCTACTCACCATAGGTAATCTTAGGTAGATTAATTTGGGTTATTAAATATCAATATCTTTTAATCTAGGTATATTGTAACTCCCATGTAATATTTGGACTATTATTTGTTTGGATTGATATTATTCTCCCTATTACATAGGGAGTATTACCAACATGTTTCAATGTATAAATATGAAGCTTTGTAAGGTTTTTGTTGTTGGAATAAATATAATTTTATTCTTCCTCAATAAAGTTGAAAACACCTCCTTAGGGTATGTGAAGGGGAGAGAGTTTTTTTTTAAAAAAGATAAGAAAACTTATTTAATGAAGATTATTTTAATTTAAAGTTCATTTAGGATATGTATAATTAATTTAGTGATATATTTACATTTAAATTAGATTCATAAATGATTCAAAGGTTTAATTCTTAGTTCAAAATTTTTAATAAAAAGGTTAGTCTTTAGAGTTTAAAGACTATCCTGAACATGAGGAGGAACACATTATGCTAAGTGATAGTGTTATTAATAATGGGTCTCCATGTTTGATTGAGCCTTATCCCCTCATCCTGATTTAAATTATGGGTGTGTTATATAATTTCTATGGACTCTCTTAACTTACATTTTTTATAATGGTTTTCTACAGCAAAAACCTTCATTTTATCAATGGAAATAGAAGGTTTAGTTTTTTGGGAGTGTTCAATGAGTGATGATTCTTATTACTTCCCTAGTATGATGTTATAATTTTTTTTATAATAATATAATTTTTTTATAAATCATGTCATTGGTTTTTGTGTCCTATTACCACGTGCATCATCTATGTTATAATGTGATAAGATAGAGCCAAATACATTGTATCCTCATGTATGTGATTTAGAAAATATTTGATTAAGTAGCTCAACTAAAAAAAGTATGGGAACCTATTAGAGATTTTTCTATAATTTCATGGTGATGTCATTAATGTGTCTTGGTGAGTGGATGAAGTGCTTTGATAGCCCAAGTAACAATGACAAAGTGTGCAATGTGGTTGTCCTAGTTTGCTTGAAGTTGGATTGGTTGATCTTCAGTTTTAGCATGATTAGAGATGATCAGGGATGAGTATGGTGATTTAAACATGTGAATTGGGTCTTATAAATTTACAAGGATGACTTGAGAGCTTGTTTTCATAAGTGGAATTAATCTGGTAGGCCATAGTTTTTATCTATATAATTTGGGTCTAGTGGCAAAAAATCTGAGTAGGTAGTTTGTTGACATCACCATTGCCACATCTGGATGAGTCAGGGGGAGTTGGTCATATGGTTGTGATCAAATTAATCATTAGTAAATATGAAATAAATATTAGGTCATGCACATAAGTGTAGTAAAATATAAGCGGGTGAAAATTTGGGCTCCTAGGCATTTTGACAGTGTTTTCCCATACTTAGCCAAATTTACAATTTAGAAAGAAGAGTCAAATAAGCATTTTTATGTAGTCATATATCACACATGTATACATATAAGGATAAGGTGATCATATGGATTTTTTTATTTTTGTACATATTTTATTTTTGATAAATTTTAGATCATGCATTGAAGCGAGTCAAAAGATATGCATGTGTAAAGTTGGCCTTCCAAACAAGTTTTTGGCATAGTTAGCTCTGTGGTAGAAAAATATAAGTGATCATTTTAATGTCATTATATCTCAAATGTGTGAGGGTTATAGGATTATTTTTTCATATGGTTGGATTATCCTATGTGAGGAGATCATATGGTCCAAATTTGAGAACATGTGAGTGAGCGAGGTAAAAGATATGACTCTACAAAGTTGGCCTTCTAGGTAGATAAGCAAGGTTCCCATACTTAGTCAAATTTGTACAAGTTAAAGTTTGAGAAACATCGATGGATCATGTTACTTCAATAAATTAGGAAGTAACAATATGGTGCCAAGTGTTCAATGTTTAACACTCAGTAGAGATAAAAATTGAGCTTCTTTCAAGGATCAATAATGAGCAGGTGATCATATAGATAGAGATCAATAGTGTGTATTAAAGTAAAGAGGTAAAAGTGACATTTTTTTAGAATTGTTAAGGATTGAGATATGTAGATCAGATCAATAGAGTGCATGAGGTCAAAGTTATAAGATTTCATGATATGAAGTCAACATGTCTAAGGTTTAATGTTTGACATTAGTAGACTGTGTGTTAAAGGTCGAGCTTCATACAATAAGATCGACAATACATGTTTAAATGAGTAGTGAGGACACAATATGTGAGCATGGTGTTTGAGGTTTAATTGTGATCATTTACATTTGAATATTTGAATTTGTAAAGGAAAAAAAATTGCTTTATATTTTGGCCATATCTTTCGATCTAGATAGAATTTACTCATGGTGTAAAAAGTGAACTTGTAGAGGACTCTAAGGCACATCTAGAAATATAGATTTAAAGATATAAAAGTGTATACAATAATAAATATTGAGGTTAAAAGTTATTGTGTATTCATGCATGGACTGTAAGTGACTTGAGAAGATTGTTCGAGCTTGCTTTGATATTGTTTCAATATTTCTTGATCAATTGGCTATTGGGTAGTGTTGTAGACTCCATGAAGATGATCTATGTGCATTATGAAGGTTTGATCAATCATATGTATTATTAAAAAGGTTTAGAATTTAACTATGTATTTGTTCATGGTGAGTATGTGCACATAGTGTGTTTGAGAAAATTGTGCTTAAGTGGAAGGGTATTATGTTAGTTATTGGCACGTAAGGGGACTTATAGATCATATAGAATGAGTCCATGCATTTGGAAGTGGTCATGTGTTCTTATTTTTTTTGTCATGTGATAAATGGGTGAATAAGTCTCTATGAGACCTATAAGAGCTACAAGGGCCTTATTAAAAGGTGTAGCTACTTAAAGGTGACCCATAGATGCTATGGCAGACTTATAAAGATTATTTTGAGCTATGTCTTGTTTTAAGAGATGCCTTAAGGGCTAAGTGATGTAGAGGCATCCTATAAGGACCTAAAAATGAACTCAATTTTGGATTTTATTAGTCTTGTAGGTGTTTCATAAGTGATATAGGTCCTAATTTTGTCTTAGGTGTGATATAGGCTATCAAAAGTTGCATAAAACTTGAATTGTGGATTTTCCCTCCAAAATGCCATTATTTGAAAATTTGATTTTTCAAGCCCTGTTGAGGGATTTCCATGCATTTTGGGAAGGTGAAAAGGTGTTGGAACATGTATAAGAGGTATAAAGACTATTTAAAGGTCTTAAATATGTTCTTCAGTCTATAGGCATGGTCATATATTGGTCATATTGGAAAAACTTGAAAATTGTAATGTAAATTCAATGACCCCAATGTGGGAGAAACCCAAGAATTCAGTTATGCTTCTTGAAGTAGTTTTGGAGAGTCATTTTTTTCATGGGATATTGAATTACATTCAAATTTGATAGAGAATGGACATGAAAATAGAGAAATTTGGTAAATAAAGGACTATGATATGAGAAGTATGTGTGCATTGAAGTTGCATGGTTGAAATAGAGTATTTATGTTTTTGAATCATTGACATGGTAAGAATTTTAATTGATTGTTCATGGATTTTGTTTTGTGATAAAATAATATTTACTAATGTGAAATAGAGGAGTTTATTGAGTTGAAAAAGGACATTGTTTTTTAGAGACAGTCAAGACTATCATTAGAGTAGAAGTTATACAGTCATGTTCAAGTTGTGATCTGAGTTTTGATCCTTTAGCATTGAGTTTTATGGAGAATATGGATATTGAGATATGTTTGAATATTTGGAGGTAATATTATTTAATATATAATTTCTCAAAAAAATTTAAGCTCAGACCAGTTATAGACAACATGCATTGGGAACATACAGTATATATAAAATAATAATTTTGTGTATTGTGATTATTGTATTGAGACGTGTCTTTGATCAAAAAGAGATTGTAAGTGGTATATATTAGTTTTATAAGGTTTTTATAACCTAATTTAATGTTTTGGAATATTTGGATGTTGACAAGATTGGTAAAACCCTGTTTACCCCTATTTTTTGTCAATAGAACACAGTCAAGAATGATTGAAACTTGATAAAGGTCTAGTTGTTACCCCTAGTTGAAACTTGATTTAATTGATTGAAACTTGATAAAGGTCTAGTTGTTATGGTACCTCAGTTGGATAGGTGTGGTATCTCCTTATGGGATTTCAATCTCACTAAAATTAGCGATCATAGTTCCTTGATAAATTATAATTGGTCTAAATTATATCTTGTTGTTATAGGATAGTAGTCCAATTGCAGGTTCTAGTGGGTTTCCCATGTATGTTATGTGTTATATGCTTGATCTTGCATTGTATTTATTATTCATTGCTATGAATGATGTGTATGCCTCATAAATGTATGTATTGTTTGATTAAAAGTTTGAAAAGATTACAATTGAAGATAAAATATTTGGGCTCATTGATTCATCCCCTTCTCAGTGATTATACCTCTAATAATTGGTATTAGAATAGGTCCTTTGGTAAAGGCTTGATAGCTTGAAGGTGATCCAAGGTATAATATGGGTAGTCATCAAGCAGATTTCTCTACTAAGCAAACATTGATGTTCAATGCATCTAATTATGCTTTTTAGAGTGCAAGGATGAGGACCTACATCATGTCCCCGGGGTTTAATGTGTGGTAATCTATTGTGGATGGTTATGTTGTTCCTACTACACCTCCATCTAGTGTTGTAGACAAGAAGTTGTTTGACAATAATTCTAAGGCAATTAATGCCATCACTTGTGGTCTTATAGAGACTAAGTTCACTAAGGTAATCCATTGCAAATATGCTAAAAAGATATGTGAAAAAATGCATATCATTTATGAAGGATATTCAAAGGTAAATATTGCTAAGTTGTAGACTCACAAAAGGCAATTTAGATGTTTCAAGTTTAAGGAAGAATATTATATGGCATCCTTTCTATAGAGAGTTGATGAGATTATGAACATCATCAGAGGTCTTGGAGAGAATCTTGAAGAGGTTGCTATAGTCCAAAACGTATTAAGGTCTCTATACCTCAATTTCGATCCAAAAATATTTACTATGGAATAAATTCATGATCTTACTCAATTGAAGATGGATTAATTACATGGCATGCTTACTACCTATGAGATGAGATTAAATGATGATATACCAGAAAAGAAGGAAGCAACATTCAATATAGAGATGAAACCTAAGAAGAAGTTACAAGGTAAGAAACCCAAAGAGGATAACATATCTAGCATTGATGAGGATGAACTAATTGCTTTGATTACTAAGAAATTAAACATAGGTTTAAGGAAGTATAAGGGTAAACTACCCTTCAAATTTTTCATTTGTGGAGAGATAGGACATTTTGCTCATAAGTGCCCTCATATGCATGAGAATAGTGTCAATAAAGAGCATGGTGAAGGCCAAGAAGAAGATAAGAATACTTATTGGAATAAATGATTCAAAAATTATTACAACAATAAGAAGTCCTTTAAAAATAAGAAGAGTCTCTACACCAAAGAATATTGCAACTCATCAGATGAGAGTGAAGACAATGACTTAGAATATGATCATGAAGATGATGGTCCTACTAAAGATGAATCTATATTAATGGCTAAGAAAGGATGTTGTTCACATCAAAAGGAGTCTACTTGGAGTGATTCAGATGATGATGAAGATGAGATGGACTATGAGACTACATTTATAAATACTCTTGAAGAATTGAAGATTGAGAAGAAGATTAATAAGAAGACGAAGACTCAACTCAAGGTCTATGAGGATCAATTCATGTATTTGAAGCAAGAATAAATGAAGACACCAAGTAGCATGAAGATATAATCAATCATCTTAGTTGTCAATTAGAAATCATATCTACAAGCCTGAAAGCTAAAGAAGATAAATGTTCAAGGTTTGTTTTTGAGAATTAGTCTTTTAAATATGAGTTATAGAAGACATCTAGTAAGGTGAAGACATTTGTGAGATTTGAAAAGAGCTCATGTGATCTAGACAATATTCTGAGTGGTCAAAATCATGCTAGTGATAGATCTGGTCTTGGATATAAAGAAAAACAAAAGAATGTAACTCAAGATAAGATGAAGAATAATGTGAACCATGACAATCATACTTTGAAGATAAATCATCAGAAAAGGAATGAAGGTGCTGGTAGAATGAAGATAAATCAAATCAGACAACCAAATGACATGAGCTATGCAAGTTTTAATGGTTACTATTTCACATGTAATCTATTTGGGCATAAAGTTATAGAATGCAAGATAACTATTAGAAATGAATTTTCATGGAAATATGATGGGGGTCATCATTCAAAAGGTGTGAATAGAGTTAAGTTCTTTAATTGTCTTGTTTTGGGATACTTTGAAAACCATTGTCCAAATAATATTAGATAAGGTGAGTCTTATTCAAAAGGGGGAGATTATTTTTTTTGTCATGACAAAGAACATATTACAATTTTTTGTCCAAACATGGTAAGACAAACTATGTTTCCATAGAGGATTATGGTGTGCTACAATTGTGAATAAAGAGGTCACATTGTTAGGTTTTTCAAGCAAAGATCTATAAGTCAAAATAGGTTTAATTAGGCTTTTAGAATGAAGAAATCAAGTTAACACATGAAAGCCAAAGGTGATAAGTGTGAGTCATGATGAGTCTGTAGGTCCAATTAATCTATTTGTTATGCTGGAGAAAGCTACGCAAGTTTAAGAGTGTCAAGAGGTCTCATTGTTTGCTCATGTTGAGAATGAAGAGATCGAGATCAAGGAGAAGACCAAGATACTGGTTGAGGCTATCTCTTAGGTGTGTATGGATCCAAGTGAACATCCTACTATTGCTAAGAATTAATTATGCAAATAACATCAATTATCTGTGCCTAGTGATGAGGTTCCAAACTGCAAGGTGGATTCTTTAGATGAAAAGGTATGTCATGAATCTTTATTGTTTCCAGGTATTGTCAAATCAATATTAGAAGATACGGAGAATGTTGTGGTAGTTGAGAATGTTGCTTATCTTAAGCTTAATAACAAGAAGAAATACAAGTATAAAATGACTAAGGAGGAGAAGGAATATGAGGAGTTGTGGGAAACTCTTAGTTTCACATTATTTTAGGACATTGTGAAGTAAGGTGTCTCTACCTATGCTTCTTAGGAGACATATTTTCTCGTGGAAAATAAATTTTGTATGCTTAAGATGATAATGCTAATTAGAGAAGGTCTTTGGTTGATAGGGAGTAACAAGATCATGAGTTTGTTCCAGAGGTTTTTGAATGAGCTATAATATAGGGTCATAATGAGTGTTTATAGGTAGCCTAATGATATTTTTACAATGTCAAGAAGTGTTTGGTGCTCAAAAAGGTATGTTAAATTCTTTATGATGTGCTCCATATTTTTAAGTGCTCTCTTTTTTGAATACAAATTGAATATTTTTAAGCTCTCTCAGTTTTCTCAATTTTTTGCTTAAGGGTAAGCAGGCCTAAAATAGGTTATAAGAAGTCATGGCTCCCATAGGTGTGAAGGCTAAAATATCGGTTTATAAGTGTGTTATTGTTGTCTATAGGTGTATAAGAATTTTCAAAGGTGTGCATTGACTAGAAGGAGGTTTGTTGACTTTGTTTATTTTAAGATTCTAGGGTTTTGTGCTATGCTAGAAAATTAGTTTACCTTATGAGTTGAGGTTTGAGGATTCTTAATTTTTTGAATAGGCCAAATGGGTTTTCAAATCAAGCTTCACAAAAATTTGAATATTTATGGATCTCAATTTATTCATGTTTTTGTCAAGATGGAGGACTAATTGTCTAATAGGTTTGTGAAGGAAGCTAGACAAGCCTAGTGTGAAGAAGAGTGATTTTTTATCAAATTATCCAAAAGATCAATGAATGAGTATTTTCAAGGTGAGTTCTTTGGTTGGTTTTGTGTATGTTTCCTATTTGGTGAGTGTCATGAAGTTCTATTGGTGGTCTTTGAGGTGGTTTGATAGAGAAGGCTAGTAAGCTTGTATGTTGGCTCTTCATGGTGTGTGGAGATCTAAAGATACTCAAAAGGTGAATTGGATTAGAGATCATAAGGGGAGTCCCTCTTAGATGCTTCTTGGCGAGTTCCATTAGTTTTCTATATTTTGTGTGTATTTTCTTCATTGACTGCAATGCTTGGTTGAAGAGAGTGTTGGCATGGAGCAAGAAGAAGTTGTCAAGGTAAGAAGTAGGCTCAAGGTAAGGAGATTTTATGTCATATTTATAAGGTGGTCCTCTCTTGTTGGTGATATTTTAGGTCTTCAATATTATATTATGCCCACTTTTTCATTATGTCAAAAGGGGAGAAAGTTCTTATTGTGGGATTGCTTGAGACGAGAGAAGGAAGATGAGCTGATTGATGTCAAATGTTTGTTGACATAAATGACAAAGGGGGATATTTTTGGAGAGTTTAAATGATGTCATGGAGGTGTCCTAGTGAGTGGATGAAGTTCTTTAACATCCTAAGTAGCAATGACAAAGTGTGCAATGTGCTTAGCCTAGTGTTCTTGAAGTTAGCTTCATTGATCTTTAGTTTTGGCATGATTAGAGATGATCAGGAATGAGTATGGTGATACGAGAATGTGAAAGGGGTCATATCAATGGTCAAATATGATTATAAATATTGATTGCATAAGTGTAATTCATCTAGTAGTCCATAGTTTTCATCTAGATAGTTTGGGTCTAGTGGTAAAAAAATTGAGTAGGCAGTTTGTTGACATCACCATTTCCACATGTGGATGAGTCAGGGGGATTTGTTCATATGGTTATGATCACATTAGTCCCTAGTTGTTATGAACTAAATCTAAGGTCATGCACCTAAGTGTAGTCAAAGATATGTGGGTGCAAAGTTGGGATCCCAGGCATTTTGACAATGTTTTCCCATAGCCAAATTTTCAATGTGGCAAGAAGAGTCAAGTAAGCATTTTGATGTAGTCAAATCTCACACATGTCGACATTTCAAGAGAAGGTGATCATATGGGTTTTTTTAGTTTTGTATCTATTTGATTTTTTATTAATTTAAGATCAGTCATTGAAGCACACCAAAAGATATGCATGTGTAAAGTTGGCTTATTAGACAAGTTTTTGACATAGTTGGCTCTGTGGCAGAAAAATTTGAGTGAGAATTTTAATGTTTTTATATCCCACATGTGTGAGGGTTCTAGGATAATTTTTTCACATGGTTGGATTCTCCTATGTGAAGAGATCATATGATTCAAATTTGAGAACATGTGAGTGAGCAAGGTAAAAGATATGGCTATGTAAATTTGGCCTTCTAGGCATATAAGCAAGGTTCTCATACTTAGTCAAATTTTCACGAGTTAAATTTTGAGCAACATCAACAAAGCATTTTTATCCAATAATTTAGGAAGTAATGAGATGGTGTAGAGTGTTCAATGTTTAATGTTGAGTAGAGATAAAGATCAAGCTTCTTCCAAGGATCAATGGTGAGTGGGTGATTGTACAAATAGAGATAAATGATGTGTATTAAAGTCAAAAGGTTAAAGTGATAGTTATTTATCATTGTTAAAGACTGAGCTATGTATAGGAGATCAACAGAGTGCATGAGGTCAAAGTTATTAGATTGTATGAGATAAGGTCAACATGTTCAAGGTTTAATGTTTGGCATTGGTGGATTGTGTGTGAAAGGTCAAACTTCATACAATAATATCAATGGTGCATGTTTAATATAAGTAGAAAGGACACGGGATGTGAGCATGGTGTTTGAGGTTTAACTATGATCATTTGCATTTAAATATTTAAATTTGCAAAGGAAAAAACTAGTGCTCTGTATTTTGTCCATATCTTTTGATCTAGACAGAATTTGCTCATGGTGTAAAAATAAAACTTGTAGAGGACTCCAAGGCTCATTTGGAAATATATATTTCAATATGTGAAAGTGTGTACATGCATAAATATTGAGGTTCAAAGTTTATTGTGTCTTCATGCATGGACTATAAGTGACCCGAAAAGATTGTTTGAGCTTGTTTTGATATTGTTTCAATATTTTTTGATGAATTGGATATTGGGAAGTGTTGTAGACTCCATGAATATGATATTTGTGCATTATAAAGGTTTGAGTAATCACATCTAGTATGAAAAAAAAAATTATAAGTTGATTGTGTTTTTGTTCATGGTGACTATGTGCACAAAATGTTGTTTAAGAAAATTGTACTTAAGTAGAAGGGTACTATATTGGTTATTGCAACTTAAGGGGGACCTATAGATCATATGGAATGGTTCCATTCATTTGGAAGTGGTCTTGTATTCTCATTTTGTTTGTTTATGTGCTAAATGGGTGAATAGGTCTCCATGAGACCTATAAGAGCTACAAGGGCCTTATTAAAAGGTGTAGTTGCTTAAGGGTGACCCATAGATGCTATGGTTGACCTATGAAGATTGTTTTGAGTTGTGTGTTGGAAATATTGTCATTGATGTCAAAGGTTTAGTATTATTGGTGATAAAGGCTCCATTGCATTTAATGTTGTTTATCTTGGCTAATATGAGTTAATATTTATTTAATATTAACAAATATATTTTTGGTTGCATATGAGACAAAATAAGGGCCCATGGAGAAGTCGAAGAGTCACGGGATAAAGACAAAAGAAGGATGGGACACATTTTCCCATGAAGAGTCATCTTGGGGAATACCAAAAGTCACCAAGTGAAGACAAAAGAGTAAAGGGAAAATTTCTCATGAAGGGACACTTTGAGGAATATGAAAAGTCACCAAAGATAAGGACAAAAGTGGGAAAGACGTTTTTGGTCATGAAGGGTCACCACATGACTTTTCAAATGCTTGGATATGAAGGGTCATCCAAGATTGGTGCCATTTTCCATGAGAATTGAAAGGTCACAAAGGGGGAAGGCCAAAGGTCATTTGGAAAGCTATAAATAAAGGCTTGAGTAGCCATTTGTAATGTGTGAGAGAGAGGTTGATTTGATATTGTAATATCTAGCTTAGAAGAGCAATTGTGAGAGATGATTTGTATTTGTTATATCTAGCTTAGAAGAGCAAAAGTGAGAGAGAGGAAGAAGATGTTGTATTGATCTATCATTTATTGAGATAACAACATTGAGAGATAGGTGTGTGGTATACACAAAGGGGTTAGTGCTCCTGTGGGTTGGTGCTCACGAATTGTTGCTGAGTTGGTGCTTGGGAAAGGGGTTGGTGCTCTTATGGGTTGGTGCTCATGAATTATTGTTGGGTTGGTGCTCGGCAAAGGGGTTGGTGCTCTTATGGGTTGGTGCTCACGAATAGGTGTTGGGTTGGTGCTCGGCAAAGGGGTTTGAAGCTCTTGTGGGTTGGTGCTCATGAATTATAGCTGAGGTTTGTACTTGGCAAAGGGGTATGGTGCTCCTGTGGGGTTGTTCTCACGAATATATTTGAGATTGATTCTCCGTGGTTTTTCCCACATTGGGTTTCCACGTTATATTTGGTGTCTCTCTCTATCTTGTGTGGATGTTTATTGTTTGAGTTTTATTGCATATCTTTAATGTTTGATTAAGTGGAATTTGGTTAAAGGAAAGATTTATAAGATATATAATATATTGATTCACCCCCCCCTCTTAGTATATTCATGCTTAACATTGTGTCTTGTTATTAGAGATTCCTTAAGGGCTAAGGAATGCCTAATTTCTAACCAAGTTGTTGATTATCATGTATGCCCTATAAATAGTGGAACCAAAGATGATGGTTTCTAGACATGAATGAGAGACTAGTGAGATATTTATGAGAGGCTTGGGTGTGTGAATTATGGAGTGAAGGAGAGGTAGAGTGTCTAGTAGATGATTTTATAAGTAGATCATATTAAGGACTATTTCTATGACCTATTGGTCATAATTCTATTGGTAGAATAGTGCTCTTATTGTTTGAGTATGAGCAAAGGTGAAGAGTGATAATCAGAGGTCCATCATCAAGTATTGAAGACATCAGTGAAAAGGTGGATGTGTTCATAAGTGTTGTGGTAACTCAACATATAAGGGGGTTGTAGCCTCCTTGAAAGGTGAAACTTGCTAAAGGTCTAGTTGTTATGGTGTCCCTCTATTCTCTTCTTCTCCCCTCAAATTTTTTAGTGTGTGTTTCACACTTCTCATTTCAAAAGAATTTAATTTTTTTTAAATGATGTGTTTTTATGGTATTATTTGTTTATATTTATATATTTTACATTTTTACCATTTTACTTAATTGAAACAACTATTTTTTTCTTTATTTAATTTTTTTAATCGTTTCTACACTCTTTTCCCTTATCTTTGGTGTAGTTTACTTTTTGTGTGTTTATCTAATTTTCCTTGTTATATTTTTTCCTCATATATTGTCCTTACCCTAGGATTTTCATTGTTCTCATATTTTCCATCATAGGCCATCTTGATGCCTTTGAAAGCTGATGTCCTACAAACCAAGCTTTTTTCTTAGTTTTCCCTTAACTATTTTAACTAAGATTCAAGTTGGAGTTTGTACAGAAACAAGCATATAATTCACTTTATTAGGGTAAGCATCATTTTCCCCCTCTTTATATATATATATATATATATATATATATATATATATATAATTCTTTTTCTCTTGGGTATATTTAGTGTTTGCTTACCTTTTTTTCCAAACTTATTTCTTTTTCCAATGTTTTTGTAAATTCTTTTTGAGTTTTTCCTTATATTATATAAAATTATTTTGTCCTTTTCTCATTTTTACCCAATGTATTTTTTTTTTGTGTGTGTATGTATTATCAAGATATAATAAGGTACATAAATTTGAAACTTGTATAGATCAATCATACTATATTGGCACTAGAGATACAAAATTGGATGTTTGGAGTCGATTCCCATTTTTTTATTGGTTGAGCTACTTAATAAAATAGTTTATAAGTCACATACATGAGGATACAATGTATTTGGATACTTTTTATCACATTATAGCATAGATGATGCACATGGTAATAGGACACATAAACCAATGACATGATTTCTAAAAATATGATAGTATGATAACACGATTGCTGACATTAGAATAGAGATGTAAGAAGAATCATCACTCACTGAACACTCCAAAAAACTAAACATTCCATTTGCATTGATAAAATTAAGGTTTGGATAATGGTTTTCTGTAGCAAGAACCTTTGTTTTATCAATGTAAATGGAATGTTTATTTTTTGAGAGTGTTCAATGAGTGTTGATTATTCTTCTCTAGTTTGATGTTGGAAATCATGTTATCATACTATCATATTTTTAGAAATCATGTCATTGGTTTGTGTGTCCTATTACCATGTGCATCATCTATACTACAATTTTATAAGATAGATCCAAATACATTATATCCTCATGTATGTGACTTAGAAAATAGCTCAACCAAGAAAAGTATAGGAACCGACTCCAAACATCCAGTTTCATCTTCTCCAAGAATTTTTTAGCTCCCTCATATTCCAAAACTTATGTTTGAGGGTTTCACTAAATCATATTTTGTGTCTTTAGTGCCAATATAGTATGATTGATCTATACAAGTTTCAAATTTATGTAACTTATTACATCTTGATATTGTGACACTAAGGATGGGATGACTGAAAATGTTTCTTACGGGTCTATCTATTCATATTTAATTGGGTGCTTTTGACATTTTATCTTCTTAATTTTATCATCTTGAATGATTTGAGGAAGTTCCATGTTTTGTGGCCCTCTATTCTCTTTCTTCTCCCCACAATTTTTTTAGTGTGTGTTTCACACTTCTCATTTCAAAATAATTTCATTAATTTAAAAATGATGTGTTTTTATGGTAATATTTCCTTCTATTTTTTAATTTTACCTTTTTACCATTTTACTTCATTGAAATAACTAAATTTTTCTTTGTTTAATGTTTTTACTCATTTTTACACTCTTTTCCCTTATCTTTGGTGTAGTTTCCTTCTTTTGTGTCTATCTACTTTTACATTTTATATTTTTTCTCATATATTGTCCTTCCCTTGGAATTTTCACCATTCTCATATTTTCCGTCATAGGCCATCTTGATGCATTTGAAAGTTGATTTCCTACAAATCACCCTTTTTTCTTAATTTTCTCTTAACTATTTCAGCTAAGATTCAAGTTGGAGTTTGTACAGAAATAAGCATATAATTCACTTTACTAGGGTAAGCATCATTTTTTGATTTTCACTTCCCTTCTTCATTAAGCTATCATTTGCTAGTCTTTAACATTAGTGGTGTTTTTCAATTTTTCCCCTCTTTATTTACACACACACACACACACACACACACACACATATACATACATATATATATATATATATACATATATATATATATATATATATATATATATATAGTAGTATATGTATGTATGTATGTATATGTATATGTATGTATGTATGTATATATATATATATATATGTATATATATACATACATACATACATATACATATACATACACATACACATATATACATATATCTATATCTATATGTATATGTATGTATGTATGTATGTATGTATATGTATATGTATGTATGTATGTATGTATATATATGTATATATACATACATACATACATACATATACATATACATACACATACACATACATATATATACATTTATCTATATCTATATCTATATGTGTGTGTGTGTGTGTGTGTGTGTGTGTGTGTGTATGTATATATATATATGCGTATATGTATGTATATATATATATGTATGTATATGTATGTATATATATATATGTATGTATGTATGTATGTATATATATATATATATATGTATGTATGTATGTATGTATGTATGTATGTATGTATGTATATCTACATTATATATATATGTGTGTGTGTGTGTGTGTGTGTGTGTGTGTGTGTGTGTGTGTATGTGTATGTGTATGTGTATGTGTATGTGTATATATACATATATATGTGTGTGTATGTATATGTATATATACATATACATATATATATGTGTGTGTATATACATATATATATATGTGTGTATGTATATGTATATGTATATATTATGTGTATACACACACATATATACATATACATATACATATATATGTGTGTGTATGTATGTATATGCATACACACATATATATGTATATGTATATGTGTATATATGTGTGTGTGTATACACACACACATATACACACATATATATATACACATAATATATATGTGTGTATATATATACATATACATATATATTATGTATATGTATATATGTGTGTGTGTATACACACACACACACACACAGAGATATAACTCTTTTTCTCTTGGGTCTATTTAGTGTTTGTTTACCTTTTTTTCTAAACTTATTTCTTTTTCTAATGTTTTTGTAAAATTGTTTTGACTTTTTCCTTATATTATATAAAATTATTTAGTTCTTTTCTCATTTTTCCCCAATGCATGTGTGTGTGTGTGTGTGTGTGTGTGTGTGTGTGTGTGTGTGTGTGTGTGTGTGTGTGTGTGTGTGTGTGTGTGTGAAGATATAATAAGGTAAATAAATTTAAAACTTGTATAGATCAATCATACTATATTGGCACTAGAGAGATAGAAAATGATGTAGTGAAATCCACAAACATAAGTTTTTGAGTATAAGGGAACTAAAAAAATATTTGAGAAAATGAAAATGGACGTTTAGAGTGAGTTCCCATAATTTTCTTGGTTGAGCTACTTAATCAAATATTTTCTAAGTCACATACATGTGGATATAATGTATTTGGATCTATCTTATCACATTATAGCTTATATGATGCATGTGGTAATAAGACACACAAACTAATGACATGATTTCTAAAAATATGATAGTATGATAACATGATTGTCGACATCTGACTAGAGAAGTAAGAAGAATTATCACTTGCTGAAAACTCACAAAAAACTAAACATTCCATTTGCATTGATAAAACTAGTCATAGGCTATCTTGATGTATTTGAAAGCTGATGTCCTACAAACCACCCTTTTTTCTTAGTTTTCCCTTAACTATTTCAGCTAAGATACAAGTTGGAGTTTATAAGAAAAAAGCATATAATTCACTTTACTAGGGTAAGCATCATTTTTTTTTTTCACTTCCCTTCTTCATTAAGTTGTCATTTACAAGTCTATAACATTAGTGGTGTCTTTTTCATTATATATATATATATATATATATATATATATATATATATATATATATATATATATATATATATATATATATAATAATAACTCTTTTTATCTTAGGTATATTTAGTGTTTATTTACCTTTTTTTCAAAATTATTTCTTTTTCCAATGTTTTTGTAAAATTATATATATATATATATATATATATATATATATATATATATATATATATATATATATATATATATATATATATATGTATGTATGTATGTATGTATGTATGTATGTATGTATGTATGTATGTATGTATGTGTGTACATATGTGTGTACGTGTGTGTGTGTGTGTGTGTGTGTGTGTGTGTGTGTGTGTGTGTGTATTATAACTCTTTTTATCTTGGGTCTATTTAATGTTTGTTTACTTTTTTTTCAAAATTATTTCAGCTAATATTTGGGATATTGTTTGTTTGAATTGATATTGTTCTCCCTATTACATAAAGACTATTACGAGTATGTTTCAATGTATAAATATGAAGCTCTATAATTTTTTTGTTGTTTTAATATAAAGTTGAAAACACCTCCTTAGGGTAAGCAAAGGGGACAGAGAGTTGTTTTAAAACGAAGATAAGAAAACTTGTTTAATGAAGATTATTTTAATTTAAAGTTCATTTAGGATATGGTATAATTAATTTAGTTTTATATTTACCTTCAAATTAGATTTATAAATGATTTAAAGGTTTAATTATTAGTTCAAAAAATTTAATATAGATGTTAGTATTTAGAGTTTAAAGACTACCTGAACATGAAGAGGACCACATTATGCTAAGTGATAGTGTTATTTAGCCTATTAATAATGGGTCTTCATGTTTGATTAATCCCTATCCCTCATCCTAATTAAAATTATGGGTGTGTTAACTGATTTCTATGGACTCTCTTAACCTTTTTTATAATGGTTTTTTGCAACAAGAACCTTCATTTTATCAATGCAAATGGAATGTTTAGTTTTTTGGGAGTGTTTATTGAGTGATTATTCTTCTTACTTCTCTAGTTTGATGTCGGTAATCATGTCATCATACTATCATATTTTTATAAATCATGTCATTGGTTTGTGTTACCATGTGCATCATCTATGCTATAATGTGATAAGATAGATCTGATTACATTGTATCCTAATGTACGTGACTTAGAAAATATTTGATTAAGTATCTCAACCAAGAAAAGTATGGGAATCGACTCCAAACATCCAGTTTCATCTTCTCCAATATTTTTTTAGTTCCCTCATACTCTAAAACTTATATTTGAGGGTTTTAATGCATTAGCTTTTGTCTCTTTAGTGCCAATATAGTATGATTTATCTATACAAGTTTCAAATTTATGTACCTTATTATATCTTGATATTGTGACACTAAGGATGGGATGGCTGAAAATGCTTCTTATGAGTCTAGTTATTTAGATTTAATTGGGTGATTTTGACATTTTGCCTTCTTAATTTTATCATCTCAGATGATTTGAAGAAGTTCTATGTTGTGTCCCTCTATTCTCTTTCTTCTCCCCACAAATTTTTTAGTGTGTTTAACACTTCTCATTTCAAAATAATTTCATTTTTTTAAAATGATGTGTTTTTATGGTAATACTTCTTTCTATTTATATATTTTACCTTTTTTACCATTTTACTTAATTGAAACAACTAATTTTTTCTTTGTTTAATTTTTTTACTCATTTCTACACTCTTTTCCATTATCTTTGGTGTAGTTTCCTTTTTTTGTGTCTATCTACTTTTCCATTTTATTTTATTTCTCATATATTGTCCTTCCCTTGGCATTTTCATCATTTTCATATTTTCCATCATAAGCCATTTTGATGCATTTGAAAGATGATGTCTTAAAAACCACCCTTTTTTTCTTAGTTTTCCCTTAACTATTTTAGCTAAGATTGAAATTAGAGTTTGTATGGAAACAAACATATAATTAATTTTGCTAGGGTAAGCATCATTTTTCAATTTTCACTTCCCCTCTTCATTAAGCTATCATTTACCAGTCTTTAACATTATTGGTTTTTTTTTTTCTTTTTCCCCTCTTTGTGTGTGTGTGTGTGTGTGTGTGTGTGTATAACTCATTTTCTCTTGGGTTTTGAAAAAAGGGTAAACAAACACTAAATAGATCCAAGAGAAAAATAGTTATATATACATACATATATATATGCATATACATACATATATATATATAGATACATATATATGTGTGTGTGTATAGATGTATATATATGTATGTATGTATGTATGTATATATGTGTGTGTGTGTGTGTGTGTGTGTATATATATATATATATATATATATACACATACACATCTATATACACATATACATATTCATATACATATATATGTATATGAATATGTATATGTGTATATAGATGTGTATGTGTGTGTATATATATATATATATATATATATGTATGTATCTATATGTATCTATATATGTATATGAATATGTATATGTGTATATAGATGTGTATGTGTATGTGTGTGTGTGTGTGTGTGTGTGTGTATATATAGATTTATATATATATGTATATGTATATGAATATGTATATGTGTATATAGATGTGTATGTGTATATGTATGTATATGTATATGTGTGTATATATATATGTATACATATATATATATGTATACATATATATATATGTATGTATGTATATATAAATAAATAAATATATATATATATATTTACACACATATATACACATATTTATATATTTATATACACATATATATATGCATATATATATATATATACACACACACATACACATCTATATACACATATACATATATATATATATATATATATATATATATATATATATATATATATAAATCTTTTTGTCTTGGGTTTATTTAGTGTTTGTTTACCTTTTTTTTCCAAACTTATTTCTTTTTTCAATGTTTTTGTAAAATTATTTTGACTTTTTCCTTATATTATATAAAATTATTTTATCCATTTTCATTTTTCCCCAATGCATTTTTTTTTGTGTGTGTGTTTATGCATATATGTATGTATCAAGATATAATATGGTAGATAAATTTTAAAATTGTATAGATCAATCATACTATATTTGCACTAGAGAGACAAAAGATGATGTAGTGAAATATTCAAACATAAGTTTTGGAGTATGAAGGAACTAAAAAGATCTTTGAGAAGATGAAACTAGATGTTTGGAGTCGGTTCCCATACTTTTCTTGGTTTAACTACTTAATCAAATATTTTGTAAGTCACATACATAAGGATACATTGTATTTGGATCTATCTTATCACTTTATAGCATAGATGATGCACGTGGTAATAGGACACATAAAAGAATGACATGATTTCTTAAAATATGATAGTATAATGGCATGATTGCCAACATCATACTAGATAAGTAAGAAGAATCATCACTCACTGAACACTCCCAAAAAACTAAACATTCCATTTGCATCAATAAAATGATGGTTCAGACTCTCTTAACTTACATTTTTTATAATGGTTTTGTACAGCAAGAACCTTCATTTTATCAATTTAAATGGAATGTTTAGTTTTTGGGAGTGTTCAGCAAGGGATGATTCTTCTTACATCTCTAGTCTAATGTTGGCAATCATGTTATCATACTATGATATTTTTAGAAATCATGTCATTAGTTTGTGTGTCATATTACCATATGCATCATCTATGCTATAATGTGATAAGATAGATCCAATTATATTGTATCCTCACATAGGTGACTTAGAAAATATTTGATTAATTAGCTCAACCAAGAAAAGTATGGGAACCAACTCCAAACATCTAGTTTCATCTTCTGCAATATTTTTTTAGTTCCCTCATACTTCAAAACTTATGTTTGATCATTTCACTACATCATATTTTGTACCTCTAGTGATAATATAGTACGATTGATCCATACAAGTTTCAAATTTATGTAGATTATTATATATTGATATTGTGACACTAAGGATGGGATGATTGAAAATGATTATTATGGGTCTAGCTATTTAGATTTAATTGGGTGCTTCTGACATTTTATCTTCTTAATTTTATCATCTTGGAACTTCCTCAAATCATCCAACTTATGTTTAAAACTTGTAATTTCAAAATAATTCCATTATTTTAAAAATGATGTGTTTTTATGGTAATATTTCCTTCTATTTATAGATTTTACCTTTTTACCATTTTACATAATTGAAATAACTATTTATTTCTTTGTTTAATTTTTTTACTCATTTCTACACTCTTTTCCCTTATCTTTGGTGTCGTTTCCTTTTTTTGTGTTTATCTACTTTTCCATTTTATATTTTTTCTCATATATTATCCTTCCCTTGGCATTTTCACTATTCTCATATTTTCAATCATAGGCCATATTGATGTATTTGAAAGCTAATGTCCTACAAACCACCCTTTTTCTTAGTTTTCCCTTAACTATTTCAAGTAAGATGCATGCTGGAGTTTCTAAGGAAATAATCATATAATTCACTTTACTAGGGTAAGCATCATTTTTTGATTTTCACTTCCCTACATTAAATTGTCATTTACCAGTCTTTAACATTAGTGGTGTTTTTTCATTGTTTCCCTCTTTGTGTGTGTGTGTGTGTGTGTAGAAATCTTTTTATCTTGGATCTATTTAGTGTTTGTTTACCTTTTTTTACAAACTTATTTCTTTTACCTATGTTTTTGTAAAACTATTTTGACTTTTTCCTTATATTATATAAAATTATTTTACCCTTTTCTCATTTTTACCCAATGTATGTGTGTGTGTGTGTGTCTACACACACACACACACACATGTATGTATGTATAAAATATTATATTCATGATCTATTAAGATTCATACTTTGTTTTGAGTGTCTTGAAAAGGATATGTCAATGGGGCTAGTCTAAAATCCTATTAACTTAAAATAAAGAAAATATAACAAAAGTACCATGTTTTTGTGTGTGTGCACATGCATGCAAGCATATGCACGTGCACATGTATGTATATGTGTGTGTGTATTTATGTATGCATGTACACACACACACACACACACACACACACACACACACACACACACACACACACACACACACACATGTATGTATGTATAAAATATTATATTCATGATCTATTAAGATTCATACTTTTTTTTTGAGTGTATTGAAAAGGATATGTCAATGGGGCTAGTCTAAAATCTTATTAACTTAAAATAAAGAAAATAGAACAAAAGTACCATGTTTTTGTGTGTGTGCACATGCATGCAAGCATTTGCACGTGCACATGTATGTATATGTGTGTGTGTATTTATGTATGCATGCACACACACACACACACACACACACACACACACACACACACACACACACACACACACACATGTATGTATGTATGTATGTATAAAATATTTTATTCATGATCTATTAATATTCATACTTTGTTTTGAGTGTCTTGAAAAGGATATGTCAATGGGGCTAGTCTAAAATCTTATTAACTTAAACTAAAGAAAATAGAACAAAAGTACCATGTTTTTGTGTGTCTGCACATGCATGCAAGCATTATGATGTGCACATGTATGTATATGTGTGTTTGTATTTATGTATGCATATACATACACACACACACACACACACACACACACACACACACACACACACACACACACACACACACACACACACACACACACACACACACACACACACACACACACACACACACACACACACACACACACACACACACACACACACACATGTATGTATGTATAAAATATTATATTCATGATCTATTAAGATTCATACTTTGTTTTGAGTGTCTTGAAAAGTATATGTCAATGGGGCTAGTCTAAAATATTATTAACTTAAACTAAAGAAAATAGAACAAAAGTACCATGTTTTTGTGTGTGTGCACATGCATGCAAGCATTTTCACGTGCACATGTATGTATATGTGTGTTTGTATTTACGTATGCATATACATATATACATACACATACACACATATACATACACCTACACACACACAAACACACACACACACACACACACACACACACACACACACACACACACACACACACACACACACACACACACACACACACACACACACACACATGCTACTTCTATTCTATTTGATTTATTCTGAGATATAGGATTTTATATTGGACCCATTGACATAGCCTTTTCAAGGCACTAAAAATGGAGTATGGAGGTTAATAGCTCATGAATCCAATATTTTTTTTGCCACAAATGGCTAACCATTTTATTTTAGTTTACTTGTATTTACTTACTTACTTTCTATTTGAAACTCCTGGATTTTAATGTGGTGATTGTGCCATTCTTTTTGTCTCATTTTATCCTATGTATGATTATATGCCACAATAAAGATTTATCATCCAATTTTTATAAATATATTATCCTCTCCTTTAATGAACTAATTTCATTGATCCTAAAATCCACTACTAACTGAAAACCTAGAAAAATAAACTCCATAGATACTCTAGCTTCTAACCCATACATAAATTTAAAGGGACAATATTTTGTGAGATATCTTAGTGTCCCAATATGTAGTATTTGTGTTGATTATTTTGGTTAATTCTTTATCTAAAAAATTATTACAATCTTATAGGGTACCATCAGCTTATGGGTGGCATTATGTACTTCTATTATGTGTTAATATAAAATGTTGTAGTAATTCCTCGATTGTTTTATTCACAAAGTGTTTTTATTGATCATTTGTGATACTAAGTATACACCCAAATATAATTATAATTTTCTCATATATAAATTTAATTGTAATTTTAGTGGTACCTTTATCAATATGGCCTCTAACCGTATTTTTAGGTAGTCAATACCAGTAATTATGAATCTTGCATTACTCTTCTTAGTTATAAGCTAATTGGACCTATAAAGTCAATATCTATTTTTTCTAATTTAGTTAGGACTAATACAATCTTAATGGAATTTGATCTCTTTTGTTATGATGACTTACCCTTTAGCATATGTTGCATGTCATTTTATACTTGTGTGTCCTAAAATATTATGGGCCACCATAGCTGAATTAGTTAAATCTTCTTTGTAGTCCCATCCTCAAAATTATGGTCATCAACTATTCCATAATGAGTTTATATAATTATTTTATCTCTTTCATGGTGAAAACTAATCTTCTTAATATTTAGTCTCTCTATTTCCTATACAAGACTCTTTCTATCAGTTTGAAGGGAAATACTTGAATGAATAATATTCTAAGTTATGTTTTACCATAGCCCTCATGAAATTCCCCTAATACTAGAAACTTGGAAATATTTTTCATTTAGTGAGGTACTACTTTTATGTGAAATAAATGTTCCCTAGGAATCTCATCATTAATTGGTTAATTATCTTCTCCTATATTGATTCTTGATAAATAATCTAGCCTATTCTTGGCCCTACATAGTTTCACTACCTTTTTAAAATTAATTGTGTGTAAAAGCATCAACCATATGCATATCCTAATCTTTATAACTAGTCTATTTTTAAAATATTTAAAGTGTTCATGGTGTGTTTATATGACAAATGGAGTATATAATAGATAGTGTATAAATTTTTGGAAGGCATATACCATCTCAAATGCCTCTCTTCCTATGGTTGAATAATTTAAATTTGTTATCACAAGTTTTTATCTTGAAAATGAATTTGGGTGGTCTATGTAGCTCCTTTATTATGTCAAAGTCACTTCTATAGATAGCCTTGACACACCAATGTGTACATGAAAAAGTATTTTATATTTTAGGAAAACCAAATTTGTTGCATTAGCAATACTATTTTTAAATAATTAAATGATTCTTGACATCATGGCCTCCATTCTATCATTTGTTTATTTATTATTTTTTAGGAAATATTCTATAAGTGCACTAATTAACACACAGTTTCTTATGATCCTAAAGTGATATCTAGTATATCCAAACAATGTTTTTACATCCTTCTAAACTCTTAGTAATGGTATATTTATAATTATCATGATATTCATAGGATCCACCATTAAACTTTCCTTTCATATTATATGGACTAGAAGTGATCCAAAAGGTGTCAAAAAGACAAATTTATTTAGATTTAATGAGATATTAAGATGTATACATCTCTCAAACATTAGTATTAATACTACACGTGATCTTTTAAAATCCCATATACCACTTAATCATCTAAATATACCTCTAAGAATTTATGGAAGACATTAACCATATTTTGGATAAAAATAGTTGGTGTATTCTTTAGTCTAAATGGAATGACTGTGTACATAAATGATCCCCACTCCATCATAAAACATTATTTTAGGTCTATCTTCTCATGTTATTTTCACCTAGTAATATCCTAAGAACACATTAGTGAATGAATAAATTTCCCTCCATGCTATATTCTCCAATAGTTATTTAGTGAAGTGTGTAGGGAATGGATATTGGATGTACACATTGTTAAATTATTTGTAGTCAATGCATATCCTTATTTTTATAGTTTTCTTATTTTTTATTACCATAGGGCTTATCCAATCTGCGTCTTCCACTAGCGTGATGAAGTTTCTTGCCAAAATTTTACCCAATTCTTATATACTTTTAATTTTAGATTAATATTTAGGTGGTAAGTATCTTTTTAAAGTGTTTTTCATCTTCCTTAATCCGAATCTTCATCTTGATAGCTTCCTTTTTTATTTCTTTTAATTTTGTGAAGGTTTGAGGGAATAAGTCCTCTTAGTCTCTTAGTAATTCTATATATTTTTTAATGTTTTACTTTGCCTAATAGTTCCCTTCGACATTTTGTATTTCCTTCAGATGTTACATTTTATTCTCTTATTTTAAGTGTTTGATATAAGTCTTGATTTTTGTCTTCATTTATCTCAATGAGCTCACATTCACCTTATTCTATCTCCATTTTTAAATTTTGTAATATATCTTCTTCTTATTCAAGTTTTTCTTCTTTATTTTATATATTTCTATGGTGGGACATTTTCCCCTAAACCTACCATTTATAAACCATTTATCTATATTTTTCAAGGGTTATTTATTAATTTTATTTATTCTTGATGATGTATCTGATTGATTCCTAATCATAAAATTTCCTTTATCCTTTTTTTCAAATTTTATTTTTCTAAATTTGGTGACTATAGTGTTATCTGACACAAATAATAATTATTTCATTTTTATTAGAGAGTAGTATATCCTTGTATCTAGATCCTATAAAGTAAAAGTTATAATAAAATTATTCTTCAATTCCTCCCAAACTCTTGTTCCCTTACACATCTCTTATTGGATATACCATGCTCTTGGTAATGGATCTAAGGTCCAATAAAAATATTGTAATTTCAATCTTCTATTCATTTCTCCTATGTTAGTTCAATGCCTTTCATGATTTAGAATATGGAACTTTGGGACATATGTCCTTGTATTTTTTGTGATCTCTCGAAAGTATCATTATTATTTTGTGTACCATGTTTCAACAAAAACTCAAAGGTTCTCTCATTTAGTGTGTTATAGTTATTGCTTCCCCACCATATTTTGGCATTGATGATCAAAATGTAGTCAATAGATTTCATTCACATCTCTTCTTTGGGAAAAATTATTATCATGTGTCCTAAGTAATCCTATTCATTTTTAATGCCATTAATTTTTTTCAATTTAGAATGTGAGTCTCCTCTATTGATTCTAAATATTTTTTTAAGTTTTGGTATCTTTCTTATCTTTAGTTACAATGTCTCTTAAGGATGATTGTTGTATTTTTCTCATAGAAAGGAACTTATGCACCCTTTTTTATAGCTCTCCATATAACCATGACTTAATATAATCATAGAATATAGATTCTAATTCTTTGATTTCAATTTATATTTGGATTTCCTCATTAGACCCAGAGTCCTCATTTATGTCATCTAATTCTTAACAACATTTTCTCTAGGAAGCTCATCATACTCAATTTCATTTTCATTTGGCCATAATTCTTCAATCCAAACTGAATTTGTACATGCTTATAGAGTAAAATGTGATACTAGGTCATTTCCTTTGAATATGATATATTCATCCTTAGTGCTGAAAATTACATGAAAACAAATGAACTAATCAATATTTAGAAATGTCAGATATGAAGTGTTTTATTCATAAATATGTATTAATTTAAAATCCATCTTCCTCTTGATGCCCATGAAGTTAAATGATACTCCTCTTAACACTTATATAAATGATCTTGGTCTACCATATATCATGGAAATTTCATAGGTTTACACATATTATTTTGGTGTCCTAAATACTTCCAAGTAGTCATGAGTAAGACATTTATGTTTGCCTCTATGTCTAGCAATGCATTTTTCACATTTTGACTGTTTATCTTTACAAAAATTAGGATGTTTATCTCTTTATATTTATTTTTTTAATATATTCCCATTTTCCAACCTATTTAATCTATTATATCTCTCATGTTTGTTCCAATACTTGAAAAAGTGTGTTCATTTCATCAAGAAACCTTGGATGCTTACTAAATTCAACATTTATCTCAAATTATCTACTTCTTCATCAAAACATTCCCTTTTATTTTTATCCTTATATTTTTTTATCATGGATTATCTTATTGAGTTTATAAATCATCATCACTTTCCTCCTCTGATTATTCTTCAAGATTAATCATCTTTCCATGCCTTTGCCAGTATCAGTTCATCTGTGGGTGGTTACTACTACTTATTGTTTGGGTTCCTCAATTCTTATCCCTATATTGTTTTTATGGTATCCAAATTTTATGTTAATATTTCATGGAATTATTTCACATTTTTTATATTTATTATCTCTTTATTAAACATTTTGAGCCATCATTTATCTTGGTAAATTTCATTGGTTTCCTTAGATAACAATATCATCTCATAACACATTGTACCTTTGGTTTCCTTAGGAACTATTGTAATTTATTTTGTTTGTTGTCATTTTTCTTAATAAATTAATAAACTTTAGGACATGAAAATGAATCATGATTTCCATTTTCATTGCAAATCCATACTATAGTTGTTTCTCTTCAACACAATTTTTTTCTACGTGTCCTAATTTTTAACAATTATAACATGTAATAGTTTAACCATCCTGATTGCACCCTCTTATACATTGGTATCATCCATGGAATCCTACTCTAAAACTACCATGGTATCCACAAATATTCATCTTAGTTACCGATATATATATATATATACACACACACACACACACACACACACATACACATACATACATACATATACATATACATACATATATATATATATATATATATATATATATATATATATATATATATATATGTATGTGTATGTGTGTGTGTGTGTGTGTGTGTGTGTGTGTGTGTGTGTGTGTGTGTGTGTGTGTGTGTGTGTGTGTGTGTGTGTATATATATATTGATATTTAGTATAGTATGAGTTGGGTTAAGTTTGAAGTATCATAGTTATCTCAAGGGAGATTTGGTACAAAGGTTGTGGATTGAATCCTAAATTATATTTTGGTGGTGTGGTGTAATTCATCTCACTTGGTGAAATTTTTTGTGCCACATCTTCTCTCCCTCTCATATTTTTTTAAATAAACCATCTCATCATGTCTTGGGCATGTATAATTGTAGTGATTGAATGAAAAACATATAGTGTAATACAATAATTTATTAATAAGTGGTGATACTTCCATTATGGGGCACATGTTTTGAATAATACTAATAATATAAACTACACATTATTTAATTTATTCTCTATTTGTATATTGGTTATTATATTATGGTTTCCATTCCCAATATATTTTAAGTTATTCTCATTATCGCTACTCTTCACACCATATCCTAGTGATGGCATTATATCTTTGAGTATACTTATGTGAACAAAATAGTACATAACATAATTTATAGAGAGACACACCACCTTGAATTGGAATATGTGCCTTCATATCCCTTCATTTGAATTTATTATTTTAATCTTAACTGAGCTAACTTATGTTGTAGTTTTTACATGTCTCATTTTAATGAGTAAATATGTCTCCCTCCTCCATGATTATGTTTCTAGTTGAGAATCCATATCCAACACTTTTTTTTAAAAAAATGTATAGCCATTAATGGAGACTCATAAGTATGGTACAAATCCAAAAATTAACCATTCCACCCTCTGTTTCTCGTTAATCAGCTCCTCCAAATTTCTCACCACTATTTTGAATCATTGATCATAATCTTTCACTTATTTTATCTTTCTAAAACATTTTTCTCTATTTTACCCTATTTTTACAAAATAGTTAAAGAATATTGTAATAGGTGTAAAACTAGAGTATATCAACATGCTAAAGATTTATAATAATCAACAATCTTGATTTTGATAATTTGTTAAATATGGAAAACTAATATTTTTAGAAAACACTAATAAGGAAACTAATGAGTTAAAACATAAAATTATGTTGACTGTTTTGAATGTCTAAAAGTAGAAATCAGTAAAAGATGTTATGGAGGCTTAGGATCATCAATATAATTTGAAACTACTCTTGGATAGCTCTAATATAAATGAACAATAGTGCAAGCCACTCGAGTATGTTGATTATGGACTTATCTCAATTGGGTATGCTATATGATTGACAATATGATTAATAAATAAGTAGACTTATAACAATGACATCTTACTAATAGAATTGGAAAACACTTCTCAACAAGACCACTACAACACTTCTCATATTAAGCATTAACTCAATTGTATATTATGTTTTAACTAATCTACAATTTGATTGTTATTTTTTGAAAGTGTAAACTTGGATAAATGATAATGATTCTTTTGGATGTTTGAAAACTTGAATGAAAACCTTGTTTTCTATGGCAGAGTCTAGATAATGAGACTGAGAATTTATTTCAAGAGAAATAGTGAATGTTGAATAGACCTTTTAGAACTTGGATGTCTTGAAGAAATTTATGTGATATAGTTTTAATCTCTTTTTAATATTTTTATTTTCTTTTTATGCTAGATATACTTATAATAGTAGTAATAATATGTAGACTGTCAACTTCTTGACATAGTAAATAATATTTTGGTGTGAAAAGTTATAATAATGGAAAGACAAGTATTGACAAATGAATGCAAGTTGTGAGTCAAGTCAAGAAATTACTAGATAATGTTTTATATATCTTTAAAACACCCTAGACCAGTGGCAATCAAGTTTTGTTAGCTCTTGACTATGATTGAGACATGCAAACCCTAAACTAGGGTTTGGATAATTTAATGAGTTTCCACCATTCATTTTAGGGGAAAATTTATGAATATCTTAAAGGTAAGGATTTTTAAGAGATTATTAATGTTTAAATATTTTATTGTACGTTTCCATACATCCATAGAGATATGAGTGTTAACAGGGTGGTGAAAGGGCTAATAGGCCTAATCAGAGAATAACTTAGGTCAGATAATGTGACTTGGAAATAGAGTTTGGTTTGGAAACCTTGGGAATAGGAGGTCGGTGAAAAAGGGTATCTGTATCAATATTTTTTTCATATTGGTGAAGGTACAATTCCATACAAATATAAAAGGCCCATAAACAAGGCTATAAGGATTGGTTAACAATAGGGCAGAGTGGGTTTAAGATGTCTTAATGCATTATGGAAGGTTTAGGTGATATTAAAGGTTTAAATAAATAGTGAGGAACACTTTTAACATGAAAATAACAAAGATCCATTATGAGAAACACTATATTCATCGATTTCATGTTGGTTCATAAGTGTATATTAAAATGCTATGAATATTATTGATGAAGGATTGAGATGGTTAGGTTAAGGAAAGTGAATGGTTTTATGCGTGTTCTTGAATCCTTTAACAAACAAGAAACCAAGTTTTGGTCAATTTGAATATGAGAAATATAGTGTTGGTTAAGAATATTTGGGAAAGTTTTTAAGAAAGTGAAACAAAAAAGAGAATATTGGTGAAAGTTCTACATCATTCAGCTCTTCACATGCTTCTATCCCTCTCAAACTGGCCCCTAGCCTTCTTCACTCAAATAGCCCTCTTTTTGACTTGATTAGGTCATATGACCTTGATCCTCATATGAAAAACCTATTTCAAATATTCATCACTAATCCTTTATACTCCTATGATGGTCTATAAGACCTTATTCTGCTTACCAAGTGTTATATTATTCATTTACTCTCTTCATACTCACCACATCTCAAAATGGGCCTAAAATTGCCTATAATTTAAACAAGTCACTTGATCATATCCTTCTTAGTTAGCCAGACATTATTATATTCTTAGTTTGAACATGGAATGTATCTTAATACATCTCATAGACACGGAACACATTTGCTTTGAGTCCCTATAGGTCTTACATATTTCAATTAGACCTTATCTCTCCTTTAGGTCTTATAGAGACCTAATTCCATTAGTCATACTTGGCACATGTTACCCTTTTATCTTCTTGGATAATATTAAGACACCTCACATGGAAGGAACACATCATAATCATTAGTATTGTTCATATTAGGCATATGCATACTTAGTCTATTTTGAATATCTGAAGTAAAAAACATAATTTTTACAAACAACCATGGAAAAAATAATATATATAAAATACACATGACCTAAATGTCATCACAATGTGAATTATACCTCATAACTCAATTAAAAATTACTCAAACCCTTCTCTGTAAGTATCCCACTTAGAACTACCAACAAGCCTTAAAACATAGTCATGGAAATAATGACCTAAAACACCTATAGAATCACTTTTAGAGACTTAAAATGAATTCATATTGATCCTAAAATATCCTCATAACAAAATATAATATATATATCATAATTTATAGTGATAACTATTAGTCTTGCAGACCAATTTGTTGACCTTTCTCACAGTCCTTACATAGCTAAACAAGCCATTTTAGCTTCAACATTTTAAACTCTTACACTAAATTCCAAGATTTTGAAAATAATGGATAGGTAAATCAAGTATAAAACAAAATAATTATTTTTATTATATATATCAACTCATGGCATAGAGTCTCAAACCCATCATTGCAACCTGCTTACCTAAAACTGCCATTTTGCCTTGAAGACTAGTCATGGCAATTTTGAATTTCAACACCTATGTAGACACATTAAAAATATACTAATTCATATGTATTATCCTATATTATCATTATATAATTATTATATAGGTATATATATTATGGTAATATTGGTCTTGTAGACCAATCTCATAACCTTGCACCTTCACTATCTCATCTTCACTAAACAGGCCAACTTATGAGCAACATTTTCATCATCATCATTGACATAAAAAACATCTATACAACATGAACATGTATTATAAGTATTTAAAGCATCCTAATTTATTTATATCCATACCTAATCCATGATAACACATTCATACTCAACTTCTCACTTTTGTCTAGTTTTCTCATTGTTTGCACCATTAGGTCTATTAGCAAATGATCAACTTGTATGACCAATTTATTACCCCTAAGGTCTATAAAATACCAAAAAACCACCATGTACATAATATACAATTATCAATATTCAACCTTCATTTAATTATCATTTTTGACTTTAAAAACTCTACCTACTACAACAAATCTTTGAGAAACAAGGTCTTTCTTATAGGTCCACTACTCTCTTAACAAAAAAATCACACATAGATATTCTTGAGAGAGTTTAATTCATGATCCAATAGATAAACTATCGAAATGAATCTATTCTAATCACTTTAGAACAAGTTCTTTCACATTGGGTCACTATTACAATTCTTTGAAGGTTTAAACCATCTCATAGTCTTAACAATCATTCGTAAATCTTAGCCCCTTATTATATAAACCAATTATTTTAAATTTTATCTAAGACCCTTCCCCATATACCATGAATAGCTTAGGTTCTCATGAAAATTGTTACACATTCCAATAAACACTTGAAAGTTCTTCTCGGGTTGAGAACCCTTCATTCTGTGCACATGAGAGACCTCAAAACACTTTTTCTTATCTTAACCTTCAAATTTAAACCTCTCTCATGTCTTATCAATGCTAAAACACTATCAATTGTTCTTTATATTTCTTATCAATAGCTTATGTTACTTCATTAGGCCAAGTAGGATCTAGATGTGGGCTAGTTGCATACTAAGTTTGTAGGTCTTACCCATGTATGATTACCTTAAGACTCACTTGTAGGTCTTACCCATGTATGATTACCTTAAGACTCACTTGAGTGATATAAATCCTCATAAGCTTGTTCAAAAAACCTATTATAGCCTCTTATGCCTTTGTTCATTCATATCACTTGGCCACCAATCTCATACCTTCTCACAAGGTTTCTTCATGTAATGATTAGTGTCATGACTAAACTTATCAAGCACTTGAAGCTTAAAAATTGACCTTGAAACATTATTTGATTCTTATACACCTTATATTCAAATACTAGTACTTCAAAACATGATTACCTTGACCTAAAACTTGACATCAACCTCAAAAAAATCATCAGGTTACCTTCAAATTCTTTCTCAATAGAGAAACATTATCAAATCATTTTAGACTATTAATATGAATAGTAATGTCTAAGAGAAGATATATAAAGAGGGAAAATATATATGTATATTATATATATTTGGATTTGATATATTAATCTACAGAGTATAGGTGGGTATCTTTAGAGTGTGGCTAGACATCTTCATATCATGACTAGATAGGTCTTTAGATATTTATCAAGATACCTTTAGAGCTTCTTGGTAGACCTTTGAAGATTAAATATAACATATTAATATCTCAATGTGTTCTATTCTAAGGCTTCATATTAGGTATACAAGTTCATACCCCACACACCATGCATCTTGGCATCAATGACATCAATGATAACACTTCTCAACATCTTTGTAGCTCACTGTGTTTCACGTCGAGTCTTCATATCAAGATTACAAGATCATACCCCACACACCATGCATCTTCACCAAATGTAAATAGACATCAATGAAATTAGATTGACATCAATGATAATATTATTCCAAAAATTTGGGGATAAGATGAGGTCTTAGAACTAGATTGTTTGGCAACAAATATCTTGTTAGAATGATCATTCATAGTATGAAATTTGTAGAACATTGTAGTATTGTAAGGATATGACACTCATTACCCTCTTGCACTCTTTTTATGGGATTAATTCTTAGTTAGCCTCTTACTCAAAATGTTGACCTCATGGACATCCTTTTTGTCTTTCTTCTCTGATGGATAATTAGCAAAACCATCGATAGTCATATTGCAATAGTGATCACATGAGGAAGATTCATTTTGAGTATGTACAAGACTAAATATTGAATGCAAATCAAATAATTTTATCTTCAAACACTCATTAACAACTTCATCATAATAGTTAGTCTCACGCTTGAAGACTTTAAGGTGAAGCTCCTACCTCAATGGTTACATGAACATATCATAAAATTGATTATCCATGAACCTCATCCTATGCATGTGGATAAATGGACATCAGTGATGTATAAAGTCAAATTTTGAATCACCATTGGCCTATACCACGGAAGTGAGTGATTATATCCAGGTTAAATTATTTGGAGATATCAAATTACTAGAGAAAATCACCAACAAGGTCAAGAAAATAATCATAAAATTTGGAGGTAGATTCTAGAACTACACCAAAGCCTTATATAATAAGGTGAAAGTGAAAAACTTCAACATCATGCCTTCACCATGTTCCTAATTAATACACTTCATAATGAAGGTCATGGTATGCTCTGTGGGACTACTATCTTGAATTCCATTAAACTTGGGTAGTTTAGGGATCAGAGTGGGAAGGGGAATGGAACGTACCCAAGGGTCTAGAGGGTTCTTTTAGAGATCCTCAAAGGCATGGTTGATGATTAGTTGGTGATGATATCCCTATATATGTTCTTATATATCATGATTATACTTATATAATTGGGGTCATCATGACCTAGGACATGTAGTATATGGTGTCAAGGAGGATCTTGAGGTGGGGGATGTATATGATAGGGATCCTCCCAAACACATAATGGTGAATGGCCAAGAGAAATTAATTTTTACATATGGGGATGATAAGGAGACATAAAGTAACCTTGAGATGGGTTATAATGACATAAATCCCCACATTCTTGGTCAAACATGATAAAATGAGGTTTAACATGATGTAAATGATCTAGATAGGCATCCCATGGATCCCTATGTAATAGATGGCAGTCAAAATCAACATGATCATCAAAGACCCTAATAAGACTAAGAGAATATGAAGGTTAGACTTGATGAGGATGTCAAATAATGTCTAAATGTCAAGGTCTCCTAATGGGTATGATAGGGGTTTCTATTGTATATTCTCCTACTAATAAGGAGTATGGGAAGGTTAGACTTGATGAGTATGTCAAATCAAGTCTAAATTCCAAAGTCACCCAATGGGGATGATAAGGGGTTCTTATTGTATAGTATCCTACTATCGATAAGGCGGTGGGGAACTCAAATCATAATTATAAAAGGCACTCAAATAGGAATGTTTTTTGGTATTGTCTCGAGGGGAAACACATTATGTACTCCTATGGGAAGAGTGGTACTCTACATTTACATAAAAACATCTACAATTTTTTTGGGTGATCAGACATAATTCTTCAGGTGTTAAACATGAAATGAGGTTGTATTCACCCCTTTAAATTGAATGTATAATGGTATGATTATGTAGGGAGGCATCCTCTAATGGGTAAAGCTTAAACTATTGAAAAGGGGAGAGAGTTCATTGGTTATACACTTTCCAATATCAATCTATGGGGAACATGAGAGGGTCATGATCACTAGGTTAGGGCATGGTGACCTCTTAGATCTTATAGGCTCTATTTTTTTCCATCATAGTCTCAATTTTATCAAGAATGAGTGTTGACCAAATTTTGTCCCTTCAGACCAAAATTGGGCACCCCTATTTGTAAAAATCATCTAAGTCTATATCTTAGGTAGGTCCAGTACTTAGCTTTTCTTTAGAAGAAGTGTTCTTTGTCAACCCCCAATAAATGTAAAAATTTATTCCTTTTGGAAAGTTCATTTTTGGTCTTTTCTAGGCCTTTGCCTAATTCTTACAGGTTTTTGTTCTAAGCCTTTGTTGAATTCTTTCAGACTTTTTGTCTAAAGCTTTTCCTTAAGTGTATTTCCTTTAGACTTTTCATTCGACGAATTTCTTTTTTTAAAAATTGTCCATTGTAATTTTTATGAAGGGTATGTTTCCTTTCAAAAAAGGTCTTTTTCACTTTTTTAAAGAGTATCTTTTTTTAGGAAAAGGTTCACTTCAACTTTCTTAAAGGGTACTTTCTTTTTGAGAAAAGGTCCATTTCAGTTTTTCTGAAGGATCATTTGCAACTTTCCCAAAGAGCATTTTCTTTGGAAAGTGGACACTTACAAATCTTCTAAATGGTCAATTTCATTTTTCCAAAGGGTCACTTACAATTTTTCTCAAGGGGAACTTGCATTTTCAAAGAATCATTTCATTTTTTCAAAGGACATTTACATTTTTGTCGAAGGATACTTTGCAACTTTTTTGAAGGAATTGTTTCAGACATTTTGTTTGAGACAAATTGTTTGAAAGGAACTTCAACTTTTCCAAAGGGTAGGTGAAAACTTTTTTGAAGGACTTTTTCAAGCTAAGTGGACACTTTCAACTTTCCCAAAGGGCATTTCAACTTTCCCAAAGGGATATTTTCAAAATCCTAAAAGATTGTTTCCATGGGAGAGTGGGCCATTTCAAAAAATCTGAAGGGTATTTTTCTTTTAAAAGAGATAAAGTTTCTGAAGGGTCACTTGAAAGAATTTGAAGGGTATGTTTCCTTTCAAAAAAGGTATTTTTTAACTTTTTTCAAGGGTAATTTCAAAGAACCAAAAAGGGCCAAATAGAAATTATCCAAGGAATTCTTTCAGAAAACTTGAAAAGGTGCCAAAGTCCAATTCTTTCAAACATTTTGTTTGATACAAAGAAAGCATGATATCCTTTTGATTTTTTATCCACAAAAATTATATAAGGGATAAAGGACCAAGCAAAAAACTAAAGGAAACAAAAGATCTAAATAAATTCTTTTGA
The DNA here is from genome assembly GCA_037957365.1 of Torreya grandis. NCBI lineage: Eukaryota > Viridiplantae > Streptophyta > Pinopsida > Cupressales > Taxaceae > Torreya > Torreya grandis. Next base: position 941,836 of record JARHVA010000872.1, read on the forward strand.
GAAAAGTGCTGAGACAAGAAGTCCGAGGAAATGAAAGTCTTAAGAAATACTTGAAAGGTGACGACCTATAGAACATCAATTTTAGACTAAAAAACTAGCCATTAGATTTTGAGAGAAAGATTAGTGGGAACCTGAAGGTGAGGAAATGAGATAAAAAATATAAAAATATAATTGAGGCTTTGGTTTAGTTATAACAAATATAACTAATGATTTTGGTCTAGTTATAAATCATTGTAACTTATCCATTTGGTGACATGGCATAGTTCACCCACTTCTCTCCCATGAAAATGTAACTAATTTTTTCAGGATGACACATGTCCAAGTGATCCTTGAACTTCCTTTGATTTCTCCACCTATCTAAGGCTATATATATATATATATATATATATATATATATATATATATATATATATATATATATATATATATATGCATTCTTTTGGCTTATTCAACATCCTCTACTAGTTATTGGGGAAACTCTAGCTAGATTTATACTCGAAGAACTCTTGAAGAGATATACAAGTGTGATTGTCTCTCATGTGCTACAATATTGAGTAATGATTGAATCATTGTTGGTCTAGTATAGTGAAAGATTATCTTTTCTAGCTTGTACTCTTGATGGTCTACCAATTTTTATAAAGGATATTATTGCAGGTCTTTGCTAGTATTATTTTCTAAGTGTAGAGATATATTAGAAGTGATTCATGATTGTATCTTTATTTGGATCATTCAATTACTTCTTAAGAATCATATACCTTCTCGAATCTAGCATATGAAATATTAATGTAGCAGTGGTTCTTGAGTTGTGAGTCATGTGCAATAAAACACCTTATTTTGTCTTTAAAGTAGTGGTTTCATTCAATTAGGAGGATATAAAATATTAGTGCATCACCATTTGTTTTCTTAGTTATTTTCCTAAAATATTTTCATACATAATTGATAGATTAGAGAGAGATTTAAAGGTGCATCAAGGGGAGCTAGCCCCTAATCTAGAGATTCATCTCAATGGAATTGTCACCCACAACAAGAGAGATGATTCCATTTTGCCACTTGGATGAAGAAAGTTTAGCATCTCCTCAAGGGTAAAAATCCAAACGTCACCAATGAGCTTAAGGGATTTCCTTTTAATACGATGATAATTTAACCCCAAAGGTTAGAGACTATCCATGGGTGTTGTGAAATAATAAAAATTGGGAAAGCAACATAAAAGGTAAAATACTAGAGAACTAGTACGTAGAAAGATGTAAAACTAAATAAAAAAACCAAAAAGGGAGCTAAAACACAACTAAAAGCAAAGCCTTTTAGTATGGGAAATGGGTTGGGAGAGATCTAAATAAGATAGAACTATAATGGAACCTTATATAAGGTCCCATTAGGCATGTCAAAATGTAGCTCTAATAATCAAAACTAGCCAATAGAGTTTGGGAGATGGAGAATAATCAAACACCTATTAGGATGAAGGACACAAGAAGCCACTATAGGTCTATGGTAGCTCATTGGTTCTTTGTCTTAAATTAGGCCAAAGATGGACTTACAAAACTAGGTTAGGTCTAGCATGATCAATCTCATAGAAAATTAAGTATCTCTAACTATGCTAACCACATCAATGCAAGTAATTTAAGGAAAGAAAAAATACTTTTTAAATAGGAAAGCAAAGTTATCTAAACAAGTAAGCAATATCATGAATAAATAATGATTCATAAACATGTAGCCTTAAGGAATGAAAGATTATTTTGAAATAAAGATGATTTTAAAGGAAAATTCAATAATGTTTCATAATATATGATAAGTTCTTATTCAAAATAGAGGTAACCCTAACATGTAATATTTATCCATATTAATAATGCTAAAACTAAAAAATGAAAGATGTTACTTTGAAATAAAATTTCCCTCAGATTGTGATCAATCAAATATTCAATAAAACTACTAATAAAGATTCCAAGTTTGATTTTGATTAGATGAATATTAAGTTGTAATGTAGAGTTCTATCTAATCCAATGTTACCAATCCAGAAGAGAGAGTAATGTATGAATAAGTATAAGATGTGAGGGTCAAACCAAGTGCACAAATTAGGTGGAAGGCTAACTAATGCAACACATGAGATAATATATCAGGATCAATAAAAACTAAGCAACAATTGAGTAAATCCAATTTGAATAACTAGTGAACCTATGAATTTCCAAAGGGGAAAGTTTAAGAGAGTTGAATAACCATGTAGTGTGTACTAAAAGAGCTCAAGAGATATGAATAGTTATGACTATCAAGAAGAGCTCAAGAGAGATAAAGATCTATCAAGAAGTTAAGAAGATTAAGAAGTGAAGCTCAAGAGAGATGATGACCCAAGAATAATCAAGGATGGGGTTGAGAGGCATATTTGGACCTGATATAGGGATAAAAATGGGTGAACAAAGGAAAACATTACCATTTTTATGTGTTGTGCAATAGACTCAGGAAAAAATGGGTAGTTATGGGAAATTTATAGCCTAGGCCATAGCCCAGTAGGAAAATGGGAAGCCTAGGCCCCATGTTATGCTAATAACTAGTAGCTTAGGATGCGCAAGGTCCCACAAGGTCCAAATAAGGCTAAAAAGGGCCACATATGGTGTAGTAAGGCCTATAAATGCTTAAATAAATGCCATGATTTCAAACACTATCCATAGGGTTGTTTTGGATCAAAATGGTATCTCATTATCCAGGTGGTAAGCATGATGAGTAGACATAAAATCATAGGGAGGAATAGGGTGAGAAGAATCATGATTACAAAATTATTTCTAGGATTAAGTTCACCAAAATGTTTTAATTATTTATGATACTATGTTAGATATTGTTACACATAATGAGCTAAAAATGGTCACACATGGGATATCTACATATATACATTAAGCTTAAGGTCTGAATATTTTCTAATGTTGAATATAGATTACTAAAAATAAAATAAAATGATTGAACAATCAATATGAATGAAAGAGAGGAAAATAAGACTCAAATGAACAAACCTAAACATTAAAACTAAAAACTATGAAATTGGGAATAAAGTCTATAAATGGCAATAAAAATGATCTTAAAATATAACTTTGATTTTATACTAGGCTAGACTCAGTAGAGGGATGGTTGTGTATAAGTAAAAATTGGTAGAGGATTGATTATATTTGTCGATTATGTATTATTCAATCAAATGTGTCTTTTACTTCTATCTATGTTTTGTAAATTTTTGGACCTTTGTGCAAACTTATACGAATCAATATTCTAGATTTAATTCACTAATCACATGGAAAAAGATCTATGATTTACTTCTCATTTCATATTTATCTAATATTCAATAAATGTATGCATAAAAGAGTTATTACAAGCTAGTTATCTAAGGAAATCTCATGAGGAGTTATAATTACATATCACCATGCATGTAATCATTTCTTTGTGTATTTTTAGTACTTATGAGAAAATCCAAACCCAATGAGAGATAGGACTTTACCTCCTCTCCCTAGATAGTCAAACACAACTATATGTTTCATTGTGATCTTATTTTGGCACAAGGTGTAAATGGCATAAGTCTTGGATTGATGTCAAAGTAATATAGGACACTGTGCAGACTCCTTTATATAAATATGCATAAATATTAATCATTTTTTTATGATTGTGTGCTTAAAAATGGCTTTTAAGAGATCTATTCATGAAGAAACACATGAAAAATGATTAAGAATGTATTTTTATATATAGAGATATTTAGGACACTTCAAGCATAGTTCGACCCTAGAAGATAGTGATAAGTGGAAATTAAGGTGTAAGGAATTAGTTCAAGATGGTAATGACCAACAAAAGGACAAGGTTTAGAATTAACAACCCATCAATTCTGAAGCAAAGGTAAGAATGGCTCAGATCAGAGATCAAGTTGAATAAGGGATGGATAATTAAGATCTTGGTATCGAAAACTCATAAATTTGGGTGTATCTAAGTAAATATATATTAATAAAAACTAATGAGACTCTAATGTGATGTGAAAGTATTAAAAATAACCAAACATACATAAGAGGACCAAATGCAATAAAAAATGACAAAGACATTTAAAAACATGTTGTATCAAAATTAAATGCTTATAGAAACAAAGTTATCTATATAAAGAACCTTGGATCTATAACTTCCATCTTCTTTTCTTGATTAAGGAAGCATGAATAAATATAATATCATGATATTCACTATTTTATGGAAAGTACAAATAGTTTATATTATTTGTCATTGGGAGTTATCTAACCTATGTATAAAATTACAAGTGAGGCATTTATTTATATTTGTAATATAATTATTATTAAAAAATATATCAATATATTCACATCATATGCAAGGAGGCACGATGAAAAAATAATAGAACTCATGAATGATTGATGTAATTTAGAATTAAAGGGCTACAAAATTTAACCAAAAATTTGAAAGCATTTGTTGTGTCATAAATCTTTAATGTGTGATAGTTATGTGTTCCCATTAAAATTATTATTTTGCAATCATTTGAGTTATTATTAGTTTATGTTATCAAAAATATTCATTATGAACTCTTGAAATATTTTTCATCTATAAATCTTATTAATAAAAATTTAGATCAAATATGTATTATTTTAAAAAATCTTAAGATTTTTTTTCTATTTTTTTTTTTTTTTTAAGAATTAAATATTTTTGGTGTTAAATTTTTATATATACTATATAATTTTTATTTTATTATTTAATGTTTATAGTTTATTTTGAAGACTGCTCTTGATAAATTAGGATGTTGAGAAAAACTTGGTTAATTATTCCATTTATATGCATACCTTCCCTTGCAATATGTGTGGTAAAATGTGTCAAAGAAAAGTTTAATAATTATAATTAAATTTTCAATTAAAATATATCATTTATATGTGAGAATTGGTAAGAATATTTTGTAAATTTGGTTAAGATAACTAAATCAATCTAAACATCTTTATTTGATTTGTTGTATTTTTTAATTTTTATCAAAATTAATTTTTATCTAAAAAAACTATATTTGCTTTAAAACTAAATAATTTATTCTTCTCTCCATTTTTCTAATTTAACATGAAGAATATCTTGAGGTTTGCTTAATAATTCTAATATTTGCCTTGAACATATTTTTTATCTCTATTTATTTTGAACCAAAAGTAAGACAAATAGAATTCTCTAATAATCTTATAGGATAATGATTTATGAAGAAATCACTTCAAATAACATCTATCATAATATCATCATATTGTCTTAATGACTATAATGATTTATGAATAAATCACTCCAAATAACAACATCTATCATAATATCAGCAGATTGTTTTAATGTGACCATACATGTTTCTCTTTTAAACTCAATTGGAATATCCCTTGCAATCCATCTTATTTAAAATAAGCCACCATTAACTGTGTTGAAACCATCTTGTGTTTTACTCGATTTGATATATGGAATAACATATTTCTTGAAAATATAGAGGTACATGACAATATCAATGAGAGCATCTAAATCATAAGTTTTATATCCTTCAATTTTAATTATTACCCTTATGATTATATTTTTTTGATTGTAAACCTATGAATCACAAGTCCTCCAAAATTAACTTCTTCAAATTCAAGTTATTTTTCTTCATGAGCATCATTTAGTAATTATTTAAGTTTAAATATTACTCATTGTGATCTTTTGAGGTTGGATTATAGGTTGTCTAAGAGCTCTACTACTTCATCTACAGACTCATCATGGAATTTAGAGGATTAATTTATTTTACTAAGATGTTTGAATAAATCAAATTCCTTTAGAGTCTTGATATCACTGAGAAATGAATTGATTTTTATATTTTTATAAATCAGCTTGTTGAACACCATATTTATAAAGATCTCCCTCAAGTAATCAAGTAGGTAATTGATGTGGGAATGCATATAAAAATCCCAAATAGGGGTCTCAATATATAAACTCTTGATCTTAACAATTACATCTTCAGTAACAATAGAGAGCATGAAGCATCAATTAGAAGTAACCTCAGAGTTTTATGATTTATTGATATGTTGAAGAAAATTCACCATAAGAGGAAATTCCTTAGGAGAGTAATCTAACTCAATGTAATAGAGAATTAGGGGAGTGATAGAATCAAGAAGATAAATTTCATCATCAGATTATGAGTCAGAAGTTTTTCATTCTTTCCATTGTCTTTTGAGATATGATGGACATGGATTACATTATTGGGTTTTGATTTATTATTAGGGCATTTAGGACAAATATGATTATTTTTTCCATACATAAATCATTTTAGAGGATTCTTGGTTCCTATCTTGAAATGAAACTTGTGAGGCTTAAGGAAGTGACACTTCTTAAAATGAGGAATTTGAGAATAATGTCTTGCAAAAGATTTTTTTGGTTGTAAGGATTTTTGCAAGAATAGGAAAGTTCATTATTATTGTTACATACAAAATAGGAAAGTTGTGTATATTTGTTGAAAAAATGGGATTTGACCAAGTCTAGGAGTTTTTTGATATTTTTATCAATTTTATTTTATCTACAAATATTCGACATGACTAGGTAAGCAATCTAAGTAAGTTAGCTAAATATGTGCATCTCTATAATCTTATGTTATCCTAATCCATCCTTTTTTGATTGGATATGTGATAGTGTCATCTAATTATATAGGAAGGATATTAATAAATTGTCATTTGACTATACCTTGTCTTTATTGATAAGCTTACCTATCCAATAAAACATGCATGCACATTTATTTTTATAAGTATGCCAAATCAGATCACTTAGTTCTATATAGATCATTATGTGTATCATTTTCTATATTTTTACATCCCATACAAATTATATTATAATGAAATTAGTTAATCTTGATATTGTTTACCCATCATTAGTGAGAATTTTCCTTTATTCTAATTTTGTGATATCATTCCATCAGTCTTTGATATTCTCTCCTCTTTGAAAGAAACTGGCTTGAGAAAATGTTCATCCAAGCATTGTTTTCTAGATAGATTTGACTCTTGAATCTTTATCAAGTTTGTGTATATTTTTACACCAATCACTACTGTTTATATTAATGGTAAAACTAGTTGGGAATATAAGTGTATTGTCCCTGAAGGCTATTGATTATACTCAATCTTTACCTTTTTCCTAGACAAAAACTAGTTGGGAATCTAAGTGTATTATCCCTAAAGGCTATTGATTATACTCAGTCTTTACCCTTTTCCTAGATTTTGTCTAGGATAGATATGATTCTAGAGTATATTTTACATCCTTTCCTATTCCAAACCATTTAGTATCCATTAGTTTATGACTATCTGTAGGGGTTCTTATTCAATAGGAATAGTAGCTTGAGCTATCTGAGGTTGGAACTAAACAACCTAGGTAAATATGATATGACTTGTCAGTATATATTTAAACATATTATGCTATAAATTTCATTTCCTTAGATTTTTTAACATCCCATTGGCATCTTATATTTTTATTTGTTGTCTATCAATGTTTTACTGAGTAATTCTAACTTTTTCATGGATTTTCCAAAATTATATTTTATCTCCCCAAAATGTGTCATCTTTATTCTTAGTTTGGAAAAGCCTTCTGACATTTTTAACATTTATTATCTTATTGAATACATAGAACCTTTCATGATTTGTTGAAAAGAAGACAAAGTGAAATGAGTCTAGGAATCATTTCCTTAGGAAAAGTAGTTGTAGGATTATGTGTATCCCCTTAGTTATAATTAATAGTACAAGTTAAGGTTTGTATAGATTTCTATATCTATTTATTAAAAAAATGGTTTTAACTTTTACACATTTTAAAGTTAAAACCAAATACGAGATTTTATATTTTTAAGGTCAAATAAATTTTGAATTGATAGACAAGTGATTGGAAAAAGTGAAGGAATATTATAATGTACATTAAGTTAGTGGGGCATAAAATATTATTTTTCATATCTCAAAATAGAATTACATGTTCTAATCTAGTGGGAAAATTAACTAGCCTCATTTAAAAATAATAAGAATGAATTTGTAACTAGGTGGGATGAATTCACCAAGTCATTACATAAGAATTTATATCCTATTGGGAATAAAATTGATAGAAAAAATAAATAAGCATTAAATCCATTTAAACCAAGTCTTTCAAGTGTTGAGATGAAAAACACTTATTATGTAATAGGAATAAATTTGAGTTTTCAAAACATTCACTAGTCTATTTGGGAAAAGTGGTTAGAGGGGGAGAAATATGAATGGATTCAATAAAGGAGGAGAAATAATTGGCCCACACCTAGGAGTGACATAGAGAACATAATATTTATGAGAGAAATACATTAAATGAGGATTGTATATTGATTTTCATTTGAGAATTATGTTTGTAATCAGACTTATTTTATTGGTCTCTCAATAAATTCAATCTTTTCACTTTCATAAGATGATTCTTTTTCAAAGTCTCTCATTTATTTTCTTATTGTTTTCATTTAGATTTTTGTTTGTTCTTAGAGTTATTTCATGTTCTTAATTCAATTTTATGTTCATTATTTGAATTTATTTCTTGTTTTAATTATTTTTCTAGAATAGTCATTTATTACTTTTAGATTTCTTTTCTGATTTAGTTACTATTACTTAGTTTACATTAATTAACTTTATTTTATTTGATTAGTTAGTGCTTAAATCATTTATTTATTGCTTTTTAGATCATCTTCTTTAGGTATAAATTAATTTTATATTTAATAGTTGATGCTTTAATTATTATTTTTATTTTATATCTTCGTTGTTTAGTTCATTTATGTTTAGTAAGTAACTTTATCAAATTTTCTCTAAATATATTTTAGATTTTACTTAGGTATTCTTAGAGTAGTTTTAGATAGTTTCATGTCCTTAATTTCTTAGTTATTGGTCATGTTGTTATTTATATCTATTTATTTATTTTCCTTTTTGTTTCATTTATTTATCTTTGCATTTTCTATATTACTTTTCTTTTAGTTTAATTTAGTTGTTGTCCAATTTAAATTGATAATAAAGATATACATTATTTAATGAATTAGAAATATTTCCTTCAAGATATTTTCTCTTTCATAGGCTTCTATTTTGGACAGGTTAGATTATATATGTTAGATATAATTTTGATTTTACATTGAAAGAATTGTGCGATTTTTGAAATATTATGACAATTCATTTTGTATTTTGTTAAATTATTCTGAGAAATATTGAAAAAACCTCCTACACATCTTAGGATCACTATTTATTCTATATATCCCCTAATTAAACTACTTTAATTCTATGTTGACCTTCGTGATAGGCAAAAGGGTTGATTTTTGATGTGACATTTTTCATTACCTACAAATTTGGTGACTACATTGGGGATTTGTTTCAAAAATCATATATTTATTCTCTTATTTATTATTTATTTCTTTCATTTCATTTTTTCCATGACCATTAGTGGTCCCCATCCTATCATCCAACCTGAATTTGATATTGATGAGGATCAAGTAAACATTACATCTAATCTTATTTGTTTTATTGGTATAATAGACCTTATGATTTGCATCGCATTCTTGAGGTTATAGCCATGGAAGAAGACAAAGAAATATTTTAAATAAATTGGTATGTTATCTTTACCCATCAAACTCAATTTCATATTCAGGGACAAAATCATCACATTCAACAAGAAAGAAAACAAACTTTGATTTTTAATCCTCAACATATAACTCATTTTTTTATGAGGCCTTTCTTTTTGATGATTTTATTACTCCTACTAACCCTTATAGACTTGAAGAATCAACTCATCGTAGTCAGGTATTAGATCATGTTGAATCTTACAATGGAAGACTGAGTACAAGATAGAGTTATAGACTTTATTCCTAATCTACATAACAATAGAGAAAAAACTTAAATAACTGATAATGAAGTATATTCTGATATAGATAATCATCAACAAGATGTAACTGCTTAAATTCATGGAAATTAAATCAATATTGGTGTTCATCCTCGTAAGTGACCCTCACTTAAAGGACTTAATGTCCCATAAAAATTAATAAATCTTAGTGAGTCTTGGGTAGATCATTTAGATGATTTTAAGTTGATATACACTATTCTTGGCATTACTAATGAAAATTTTTCTCTTAGAGTGTTTTCATAAAAATTAGAAGGTAAATCATATCAAGCCTTTATTAGTCTACATGATAAGGTGATTAGTACTTATAAAGATATAAAATATTAGTTGGAGCTTTGTTTTGGCAATCCTAAAGAGGATTTAGATCTGGTCAATGAACGTGTAAGTATTTCTATTGATCTAGGTGAAATAGTTTATAATTTCATTACTAAATTTACTAAGGCATGTCAAAAAATTCTTCATGATGTTAGACCATCAAAAAAAATTCCTAGATTATATTTTTTTAGTGCATTTCCTTTAAAATATGAAATGATTTTAGAAGAGAGGGATATAGTAGAATATTATGCCACTATTCCTTTCTATATATAATATGAAAAGAAGTTAAAGTGTGTTAAATTTTAAAGATAAAAATTATAATTGTTTGACTTCTAATAATGCAAAAATATAAAGCTCATCCATAATCTTTCCAGTGTGTTGGTCACCATCAAGTGGAAATTAAATGACAAACCTTATACACCAAGAAAAAAATATAATCCTCAAAAAATTAAAAATGGATAAAAAGGTCATTATTATCATGTTTGTGAATTAGATCATGATCATAATTTATGTATAGTTGTTCAAAAGTTTAAAATATTTATTCATGAGAAGGATAGTATTGTCATTGACTTAGCTAATAATATAAACATGTGTAGTTATGACGAGTGTTAAGACAACATCAAGATTTTTAATGCTTATATTGTTTAAAAAAGGCAAAGAGATCACAATTTTACTCCAAAAAATAATTTAAATACAACTAATAAGCAAATATATTCTTCCAAACATTCAACGTAAGATAAAGGTAAAGATGCACATAATATTATTGTTATAAATAATTATGCTATAAATTCTTAGTAACTAAGCTCTTTATCTACTAGATTCAATAATACATAATATTCTCATAATAAACCCAAAAATTATAATCATATTTGTCATCTTGATGTTGGTGCTTAAAATATTATTGATGATTTAACTATGATTAAAGTAAGTTTATATTTATTACAATTTGTTGGTTTACTTGGACAACTTGATAAAATTAATGATGCTATAACAAATCCAAAATGTATAAATTGTAACAGGATTTCAAGGAGAATCTAGTAATAATAGACCTTATTCTAGTTTTATTCAATATAATGATCTTCTAGTTGATTACATTCCCCTATTTTATATTTTTATTAAAATTACTGATAAAGTCATCCATAATTATATCCTCGATACATGAGATTCTATATATATGTTTTTTTTTTTTGATCAAATATACATATCATATGAAACTGGTAACATGAAACTTACTAGTTTTTATTCTCACCAAACTAATAATTGTGATAAGTTTCATGAAATTGTTATTAAAATAACTCAAGATGAGATAATCAAGAGCATTTTAAATGTGCAAGTTTTATATATCCTAGATAATTATACTATGTTTTAGGCATAAATTGGTCAAAGGAAATTGATGCTTTTGTAGGTAAAGATACAACGTAGGCTTTCATTGGATATGAGATTGTATTTATACATAGGGATAAATGAAATAGTAATCCTGTAGAGTCCATAGTAACTATTATTACTTATGTTTAAAATAGAATTGGAACTTATGAGTTGTTAACATTATATAAACATGAACAACACTAAATAAGGATTGTTTCTAGAACCATCTGGTCTTTGTTTTTTGATGGATATTTTTTACATCGTGGTAGTGGTGATGAAATTATTTTGATTTATCTTATTAGTAATTTTTTTTATGCTCATAAGCTATCATTTGAAAATAATAACAACACATGAATTTGAGGCTTTGTGTTTATGTCTTGAAAAGGCTATTTGAGTTAAATATTAAGCATTTAGAGGCCTTTGGATATTCTAAATTGAATAATATATAAGTTAGCAAAACCTATAAAAAAAATTAGACTCATCTTGATAGATATACTCAGAACATTTGGTCACTTCTTAAAAGTTATGAAACATTTAATATGACACATATACTTAGAGAATTTAATTGTTGTGTTGATAAGCTTATTTTTTTAATTTTAATCCCGCTTTAAGTGACAGTGACCCAGCTATAGATTATTGTTTTTTCAATATTTTTAGACCTAAATTGCTTGATCTTAATGATGATTGGCCTATTTTTTAATGTGATGAACATATTGATTCATTCTTGAAAATTAATTATTTTGATTGTGAGGATTATGTGTTAAATTGTGATGATTACTTACGATTAAGTACTAATAAATTACCTGTTAACTTAGTCATTTTAGAATCTATGTTTATACCACCTGATCAACCTAAAGTTTTGCACATTAAAGAACCATCTAGGAGAATCCTAGGTGAGATTATTTCTATTAATCTTGGTATTGAGAAAGATTCTAAATTTATTTGTTTAATAATGTAGTGTATTATTAAGGAAAAATTTTAGTTTGTTAAAGTATCTAAGGAATTTACAGCTATTTTTCCTGGTCTTGTAAAGACCTAAAAGTTATGATACCAAAATTATTAAATATGGCATACCTGTTAAGTCTAATATTAAACTTGTAAGGTAAAAAGTTTGAAGAATAATTTCCTTGTTGGAAGATGCCATTAATAAGAATCTTGATAAGGTGTTAGATGGTGGTGTCATTTTTCCTATATGATACTTAGATTAGGTTGCTAACTTAGTTCATGTTAGAAAAAAGAATGGTGAAATCTATATGTGTAGACTTTAGAGATTTACATAGAGCAAGTGTTAAAGACAACTTTTATTTACCTAGTATGGATCAAATTTTGTAGTAGGTTAGAGGGTCTGAAATGATGTCTCTTCTCAATGTATTTTCTATTTATAATCATATTTTTTTGAATCTAGAGGATAAACACAAAACTATGTTTACTACATGAAGAAGAATGTTTATTTTTAATAAAATGTATTTTGGTTTATTGAATGTAGGTACTAGTTTTCAGAGGGCTATGCATGTAGCCTTCATTGTCTTGATTGGTATTGTTATTCAAGTATAATTTGATGATCTTATCTTGCATTTTAAAAATATAAAGAAGTGTATTGATCATCTACGTGATATTTTCAATAGATGTAGAAAATAGGGTATCTCTCATAATCTCAAGAAGTCATTTTTTGGAGTCACCAAATGGAAATCATTAGGCCATATCATCTCTAAAAATGGAGTATCAATTGACCTTAAGTGCATAAACGTTATCAAAGATTTACCATATCTAAAATATTAGTTTGGTCTTAGGTATTTTTTTGGTAAAAATAATTTTGTGCATAAAGTTATTTCAAATTTTGTTGATAAATCTAATCCTTTATATATTTTGTTGAAGAAAAATTAGATTTACCTATGGGATATAGGTTCAAATTCAATGTTTGATAGTCTTAAATATACTATTTTAAGTTATCTTATATTTTATAAAGTGGATTACAACAAGCCATTTATTCTTTATGTTAATGCCATTGAAAAATCCATAGGTGTTGTTATTACTCAAATGATGTTTATCATGAAGAAAGACCTATTGGTACATGAATCAAGCCTTGAAATATGTTAAAACTAGCTATATTTTGATCTAAAAATTTATTCTTTCATTAATCTCATCTCTAACCAAATTCAAATATATTTTAAAGGAATATATAGTTATTGTTAATTCAAATGTGCATGTTCTTTGTTTTATCTTTTAAATCATCTAACTATTCAAGGAATGTTTTAAAAATTGAATTTTTAAAACTCAAGAATTTGATCTTGAAATTGAAACTTATAAAATTATAATAAGAAATGATTTATCAAAAAAATTAGCATAAAATATGAACTCTAATATAAATGTTTTAGATATTTCAATCAATGATACTCTTCATGCTAAACCTTGTCTCAAAATAATGAAAGTTTTTGATTTTTCAAAATAGTTTAAAGTTACCCTTGAAATGCATGATTGAGACTATTTGCTTCCACATGATTATTGGTACCATCATTTGATTTATTAAATTCAAAATCAAACTTATCCTAATAGTTTAGATAAAATACAAAGAAGAGCATCTAGATTGTAGGGTTTAAAGTTTTTTTTGTTAAAGAATTTTTTGTTTTATAGGAATAGGGATGGTATTGTATTATGTTGTTTAACTCATTATTAGAAATAAAGGTTTTTAAGGGATGTCAAAAAGATAATTGTGGTGAACATTATGTACTGAAATCTATTGCGTACAAAAGTTTACATGCAAGTTATTTTTGGTTTACATTATTAAAGATTCATACAAGTTAGTTCAATCATGTATGTTATGTCAGTTTTTCACTGGTAGAGATAGATTACCTGTTATGTCTTTGAACCCTGTTATTCTTGAAAACATTTTTACTAAGTGGGGTATTAATTTTAATTCTAACATTCATCCTCCTTCTTTAGCTATCCATATGTAAATTTTAATCTGAGCCATAGTTTTAAATAGTTCTATTCAGTGGAAGTTATTTCATTTTATGATGATTAAATTTTTTCAAGATTTAATATTTTTTATGAAATATTATATGATAATATTTCTTAGTTTATTTATAATGATTATTTAATTTTTTTTGATGTTATTCAATTATTTTTAGTCATTCCTCAAAAATTTATCCTCAAGGGAATGGACAAGTTGAATCCACTAATAAAAATTTGATCTCAATTATAAAAAATTAGTTTGTGCTAATAAGTGTGATGGGCATGTCAAATTATTTGAAGCATTATGGATAGATATAACAATGATAAAATATGCAACAAGGTATTTTCCATTTATGTTGGATTATGGATTCAAAGCTAATTTACTTATAGAACTTAAAAAAAATTGTTAGAACTTCCCTTTGATATTCAATAAATGATACTAGTATTGTTGATAAAATATTTAATGATCTATTAGCCCTTGATAAAACTAAATCCATTGATCTACATAAATTAGATAAAGTTAAAGAGAAACTTAAGAGATATCTTGATTTAAAAAGTTTCAAAAAAAATTTAAGTTGGTGATTTAGTGTTAGATTGGGACAAACTCATGAAGAGTCTAGGAAACATCTTAAATTTGATTCACTTTAGCTTGGTTCATACAAATTTATTGTTGTTATTAAAAAGAATACTTTTCATTTATAGGATATTGATGGAAATTAACTACATTATTCGGTTAATGATCATTATTTAAAGTTTATTTTAATTAGCTTCTCTTTCTTTCTTTTTTGTTATTGTCTTTTTATATTATTTTTTTTATTTTTGTTGTTTCTATGTTTGGTTTGAGTTTAATATTTTGTTAAGATCTATAGAATTTCATCATTATTAGATGAAAAGACACAGTGTTCTTCCATATCACTGGGAGTATCCCATTATCAAATATTTGAATACTTTTTTTAATTTGAATTAATCTTTTATAAATAACAAGTACTAAATATTTATGTTTTGTGAACATTATTCTACTTTTAAATTTTTTATTATAGATTAATGCATTGATTTTTCATCTGGTCCATTTTTTTGTTTTAAATTTTATATTCTTCATGCCACACTAGCCAAACAATTCATTTGTTGATCTTTAAAAAATTAAAAGAGGCTCATGCTTAGCTTCTTAAGAAATGATTTTCCTGGATTGCAATCCTAAGTCTTTTTAAATTCATAATTTTGATTTGTAACCTAATTTCACAAAGTTAAACTGGGTAGCAAGGTCACCAACGTTATAGCCAACTTTAGTACCCCTCTTTTTTTAGAAAAGTATTGAAATTATCATATTTTGGCATATGGTGGCTTAAGTCATGACATTTGAAATTGTTGGTAGAGGCCAACTTATTTTACATTCATTTAAAAATTATTTTATTTATGTATGGTTAAATATGAAATTATGTTGTGATAATTAGTTCGAATATTCATAATATTATTGAAAGATTATATGAAGTATAAATTGATTAATAGTTACAAGAGCATTTTACTGCATTCAAAATTACAATGTATTTGATACTTGTTTTATAAGTTTTGATTAATATATAATTACAAATCATAGTGCTCAATTTCATAATATCAGTATATCTTGATTTCAAATAATTTTAATTTAATAACATTTTCCAATCTTGATAATAGATTTCATCTCCTTGTCACTTAGTTTTGAATCTTTGTAACTCATATCTATATACTCATGACATTATGAAATTTTTCCCAAATGCAATGGCTTTTTCATAAACACACTTAGTGTAAAAACTATGTGACATTTTCATTGATAATGACTGTAAGAGTTTTATACTCTTGATATTCATGCATTTTTTAAAATGTTGGTAAGCTAGTAAAATTTATATATATAAATTGTGAATAATTAAATATTGATTCTTTCTTATTTTTGAATTGAATGCATTATCATTATTTATTGCAACACACTGTAGCATATACTTTTAAGGTCATATTCTGAGTCTTGGCCGTCATATGGTTGGTTATAAGGTTATTCCACCATTGGCATTAATTTTATATCATAGTTTTTCTTTGATCACTTACCAAGTGATAAGGGTCATCTTGCATTGGGTGGTCACCTAAAAAATGTTGGTGGTCATTTTTAATTTCAAAAAAGGTTACTTAGTTTGTTTGATATCAATATGCCTTAATGTCTCAAAGCATTTAACATTTCATATCTTTGACATTTCAGATATTTTTTTGGCATCGCTCGAATTTAATGCAAAGGTGGTGGTAAGAAATTTATCATTGTACATGGTAAATCTTAGTTTTTAACAAACCGGCAATGCCTTGTTTGGAGTTCAAAATGGTAGCAAAGTTACTGTTTGATTTGATAGAATACTAAATAATTGGTAGTATATTTAGTGTTTGAATGCATAGGCATATTTTTTATAGAGGTTATCATCTACTAATTTGGTGTACACATCACGTTATTTATATTAATTGGTTATCTAGGTAACTCTTCACCATAAAACACTCATTTTTTTTCATTTAGTCACCATTTTGTCAAGCTCAAAGTGGACGTGGAGTTTTTCAAGTATGTTAATTGAGTAATAGTGAAAGATTTTTTTTCATTTACAAATTTTTTCACTTATGCACATAGTGATGTAAGGTATAAAAATTGGTTTTTCGTTGGATAATTTTTATCTTAATGCATATTCAATTATCAGATCCATAGTTTCATGTAAATTATATGCATAAAAATGTGATTTCTTCTTATTTCAAATCCGTATGGTTGAATTAAATTCACTCTTCAGGTGCATGCAATATAATGTTTGCATGTAATGATTTAACTTACAAAAAGGTTTCTTGCATGTATATTTGTAATAGGTTTATGGGAAATAAGTTGGTGGTTTGTTTTGTTCACATAATGTGTTCTCTTTTGCATTTGGTTCATTATAAATGACAAGCTTTATATTCTTCATATGGCCATTGATTTTGAAGTTACTTACATACAATTTTGGAAAGTATTCTTGAAAATATCTCTTTTTAATCATAAAATTCTCACTACATTTAGTTTTTGAATGTTATAAAGTTATGATTTAAGATATTTTTTTTGCATGCATACATATTCTTTCCTATATGAACTTATAGAGTTGGTTCATACAGTCATGGTTTTGAAGTTGGTTTTCAATATATAATAATGAAGTGGATTCTTTCAAAAAAATCATGAATATTTATTTTATTTCTAGTAGTGTATGTCACATAAGTTATGAAATTAATACATGCACATAAAGTTTTTTATTTTTAAGCTTGTAGTTTTTTATGCACGAAATATATTGGGTCTCATGTCTGTAGATTAGCAAAGTTGTATTTTTTTCAAATGCAAGCTTAGGTAAAACCCTACTGTATGATAATTCATACAAAAATAACAATATTATATGTTTTCATAGTGGTTTTGAGTTATGAATATAAGCAAGTTTGGTTTTAGTTGCTTAATATGGCATAGATGTTGAAAAAGGTTTTAACACAATTTTCATGCAAAATGATCATATTGTTGATTATTTTAGGTGATTTGGGTGCATTTGGATATTTTGAGTTTGTACACATTTGATAAAAATGAACAAAAATTTTAGGGTTTATGATGTTGTCTTTCATCTTTTTCTATGCATGAAGTTTTATGAAAATAAGTTGTTTTCTATTGATCGACTTAGCATGCAATAATCATTTTAAGTTATGAGTTGATATTTCAATACATTTTGATATCTAGATTTTATTAGAAGAATAGAATGTAGGGAGGATTTTTAGGGTATATGATTTTGTCTCTTGATTAAAATTTTACATGAATATTTTTGTGCAATTATTTGATAAACACATATATGAGATGCATTCTTGATTGCATGTATTTGAAATTCAGGGGTTCTCAAGTTTTAAAAATAATGAGATTTTCTAAAGAATTTTGGAATTTGAAATCACTTTGTAGTTGATTATGTTGAATTATTACAAGTTGTATTAATATAAATGGGTTACAATTTTTAATTGTCCTTGATTCATTATATTTCTTTGAGATATGAAGCTTGGTGAAATATGAAAATATTTTGTTTTTGAAATCAGGTTTTTGTTTAAACATTGTGATATTGGAAAACATGTCTATTGTTGGCATCTTTCAGAATTTAGTTTTGTCAATGGAACAAAATAGTTTAAAACAAAATGAACAAGTTGAATTATTGTTTAAGCATGCATTAATCTTTTCATTTGAAGATAATATTAAAACTACCATGAAGTTTTGATTAAATCATTATTTGAATTTTTTTCAAGACAGAGATGTCAAAGTGGACCCTAAATTCTCATAGATATAGAATGAATGTTTGGGGCAAAGATAATTCATGATATGATATTGATACTCCTTCCTGAGATAGTTATCATGAGATAAATGTTTGCGGTCATACGGTTGCCAGCACTTTCTCTATGAATTTTCATCATGGAACTCGTGTGTCAATACATATTTATGTGAACGATCCTACATTCTAGAACTTATTGGATAGTATCACATCATCCTTTATTATTTTATGTGATGTATCTCATAGAGGTTTGAGAATATCCTCTTCGATATCTCATCCTTCCAGACACAATAATCTAAGTGAATCCTCTCAACAGATGCATACTGCTATTAATTCAATATTTAATGATCCTCATGTATTCAATCATGTTGAATTATTTCCTAAAATCAATCCAAACCTTGCTAATCCAAATCCTTAGTTGGCTATGTTTACTAGACCTATTTTGTGTGTACCAAATAAACCTTTTTATTTTAAAAATAAAGGTTTTGAAAACCCTATGAGTCAACCTATGACTACACATGTGCTTAATAATTTCAAACTTGAGATTGATGATGACTTTGGAGGTAATAATTTAATTTAATTACTTGCTACATTAATGGAGCTCTTCTCATTGATCTTATTTTTTACAATGATTCTAATTAAGTTGTTATGTGATATATTTATTTTGACTCGAAATTTCATCTTTATTGAGATACTGGTTATAGTTTTTTTTTGGAATACTTTTCAATTTTAAATGTATTCATATAGACATAGTTTTAATAGTACCTTGAATTTCATGACATGATAATTTTAAAATTCTTTTGATTGGCTTTAGTGTAGACAGTGAAATCAATATATTCATGTAGTATTAGATGGTTTATATGCTTTAAATTTAATCATATGATATTTTCGTATAAATGTTACTTTTATGGTTATGGTTTTAAGATGTTTATATCATTTGACATTAGCATTTATTGATTATATATTATATACATAGATAATTATCTAGATAATGTTTAAACAAGTAAAAGGCCCCCTGCCCATTAGAGATTGCAGCTTATTTTATATTATTTAATTTAATCTCATGGACTTATTTTTAAATTCAGAATATAAATTTAAGTTTTAAATTTTATAAGTTATAAAGGAAATTAATTATAAATTAATTGACTTTTTAAATCTAATTAACTTTATAATTAGCTATAACTTAAATCATAACTATATCAAAGGATAATTATTTTATAAAGATATTGAAAGCATATAACAAAAGGAGAAACATAAGGGTATTTATAGCTCTTCAAGTTTAAAAAAAAAATCATCTCTCTCTTATTCTATGAAATAAATCTCTAAGATTTATTAATTATTTGTAGATAGACTAAATATTGTTTTCTTTAATGATAAAATAATTTGCTTGAATAATATAGGTATATCTAGGTTTACTGATTTACTTATAATTAATTATATGAATATTATCAAGTATTAATATCATTGATTATTGTATATATGTAGTCATATGCATAAGATTTTATGTACTTTACTTGAATAATGATTAATACCTCACATTTTGTGACAAATTGTTAATTTATTGATTGTATATATATTTTTATTTGAGGATTATGTTTTTAATCAGATTTATTATATTTTTTCCTCAATAAATTCAATATTTTCACTCTCATAAGATGATTGTTTTTCAAAGTCTCGCACTTTAATTTTAATTTATGTTTGTTCTTAAATAAAGTTATTTCATATTCTTAATTTAGTTTAATGTTTTTTATTTGAATTTATTTCTTGTTTAATTAGTTTTTTAGAATAATCATTTATTAGTTTCAAATTTAATTTATGTTTTCTAATTATTATTACTTAGTTTATCTTCATTATCTATATTTTATTTGATTAATTAGTGCTTAAATCATATGCTTATTGCTTTCTAGATCATTTTGATTAGGTATTAATTAGTTTTAGATTTAGTATTGATGCTTTAGTTGTTTTTTTCATATTTTTCTTGTTTAATTAAAATAAATTTATCATATCTTCTTTATACATAATTTACATTTTACTTTAGTATTCCTAGACTAGTTTTAGATAGTTTCATGTCCTTAATTTCTTAGTTTTGGTCATGTTAATTGTTATTTATATTTATTTTCCTTTTCATTTCTTTTATTTATATTTAGGTTTTATATGCTAATTTTCTTTTAATTTGCTTTAGTTGTTGTGGCATCGAAACTCATAAGAAATATATACATTATTCAATACACTAGAGATCTTTCTTTTAAGAAATTTTCTCTTTCATAGGCTTTACTCTATTGGATGGGTTATAGATTATATCTATTAGATTTAATTCTAATTTTATATTGAAAGAAGTATTTGATTTCTAAAATATTATGACATTTAATTTATTTTTTATTTTGTTTAATTATTCCATGAACTATTTAAAACCCTTATGTACATCTTAGGATCAATATTTTCTTCATAGATCCCCTACAATTAAACTTGTTCGATTCTATCATAACCTTTATGATAGGTGAAACGATTGACTTTTTGACATGATATTTTTTGACATCAACATAATTTTTTGGTTATTTTATTACTAATCCACTTGATATTACAATACAAAAATAAAGAGAAGGATAAGAAATAAATTCAAAGGTGACAAGATAAAAAAAATCATTAAGAGAATTGGGAAAATCTATCTCAATTTGAAAAAAGAATTGGAAAATTATCAAGTCTACACATGATCAACACCACAAATCTATACATGATCAACACCACAAGGAGTATATTCTTAGGGTAAATTTTAATGGTTAAGGTTCGTAATTAGGCAAATTATGGGGAATTTTAAGGAATTTTAGACTCGTCATTGCTATTTAGAACATTTTAATATATGTAATGCTTCACCAAAATAACACATATACATTACTATTTCCTGCTTGAATAGCCTACCCCAATAGATTCTTTTTACATCCTTACAAGTTGATAGTCCACTATTTTTAAAATAAATTGGATAGCCAAACATTATATGGGGCCCATCAAAACATTAAAGGGAAATATTAGAATTTTATCAAATTGTCTAGTTATAGCCAACCCAAATGTATTAAAAATAGTTATATATTTTACTCAAAATAAGTGAATCAACATATAAATAAATCAAGAATTTGCATATGTGAATTACGAAATATATTGATCCCATTCAAAAATCTTCTATATTTGTAGTTTGTAGCCTATAAGTAAATATATTGATCTAATTCAAAACATCTTTATGATCATTTTTGAAATTTTACACATTTTTTGAACTTTTATTATATAGAGATGTTTTTTCTAAACCAAGATTTTTTCCATCATTGCAATACTTTTAGAAGTTGTGATGTTTTTCTAATTCTATGATATTTTCCTTGAAATATGATTCTTTTCCAAGAATGTGATATTTTAGTATTGTGATGTTTTTACAAGTATGTGATATTTTTGCAAGCACATGATGTTTTTATAGGAACACGATGCTTTTGAAGCTTTCAATTCTTTTTTGAATCATGTGTTACTTTCCAATATTGTAATATTTTTAAAAATTATAACTCAACACTTATTTATGTATAAGGGATTGTAGATACTAAAATTTGGTCTTCGGTACTTGATAATGGCAAGCTTGACACACATTTACCTCACATGACATGAGCACACAAACAAGGTCCTAATTCTCCATCTTATCACAATTTCATGTTATTTTATGAGTCAACCCTTCTATTCTATTGTTATAAATCTATAGGAATCTAATTTTCTATTTCAAACTTGTTAAATATCTTGCATAGACATATGTATACTTTTAGTTCACTCCACTTGTACATAGGTTAATTTTGTCAAGTTGGTCAATACTATAAGTCAATAATGAATGGTTTCATAAGAACTAACCCACTCTCAATGATAGGTTCAAAAATTGGTAAGAATAGGTTAAATTTGATCAATGTACAATATTGTATATATGTATAATAGATAGGTACCCCAAGTCCCTTTTAAATGAGACCTTGATTTATTTATATGGATTGAGTTGAATAGTTTTTCACACCACTGACACATTAAATTAATGGGTTAACCCTAATGACTAGTTTGATTTTAGAGAATATTTATTATTTGGAGTAGGTTAGTTCCAACTAGGCCAATCAATATCAACTGGAAGTACTGACTAGTCTGGCAGAACTGACTTGTATACAGGTGGATTGAACTAAGAGTCTAGAGATGTATATGTAGGATATTTATAAGGTTTGAAATAAACAACAAGATTATTATAAGTATATAACAACATAATATAAGGACTGACTTATAATATAGCATGCGAGTGTGAGAGGATCGTGAATTAGGACCTTTTTTAAGTGCTTAAGTCATGTTTGGCAAATGTGTGTCAATATTGTCATTGTCAAGTACTAAAGACCATATTTAAGATGTTTGATTGAATACCATATCTATTGATCTATATTATATTTCAAAGTTATATTTTAATTATATTAATCTAACTCATTATTCTAAAATAGGGTAGAACATATTGGTAAACCATACACATTGATTGAACCATCTTTCCAATGTTTTAATTTTATTGTCCAAGGGTCTCAAATTTCATTTTTGATTTCCATACACACAAAAAACTTTTTCCTAGCATTCATGATCATTTTTTTTAATTTCCATTTACGAGATCATTTCATCTTCAACCCTAGCCTTTCATTAGGTTTTTTCTCTTTTAATTTTATTCCTTAATTGGTTGATATTTGGATGAAAATGAGTCTATTTTTCAAACTATACAAGGTTGTGTTCACCAAAATAATATACAAATTTTCCATAATTTTTAATTTACTATTTTTAGTAAATTTGACCTAGAGGATGAATGGTGTACCTATTTTTAAATTATTTAATGGGTTTCATCTATCTACTATTTTTTTTATCAAAAACCTTTTTATATTTAAAATAATATAATAGTTTTATTGGAATGGTCAGTTCTCTAGTGACTCCATGTTTCTTTCTATAGATTTTTTTCTTTCTTTCTTTCACCTTTCCTCAAGGTAATAATAACTACTTTCCCTCTAATGAGGTCTATTTTGTCACTATCCCAAGAGTTAAGGTGGCCCCTCCTATGGTATAAAATAGAGGTCATCTAAATATACCTACGTATCCCTGTCCACCTTCAAAAAACTCTCTTTTTGGTCTTTGTATGCATATTCAATAAAAAGTACATAAGGCTTATGCTTTTGAAGCATTTCAAGATCAAATAGTCACTATGAGAACATCCATAGAGGAGTTGAAAGAAAAAATTAAATATTTTAATTTAATAATCTCATCACTTAAAAATAATATCACATATACAAAGAACCTAGATCATGATAGTTTCAATCATATATCTATATCTCTATCCAAATATTTTGTGCCTCAAAAGACTTCATCTCAAGATTGGAATCCAAAATAAGATATATCTAAAACTAGTAATTTAAAAAGTGTACATAATATTGATAATATTCAAAGTGAGCTTCTAATATAAATACTTCAAAACAAGCTGATCACATTACCTCATATGCATTATCTAAGTAAATAAAAATACTATTTTTTATTATGTAGTCTTATTTAGAGATCTTTTTAATATGTAATTAATTTATACACCTATCTAGAAATGATTTTTACATACCATGTATTTCATATGTTACATACATGTCTTGATCAATATATAAATTACTATGATGACATATTCTTCATGTGATCAATTACATCACATGATGTTATTTTATACATGTGACATGATACAATTAAATCTAATTTTGAGATAAGTGACTTACATGATACATCCCTCATCTCAAAATGGGGGCATTACAATGGGCTTGTCATAGAGACATAAGCCTCTACGAATAGAAAATCAGAGAAAAGTATATCTTTCTTAGATTTTAGAGATTCAGATGGTTTAGATATCATATTTTTTCATATACATGACACATATTATCATATTGATATAGAGTACAAGGGCATATGCCATGCATATTCACTCACTTTATAGATATTTGAGCACATACTCATACACAATTTGATGCATATACATGGGCATAAGCAAAAAAAATTACAATAACATAATTATATTTTCACATTCACATACACATACATTTGAGATACATATTCTCAAATTCAGCATATAGATGCATAACATTCTATATCAATTACTACAAATTTATGGGGCATGATACTAGTTCACGTACATCTACAAAATAATACACTTTTAAAATCTGTGATAATGATGGGGGCATGGACATGGTCTACTCTCTTTTAAACATTAATTAAATTCTACATTGAGAAAAACTACACAATCAAAACATATGTACATGATGGAGGCATGAACATTATATATTACCTTACGATCATGTATTTTTTTACATGGATCAAACTTAATAAAATTGGAGAGAAACATTACATTTTGAATCTATAACCCATCCATAGTGGTTGATTCATTTTTTTAATAAACCTTACCTAATTGGTTCTTTCATTTACTTGCATAGTGATTTCTTTGAGTAATTTGAAATTTTGGCTTAGTTCTTGAGTGCTTTAGAATTCATAAAGACATACTCCTACTGACTGATTGGAAAAAATTAAGTAGATGGAAATCCTCTTGAATGTGAAAGTGTTTGAGTATGTTTTTTAAGTGCATGTTATATGGATAATAAGATTATACCTATTTTTTAATTAGAGAATATATTTTGGGTACATTTGCATGTCGTTAACATGCAAAATGTATGGGTTGAACCATAAGAATGATTCAAATCTAAAATTTTACTATTTATTGGCATGGAATGAAACTTTCAAAATCATACAATATTGTCATACACTATCTTATAAGTTAAAAATTATTATCCAAGAAATAGGAACATTAATATAATGATCTAGAGATGTCTAAGTAAGATAAACAACTAGCTCGACATAAACTAAAGGATTTCCTTCAGGTGACTAAGAGAAGCTTGAGAAGGTTGGACCTATAGAAGGAATGAGGATGTGAGATAATGGTGATATAGAGTCATGTATGTTTGAAAAATTGATGTTGGGCGATGGTAAGTAAAAACTAACAATTTTATTTGCTACACATTTTCCCTTTCTAATGAAAATTCAAGATGCATTTCCTCATTCTTACTACAACATAACTTGGGAGACTTTGTATAATAATTATATAAAATAAAAATAATAATAGATCAAAAATTAAATAGTGCCCTTATAGGAGTTGGGTTAGGTTATACACCTTACCCTTTCTTTAAAATGTATATAAATGGTCAAGGGTTGTGTGTGCATTAACTTGGTATTTTGTTGTACATGGGGGAAAATGTAAAGGGATTTAAGTGAAACTTAGGGCCTTGAAAGGAATATTTGTGTTCCCTTTATACTGAATGGTGAAGCTTGGGCCCTAAGGGCTACATTTTGGCTTCCATTCTTTCAAATATCATTGATATATTCAATTATACAAAAGCAATACCTATGAATTAGAAGTGAAGAAGATGTGTTTTTCATTTTTAATATATTATCTCCCTCTTCTTACCTTATTTCAGTTTAATTTTGTTGTTTTCACTTGGTAAAATTAGATCTTTAATTTATGCCTTTGCTCCTAAGTTTGAAAATCGAATATATATGTTCTTGTATTTGGGGAAACCTCTTAGGATTTAGGGTTGATGAGGGCCATATATGCATGATGAAATCATATGGATGGGAGTTTTCCACCTCCCTATTTATCTATTGAGTTGCATTTATTATAAAAAAATTTACAAGTAGATGTGGAAAAGAAAGATTGTATTATGTTACTTATTAGAATGATGGAAATTTTGTTGATTGTTGAGTTATGGAAAGCAATGGTAGACTATGTTTTTTATCCCAAAAAGATGTATATGGGTATTTGTGTGCTAGATCATTTACTTGGTGATTATTGCTAAAGGATTATTAATTTTTTAAAACAAGGATTGGGTCCCTGGATTATTGATTATATATGTACATGTTGCTTCATTAAGAAAATAAAATGGTTAGATTCCTCTAAATTGTTATTGAGAATGTATTACTTTTTATTTAATAAAAAGATATGGCTTGAGAAATTATCTTACTAAATTTCCAAGTTAAAAATAACTTTCAAAAAATATAATATATTTAATAGTGTATTTATATTCCTTACCTAAGTTGTCATTATAATATTGAGATGTTGTTAATTATTTTAATATTTTTTTATAAATATATAAGCTATATACCTATGGTTTATTTGAAATAAATCAACGTGTATTATAGATAACTGAAAGCTAATATCTTTGTATATTGAAACCCAAAATCCTTTTCTTTTGAAAGACTTATATACATCTTATTGAAATACATATATATAAAATTTAAATACAAATATAATATACGATTGATTATTATTTAGAGACAAGCTTTGTGAAAATAATTGCCCACATTATGGACTTCAATACACACACACACACACACACACACACACACACACACACACACACACACACACACACACACACACAGTACTATTATTTGAGATTATAAAAATAGTTCTAAAAATAAATGTGGCTGCTTCCATGTAGAAGATATGTGTCTATGTCCAATTTAGATAATCCACTTGCACATTACTAAGAACATTGTATAAAAAAACATACAAGATGTTGAAATTCTCTCTCTATATGTGTGAGTAAGTGAGTGATCCGAACAATTTTATTAGAAAAAAGAGAATAAAATGTACGAGACTAAATATAACCCCAAAATAAATTTACAATAGATAAATAAATATGTAAATACCTTTGAGTAAATGTAATTATAAATTAATATTAAAAAAATAAAAATATATGAGTTGGGATTGGCCTCTTTATATGTCTTTTTTTGACACAAAACAAAAACAAGATAACATGTAGATGAAAACTCCATGGATGCAATTGGAATACGTTTTAATTGACCCTAAATTACTCAAAGCTCATTTTATAAATACAATGTTTAAAGGTTCTAGGTAAAATTAGGTTTCCAAGTAAATGGAGGGAAAAGATTAAGTCAATCCTACATTTGGGATACACTTTCATTTTTACTTCCACTTTTATATTTTATATTATTTATTTAAACAAATTTCATTAAGATAAGTTTATTTGATGAGATTGGATTATTAAAATATATATTTATCTATTGGATAATTGTGACTTTAATATTATTTGAGAG
Organism: Torreya grandis; assembly: GCA_037957365.1. Classification (NCBI taxonomy): domain Eukaryota; kingdom Viridiplantae; phylum Streptophyta; class Pinopsida; order Cupressales; family Taxaceae; genus Torreya; species Torreya grandis. The sequence goes on from JARHVA010000872.1 coordinate 969,810, forward strand.
GTGTTATGTATTTTATTTTATTTTATTGTAATCATTTAATGAGAATGATTATTAAAAGGCCTTACTAATGAATGTTATATCTATTAAACTATAATTTATAATGCCCATGATTATTATTTTAACCTATAAAGTTAGGTGAGCATGGGTATAGAATGGTAACCTAATTTACCCTTAAAAATGTTAAGCTAGATCCATTCACCACTAACCTATGACCATGCCATTATGACATGGAAATTATTTGACAACTTATTTTAATATTTTTGACAAGTACTTAACATTTAGTTATAAAAAATCAAATATGTATAGTCCATTTGGATTATGTGTGGTTTGTGCATTACATAAGGAATGCAAACATTCATCACTCTATAAAATATTTATCAAGAACCTAATCATGTATTATGTGTAATCAAATTTTGATTGGTGTCGAAATTGGTCCTCCTTCTATTGATAGCATAGGATCTCCCTTATATCCTCCCTCTTATCTTAAGATAGATTCTACGTAGTAGGGGTTTCTTATTCTTACAATCTCAACATATTAAACATCCATTGAGTTTCAATTCAATAATGGCATACGTACATACATACATACATACATATGTATATGGCATTAAAGCATACATCTGAATGTAAAAGTTTGAGATAGATTCTTTCAATTTAATAAGGGAATATGTTAAATATATAAAGTACTAGAGAGATCATGATACTTAGATTATATAGTTGACTATTTGACTGTGACTATATTATGTAAGTAAAAATAAAGGATAAGCAAGCCTATGGATTGTTCAGTTCTACAACTAATTTATTTTTTGTTCTAGGTTAGTGTTGACGACTGGAGATTGCACCCGACGACAGGAAAATAGGTTCCTGCCCTCTCCCTGCAACATGGAAACTCCTCTCTCACCTGTGGGACGATGAAGCAAGAGAGGAGAGTCTCTAGGTATGGGCTAGTTCCCTCTGATGTATCTTGTTTGTTTTAGGCAGTGCAAAAAATAGATATATATATATATCCTAGGGAGATGAAAAGGGAGAAGAAAATGCAAGAAAGCAAATAACCTACTCTAAAGAGGTGATACACCAAAAATGAAATGACCTTCCCACCTCCACACTTAGGATCAAACCAAACATACATACACTGAGACTTGGTAGAAAGACCAGGCTACTGGAAATGACAGGGAGGTTCCTATGGAAAGCACAGGAAACAGGGACTCACCAAGGTACTGAGAAATACACACTATAAGTGACCTTTCCTGTTCTATACCTCCAAAACAAAACTCTACTCCTGGCAGCAGCAGACAAGGGCACTTTGTAGATGACTAGTTTGTTGGTGCTGGACCTGTGAGAGCATCAAGGAACAATGACTGGACACAGACCAACATTCAAGGCATACATAGGGTATCCATCCAAGAAAGAGGTAAAAATTGTCTTTTATTGATTCGGGTGGAAAATTTGTAGAGCTGTGCTCTTTACAAAATTGGAGAAGATCCTTTTCAATGGCCAAGTCTACTAATTTATATGGGAAAAGCCAAGAGGAGTCTCATTGGGAAGAGGGAAAAAACACTGTAGCTAAAGTCATAAATCTGTTGGGACCATGCTTGTTGCCTCGTTTTGTGTGCAGCTTGCTCTTCTACCCGCTGGGCAGGCCTTTTTTTGTGTTCTGCAGGCCCTTTTTGCCGTCTGATGTTGTGAGCAGTAATTTTACCGCCCAATGTCATAGACTGCACGCAGAAATTTTGCTGATGTCGACTGATTTACTGTCATATGTGGAAGTTTTGCCGACGTCAGCCGAGTTAGCTGTCATGCACGGTAGTTTTGCCGACGTCAGCCGATGTTGACGGTCTCTTTTCCTCCACCGACTGCTTTGCACCACAATTTTGTTGCTTACCACTTGTGTTAGCGGTCTCTTTTTCCCCACCCAGCGTCGTGCACAACAATTTTGCTGCCCATTGCATAAAACTTTGAATTTTTTATGGGACTTAGACACATTGAATTGTTGACTTGAACTTTTTCCTTTGAACCAAAGTGCTTGAACCTTTTTGTTGAACTGAATCGTTGAACCTTTTCGTTGAACTGAGCATGAACCTGAAGATGGACTGCAACCCAAAATTGACTGGTCTTTCATAGTTTTTGAAGAAGGTGACCAAAATTTTGCCAGAGGGGCAAAATTGGGTCAACAAATTGGTGACTCCCAGGGGAAGCACGCCTGCTATGCTTAGGACCTAGTTGCCTTTGAATATCCATTAGGCACAGAGTCAGATGTAGCTTGAAAGAATTAATAATAGCCCAAAAGATCCTAGGATCAAAAATATAGAATTTACCCCCACACGCAAAGGGAAACACACAAGGCTAAAAACAACTCACTTTGCAAACTGCACTTAGGGAAAACAGGGAAAATGACTGAAAGCAAACTATTATATATAGCTAACCAAGAATGTTTGCATCCCTCCTAGATCGAAAGGAAAGTTTCTCAAGTCCCCTTCTTGGTGAGAAGACTTATGGTGGTAGGCAAGTAGCTGAAAGAAAATGAGATTTGGTGACATACTCTTCCTGCCTGTCACCTGAGTTGGCTGGAAACTGAGGGGATCAAAATCAAACATGCCTCCAATATATACGTATTGTGATTGTCCCTAGAGGCCTGTTAAATTTTGGTCTTTGATATTAGTGCTCCTCACCAAGAAATCAATTGCTATCAGCTCATCACCATAAGCCTTCTGATCTGTACATTCCTTCTGCAATGTATCATGGTCTGATTTGTTTCCTTTTGCCTCGCTGAAAACTTTATCAGACTCATCATCTGCTTCCTCTTGGCCTTCTTGAAGAAGGGAAAATGTGGTGATGTCTAAAAGGGACTCACAAAATGATCGCTCATCCCACAAGACTTCACTTTCCTATTTAAAGCTCAGTTCTTCAAGGCATTCCTCCACAAAGACAGACTTTTCCTTTTCTTCTTTGTTGATCAGGTTCTCTATATTTTCAAAAATATTCCCCTGATCCTCCTCTAACTCAGGCTCTTCAATGTAGTCATCCTCATCAAAACAGCAAGGAAGTTCCTCAAACAGAGGAGAAGAGAGCTTACAATGCATTTGTTCCTCCTCATACTGCTGGAACATCCGCATATATGCAAGGCCTGCATCTTCTCCATTGTTGATGAGGTCTCCACAAGGAGTATCAATGATGATTTCTTCTTCGTTGTTGCTCATGACAACCTCCTAAAGGACTACAGATTGGATCTTTTGTTCCTCTCCTGCCTCTTACAAAATAGGTTCTTCCTTGAGTAGGGGTGAAGTGGAGAAAGCATGTGGAAGAGGACGCAGTCCTTGAGCTAGAATCGAATGATTCTCCTCTCTCCACTTGGTCAACACTTCATCAATATTAGGCACGGCTTGATAACTCTCTTGGAAATGTGTAGGTGGGGTGTGTTTAGGCATGGAATGTGTTGTTTGGTCTAAACCGTCCATCACACATTGGCTGAGGGAACTCTCTCTGAATTCCAAATCTGTTATTCTCTTGGCCAGATCTTCTTGGAAAAGCTTCTCCTGGAGGTCTCCATCATTATCATGAGCAAGGGCAGCCTTAGCTTCTTCAAGGTTTTGATAAAAACCTTGCTTTTCCTTTTTTTCTTTGCTGCCCCATGATTCCACTATTTTCCCCCAATTCAAGATTTTGAAATTTGAATTCTGCCCCTACAAACAGGGAGCAACTTTGTTTTCCATGAGGTCCTAAGGCTCCTCCACAAGGTCTGGAAATTTTATCTCTTTTTCAAGAAGCAGCTTCATCCTAGCCTCTAAATCTTCAATTTGTTTGACTAGGTTGTCCTGAAAGAGTCTTTCTTGGAGGTGGCTAGCATGATCCTCTTCAAAGCTTTGAGTTGGTCCTTGGCATTCCTTCCTCCAACTCAAAATTTGCACACCATGCTGGAGAACTTGGGGAGGCTGAGGAATGTAAGGAAAACACTGTTGGTGCATTGGAGGAGTCTTTAGAAGAGGGACGTGCTGGCTAATGGTATTATTCTCAATGGAAGATTCCTGATCTAAGGAGTTGTAAAAATTTATCTCCATGGGAGGTTGCTCTGATGCCACTTGGCATTGGAAGGCCAGGCGCACGGGATTGGGAGCAGCTGTATTGGATGAGTTGGAGTGAGAAAGTGCAATTTGATAAAATAGATTTGGTGTAAAAGAGGAGGTTTTCTTCAGGGTAGGAGGGGGCACGCAAGGTTGACTACCTTGGATAGATGGATTTTTCCATTTTGTTACCTCCTCCTTCATGGACTGCAAGGCTTGTGTTTTCCTAAACAAGCACTCCTCTTTATATATCAGCTCCTGCTGATGTTCGTACTGCTCTTCCAGCCTATTGATTTCCATTGTCTGCCTCTTAAATTCCAGCCTCACCCCCCTTATACTTGCAGGGCAACTAGGAGAGCCGCTTGAGGGGATTCTCTAAATATTTTGAGTCTGGTCGATATTATATGAAGGAAAACAAAACCCATGATTTTGTGTAAAAGAAGTATACATACAAGAAATGGATGATTTATGAAGACACTAGGCTGCTTAACCAGTGGATTTACTCAGAGTCACCAGATGCTAAATAAACTTGATTTGCTATAACAAGACCCGCATTAATCTTGAAACTCTACTGCGTTATCAAACTTGAGGTTCCATCAGGCGTGCCAAAAACTATTGACGACTGGAGATTGCACCTGGTGGTAGGAAAATAGGTTCCTGCCCTCTCCTTGTAACATGGAAACTCCTCTCTCGCTTGTGGGACGGTGAAGCAGGAGAGGAGAGTCTCTAGGTATGGGCTAGTTCCCTCTGATGTATCTTGTTTGTTTTAGGCAATGAAAAAAATAGATATATAGATATACTAAGGAGATGAAAAGGGAGAAGAAAATGCAAGAAAGCAAACAGCCTACTCTAAAGAGGTGATACACCAAAAATGAAATGACCTTCCCACCTCCACACTCAGGATCAAATAAAACATACATACACTGAGACTTGGCAGAAAGACCAGGCTGCTGGAAATGACAGGGAGGTTCCTATGGAAAGCACAGGAAATAGGGACTCACCAAGGTGCTGAGAAATACACATTGTAAGTGACCTTTCCTGTTATATACCTCCAAAATAGAACTCTACTCCAGGAAGCAGCAGACAATGGCACTTTGTAGATGACTGGTTTGTTGGTGCTGGACCTGTGAGAGCATCAAGGAACAATGATTGGACACAGACCAACATTCAAGGCATACACAGGGTATCCATCCAAGAAAGAGGTAAAAACTGTCTTTTATTGATTCAGGTGGAAAATTTGTAGAGTTGTGCTCTTTACAAAATTGGAGAAGATCCTTTTCAATGGCCAAGTCTGCCAATTTATATGGGAAAAGCCAAGAGGAGTCTCATTAGGAAGAGGGAAAAAACACTGTAGTTAACATCATAAATTTGTTGGGACCATGCTTGCTTCCTCATTTTGCATGCAACTTGCTCTTCTACCCACTGGGTGGGCCGTTTTTTGTGTTTAACGAGCCTTTTTTACCGCTTGATGTTATGAGCAGTAATTTTACAGCCCAATGTCGTGGACTGCACATGATAATTTTGATGATGTCGATTGATTTACTATCATGCGCAATAGTTTTGCCAACATCAGCTGAGTTAGCTGTCGTGCGTGGCAGTTTTGCCGATGTCGGCTGATGTTGACAGTCTCTTTTCCTCTGTCGACTGCTTTGCGCCACAATTTTTCCACTTACCGCTTGTGTTGGCAGTCTCTTTTTCCCCACCTGCTGCTGTGCACAGCAATTTTTCCACCCATTGCATAAAACTTTGAATTTTTTGCGGGACTTAGACGCATTGAACTGTTGACTTAAAATTTTTCCTTTGAACCAAAGTGCTTGAACCTTTCTGTTGAACTGAACCGTTGAACCTTTTTGTTGAACTGAGCATGAACCTGAAGATGGACTGCAACCCAAAATTGACTGGCCTTTCATAGTTTTCGAAGAAGGTGACCAAAATTTTGCTAGAGGGGCAAAATTGGGTCAACAGTTAGTTCATCAGGGTTAGATCAATATCATCAATCGATACTGACTTGATAGTCTATACTAGCCTATGAAAAATATAACATAATTATTATACAATCACTTGTAACTATATTTATTTAATATGTGTTTTTCATCTTGAACCCTAATTATGCGCATAGATCTAAAAATCATCCTTGGTCATGAAACCTTAGATGTTCTTGTAAGAGATATAAACTTGTAAAAATGGGAGGAAGTGCAATGGGCTGAGCTAACCCCAATCATACCTACCTAATGATTGGACATTGCCTATGTATCCAATACTCCAAAGATGGAAATCAAGCCACATGTAGTTCTCCCACACCCACACACACACACACACACACAGATACACATATACACACACATACACATACATACATATATATGTATGTATGTGTATGTGTATGTACGTGTACATGTACATGCATGCGCGTGCACGCACGCACGCATGCACACACACACACACACACACACACACACACACACACACACACACACACACATTTGAATTACATTTCAAATTTATATCTTAATTAGATTAATCTAACTCATTAAAATAGGGACATATATCTTGTTATAACTAAACAGTTGACCCTCATCCATAACCTTATAAATATTTTTATTTATGGAATTAATGATAATAACTACATAATTATATCATTCTAAATAGTTAAAAAAAAATCCAAAGTATTGTTTCCAAATAATTACAATGTTCAACCCAATATAAAAATACATCAAAATTTTATTTCTATTATGTACAAGTCTAGAAAGATAAGTGGAGGGAAATGAAGTGGAACGATTTTCAAAAAAAGAACTAGATGAGAAACTATAGGGAGCTAAAAAATAAAGATAAATCTTATGACCTAGATGGATTTAAGGTAAATAATAAAGTAGGACAATCCCCCTCAAGGGATCCCATGATCTTGGGAAAGAAGGAAAGAGGGATCATAAATCCTGGGTAAAAAGGATTATGGGTAAGTCAATATCAAATTCTCTACCTAATTATTCTCATAGGATCTATCCTTCATTAGAATATAAAAGTGTTTACTTGTGTATACCTAATAAGATCATTAAGAGAGTTAGCATCAAATTGGAAAATACATAGATTAGAAAGTTCATGGGGACTTGACCCAACATATACATGGTTATATATTGGTCCAAGAGGAAATGGAATCCAAAAATCCATATGGAAATCTCTATTATGGCCAATGGTTTTTTCTTGATTTTCTTCTAAATCATGAAGACTGTTATAATGTTCTACAAGATGGCCTTAGTTTATGGGTAATTCCAATCTAGTCCTCAAGAGATGGAGACCAAGTTTTGATACATTTAAGGATTCATTTAATTTTTTCCCCCTCTTGGTCATATTTCTAGGTTTCCCCCTAGAATTTTGGGATGATGAAATCTTGATAGGAATTATAAAGGCAATTGGATAAGCAATAGCTTTAGACCTAGTGACAAAATCAAGGAGGAGATTAATCTATGCTAGGTTTTATGTCAATGTGTCCCTTGACACAAATCTCCCACATACCATTCAATTGAAATATAAGTATGGATTATAGGCCTAAGATATATAAAATGAAAGATAAAAATATATTTGTAGTAAATGCGACAAATTGGGTCATAACTCCAACAACTGTCATGACAACAAAAAAATGGAATATATTTAGAGAAGGAAAGAAAATTTAATTGTTTATAAATAAATTGATCTAGATACAATGGAATCCATACAATTTATGAATTAATTAGTCAATGATAAAAAAATATGGGGAAGTCCAAAGATAATTTCCCTGCTCCAACATCCAAGGATCGTTATGTTGATAAAAATTTGAATATAGGCAGAATTGAAGAAGAAAACCCAAAAGCTTTAAAAGAGCCTAAAAAGAATGAATCAAACAAGATTAGAAAAAACATGGAAGAATAAAAATGTTTAGAAGAGGGATAAATCATGGAATATAAGGAAAGGGTCTTATGTACACCTCAAAAATAGGGAATTATTTCTCCAAGCATGGAGCATAAAGTTATCTAATAAACACCATAAGCTCTAAAAATAAATTTTATTTCGGAATGGACACCAAAAGAGTCAAACCTAACTAGAGAGAAGACTAAATCAAGGAAACAACCAAAAAGGTGGCTTCAATAGCACAAAAAATACTAGAGGTAAGTCAATTCTCTTCAAGGTTCAAAAAATGATCATAATTTTAAGGAAGGGAAGGAAAGGAATCCTCAAAAGTTTTAGAAAGAAAAAGGAAATCAAACAATATCTGAAATAAGGACCAGTAGTAAGGAATTAAAAAAAGAGGAAAAAATAAAGGAAGGCATAGGCAATGTTGAATAATTATTGACTTCCCCCTGATCCAATTTGGTCTGATATTGTGTAGATCTATTTCATGCTAGTTTCAAGTCGTATGGTCTTGTTTCTTATTTCAAGCTTTGTAATAGGTTTTGGGTCCCTTATATAACCCTATATTGACCCTAATAAAAAAGAAATCCAAAATACAAGAGGCCATACAACTAAACCACCATAAAAAAGTCTAAACTTATATATTAGTTACAAGAGTCCATAATTTAGAAAAATGTAAAGAAACTATAAAAATATAAGTAATAATTTAAAAAGAAAATGAAAACCCAAGATATTCAAAACATGGCTTCTATTATCCATGACAACCCTATAAATCATAATTATCCTCCTAATGAAATGGTAACATTACCAGTAATATATGTTGAGTGGGATTTTGGAGCAAATGTGGGAGCCAAAGGAGGAAAAAAAACACTAAACATCTTGACATACATGAACCTTTGTAGCAAAGGTAAGTAGAACCAACCAACCTAATACACTCTTGATTGACACTAGGGACTTATTCATGGCTTAATAAGATCCAACATTATTTCCCACACTGCCTATTCTGATAATACATGAATAAATATCATAACTCTTTTTGATGCAATCAAGGATAAAGGGTCTAACAAAAGACATTTTTATCCTTGCAGTCTTCCACTATATGGATATACAAAATATGAGACTGGAATCTAAAATACAAAATTTTATTCAAGATATATTGATTTTACACACACATACACATTCAATCACTCTTCCTATGGCTACAACACAAATAAAAATTCTACACAACCCCTTCCTATATTGAACACTACTCTTAATTTTTCTAGGCTTCCTCCTTAAGCACCTACATTCACCTAGAACATTTACTCCAACTTTACTATAACTACTCCCAAGCCCTCCTCATGGAGGGAATCTTAGGATCCTTCTTCAATATCTAAAATGATCAAAATGGAAACTTTAATGTTTCTAGGTCATTATTGGGTATGTAAAACTATTGTGAAATAAATTATCACTTCTTTCAAAGTAATATTTATGTAATTGTTGGTTAACGTATACCTACATTAACCAAAAAAATTATCATGAGACAAATATCACTATGTTCCATCACCTGAAACCACTCCTCCCTTCAAGAATCGTATTGAATTACGATTAGATCCATGTAGGCTATCTTCAACTATCAAAAGCCATTAAACATAAAATGTATCTTTTGGGTGATGAAATATTTCTCAACTAATTAGATGCTCTTGAATTAGACACCCAAGGTAAGATTTTGTGAGCATAGTTCTCATAAATTTTAATTAGGTGGTAGAACCACCCTTTTTAATTTGAGCACAAAGCCATGGTGTGCCCCTCTAGATGTGATGTAGTGTCATATTTTCTAACCAATTTTATAGACTAAAAATTATCATCCTTCACTAAACACATTCCATATTATTTTCTCTTAAGCACCCCTTAATGTTAGCATAGGTTTTTATTTCATTTAATGGTTTTTTCTTACACATGTTTAGTTAGCTTTATTAGGTTTATTTTTAGGTCATTGTGAAAGATAATCCCACATTCATGAGGAAGTGAGGACATGTTTATCTTTCACCAATAAAATGTATCTTCCTAAATATTTTATGGATAATGATGTTAATGCTAATATTTCAATCTTCTAATTATTTGATAATAGGCTTCTTTTGTCTTATGTCTGATTTTATTACTACACAGGTAATTTCTTCATGCATTCAATCTTATCCAATATATCCTTGATTTTGGCCCACTCTAACATGGTATCATAGCTTTTTTGATAGATGAATGTCATTTTTCCTATTTTGAAATCTTGAGTTTCAATATGTATGTCACAAATCTACCATTCATTGACCTAGATATTGAAGATTCACTCAAAACTAGATTTTGTTCTTCTTCTAAGGTCCTCTATTGATCCATATTTAGAATAAGAATAAGAGAAGGGTGTCTTCTACCACTTATATTTTATCTAGTAGGTTTTCATGCAAAATATCATGTGCCATCAAATTTAGAAGGTGTTAAAACCCTAAGATTTGTTGTAAACATGACCTAGTTTTGTGATAGTCAATTTTTCCATTTTTGGAGGGTTTCAAGGCTTTTTCAGTGCTTTTATGCAAATCCACATAGTTGGGTTCTTCAAGGGGAAATCAATTATTGATTTTTTCTAGGTTTTTTGATATCCTTATTGGGTCTTTGGTGGATTTTCAAGAGGCATACTAGATCTATAGATTTGTGATAAGTAGAGTTTTTGTACTTATGTGCATACTATTGGAATCTTGGGCCTTCCCTACATTGTAAGAAACTCTAGCATTCTCGACACTATAAAAAATGTCATATCCTCTTACAGCTAAAAATACCCCACCTAATTTTAATTCTCTAAACTTGATGACTACAAATTTGAGAGGCATCTTTGATAGAAAGCATTGAAACTATCGATCATGGGAGCAGTCTTCAAGTCTTCAATCCTAATATCAAGATTATCAACTCCTAGAATAACCAAAAATCATAGCATTAGGAATAATAACTACCAAATCAATCCATGACTATAGTATTAGGATTATAGACAATCAGAGTAGTCAAAAACCATGATGACTACAGCCACCCATTACAATCCTAACACATTTCTCTTATGGAAAGTTATAGCATTGGAACTATTGACTTTAGGAGCATTCTACAACCCTAGTATCAAGATTATCAACTACTAGAGTATTGATAAATATCAACATTAGGAATTTAAACTACCAGAGTAGTTAATGACCCTGACATTTAGAATATCGACCATGGGAGCAATTGAAAACCTAATAACTATAGTCACCCACTACAACACCAACACATTTCTCTAATTATTGGAAGGGCTAACAATCCTAGAATTAGGATTTTTAGGTGCATGTATAGTCTTAAACCTCACTAAAAGAACTTGATGAACTTATAAAAACTACATAAGATGATTGCATCCCCAATAGGAAAATTTGGCAACTATTAAGCGACCTCCAAACTCTAATGACAGCCACAGGGATGTCAAATTTAATCACATGAAATGTGACACTATTTATTTAAAAAAGAGGGTCATATTTTGGATCAAAGTGAGAGGGGGAATCACTCAAAAAAGTCCTTTACCCCTAGTCATATAGTGTGGTCACATGAAAGAGGATTAAATTTATTAGGAATGGTAAAAACATTTTAATAATATAAGATTTGATGAGTTGGTCAACAAGAAAAATCACATGAAGCTATAAATAAATGAAATGTAAAATAAGACAACTCAAATGATACTCAAAAAAGATATTCTTAGTACAATAAAAATCCATTGCATAAGTAGGTAAGTCAAAACTAAAAATCAGTCTAACTAAGTAATGTGGGATAAATCATCACATAAGACAAACTAGGAAAAGGATGAAATACATAACTAATAACCTAGCAAGCATAAGAAATACATACTTTAACAACCCCCCTCAAGTGAAGCTAGGGGCTAATAATAGCCAAAAAATAAATAGTGGCATATCCACAGTATGAGTCTTAGTAACTAGGCTTGATAAGGTATTCATGTAAAATATGTATCCATGAAATAAAGAAAAAATATGTACTCAAGAACACCCCCCAAGGACAACTTTGGAAACCCAAAGCATGCCACACATCTCAATGAAATAAGGTGATGTAAAAAGCTTCATGAAATTGCCTACAACCTACTACTGAGTCAGAATATATTCTAAGCTAAGAAAACTCTACTGAATGTGTTGATGAATGAATTGCATGTGTACCTCAATGTGCTTGGTCTATTGATACTCAATTGGGTTGTAGGATATGTGAATTGCATGCTAGTTGCCACACCAAAGTATAATAGGTGAATCTTGTGTGAAGCCAAACTCTATCAATAATTGATGAAGCCAAAGAGCATACTAAATTGTTTTATTTTTTGCCTTGTACTTAGCCTCTATAGATGAAATCCTAATGATTATTTCATGACTAAGTAATAGGTGAAGAACCAAGACAAAATATGTAGCTAAAATTGGAATGTCTATCATCAAGAAAACCTACCTAATTTGAATCAGTGTAACCAAATATTTGAGTAGAACCCCTAATGTAGTGTAATCTAAAATTAGTAGTGCCTTGTAGATATCATAAAATACTCTTGACAACCTACCAATGACTATCATGAGGGGCATGTGCAAACCTATATACAAGAATAATGGTAAATGAAATATTGGGGTGAATATGGGTCAAATACATAAAACTCCAAACCATCTACTTATATAATGTGGGATCTCAAAGATGAGTAGTACAAGTGGTAGTGAGAGTAACTCCAAATTGAAAAGGAGAAGGACTTGGCTTGCAATCAACCATGTCAAAATTTTGAAGAAGATCAAGGGTGTACTTATAATGACTCAAATGAATCCCTATATTCGACTATGAAATCTATAAACCAAGAAAGAAGTGTAAAAGATCAAGATCTGTCATATCAAACTATGATGAAAGTATCTGATGAATAGCCTAAATATATGAAGAGGATCATCTTGTGAGAAGAAAATCATCAACATACAAGACTAGTATAACAATGGCATCCCTAATACACTAAATATACACTGTGGGATCCGAGTGGTAGTGAATAAAGCCAGTGGAGAGAATAAAAGAATCCATCTTCTCATACTAATCCTAAGAGGCCTATTTGAGATGATAAATAAACCTCCTAAGTCGATAAATAATAAAATAGTTATAAACAAACCCAACAAGTTACTCCATATAGATTTTTTCCTACAAATCTTGATGTAATAAGGCACTATTAATGTCCATATAATACACTAGATAACCCCATGATGTATCAAGATAAAGTATAAGGTGAACAAAATCCTTCTTGACAATGGACACAAAATCTTAGATTAATCAATACCTTTGACCTATGAGAACTCCTTTGCAACAACACATGCCTTATACTTATCAATAAACCCATTAGCTACATACTTGGTATAGTATACCCACTTTTACCTAACCAAATTTCTTCTCTTAAGAAGAGATACCAAATCCCAAGTATGACTCTTCATCAAAGAAGAATACTTATGTGTCATTACATCATCCCACTCCTATATCCCATGAGCCTGTGAAAAATATTGTAGATCCCTAGAGAATGCTTGACACAAAATTTTAGTACTTGTAGAATGTGCATGATGATGTAGAGTGGGTAGAAGATCCTATATAAAAGGTGTTGCCTCAAAAACCATAGTAAAATCCCATAATGGCATAATGGCATCATTAGTGGAAATAAGATCCTTAACCTCTATAACCTCATCAAGGACCTCCTAAACTATCTCCTCAAAGAATGATTCCTCAAGAGGAGGTGATGAATCATCAAAAGAAAAAGAAGGGATAGAATAAGATGAAGAATCATGAGATGTTAAGTGCTCATCAAATTGTACATGTGTTAAAAAAAGAACATCATGAGTATCAATATATAAAAGATAATAAGATCTTATGTCCTTGCAATACCCTAAAAAATCAAAGGTTTGATCTTCTTATCCAATGCTTTCCTTTTATTATTTGGTACAAACACCCAAGCATGTCTCCCAAAGACTCAAAAAATGAGACATCAGGCTTGGTTCTAGACCAATCCTCTTTCGGAGTTAAATTCTCAAGTGTTATATGTGGTGTGTGGTTATAAATCTAGTTTTCATAATTAACTCCCTCTGCCCAATATATAGGAGGTAAATCCCATGAATACATCATGAAGTTAGCCATCTCCTTCAAAGTTTGATTCTTTGGTTCTACTAACCCATTTTATTGTGGAGTATGTTAGAAAGGAATGCTTGTCGTTATACCAAAAGGTCAACCTGTTATCACCTAATATAAACACCAAATAAGTACCCACAGAAGGCTATTAGTCCATGTCAAAAATCCCTAAGTGGGATGCTGGTGATTAGTCCAACAATCCCCCCCTCAGCATTACCTAAGGGGATTCAAACCCATGACCACGGTTCTAATACCAATTTTTAGAAAAGAACGCTTGTCATTGCATGAAAAGGTTGAGCTATTAACACTCGATACAAACACCAAATAAGTACCCACGAGAGGCGGTTAGTCCATGTCACAAATCCCTAAGGGGGACACGAGATTATTCTAATAGAGTATGTGCAACATAATGTTGGTGAACAATACCATGAGCTACCAAAAAATCAAAGTACTCTCAACTGAAGTACTCCCCCCCCCCCATTATCTATGTGAAGCTTCTTGATGCAACTAGACGACTATTTATCAACCAAAGACTTAAATACTTTGAAGTGAGAAAAGACATCACTCTTTTACTTGATAAAATAAACCCAAGTATGCCTTGAGAAATTATCAATGAAATTAAGTGCATACTTAGCTCTATTAAAAGGAGTAGGAAAGACCATCAAATCACTGTGCACAACTCAAGTGGTGAAGAAGCTCTTGTGGACATACCCTTAGGAAATGGATCTTGGTGTTGTTTTCCAAATGCATAACCAATGCAAACTCAATAAATACATGAAACTATAGGAAGACCATCTACCATACTATGAGTGCTCAACTCCTTCAAATATATGTAATAAAGATGTCTAAATATCTCATGCCAAAGCCTACTCTCAGAATATACATGAGAAGCCAAACACATCCTTAGAGGAGGAGTATCATTAAAACCCTAAAAGTAATAGAGTTAATAACACCTTATGAAATAAGTGTCTGAGGCTCTAACAAAGCTCAAACGTCAACACCCTTTGGTGTGAAACTCATTGTCTTGCCCTGACTAGAATGGCAAGCCTAATAAATTGAAAGTATGTTGGTGGTGATGTCTAAAATATATAATGAATTATTGATGCATCCACCATCAAGTTGTATGTCACCTTTTCCCTTAACATAAATAAAGGAAGAATCTCCAACCTCAATGATGGAAGTAGAACTGAAACCAAGAGATACAAATGACTTCTTAAAAGAAGTCATATAGTGTGAATCACCAAATCTAGAACCCATCTATCTAAAACATGTGACTATGATCCCCCAACAACATTAAGTTCTTTCCCATGCTCATGAGATGAATAATGAGTGGAGATAGAAGTATTGTGTTTCCTAATGGAATCCTATAGGGATTACATTCTCTTAAAACACCTAGACTCTTCATGACTAGTCCCCTCACAATAGTAGCATGATAGATTAGACTTATTCTTGTATATGGAAGATGATTTGGGTTTAGATGTGTTGGTTTTGGGCTTAGGTGCACTTTGAGATGGAGGAGTGTTTTTATTTGTATTCTTTATTTTTCCCTTGTTCTTAAGATGTGATGATACTAATGCTTTTTGAAAGGTGGAAGACTCAAGGTGAGATAGTTTAGAGTCCTTCCTAGTAAGTATCTCACAAAACAACTTTAAATTAGGCATTTTTAATGTGGCACCTAAGGAATACATGCTAGAGAAAAAGGTATAAGCAAAGATTTGGAATGGACCACTCAACTCGAACAAAATCAAGTACACACACTCTTCATATTTCTTATCTCATCCACTCCCCTTCGACTGTGTCAACAAATGCTTAAAATTAGTGAGGTAGTCTACAATAGAGGCAAAGTATTAAAGATTGAGTGAAGTAAGATCAACTTTAAGTTGCATGGCTCTCATGTGATCTACTTTCCCAAATAAACCCTTTAGCTTAGCCCACATTTTGAATGAAATATCACACCCATCCAAATGAAAAAATAAACTATCACTCACATAAGTCCTTATCAAATCCATACACTCATCAAACTTATATTGGTGCTGAATTTTTTCATACTCTTGTGAATTGTGATTGAGTTTCATTCATTAGGGACCATAATCCTTTGCATTTTGATGATTTTTTCTATTCTAGGTCTCTATGTATGGTAATTGTGTGTAGTCAAAGTCTCACAATAATCAATACCAAAAGTAGAATCCATGCTAGTGAATCACCAAGAACAAAAAGAATGTAAAAAGGTGCACAAATCAACACCAAGATAACCCCCCAAAATATTGTATTAAGAACCCCCATAATTTTAGCACTTTATAAAAGTAGTGTATTTTTAAAAAGTGATGACACCAATGGATAGATAATTGAAAACCATAAACTTGAAAAAAATGGAACTCAATTTTGAGTTACAGTTCTAAAATTATAAGCTTTATGAATTCTTGTAAATGGGTCAAAAACGTTAAAAATTACATTAGAAACTAATTTTAGTGAACAAAATGGAAATGAAGGTAGGCTTCCAACCACTAGTTGGAACCAGAATAGAACCATGAAAGCTCTCAAGAAATCCAAAGTGAAAAATAATCATCCAAGTGACCACTATATCCATGTAAGTGAACTATACTTCCTCTTGAGGTAAAAAAATATAGCTTAATAAATAAAATAATGAAATATCCAATTTTTTTGAGAGGAGAAAACAGTGTTTTTACAATTATAAGTGTTGAAATAGGTCTGGGAAGGGAGATCAAAGTTGAGTATAGACTTTTACACGCACTTTCAATGTTGTAAATTGACACCTAGAAAAACACAACCCAAATTTCACATAAAATCTTCCAAGCACTCTTCAAATCCCCATGTAGTCCTAATAGAGACAAAATGGAGAGTTTCAACGTATCAGATGTAGAACTTAGATCTTTCCACACAAAATCTCCACTTCAACACCTTAGCTCCTCAACAACTCCAACACATAATGCAAACCTTCCAATGCCAAGCTCTCCTTGAAAATTCTAATGCTGAGTGATGCATAGAAAAAGGAAAGAGAAAAATATTCAAATCAAAAAATCCAACTCCATGCTCCTCCCACTATAAAATTTTCACGTAGACCTATGCAAGATAAAAAACTAGTGGCTCCTCTCTCCTCCACATCACCCAAATGCCACTTCTCCATAAAGGATATAGTATTGGTAAATATAACACAAGTCTTGATGTCCTTCCAACACTTCTCTACAAAATTCCAAAAATAATATAGGCTTGGGAAAAGGGCATAGTCTAAAATAGGAAGTATAGACCATAAATAATTTCCAATGCCAAGTTGGAAAGGGTAAAGTGTAGTCCTAAAACACTTAAACTCCTTCTAATACTCCATAAACCAACACAACAAATAATTCCCAACTTGAATCTAAGGTTTTAACGCATAGAAAACCCCAGATCAACAACCTTTATGTAGTTATCTAATGCAACTAGATCTTCCTTCCAAATACCAACATAAACCCTGGGAGAGTTCGATTGTTAATCTAGATAGAGAGAAATGCATAGTCCACCAAATGCAGATGACAAAAAAATATGTTGCTTCCTAATTATAACCACCTCTATTCTCCTATGCCATCCTTCAAACCCCAACACAGATAACCTAAAGTCCAATACCTAGCAGATAAGGAAAGTAATAGAATGTAGTATGGTAGATGCTCCAAGGAGGATGTCAAAGTTCAAAAAAGGAGGTGTAATAGTGATTGGTATAATAATTGAAAATAAATAGAATTATCTAGAAACAAGTAGAATTATTTGAAAACTTGTAAGCTAATGGATGGTTTTAACTCTCCAATGCTCTAGTACCATGTTAAGAATGGTAAAAACATTCTAATAATCCAAGATCTAAAGAGTTAGTCAATAAGAAACATCACATGAAGCTATAAATAAATAAGATGTAAAACAAGACAACTCAAATGATATTTAGAAAAGAGATGCTTAGTAAATAGAAATCCCTTGCATAAGTAGGCAAGGCAAAACTAGAAACTAGTCTAACTAAGCAATGTGGGATAAATCCTCACATAAGAAAAACTAGTAAAAAGATGAAATACTTAACTAATAACCTAAAAATCATGAGAAATACATACTATAACAAAATTTTGATTCTTACTAGTGGAAGCTTAACCTTAGCACCCAATCCAATTTTTTGTACAACTACATTTTTTCAAATTTTGTAAAGTGGAGATTGTCTTTGCCATCTAGAAGTTTAAACACACATCTTTCAACCTAATACTCTTTTTGAGGTGCCATTTTTTAAAATTAAGAGTTTTTTGAGCTCTACACATTGGTAACATTATCATGCTTGGTAAATTTAAATCTTTATAGATTTGGGGGGTTGCATATCATAGCATTATAGCACATGTAGCTCAACACATACTTTATTTTTACACCATGTATATTATTTTAGTTATGATTATTACATGGTTTAACTATCATGAGTGGAAATTCAAAATAAAAATACTCTTGAGGAATAAAATTGTACACCAGATCACTATAGATATAGAAATAGAACTGACACCTAAAGCAGAGAAGATGAAGTGGTATAATCTAATTGACAAATCCTATGGTCTATTGTTCCTATCTATGTCTCCCACCTTATTCTTTTATATTAAATATTATACTAATCCAAATCAAGTGTGGACCATATTGGAAAAACTCTTTGGAAAGTAGGATATAATGAGAGGTCATGAGTTAGAGATATATCTCATTAGTTTGAGCCTAGTTAATTTTAATATGATACCAGACTTTAAATCACTTGAGTTGTAATTAAATTTGTGTGCTATTGATAAAAAATATGATCAATTAATGTTTTCCATCTTTGACAAATTGAGTTCCAACTATTATGTCTTTGTTTCTACCTTTCATGCTACCAAGCATGCCCTTGGAGCTACACAGACCATGTCATCCTTAGATGAATTTGCTACTGACTTAACTCGGGAGTAATACAAGCTCATTCAAATGGGTACATTGAAGTCATCTAAATCACATGCCTTAATTTTTGAGTCATGATAAATAAAAGGATTCTATTAGTAAGGAGAAGAAATAGAATAAGAAAGACCCCCAAAAATAAAGGGTCAAAAATATTATGTTAATTCCAAAGCATAAAAAGAGTCATCCTCTTTAGATGAGAAATCTAAGAAAGATCAACTCACTTGTGGCTACTGTAAGAAATCTTAGCATGATGAATCCAAATGCATGAAGAAGTAGATTGACCAACTAACTTAGATGCTTGAGAAGCACAACATCAATGTCCTTGATTCTTCCAATCATAGTTCATCAGCACAAGAGTCTTCTAAGTCCAAAGACTATAGTAATGGAAAAATAAGGGCAAATCACTTGTTGCAATTTCATCCTAGTCTTCCACATGGGTTATTAACTCTAGTGATGTGTACCACATTACTTCATCATAGGACATGTTCTCATCTTTAGATCCTTGTTCTATGCCTTCCATCTTGTTGGGTGACACTTGCATTGAATTTAGTGGGAGTGTATCTATTAAAGTGAATAATGGGACATTTCATGATGTTTTATGTGTTCCTTATTTATCCACCAATATCCTATCTATTTATCATATCACTCAGATTGGTTTAGGAAATAAATTTGAGTTCACACCCAATTTAGTGGTTATTAGGGAAGAAAATCATGACTCCATTATTACATTTGGGAAAGAAGATCACTAGTCACTATTGTAGACTTTCTCATATTTTTCACTTGATCAACCCTGTACTTTACTACTCACTCATACAGATGGGATGATTAAATTATGGCATGAGTGATTCATCCATCTCAACTATTGCTAACTGGAGCAACTCATTCATCATGACATGGTTTCAAAGTTTCCACAAGTTAAGTTTTATGATATGTTTTCCAAGCTTGCATACTTGGTAAGCATCTTGAGGAAAATAATGAAAAGTGAAAATCACAAAGAGATGAATATATATTAGACCTTGTCCATAGTGACATTGCTGGCCCATTTCCAAAACCTTCATTCAATTGGACTAAATACATGCTTATTTTCATCGATGACTTTTCAAGGCATAATTGGGTGTATTTTCTTAAGCATAAATATAAGGTCTTTAATCATTTTCAAGACTTCAAGGCACTTGTAGAGAAATAGTTAGGTGAATCCATAAGGCTAGGTAAAGCCATAAAAAAATTTACGCATTGATAATGGTGGTGAGTACGTCAGTAACCATTTTGAATAATTATATACATCAAAGGGGATTGAATTTCATCATATAGTTCTATATAATCCTCAATAAAATGGTATTGTAGAACACAAGAATATGTCCTTGAATAAAATGGTTAATTATATGATGCACTCCAAGTCTCTTGCGCCTTAGTATTGGGATGAGGCCATCAACTGTGCTTGTTATATCCAAAACTAAGTTACTCATAAATCATTGAAAGGATTCACTCTTTTTTAATCTTAGAATGATCGAAAAACCATTTTTAATCAATTCTAAGTATTTAACATTAGAGGGGATTGAATTTCATAATACAATTCCATATAATCCTCAATAGAATGGTATTATAGAACACAATAATATGTCCTTGAATAAAATGGTTAATTGTATGATACACTCCAAGTCTCTTGCACCTTAGTATTGGGATGAGGCCATCAACTATGCTTGTTATATCCAAAACTAAGTTACTTATAAATCATTGAAAGTATTCACTCTTTTTTAATCTTAAAATGATCAAAAAACCATTTTTAATCAATTATAAGTGTTTATATCTCCTATTATGGCCTGCATTTTGAACAAGAAGTGTAAGGCAATGAAGTCTCATATTTAGCTTCACATCTTCATTGGTACCTTGAGGGTGTTAATGGATGCAGGCTTCTCCATCCCATCACTCATTATTTTTTCATTGATAGGATTATTCATTTTCAATAGGGTCCTTCAAAATCCACACTCGACACCTCTCCTACTTCCTTAGACACACTAGGAAATGATAATAGTTATAATGATTCAGATCTACCTAAGCAACTTCCTAATGATCTAGATTCTTCTTTTAGTTATAATGATGAGAGTAGTGATGAGGATCCCATCTTCCTTCTCCCATAATATATTTATAGGATAAGTAATATTTTCCTAACTCACCTAAAACTAGTCTTCTTTGGCTAGATATATACTACAAAGTGTTGGCCAATGGGTTGGAGATCCATTAGACACCAAGAAAACCCATTCACAATGATAGAATACCTCACATTATTTCATTTCATCTTATTCCAATACACAATATTTTCATGAGGCATTAGTCACTCCTAAGTGGGATACTATTGTGGAAGAGGAATATGGTTCCTTGCTAAGGAATAATACTTGGGATTTAGTCTGACTTCCTAAGGGAAGAAAACTTATTTGATAAAGGTAAATCTACCAAACAAAATTTGTAGTAGATGAGTCTATAGACAATTTCAAATAAATTTTAATAGCAAAGGGTTTTTATTATGTACTTAGCATCTATTATACTAAGATGTTCACCGTAGTTACCAAAATGAACTCAATTTGACTTACTCTCACCATTATCATAGTACATCACTAAGATTTCATTAGATGGATGTGAAAGGTTACTTTATTCACGATGACTTAAAAGAGTAAATATGCATGGAAAAACCACAAGGATTTATGGAAGATTTATAATTAGTTTGTAAACTTCAAAAATCTATCTATGGCCTCAAACAAGCTCCTCAATCTTGGTATGCCAAGATGGACTCCTTTCTTCTTTCACTTGGGTTCACCAAATGCCATTCTAATCTAAAAATCTACATTTAATGGTAGGATTATTTAATATTTATTTTGGTTCTCTACGTGGATGACCTATTTATCACAAGGATTTTTCCATCCAACATCACAGTAGTGAAAACTACTCTGTTTGATAGGTTCTCAATGACTAACTTAGGCTTGTTACATTACTTCCTTGGGATTGAAATTTATTAGTCTGACTCTAGGATAACTATTACACAATCCAAATATGCTCTTGATTTTTTTGCATAGTTTAACATGACTGATTTTAATCCAACTTTAGATCCTTTTATATCTGGTGTGAATCTTGAGGCTGAGTGTCCATCTCATTTGATTGATGTTACCTCATATCAATAAATTTTTGGCAGTATCATCTACCTTATACACTATTTCATATGTAATAGGCATGATCTCTAGATTTATGTAGGAACCACATGAGTTGCAATGGAAAAATATCTAATTGTATTCTTCATTACATTTAGGTTACTCATAGTTTTAGGATTCAATATGGAACAGGCATTGACATAAACTTAATTGGTTATATAGATTAAGATTGGGTTGATGACATTAAGAATTGTAAGTCTACTGTAGGCTATAGCTTCTCTCTTAATTTAGGTCTAATTAGTTGGTCAAAAATAAGTAAAATTCTATTACTTTATCTTCTATAGAGACAAAATACAAAGGATCTATTAATGTTGACACTGAGGCTATTTAGCTAGAAGATATTTTCACTAAGTTTGGTATCCTATTTCAACAACCAATAGTCATATTTTGAAATAACCAAAGCACAATATAGATCTATCAGAATCTAATCCTCCATCAATGGACCAAGAATATTAAGATTCACATGT
Source organism: Torreya grandis (assembly GCA_037957365.1). Taxonomy (NCBI): domain Eukaryota; kingdom Viridiplantae; phylum Streptophyta; class Pinopsida; order Cupressales; family Taxaceae; genus Torreya; species Torreya grandis. The sequence continues at coordinate 992,517 of JARHVA010000872.1, forward strand.
ATTTAGTTCATGAGCTCATCCATGAGCAAGTCATTGATCTCTATTACATATAGACAATAAATCATATTATTGATATATTCACCAAACCCTTCATTGAAAGAAAGTATCTTCATTTATAGGCTCTTCTTAGGGTTCAGATAGTTCTGACATCCTCCTCTGGGGGGTATTTTATTGTACTTGGGTACCTCTCCAGGCCCTTATTTCAAGATTCAATTCTACTACCCACCTAAGCTATGCTTAAGGGTGTATTAGTGTAGTTTTTATTCCATTTAATAGTTTTTCCTTGCACATGTTTAGCTAGCTAACTTAGGTGTCTTTTTAGGTCATTGTGAAAGATAATCTCACATTATGAGGAAGTGAGGACATGTTTATCTTTCACCTATATAATGTACCTTCTTAAAGATTTTATGGCTAATGATGCTAATGTTAATATTTCAATCTTTTGATTGTTGAGTAATAGGCTTCTTTTGGATCATGTTTGATTTTGTTGTTACATAAGTAATTTCTTCATGCATTCAATCCTATGTAGTAAATCCTCAATTGTGGCTGACTCTGACACTTGCATTTGGTTGTACTCTCCAACTGAATCTCAACACCCTATTTCCCCTTTCTATTATACACATCTTAATTAATGAAAATCTTACGTGATCTAACATTTTCCCAACTATCATAGACAACCCTTTATCCTTTCTCATCCCTAGTCATACATATATCCCTTCCCTCATCAACATAACTCACAAGATTATTCTTGTACTCTTCCTTATCTCACCTTCCATTTAAGGGACTTAGGGTTTACCCCTACCCATATTTCTTATCAATCATGGTGTTATCACTTCCATTATACATAATATACCCATAAAATTTACATGGTACCTATAATAAGGTGTGCCACACATCCATGGGTAGAACATCACATAAAACCTTGTCTCAATATCTACCAATCTACACTTCCACTTAATATCATTCCCACAAAATTTCAGCATGCCCCTATAATAACCAATACACTCTATATGACCCTGGTGTGGTATATATACCAAATTAAGATTTTGGACCATCTTATTAGACACTAAATTACCACAACCTCCACTATCAACCTTCAAGATGCTCCTACTTGCTAGTGAAATCTCTCCATGTTTTAGTTCCTTATTATATTTAGATGAGGGTATAGATTTCACCTTCATTTTTTCAACTTGTACACTACCTTCATTCCTTCTCCTCTCACCATCACATTGAGAATGAGGACACTCAAAAGAAGGATTCCAAAATTATTCATACCTATATTATGTTTAATTAAACGTTATTCCTATTCCTCATCCATAAAATCGCCTTCCTCATGCAAATGTGGTTCCTCATATTAATTATTGTTTTGGCACTTTAGAAATGATATGCATTAAATTTAAATTTGTAAATGTCACTAAAATGATGTAATTTTTTTTTATAATTATTTTATCATCATTATTATTTTTAAATTACAAAGTACTTCACTTGGTATTACAGTTTCTATATATCAAGACAAAACCTCCCTAACAACCTTAGGATGTAGGGTGAAAACATCCCACATAATGGGGTCCAAGGTTACCTATGATGAAATCAACCTAGGTGCACTTAACTTACAATTTTGAAAAGAGGGTCTGAGACTAAAATCTAATATTTATATATCCCTTAGAATGACCTAGGATCTTAATTCAAATTCAACCAATGTCATAAATTCACCTATGTGTCTTTTAAGTGACATAAAATTTTATAATATAAAGTGTGCACCTATCTTAATCCCAAGGTAAATTATAAATGGGGTCACTTAATTTTAAATAGGCAAATTAAAGTAAAATCCCTAGAAAAATCTCAATGATAAATAAAAATGTGCACACACAAATAATTAACTTAACTTAATAATAAGATTAAAAATTTAATTAAAGTTGAATGGATTTTCCCTTCAAAATGAATCAAACCATATATCCATTGGATCTAACTAATATATACCATTAGATTTTCAAAACCCTAAAGTTTACCTAATCATCCTTATGGATAAATACAAAAGCCTTCCATATTCTCTTTGTTTCATTTTGTCATTTGTTTTTGGAGGAAGAGAGAGGATGAGATGAAGGCTCTTCATGATTTATCTCATTCTCCTTAAATATCTAACAATGTCTACCATGGCCAATACTAGTTTAGTTTTTTTATGTTAGGTTTAAACCTATGTGTTAAGGCATTTTAATTTACTAATTTCTTTATAGGTTTGAACTTGAGGCTTCATTTTTTGATGACTTATCTAGTTTCAAGGTTCTTATATTAAGCATGGTGATATACATATTGTGTGTGTGTAACATATATAAATTTTTATTTATTTATTTAAAATATAAATATATTTAATAAGGAATATAATGGGGTCAGACCTGCTATCCACCCCTAGTTGTATTGGGCAACAACTGATGTCATTATAAATTGAGTAATAAGAATCTATAATCTTGTCACCATGAGTGATGATGAGATTACAAAATCTCATATTATATTTAGCATTAATGGGGATGTTTGCTCTCATCCCCTCTCCTTATGGCATATGGGGATGGCTCATTTGTCCCTTTCAACTGTGGAAAAATAGTCAAGGGAGGGAGGTCATCAGCATTTTGGCTAACATCCTCCCTTAAAATCCATTATTATTATTATTATTATTATTATTATTATTATTATTATTATTATTATTATTATTATTATTATTATTATTATTATTGTTGTTGTTGTTGTTGTTGTTATTGTTATTATTATTATTATTATTATTATATAAACTAAATAAATAACTAGATTGCACTATATGCATAATACCTACAAGAGAATGTTAAGTTTCAAGCATACTATCATTCATAAAACACAAGAAGAACCACTTTATTTATATCATCTTCACATGCAATAGTATGCCCAATATAATCCTTAAACTATAGCATTATTAAACTATCTTTGCTTCTTAAAACATAAAGCAACATTGTTTAATATTGAGGGCAAGGAGAAAAATCCATAAAAATGACATAAAACATTTTGTTTATAATAAAGGTAGAAATGAATAAACTTCCACATTCAAAAACTAATCTAGATTTCATTATATTGCATCTTCACCCTATCCAACTATAAATCAATTAATAGAGCATGCTACAATAATGTGTTCTAAAAAGTTTTTCACAAGAGCAAGAGGGTATGAAAAGAGGCAAAGTGCCATAATAATAAATCCTTCACAAGTAGAGAGGTTTTATATGTCACAAAAGGATTTAACAAGATATAACATACTTTCACAAAATATCACAAAGGTTCATTACCCTAACAAGCTTCAAGTGCCCCATTACTCCAGGACTATCTTACAACATAATAAGATTTTTTAAGGTCTCAAAAGTAGTAAAATATAAAGAGTGGAGTGATCCCCTCTCAACTAAATATGGCATCATCACGTATAAGACCCTGAATCACAAATTCACACCTATCCAACCACTAACACAATAATTTTTCAAGAGGGGAAACTAAATTTTTTTATGGGTATCCAAAACATATAACAAAATACACATACATAAGCCACCATCTACATGTCTTTTATAATACAACAAGAGATATTTGGGGTCCCAAAGAGATATGCCTAAAAACTTAAGTAAGGACATAATAAAATGGATTTTAAGGTCCCAAATATCTCTCCCTAAAATTTCAAGCAAGGAATAGTGATGAGATCATCATAATAATCAAAATTACTCCAACAAAGTTTCATCTTCCCTCACTTCCACAAAAATACACACACCCATTTCTTCAACATTCCTTCTTGATATCACCACACCCAAACACCACCATCCACAACCACACATCCACCACCATATACACACCAAAATCATCCCCCAAACTCTATGTAACAATTGGGTGGAGTGGCTACATGGATTGTACATACAAGCCACACTTTGTCAAAATGAGCTTGTGCCGTAAGCATAAATAAAGGGGTGACCACCTTCCTCAAATCATACTCATGAGCAAACATTTTGAATTTTCACATAATAATTTTTTACACAACAACACATTACAAAACTAAAAAGAGTACATTTATAGGCTCCCTCTCAAGGCAAAAAAACATTCACAAAGGATAACACATTGGCCCACAATATTTTACATAGATTCCAAGGTAGAAGACACAATATTTAACAAGATACACATTTACTATTTATAGACACTAAAATTCAATCATTATGTGTTTAAAAATGTTTAATATTAATATCCTTACCTTATTTGGTCTATTCGTCACTCCATTAACTTGCAATCTCTATGAGAGTCTCCACTATTCCACCTATTATCTTGAAATTAATGAAAACATCATTCATGCATCCATATTTTACTTACATATTCATGTCATCCAAATCTCAATAATATGTTTCCTTTTGGGACAAGACCACACTAAGAGGATAAGGCCACAACCCGACCTTGTCCACTAGTACAACCTTATCCCCCACGATCTAATGGAACTTTTCAAATTTGAGACATTTCATATTAACTCTCTTTCACTTTAAAAGATTGGTTAATGAAAAATATTCCAAATATTCCTGTATATAATCACATCAACACATCTCAAATCATCATCTATCAATAATTTTAAAATTCTACTGCACATTAAATAAAATAACACTAACCTTTCCTATTCCAATTCTGATTTATTCTAACAGTCATAGACCAAGTCTAAAGTTATTTAATTACAAGTCAAGGGAACTCTTTTTCAAGCATTCAATTCAATCTATATATTTTCATTCATATATAAAATATAAATATTCACATACTCACTCTAGGAAGGAGAAATACATAAACCTAATGCCCTTTTGGGCTATGTAGGTAGCACTTAGATTACATGGGGTTTTTTTAGGATAGATCAGTTATTCCCGTTGACCAATTCCCTCCTTTTTATTTGATCTTAATTTTTTTTATTGTGTTGGAACTAGGGTTTTACTTATGCAAGTATTTCACACATAAATTTAACTCTTGTAGGTTATCAACATACCCTCTCAGACAACTGTAAACACTCACACACAAAAAATCAATCACACAGTCAATTAGGACACGGCTACAATCAAAATACAATGCCATAGTGTTCTCTTTTCCACCTAGTTTAACCTTATATAAATATAACACAAAATCTTGTTTTTCGTTGTCATACAATTCACAATTCTTTTTAGCTAATTTTACATCATAGATATGACTACATAGTCAACATAAATCAGATTCAAAAAAGATTTATGCATTTCATTATTTATTACTTTTTATAGCTCATTTCAAATTTTGTATTTCACTATAATTCACATTTAGGTTATTTATATTTTATATAAATAAATCAATTTTTCAATATTTTGATGTTTTCTGAATTTCATTGATAAATAAAAAATAAACATATAAACACCATCTAAATCAATTTCACACACATAAGGCACTTAAAAAAACACACATAATATCAAATTTATAGAGTTTTAATATGATAATGACCTAACTCAATCTCTTAAAATCTCCTCACTTGTTTCAAGCTCATAACTCTCCTCTTTTAAGCTCTCTCCAAACTCTACCAAGCTAAGAACTAAGCTATAACTCCTTGTCTAAGTAGAAATCTCCAATATTTTCCTAATTAATCCCCACTTGACATATTTCACCCTCTTTATTTCTAATATTTATCATTGTATCTCACACATGCAATCATTACTCTTAAAAATTCCATTTAGCAAAACTCTTACAACTCTCTTCTCAAGACCTTCGCCTTTCATTTTATAAGCATTTCAAACACCCCTTTGAAATATAATTTTGGAGGCTCTATTAATACAAATGAGATTTTAAACTCTTTGGAAAACTAACCTTGCCTAACCCCTATGACCTTAGGACCTATAAAACACCTAAGAAGGTTCCCTCATGTCATAATCATCCCCTAAAAGCGGCTTTAAAGCCCAAATCCGAGTTTCAAATTTTGAAAAGAATTGTGAGTCACTTAACCCACACCACATTTATCTTTAACGCATGTCTTATTAGACTATAATGTGTTTATTTTATAGGCACATTATGCCTAGGGTTGTATTTGGATAACAATATTTTATTTGATTATCATGTTGCTTACTTTTGACAGAGTAGTGATGTGTTAGGACTTTAGATTATCTGGTTATTTTTCTATATATATTGTATTGGAATTCATGGTTATGCATTACATTTGAGATCAAAATATTATGATACATGGTTTACATCCCATTATTTATTGAGACATGTTGTATTTCTATAACACATTAATTCTATCATCTTGATTATTGTGTTCAAAAAATATATGGTTTATTTTCTTGCTAACATGTTGCTTACTATTGTTTAATAACAAGTAGAGATTTATTTATTAGATGTATTTGATGGGATTCATTGAGTTTTGAGGTTATAGGTGGCCAAGGAAGTGGAAATAAATGTGTTAATAAAATCTTTGGGGATAATCAATTCATTGTTTGTGTTACCCATAAGCCACCTTAGTCTTAGTCTTATAAATATGACTTTATATTATGTGAATGTTGTTTAATCATGTAATTATGATTTGTATAATGTTATAACTTTAAATAATTATTTTAGTTTACATTTATTTTATTTAATAAAATGTGAAAGCGTATGTTAAGTGTGTGTCAAATTTAGTGTGATATGGTTTCTTTGTGCCATGTAAACACACTCTTCCCTATCCTAGCCCATCAATTTCCATTGAGGATGACTTGTCATAAACACTTATAAGGATTTAAGGTGTATGTGAGTGGGTTAAGTGACAAGTTTTTGAAAATTTTGAAACTTGGAGTTGGGCTTAGAGGCCACTTTTAGGAGATGATTATGACAAGATGGAACCTTCTTATATGTTTTATAGGTCCTAAGGTCATAGGAGTTAGGGTAGATTAGATTTCCCAAGATTTTTAAAACTCCTTTAGATGCATTGGGATTCAAAAATCATATTTAAAAAGAGAGTTTAAAATCCTTGGAACATTAAAGGTGAGGATCTTAAGAAGATAGTTGTAAGAGTTTGATAAGAAGAATTAATAAGAGTATTGATTACATGTATAAGAGACAATAATAGGTCTTAAAAAGAGAGGTATTCATGTGTCAATTGAAAATTGATTATAAAAATCTTAGATGATGAGCTCAGAATATGGCTCATTATTGACATATTATTTCCCTCAATTCATCTCTTGAAGGATATTATCGTATGCAAATCTTAGATTGTTAGATAGCTATTACATGGAAAATAGATATTTATCTTGTTTATATTGAAACAAAGACTAAACCTTTACTTTTATATTAATGTCTAATACATAGCATGTTTTAGTGATTTTTTGTTGTGAAGAATGCTCAAGAAAAAGACACAGGCAATGTATAGTGAACATGTAATTTTGATCTTCATCCAACAAAACTATGGACTCTATAGGCTTATTTCTATGAACTCCACAGGCTTGTTTCTACAGACTCTGTAGTCTTGTTTCTACAGACTCTATAGGCTTATTTCTATGAACTCTATAGGCTTGTTTCTACGGACTCCATAGGCTTTTTACTACGGACTCCACAAGTTCGTTCCTCCCGACTCTGTAGGGTCAATTCCAAGAATTTTGTAAGGATGAAGCTACAAATGGGGACGTTAGTGGCTAGATAGGATAAGAGAGAATCATTCCAGCTAGAATTAAATAAGGGAAATAACTACCTACTATTTTTTAAGATTTGCTTTTGATAAAGTTGTATAAATATTTGGATCTTAGGATTATTATAGGATAGGATATCTATTTTATCAGAATAATTGGATCTCTTGGAAATCTAATCTTCTATCTTTGGATGAATGGATCGACCAAGGAATCCTATTATTTTGCATCCTATTTTGAGATGAATATATTAGTATAAAATGTAAGATTTTCATATATTATATATGATAGATATCAGACGATAGAGAGCATATAATATAGGAAAGGATTTGTACAAGTATATTATAGGTTTTAGCTAGATTGTAATCATTTCAATTTGATGAATTAATACTTTAGTTTCTAGCATTGATTAATCTTTGTCCCTGAGTCTGAGAGGAACAAGGGTCCACTCTCCTTAGAACTAGGAACTGTGTACATTATTTATGTTATGTTTTACTAATTCATTGTTATAATTAGATTCTTGTTAATATTTACATTTATTCATAAAAACATCAAAACAAATTCACAATTTAAAAAAAAAATCTTATTTCAAAGTCATTTCCTTTTAAGCAATGTGTGTTTTCCTTTCCATCAAATGTGTGAAACAAATTTCCTCTTGTTAGTGAAGAATGTGATTTTACTTTCCATGCAAGCGTAAATAAGAGTGTGATCTTTTATTTTCAGCAAAAGAGTAGATTGGTTTGATTTCTTCCTTTTCAACAAAAGAGTGAATCACATAGTTTAGGACACATTTATTTCTTTAGTCAAAGTTAGAATAGAACAATCAAACACTCCCATAAGCAACCTTCTATATCTACCATCCCATACCTCACTACAGACAGCTTTGGACACCAGCCCTGGTAGATAAGACATCAATAAATATTGATTAAATGAGGAGTTAAATGGCACTCATCATTTTTGGCACCATTTTTAGGGATTATAAGGTGTTAGTAAGGTAATAATTATTGGTCTAGAGTGAAAAATAGAAAACATAGTAAAACCCCATAAAATCCTATAAAAATTTAATAAATTGATGTACCATCTTAGAGATTCTAAAGGATGATTCATCCCAAATTTTCCACCAAGAACACAAGCAGATACTCCTTCAACATCTTTGAGTAGTGAACCAAAATTTACAAGTGAAACCTATTTGCAAGAATCATCTGAAACCTGGATAGAAACCAGACCATTGCCACAAGCAAGCCCTATAGGACAAATTCCTCATGATAAATCTCTTGTAGGAAGACACTATTTAGAAGTTGCCAAGGATTTAGAAGAAGCATTTCAAAAATTTGTAATTGAAGAAAATTTTGAAAACTTTGAACAACCTATAACTAATACCACAAATATTCAATGGAAAGATCATCCCGATTTTGAAACATCAGAAGAAGAAGAAGAAATGGATCTCTAACAAAATCAACAACTTGCACAACTAGGAAGGACTTTCTCCTTTCCTATTTTTTCATATCCTAATGATCAAAACCCCATGAAAAATATTTCACCAGCTAATCTACCAAATTTTTGGGGAAGATCTACAGAAGATCCTGATCAATTCTTGTTTGAATTTAAGGTGATATGTCAAACCTATGATTACATAATAGATGGCCAAAAATTAAAACTATTTCCCTGTACACTTAAAGATGCAGCTATGAGATGGTTCATGGGTTTACCTGGTGATCCTATTAGAACATGGGATGAAATGGAAAAATAATTCTTGAATAAATACCAAGATTAATGTCGAGTATGAGAAAGAAAAGAGGATTTCTTCAAAATCAAACAGAATGAGGATGAATCTTTAGAGGATTATTTGAATAGATTCATGTTCACTCATAAAAGAAGCAATTATCCACTCACTAAAGATGTTCAAAAATTGGTTTTCTTGAAAGGGTTGGATGAAGACACTAGAGATGCCTTAAATCTAATGGGTGGAGGAGATATAAATAAGTTGGCTTTCAATCAGATTTATAAGCTTTATACCAACTACTCTCGAATGAAACTTGGAATTAGGAAAAGAAGATTTGGGAAGTCTAATGAAGTGGGTAAGTTAATGGAAGAATTTTCTAATCTAAAGACAAGATCAGAGCTAAAGGATCCATAAAAGTTTCATAAAGACAAAGCTTCTGTGGCAGTGTTTAGAGCCAATGGCTGGCTATCTTTCATTAAAAAATTTTAGGGTTTTGATGAAACAATGGTAAGTGAATTCATCACTAATCTCACCCATGAATTTTTAATTGTGAAAGGCATTGTTATTCCTATTACAAATAAAGTTATAAGCCAAATTATACAAGTTCTAAAAGAGGGAATGAGAGCTATAGGCAGAATTTCATTTAGTGATTTAATTAGTTAGTTTAATGGTAATGACTAGACTAGGACCTTATGTCTAGTAGATTCTAAGGTAAAATCAAAAGGGATTAGTATAAATTCATTTCTTAAACCCTAAAAATCTATTTCCAAGTGGGTACTCAAGTATATCATTTTTGAAGGGCAACACAGTCTTTTAGGGGGATATGCCATGAAAATGTTAATACATCTTAAGCATGGGAGATAAAACCCTCAGTACAAAATTAACCTCCCATCCTTCTTATATGGTGCTCTACAAGTTATGTCTACAACCCTTAATGTTGCTCTTAGGCATCATGGCCTTATTCATCTCATTATTCAACATCACTTCCTTCAGCAAAGACAAGAGGTCTAGGAGGAATCTTAGAATAGTATAGCACAATAAATTCCAGATCTGCCTACATAAGAAATCCCAAATTCACCACAAAAATTCTCATCTCCACCTTCTACATCAGCTGAGAATACAACATCAAGGAATAAATTACAAACTATAGTCCCAACATAAATTCCTTCTTCTTCTTAGAGAAGAATCACAAGGTCTCGAATCCCTGAAGTTTCAAGATCTCCACAAGAACCTCATGAATCTATAGTACAACCAATTCCCTTGTCAGAAAGAAGAAAATTGAGACAAAAAGTTTCTATAGAACTTGAGAAGACCAAGGGATTAATGGTTGAGAAGGAAATCCAACCAAGTGTAGCTCAAAGAGTGACCAAAATAAGGAGGAGGCTCATTTTGATAGATGAAGATAAACAAGAAGCTACACACATTCTGGAAAGTCTTAAAATGGTATCTCATTCCCCCATACATCAAAATATCCCTACACCTGTAGATATTGAAGAAATTCATTCTGAAAGGAACTCTCCAATCATAATAGAGGAGCCAAATCTAGAGGAAGAGCTACACATGACAAAGGAATCAAGTATGGCAGAACAACCACCTATTCCAATTGAAATTGCAATAGATAAAGGGAAAACTATATTTACCAATGAGAAAAGTCAATCATCTAATCCAAATGATTCTATTCTATAGTTAACTTTGTAGCTTTCTCAAGCTCAAGCTCTTGAACAAAAATAAATAGTTGACATTGCTGACTTGATCAGTTAATTGTAGGACAAGGATCATCTCAACTCATTTTTGATGCAAAAATTAAATACAACATTTGTTGATCATGCAACAGAAGTTCACAGATTAGAGGAAATAATAAAGGAACATAAAAGTGAACAAATATATCTTTGGATATATATAGAAAGTCTGAAGAAGGAAAATAGGAGATTGCAAAGATTGGTAAACTCTTCCAAAGCACCTAATATTTCACCTCCTCCTCCTAAGGTATTTGTTGACCACAGTAGTCAAACAAGTGATCCAAGTATTCCTCCCTTGCAAATACTACATTAAATTGAAGAATAATATTCTATACTTAAATATAAAAACAAAGATGCAACTTCTTCAAACAAACTCTTAGGAAATAAAAAGAAAGAATTAGAAACTAAAGTCCAAAATTTAGAAGAAAATTTGTAGGATGCATGCAAATTAGGAGAAACTCTTTTGGCATGTAGGAATCCTTCTCCTGCATATAGTTTTTTTTATTTGAACAATTTTACAGATGGCAGCTTCTACAAAAATTTTGTCATCTTTCTTACAAAATTTTGTAGCCAACAACATTTTTAGAAATTTTATATAGTGTTGAACCTGATCAGCAGGATTTGCTTTGTGAATTTTATTTGCATGATTTGATTCTAAGAGACCATGAGCACAATAAATTTTTGATAAACCTTCATGTGGGAGAAGTTCAACTGAGGGCATTACATTCTACATTCAAAAATCAAATAACATGGAAAAGTAGATTTGAGGACTATACAAATCATGCCAAGACTACAAGATTTTGTGTTTGATCAGCCTTTTATATTCCCAAATTGATCAAATAGAATTTTAACTGTGCTTTATTAAATGATGAGGTTAAAACACATTATTTAAAGGCTTTATATGATTTTTCTACTTCTTTTGATTTATTTTCAAGGTAGAGTTTTGATTCAGTAGTGGCTGCAAGTGTAAATAGATGGGACCAACTTTTAGTGCCTCTTAAAATATGAGAGGTCATGTCCCCAAATAACTTAAGATGGAGTATGAGGAGAGCATCCTCAATTTTTAAAATGTTAATAGATGTAATAAACTCTAGGGGAGAGAAGAAATGGATAGGCATGAGATATAGACCCCCTTTACTGATCATACATATTCTAAGATGGCAGAGTTGGGCTCTACAATCAGAGGAGCAATTAAATATATAGAAACAAATGATTCAAGCACATCAGGGATTTACAAGAAATTCATACAAACATATAACAAATGAATTTGATGAATATGATTTGAGTCAGAGTGTGGAAAGTAGAAGCCAGAGTTATGAATGCCAATAAATTTTTGCAATGGGACTTGCAAAAGGTAAATCTTGGGGGAGATGATGAGCTCAAAATATGGCTCAATATTGACATGACATTTCCCTCAATTCATCTCTTGAAGGATATTATCTTATGTAAATCTTAGATTGTTAGATAGCTATTACATGGAAAATAGATATTTGTCTTGTTTGTATTGAACCAAAGACTAAACCTTTAATTTGTCATTAATGTCTAATACATGGCTTGTTTTAGTGATTTTTGTTTTGAATAATGCTCAAGAAAAAGACACAGGCAATGTATAGTGAACGTGCAATTTTGATCTTCATCCAGTAGAACTACGGACTCTGTAGGCTTGTTTTTACGAACTTCACAGGCTTATTTCTATAGACTCTTCAGGCTTGTTTATACTAACACTTCAAGCTTGTTTTTATGGACTCTATAGGCTCATTTTTATAGACTTCATAAGCTTGTTTCTACAGACTCCACATGCTTGTTTCTATGAACTTTACAGGTTCATTCCTCTCGACTCTACAGTGTCAATTCTAAGAATTCTGTAAGGATGAAGCTACAAATGGGGAAGCTGGTAGCCAAATAGGATAAGAGAGAATCATTCCAACTAGAATCAAATAAAGGAAATAACCACCTACTATTTTGTAGGATTTGCTTTTGATAAAATTGTATATATATTTGGATCTTAGGATTATTATAGCATAGGATATCTATTTTATCAGAATAATTAGATCTCTTGGAAATCCAATCTCCTATCTTTGGATGAATGGATCGACCAAGGAATCCTATTCCTTTGCATCCTATTTTGAAATGAATATATTAGTATAAAATGTATGATTTTCATATAGTATATATGATAGATATCAGATGATAGAGAGCATATAATAGAGGAAAAGATTTGTACAAGCATATTACAGGTTTTAGCCAGATTCTAATCATTTCAATTTGATGAATTAATACTTCAATTTCTAGCACTGATTAATCTTTATTCCTAAGTTTGAGAGGAGCAAGGGTTCACTCTCCTTGGAACTAGGAACTGTGTATGGTCTTTATGTTATGTTTTACTAATTTGTGTTATAATTAAAATCTTGTTAATATTTACATTTATTCATAAATATATCAAAACAAATTCATAGTTTAAAAAACATTTTCTTATTTCAAAGTCATTTCCTTTTAAGTATGTGTGTTTTCCTTTCCAACAAATGTGTGAAACAAATTTCCTTTTGTTAGTGAAGAGTGTGATTTTACTTTCCATGTAAGCGTAAATAGGAGTGTGATCTTTTACTTTCAGTAAAAGAGTGAATCACATAGTTTAGGACATATTTCTTTCTTTAGTCAAAGTTAGAATAGGACAATCAAACACCCCCATAAGCAACCTTCTAGATCTACCATCCCATACCTTACTGTAGACAGCTTTGGACACCAGCCCTGGTTGATAAGACATCAATCAAATATTGATTAAATGAGGAGTTAAATGACACTCGTCACTAGATTTTTTATTTATACAAGTATTTATATCTTAGTTGGGGGTTGGTTCTTGGCTTGAGAGAGTTTGGAAGAGGAGAGCTAGAAGCTTGGAACAAGTGAGGAGATTGCAAGAGCTTGAGGTAGGCCATCATCATATTGAAACCATATTTAATTCTAAGTTACACATGTATTTGTGTAAGTATCTTATGTGTTTGAAATGGATTTGGATGGTATGTGTGTATCTTGTGGAAGATTGTGTCTTCTACCTTGGAATCCACATAAATGACTATGGGCCAATGTGTTTTTATTGCTTGGGGAGGGAGCCTCTAAATATATTATTTGTGATTTTTAAATGTTTTGTTGTGTCAATATTCATTATGTGACAATGAAAAATAATGACTCATGAGTAGAAGCTAAGGAAGGTGATCACCGCTTTCTTTTTGGTTGAGGCACAAGGTCATTTTGGTGAGAGTGGGGTTTGTATGGACAAGCCATACAACCACTCCACCCACTTATTACATTTAGTTTTGGGGATGCTTTTGGTGTGAAAAATGGTGTGGTGTAGATATGGATGGTGATTTTTAGGTGTGGTGATATTGAGAATGAATGTGGGATAAATGGGTGTGTGCAAGTGTGTGGAAGTGAAGAAAAAACATGAGAGGAAATTTAAATTAAAAATAGTCCTAAAAAAATTCCTAAAATAAGGAGTGTAACATATGAAAATAATACAAATCACTTAATAGGTGACATTATCCCCTAGAGTGACATCACCTAAAATAAAAATATAATATTTTTTATTTATTATATAAAACTTAATCATATAAACTAGTTCACTTTGGTTAAGTTAACCCTATTTGTTTTATTCCATCTGATGTAGAGGGCTTTTATAATTTTCTCAAGCTAGATAGAAAACATAACATTAATTCCCTCTTTTTCCCTTTTTCATTACCAACTGGATTTGTTCTTGACTTATCTTGCTATGTTATTTGACATTTGATTGCTTAAAACTCTCTTAGCTCTGCTATTTGATACTATTCAACTTTGTTCACACTAGTTACCTTCATCTTATTTTATGTTGTCTCACTCATTATTGATTGCAATCACATGATAATAGTTATATCACCTTTTTTTATCTCATTTTCATAACAACACACACACAGTCTTATTTACAGACATCTGAGAGCACTTGATTTGTCTTATCATGTTAACCACTTATTTTCTAAACTCTGAGATCTTTGTTCTACATCTGCCTAACCAATCACTGAGCGAATTCAACTTCTCAATCAACTTTGCTTTAGGTTTATGTGTGATACTTAAGGCAACACATGATTTAGATCACTACCAAAAGAATGTATAATTAGGTGCATGAAATGAATAAGTTACTTCATAAATATCTCAAATACATACTAACAACTCTTTATGGCTTATCTCAAACAACCACCCAAATTTGGTTTACTCTCAAGAGGCACTTGTCTCCTTTTACTTTAACACAAAATTCTATACTACTCTTAATATTAAAACACAATAAGAAACAAGCATACAATATTTTTTCAAGGTCCTTTCTCTAAAATATAGACTTGACATTCAAATACAATTTGTTACCAAAATAGGGTCTATAATTATTCTCACAAAGATTATCTGATCACAAACAAGTTCTGGATTACACAATGTTTCAAAAGGATTCAAAAACCACTTCATCTACTTGGTTTAATTTACATAAATGCATGATATATCTTATTTAATTGATTGGAGATATTATTAGTTAGACTAGGCACAAAATCACAATTTTGAACTATGCAATGTTGTTTGAACACTTTTAACTCCCAAAAGGAATCTGCCTCTACACATGATGAAAGGGAGTATAAAATGTCCCAATGCAATTTTAGAAGCAAAAAATACTTACCATGATGACCCTACCTATTCTTTACCAATCTCTTTTTTTCTTAATGTTTGATTCCTGATTATGTAGTCGACACCTATATATATACCAGTCTTTTGATACTTTTACAACACACAATTCATAATATACTATGTTGACTATCTGTACTTACAAAGGCAAAAACTAGTTATATGAATTTTTGATCGAGTCCTTCAACAAACTCTCTCCAAAAATAAATAAGAATAATATTAATTAGATATTACAAGCTAGTTTTTTTTTCACCACACATCCTAAACCTATACCCAAGATTCTACCTTTTCTAATCATTCACCTTTTTAGTGACAAACAAATACAGTCAATACAAATTGCATTCTTGTAAACAAAGACTATCTTTGTATTCAAGGTAATTGATCATGTTTATTATTTATCAAGGTTCATAAATGCAAATTTATTTCACTCATAGTCATGCAAATCACTAAAAAGGTACATTAGATATATATAACAACTCCTATTTTGCATTCATTCATTATTTACCAAACATACACAAATTTTAGAGGATAGAGATATGTTATGTAAGCACTATCTACTTTATGTTTTCTTCTCCTTAGATAATCTCCTTTTCTTCACCCATGTTACCTTCTTTTTTATCGAGGCTCTCTTCTACATGCATTTCTAGAATCTTATATGCAATCTATTTTCAGTTAAGATTTTATAACTACTTCTTGAAAAACCTCCAAATCATTCTTTAAACTGCCTCATTTGAGCTTACAAAGACATTATGACTTAATGCACTTAATCACCTATTATATGTCTTTTATTAACCTTTTCAGACTCAACACTAACATTAAAGAAACATTTCTAGCTAAGAACATCCAAAACCCTCATCCTAGGACACCTAGAACAAACCAAAATTGACACTAACCAAGATGCCCCTGCATCACCATCTCTTCCCTTTTAGTGGAAAGTAGAAATATTTTTATTTTATTTTATTTTTTCACATTTAATTAAAATAGAAGCTATTTTAATTTTTTTAACAAACAAAAACACTATCAAATTTATTAGAAAAAAAGAACATTCAATGAATATAGAAGGTATTGTGGTTTTTTTTCAAACCAAAAAGACCACAAAATTAATTAGAAAAAAATGGTTACACAAAATTATTTCTATAATATTAATTATGCAAAAATATTGTAAGGGTAACCATGTAAATATTATTTATTCCAAATATTAATTTTAAGAGTATTTGTAGTAAAAGTAATATTATAATATAAAAATTATGAAGGTATGGTGAAATTTATATGAATAATTAGTGCAAGGTATTTATGTGGGGTAAATTTTATATACCATAAATGATTCATTTTTGTGCATATATGACTTAGTCAACATAATTTATTTTTGTCTATGTGTATTTATATGGGTAAACTTTATATACCATAAATGATTCATTTATATGAGTAAACTTTATATACAATAAATGATTCATAAATTTTAATGAGGTAAAATCTATATAACACACAATTGATTATATATATTAACTTTAAATATTTAATTAATAGTTTTTATTAAATTCATATAAATTTACCAAAGCTCATAAATTTTGATATAAAAATATAAACTTTTAATATTCAATTTATATAAAAAATGATTCATATTATCTATTTTAATTGTTAAAACAAATTGGGACAAATTTAACAAAACATTTATGTATATGATATACAAAACTTTAATAAAATATGATATACAAACTCGTTAAACTTCATAAATTATGATATATAAAATTTTTAATGTATCATATACCAAACTTGTTAAACGTTTTATTATTTTGTTTACACTTATACAAAACATTTTCCAAAAATTATATTGTACATATTTTTATTTTTATTTTTATTGTCGATATATATATATATATTAAAAAATTATATTACTAAAATATGAATTTAAAAATATATATATATCCATTTTTTTCATAGTGTAAGTTTTAAAAATCTAAATTTGAATTTGATTTTTGAGAGATAAAAAAATTTAAATACTACCTAAGAAAATATAGATTGTGTAAATTTTATAAATCTAAGATTGAGTTTGAATTTTTGAGAAAGAAAAATCTTAAACAATGTTTAACAAAATATAGAAAGTATAGTAAACATATCTTTTTATGACTCATTATATAAATATGTGGCCCCACTTAACCTATATAATTAAGTGATTTATTTTTATTTATATATAAATAATTTTTTTAGGATTTTTTAGGAGGCCCATTTTATATCTACATTTCTCCTAATAAAAATTTTCTTAGAGCAATCTTCATTATTATGGTTATCTATTTACTCCTCTTTTCTTAAGATTTTAGGGAACTCTATCTAGTATCTTAAATCCTTTTTTGTCTCTTTGCTTGGGGTTTTAGGGAGATCTGTTTATGCTCTTAAAAATCCTTGTTTGTGTTTTAGAGAGAGATGTGTAGGCATTTAAACCTTTATTGTTGTGTTGTAAAATTTGTGTAGATGGTGGCTTGTGTATGTGAATTATGTTATGTGAATTTAATATGTTGTGGTTATCTCCAAACCTTATTAGTTTCTCATCTCCCACAATTTTTATGTTAGTGGCTGGATATGTGTACATTTAACCTTGAGAGTTGGCTAGCATCTCCAACATGATGATGTCATATTTAGTTGGATGGTGAGTACTCCACTCCTTGGATTTCACTACTTTAGAATACTTGAAAGCTTATTGTGTTGTAGGATATTCTTGGAACAATGGAGCACTTGGAGCTTATTGGGATAATGAATCTTTTGTTGGAAATATTGTCATTGATGTCAAAGGTCTAGCATTATTGGTGATAAAGGCCCCATTACATTTAATGTTGTTTGTAATAGATATATCTTGGCTAATGTGAGCTAATATTTATTTAATATTAACGAATATATTTTTAGTTGCATATGAGACAAAAGAAGGGCCCATGGAGAAGTCAAAGAGCCACGGGATAAAGACAAAAGAAGGATGGGATGCATTTTTCCATGAAGAGTCATCTTGGGGAATTCCAAGAGTCACCAAGTGAAGACAAAAGAAGAAGGGTGCAATTTCTCATGAAGGGACACTTTGAGGAATATGAAAAGTCACCAAGATAAGGACAAAAGTGGGAAGGATGTTTTTGGTCATGAAGGGTCACCACATGACTTTTCAAAGGCAAGAATATGAAGGGTCATACAAGTTTGGCACCATTTTCCATGAGGATTGAAGGGTCACAAAGGGGGAAGGCCAAAGGTGATTTGGAAAGCTATAAATAAAGGCTTGAGAAGCCATTTGTAAGTTGGAAGATAGAGGTTGATTTGATATTGTAATATCTAACTTAGAAGAGCAATTGTGAGGGATGAATATGATTTGTATTTGTTATATCTAGTTTAGAAGAGCAAAGGTGAGAGAGAGGAAAGAGATGTTGTATTGAACTATATTTGTTGAGATAGCAACATTGAGAGATAGGTGTGTGGTATACACAAAGGGGTTGGTGCTCCTATGGGTTGGTGCTCATGAATTGTTGCTGGGTTGGTGCTCGACAAAGGGGTTGGCGCTCCTGTGGGTTGGTGCTCACGAATTGTTGTTGGGTTGGTGCTCGGCAAAGGGGTTGGTGCTCCTGTGGGTTGGTGCTCATGAATTATTGCTGGGTTGGTGCTCGACAAAGGGGTTGGTGCTCCTGTGGGTTGGTGATCATGAATAGTTGCTAGGTTGGTGCTCAGCAAAGGGGTTAGTGCTCCTGCAAGTTGGTGCTTGTGAATATTGTTTGGGTTGGTGCTCATTCATATACTTGATATTATTCTCTGCAGTTTTTCCTACATTGGGTTTCCATGTTATATCTAGTGTCTCTCTCTATCTTGTGTGGTGTTTAATGTTTGAGTTTTATTGCATATCTTGAATGTTTGATTAAGTTGAATTTGATTAAGGGAAAATTTTATAAGATATATGATATACTGATTCACCCCCCCTCTTAGTATATCCCATGCTTAACAATTGGTATTAGAGCAAGTTTCTTCAAAAAGGATTTAACAGCTTGAAGGTAGATCAAGGAAAGCACAAGATGGCCAAGCAGCTAAAGAAGGAAAATCAAGAGTTGAAATTTGTGGTTGAGGCTCTTAAGGAATAGGTGTGTATCTTGGATTCTAAGTTGGCTATAGAAGTAAAAGAAAATAAGGTATTTATTCAAAATCTTAAGAATCAGTTAGAGGTTGTGAATTCAATTTTAACATCAAAAGAAGAAGAGTGTAATCAGTTGAAGGATGAGTTAGGTTCTTTAAAGGATAATCATGAGAAGCTTATAATCAAGGTTGAGAAAGATCATGAAATATTGGTCCAAGGAAAGAAGAATGCAGGTTTTGAAGGCAAATCAAAGAAGTCAATCAGGCAGCCCAATGCTTTCAAGTTTTCAAATTCTTTTCATGGCCATTGTTTTATTTGTCATCATGTTGGTCATAGGGCAAGAGACAGTATGAGGAGAAGCAATCAGTCAAAGAGAGATCTCAGTCACATTCAAGAAAAAGGTATGAGAAATATTGTTTGCTTTTGTTGTCATGAGGTTGGCCATATTGCTAAATTTTGTCAAAATAAAGTAAAGAGATATTCAAGGTATGTCAAAGGATATATAGCCTCTAGAAAATATGAGAAAAGCCAAATTTAGGTTTGGAGACCTAAAATAGTAAAGGTTGATCAGGTTGAGTTTAAGAGTGAAAATGAATTACTTGTTATAGTACATAAAGAATCAGATAAGAAGGATTGTGTAGAATCTCTTGTTACATTTGAGCATGAGCTTTGTCAAGATAAGATAGTTGCAAAAGTTGAGAAGATGAAAAACATCATAAATGATAAGGTTAGTATGTCAAAAAGGTTAGACATATGCTCAAATGGATTCTACAAGAAAAAAACAAGAAGATCAAGGAAGAAATAGAGGAGATGTGAGAATCTCCTGAGATTTGTTTCTAAGACCCTTTTGTGTGGGGTGTCTCTTCTAGGCTTCAAGGAGACACTTTTGAAAATTGAAGCATGGTGGATGCTTTTGGGTCTTGGCTATGTTGCATGACAAGAAGTTGAGTTGGCAAATTAATTTGTATATCATTTGAGGGAATAGATTTTTGAAAAAAAATTGCATCAGTATTATGGTTTGAGGCTATGCAGTGTTTAAAAGTGTTTCAAATGATTATGGTCACAAGAAATTAGAATGTTGAAAAAGAGCTAACAGCTTCAGAAAGAAGGAGAAGGATACTCATGCAGATTCAATGAAGAAGGATCAGAGTTTCAAAGTTTCATTCATCAGGAAGAAGGTTCAGTCGTGTTCATGGCAGAAGAAACAACCTGAAGATTCCATGTTGGTACAAACAACTTTACATAAAGCCAGCCATGGTTCGTTGATAGTGAATGTTTGAGGCATATGACAGGAGATAAGAGTAAAGAAGATTAATGGTGGCATAGTGAAATTCAAAGATAAAACCACTACCAGGATAGCCAGAAAAGGTACTTTGAGTTTGGATTATGGTAGAACTAAAGCTAAGAATGTTTTCTAAGCATAATCTATTGAGTGTAAGTCAAATATGTGATCAAGGATATACATTAAATTTTCATGTAAAAGGTTATGAGATTAGAAGAAAATATTCAAATGAGTTGATTGCATAAGACAAGCAATGATTTATCAGATATCTTCTCAAAGGCACGATCAAAGGATACATTCAAAGATCTACGAGAGGAGTTGGGAGTAATTTCTATTACTTTCTGCCATTGATGTTCAGCATCAGTTGAGGGGGAGCTAAGTGTTAGCTCCAGGTAGACCCTTTGCCATTGATGTCAAAGGGAGAGAATAATAGGTACAGGTACATGTGCAAAAAATAGGTACAGGGAACAGGTACAGGGTGCTACAGTAAGGGGGAGTTACTGTATGTTTTTAGATGATAGTATTAGCAGGTGATAGGATGTGGCAGTTTTAGGATTGAGGTTTCCATCAATGACAAAAGGGGAGATGGTTGGAAATATTGTCATTGATGTCAAAGGTCTAGCATTATTGGTGATAAAGGCCCCATTGCATTTAATGTTGTTTGTAATAGATATATCTTGGCTAATGTGAGTTAATATTTATTTAATATTAACAAATATATTTTTGGTTGCATATGAGACAAAAGAAGGGCCCATGGAGAAGTCAAAGAGCCATGGAAGGATGGGATGCATTTTCCCATGAAGAGTCATCTTGGAGAATTCCAAGAGTCACCAAGTGAAGACAAAAGAGGAAGGGTGCAATTTCTCATGAAGGGACACTTTGAGGAATACAAAAAGTCACCAAGATAAGGACAAAAGTGGGAAGAACATTTTTAGTCATGAAGGGTCACCACATGACTTTTCAAAGGCAAGAATATGAAGAGTCATACAAGTTTGGCACCATTTTCCATGAGGATTGAAGGGTCACAAAGGGGGAAGGCCAAAGTTCATTTGGAAAGCTATAAATAAAGGCTTGAAAAGCCATTTGTAAGATGGAAGATAGAGGTTGATTTGATATTGTAATATCTAGCTTAGAAGGGAAATTGTGAGGGATGAATATGATTTGTATTTGTTATATCTAGCTTAGAAGAGCAAAGGTGAGAGAGAGGAAAGAGATGTTGTATTGAACTATCATTTGTTGAGATAGCAACATTGAGAGATATGTGTGTGGTATACACAAAGGGGTTGGTGCTCGGCAAAGGGGTTGGTGCTCTTATGGGTTGGTGCTCACAAATTATTGTTGGGTTGGCGCTCAACAAAGGGGTTGGTGCTCCTATGGGTTGGTGCTCACAAATTGTTGTTAGGTTGGTGCTCGGCAAAGGGGTTGGTGCTCCTGTGGGTTGGTGCTCACGAATTGTTATTGGGTTGGTGCTCAGCAAAGGGGTTGGTGCTCATGTGGGTTGGTGCTCACGAATAGTTGTTGGGTTGGTGCTCAACAAAGGGGTTGGTGCTCCTGCAAGTTGGTGCTTATGAATATTGTTTGGGTTGGTGCTGATTCATATACTTGAGATTATTCTCCGTGGTTTTTCCCACATTGGGTTTCCGCATTATATCTGTTTTCTTTCTCTATCTTGTGTGGTGTTTAATACTTGAGTTTTGTTGCATATCTTGAATGTTTGATTAAGTGGAATTTGATTAATGGAAAGTTTTATAAGATATATGATATACTGATTCACCCCTCCTCTCAGTATATCCCGTGCTTAACATCTTTGTGGTCTTTTATGGAAGTATGGTTATGGCTTGTTATATCTTCTTGTGAGATGTAAAACCTCTTTACTTGTGAAGGAGTTGTTTGGCAACCCTTTGTTATGGAACTTTGCCTTTTTTCATACCCTCTTGTTCTTGTGAAAAACTTTTGATAAAAATATTATTGTAGCATTCTCTATTACTTGATTTCTATTTGGATTGGGTCAAGTGGGAAAATAATGAAATCTATATTAATTTGTAATTGTGTAAATTTTACCTATCTTATAAATAAAATGTTTATGTTTTATTCTTATGACTTCTCCTCCTTGCCCTCAATAACAAAAAATTATGCCTTATGTTATAAGGAAAGGTAGTTTAAAAACATTGTAGTTTAAGGTTCATATTGTGCATACTATTGCACGTGAAAATGATAATAAGAAATTAGTTCTTTTGGTGTTTTATGAATGATAGTATGCTTTAAAATAAACGTTCTCTTATAAGTATTATGTATAAAGTGTCTTCTAGTTATTTATTTAGTTGTATATCTATGTATGTATAATTTGCATACTAATTATTTTTGTGATAAAATTTTAATCATATTTTTATTTATAAATTAAAAATAAATAAATATAAAACAAAATATAACACACAGACACACATATAAAAGAGTATAAAATTATATATATATATATATATATATATATATATATATATATATATACATACATACATACATACATACATACATACATATATATATATATATATATATATATATATATATACATACATATATATATATATACATACATACATATATATATATATACATACATATATATATATATATGGAAAAGAGGATTGAAATAGGGGTGACAGGGCCAATGAGATGTAGATAGGTTGTTACCTATCTCCATCCAGATTCAAATCTTACTAGGTATTTAAGGTTGGTTGTGACTTTTTGAGCATATTTTGAGGCCAGTTGTGACTGATTATGTTGATATATTAAATTAGGGTTGGTGTTGGACATTGCATTAGAGTTGATTATTATAGTTTATCAAGGATTGGGCCTCTTATTTGTCTCTCAATAAGTTCTTAGCTCCCATCAAAAGCATTTATTGATCAAAAAAGGGGGGATGTTAGCAAAAAGGCTAACAGTTTCCACCCTTGGATGTGTTACCATAACTGAAAGGGACAACCCGAGTGGTCCCCATTCACCATGATGGGAGGAGATGATAAAAAATATCCCCACTAATACTAAAGGTGGTGTGGGAATGGACAATCCTATTGCTCACACATTTACAATGGCATCGATTGTTGACTATTACAACTAGGGGTGGATTGGGGGTCCAACCCTTTCATCTTCTTCATTAAATTATTTTTTGAATTAAAAAAAGTATATAATATATAATATGTATATTACTATTCTTAAAATAAAAACCTTGAAACTATATATACCCTCAAACTATGGTAGCCTTGTCCCCAAACTAGAAAAACAAATGGAAAATTAAAAACCTAACATATAGGTCTAAATTGAGCATAAAAATATAAACTAATATTGGCCATAAGAGAGAGATAAGGCTTGAAGATCCTTCTTATCATCCTCTCTCTTATTCCTCTAAAACAAGTAATAAAATGAGATATTAAGATTAACGAAATCTTTTGTATTCATTGATAAGGATGTTTAAGGTAACTTTAGGGTTTTAACAATCCAATGGTCTAGAGTAGTTATATCCAACAGAAAACACAACTTACTCTATTTTAGAGGGAAAATCCATTCAACTGTAGTTGAAATTTTTATCTTATTATTAAGTTAATTGTTTATGTGCATGTATATTTTTATTTAAAGTTAATTTTTTCCAAGGGTCTTTATTTTAAGTTGCCCATTTAAACCTAAGGAATACCCTTGGCTTAAAAAAGGTGCACACCTAATATTATAATTTGGTGTGTTACTTAAAAGATGCATAGGTGATTTTATGACATTAGATGAATTTAAATTAAAAACCTAGGTTTTTCTAAGGGAAGTATGAATCGTAGATTCTATCCCAGGTCTCCCATTTTAAATTTATAAATTGATTAAGTGCACCTAGGTTGATTTTATCATAAGCAACCTTAAACCCCTCATGTGGGATGTTTCTGCCCCATGCCCCAAGGCTATTAGGGATGTTTTCTATGAATCTAATGAAATCATAATACAAGGTGAAGAAACCTCACAATTCAAAATCAGTAATGATGATAAAATAAACTAAAAAGATTGTGTTGTTTTAATGACTTTTAGACCTTAAAATTTAGGGCATGACATCTTGATATTAGAGCTTTAGTTTCAACATTAGGAACTCTAGGTAATCTATAAACTGGTGTACCTTGTGCATATAAGTGGTTTGTGTTGTGGAAACTACATGAGGTTGTATTATCAATAAGAAAATCCTCTCTCACACATGACTCTGATTCTGGGTAAAGTTGTTATGTTATGAATATCAAGTCATGTTGGTTATGTGCTTCCTACTTGTGTAAATTTTTATTTTTTTAAGGTCAGGCATCTTAGGATGGATTAAGGTGACTATTTATAACTATTAAAATTTTGTTATTTTTTCTATGGAGGTTAAGGGTGGTGTGGAGGTGAAATAGTTTCTCTTACCTTCAATTATTAATGGAGGTGTGATTCTCATCCCTATTTCCCCCTCCCTTCAATACCTCTTGAAGCCACATAATGTGCATACTATGTTTTAATTTGTTTTGTAATGTGTGAAGTTTAATTGATGTAAATTATGATCCTTTTGAAAATTCTAAAAAAAATCAAGTTAATTTTTTAT
Organism: Torreya grandis; assembly: GCA_037957365.1. Classification (NCBI taxonomy): domain Eukaryota; kingdom Viridiplantae; phylum Streptophyta; class Pinopsida; order Cupressales; family Taxaceae; genus Torreya; species Torreya grandis. Next base: position 1,018,280 of record JARHVA010000872.1, read on the forward strand.
GGATTTCGGATTCGACTGATTTTGGTCTATCTATCCATCTTCTATTTTGACCAACCTTATTAATTTTTAGAATATTTTTATTTAATTAATGGAGGTGTGATTCTCATGCATAATAACTTAGTTGTTTAGATATTTATCCCCCACCCTTCAATTCCTCTTTAAGCCATAGTGTGCATATTATGTTTTAATTTGTGTTTTAATGTGTAAAATTTCATTGACATAAATTATGATCACTTTGAAATTTTAAAAAAAAAGTTATTTTTTTATGGATTTTAGATCCATATGATTATAGGTTATCTATTTGTATTATATTTTTACCCTACTTATCGATTTTTAGAATATTTTTATTTAATTAATCACATTAGTTTGTAAGTATTCTGTAGACACCAAAATAGTGTCAACCCCCCCTTGGTCCCTTTCTAACTTCAACATGCCTAACCTATACTTTATTAATTTAAAATACTTATTTTAAATTAATAATCCCCCTAGACACCTCACCTTGGATTCCTAGCTCTTAGGCCATTTATCACCCTATGACTAATCATAATTACCTAAGACCTATTTCAACTCTCTAACATCATTCTCGCGCCTATTAAACCCACCTTTGGACCGTTTAACAACGACAACCAAACTTGGAAGATGGAAGAATGGGAAAAAGGCTAAAAATAACCTTTTTTCGCATTCTCTAGCCGCCAACGTCGGTTAACAGTCGACCGACGCCGGTGGTATCACCGACGTCGATTGCTTAAAACCAAATTTTGACCTCGATTGCACCCCGAATGCGAATTCTCTTGCTCTCAGGATCGGAATTCTCTTGCTCCTCGACTCTTTGCAGGCATCAACATTCTATCATCACTCTCCAAGCTAATAAACTCTATAGAATTCACTCCACACCAGATTGAAACGTTGCATGAGGTCTCCTACATCAGCCATAATGGAAACAAGTCTTCTACACTTCTGGTTCTCCACCAAGAGCTAAGTGTTCTTCCAGTTTATATTTCAATATTTTTAGAATGCATTAGTGATTAATCCATTGAATATTCTTGAGTACTATTGATAGACAACCCGAATTTCTTCCCGGGGCCTTCCTCTCATTCTTATTCCCTTTCCACCCCTATCCTCTACCTTAGTCCTTTCCCAGACCATATTCACTATCCTAAAATCCTCCACAAACCATTAAACAGACCCAAACTCCTTCCAGACCCCTCTGTCAACCATAAACCCATCCAAAACCCATCTAAGGCCATTGCCCTAATCGACATTGACCATTGCCCCTACCGATGTCGACAGACTAACCGATGTTGGCAACCTTGACCAACCGACGCTGGCAGAACTACCGACGTCGACGACTATGGGAGACTTACAGTAGAATATAGATACGCATTGTCTATTTTTTATTTCTTAGTCTTTCATTATTTCTTTCCATTATGACATTATTTTTATCAACTAGTGGACTGTCATCCCTCAAGGAAGTCTTTGCACTTCTGGGACCGAGCTTTGCTTGGCAGTCCACCATATATCTATCTAACATTTTCTTTGTTTAAGTCTTTCTTATCTATAGGTGTCATCCTCCATAGCCAAAGAGGAGCTCCTTCAATCATCTAGATATGGTGCGCAACTTCATCCGGGTATCATCTAACCCTTGACCATTTAACTTCAGTTTCTCATTTCTTCTGAATGTGAAAAGCGAAAATGAGTAGAAACATTCTAGCACACCCGGTGGGACCCTAGAGTTTTCCTTGGGTTCATTTCTTTTTCTTCTAAAGACAAACTTTCATACAGGTGCATTAGTAAAATTTCTCTTCTTGCATCCTTCTTCTTTCTTTCTCTTTCGAAAAGACACCATTAGCACAAGTTTAAAAAAAACTTTTTTTTCTTGTCACTTCTTTTCTGCATCCTAGAGTAGTGAAATTCATGCTCTTAACCTTTTCCTAATTGTTTGCATCCAAACAAAAACATTTCAATTTGGGCTAAAATATATTGCATCTCATTCCTGCTTGAATGCATTTTTAGCTCATCTAGTTATTAACAACGCATTATGAATAAATCGTAGTGCACATATGTTACACATCCAAACCACAAGCACATCAAACTAAACATCTAAACATACTTGAGACAAGGTCTGACTAATATTTCATCACCTAGCAGATACCTTACCCTTCCTATTAATCTTACTTGGACTTCACTACCAAGGGGAGAACCCACTCTATTCTCTGGTAGAGTATAAACTCTAGGGGAAGTATATATTGGCTAAGTGACCCAGCTTGTCTCTGGGCTCGTGAAGTGAGGGGAGCAAGCTCCTAGCACCAGGCCATGTATGGAACCTAATATAGATTTTGAGCACCAAAACTTAACCCAAAACCAACCTTAAACTGCCTCTTTTAGGACCCGTTCTAAAATCCCAACTTCCCAAACACACTTTTCTAAGGCATAAGCCACCACGACTCTAAAATTTATTCTTAGGAATTAATGTCTAGTGGTTGCTTGCCATCATCTATTTTTCTATCTGTATCTAATTTTTGGAGCTGGTGAGGTCACATTCTGAGATTTAAAAATAACTCAAACTTTCTTCTTTCTTCCAAAAACTTTTAGTTTTTTGAGTTTCTAAAAATACACAGTAACTAACATCGGTTTTTCCACTGACGTCGGCAACTATCTTCACCGACATCGGTTATCTGACCGACATCGGCAACTTACTTCACCGACATCGGTTTTTATACCGACGTCGATCACTGTCAAAAATCTTTCTTCTCAAATAACAAGCTAAAAACTTGACCTTTTTGCTGTTAAAAACACATTCTGGTTTTTTGAGGCTGAAACATACAGTTTTTAGAACCTGAATCTATTTTGCCTTGGATGGTTTTGACACGTAGTCAAACCAAAACTCTTGTTGACCACGCAAGGCAACAACCACTCCCACCTTTGCCTTCTATATCAAATCCCCAAATGGAGTATAATTCAAAAACTAAGCATACTCCGATCCGACCAACCCCAACTCAACATTCAATTGTTCCCAAAGGGGATCAAGACTTTGAAAGGTTCCTTGACCTCAATGTCAAGGCTCTTTAGCACTATCTCTCAAGAAGTCAAACATGAGATCCTTCAGGCAACCCAGTTTACGGGGTGCCAACTTCCTTAGTCAAAATGGCAATCACATCAACAGCCTCCATGACCCAACCCATGGTCACCCAGGCCAGTGCCTCAACTAACAACCTGACCATGACCAATATTCAAAGTGTGGCCTCTCCTTCTATTTTTGGACCTACCTCCATTGGGGTTTTTGAACCCCCTCAACCACAAACCATTTAACAAAGTCCTACACCATTCTAGAACTTAATTGTCTTCATCCCACCTACTCTTGCACCCATAAATACAAGAGTGACTACTTATCCTTCGGCTAGTGTTGCCACCATCCAACCACCTTTAGCGACATCAAGCCAAGTTGTGCCTTCTAGCTTTATGACACAACCACCCTTGACTTTAACATCAGTACCTATGACTAGTTACAAATATCCATCAACCGATCTAATCAAGATGTTGATGGATAAGGTGTCTAATCTTGAGACATCCATTTCAGGTTCAAGAAATGTTCTCTCATATGAAAAAATTTGTAATGAACCTATTCATCCATCAGTCCCAATCTAACCATATCCTAGTCAGTGGGAACTTCCCAAGTTTACTCACTTTCAAAGTAAAGAGGACCCACAGCAACATCTACAAGCGTTTAGACACGCTTGTTACCTTATAGCACATGATGATGCGTTATTACTACGCACATTTCCCATGTCGCTTTCTAGTGCTACCCTCAATTGGTATAGTTCTATTACCAGTCACTCTCTATTTACCTTCACTCAAATAGCTCAACTATTTCTTGACCACTTTTCAATTAACATAACTAAAAAGGTCTCCATCACGGACCTATATTATATCAGACAATTCAATGATGAATCAATAGCTGATTTCGTTGCCCATTGGAGAGGTTTAACCAACCAACTCTCCTTTTCTTTACCTCAACCTGAGCTCATTGAGCTCTTTTCACAAGAATGTGCCAAACACATCTCATCTACTTTGCGAGTCCAAACATTTCGCACATTTGACGAAGCTTTCACCATGGCTAGGAAGCTTGAACTCTGTGTTGTCGAAGAAAATAAAGTCAAACTGCGTAGTAAAAATACTAATGCAAAATCAAATGACTCTTCATCCAAATCTTCTTCTTCCAATTCTAAGTCCAAGGGATCAACAAACACTATGGTCCTTAGGCCATCATCTTCAACAACAACCAACCAACCTCAACCTTCAACATCAGAATACATCACATGACAATTCCAACAATGATATGTACAGCATCAATATACTCCAATTGGAGAATCATAAGCTTTTGTCTTGGATAAATTAGTCAAGCAGGGGGTCCTCAAGCTCCCTCAAATTTGACCACCTCAATTTGACCCCTCAAAAGCCATCCCTACATGGTATAGTGAGAATGACTTCTGTACTTACCACCGTGTCAAGGGTCATGACACAAACAACTGTAAAACATTCAAAAACATTGTCCAAGACATGCTAGACAAAGGGGATCTTGTTTTGAATAACCCAAATGCGTTGGTTAACCACAACATAGACATCTTTAGACAACCTTTCCCTAACCATCCCCCTAGTCAAAATAACATTCAGACCATGGCCGATGACTCTCAAGAGCATAATATATGCATGATCAACACGGTCTCTCCTTTTATGCCTAACCAACCTCTCCCATAGTCTGAAGAGATTAGTCAACCTATTTGTCCATCATAGGTAGAAGAGCCTTCTTCTCCTATTTGTCCATCACAGGTAGAAGAGCCTTCTTCTCCTATTTGTCCATCACAGGTAGAAGAGCCTTCTTCTCCTATTTCTCCTCCGCAGGTGGAATAACCTTCTTCTCCTATTAGTTCCCCATTGACCTCTCTTATATTGGAGGATGCTTTGACCATACCAATGCCACTAGCCCCACCTTCATCCTTCCTACTACCAATGGAGGACCATACATTTCCTACTCTTCAACCATAAGTAGAAGGTACGACCATTCTTGCGCTCTATCCAACTGAAGAACCAAAATCTCTAATGCCTTCTCCACTGAGAGAAGAACTTATCACCTCACCCAAACCCTCACAGGTGTCACAAGTGTATACTCTTCCCGCTCCTTGACCACACGAGGAAGCCATGACCATTCCTTCACTCTATCCAACTAAAGAGCCAAAATCTCCAATCCCTTCTCCACCGAGAGAGGAACACGCAACCTCATCCAAATCCTCACAGGCATATACTATGCCAAAATAGATTAAATCTCTCGACGTTCGCCCTATATCAAACCTCACTTACCCACAAATGAAGGTAGACTTGAACCTTGCCTCACACAATAGTGGTCCTCGCTCCAAACTAAAAAAGGATACTAAACCACATCGGAGAACTCCTCCCCCACCATCATCATTGTCTTCTATTTTGGGCCCACATCCATCCACCTTAATAGGAGTGCTTCCTACTCCAACACCTATCAAAAACAAATCACGTCCATTACTACCTTTACCTGTCAAGAACATACCTCCTCCAAAACATCCAACACCTCTCACCACAAAAGTGCCATCTATGCATGTGGTCACACCACCAAATAAAAAGATGGTACAACAAACTCCCCTTACAACTTTTATACAAAAGCTGTCAACACCTATTGCAACACAACACGTAGACCCATTAGCAGGTTCATATGCTTTACTATTACGTCAATTATTACAATCCTCTAGCATCACTCTTCCGCCTATTAAGCCATACCAACCTCTCAGACCAAAACTATCTTGGTTCGATGACACTAAAATTTGTGCGTATCATTACACACCTGGGCATGACACTGAGCATTGTTGCGCTCTTAAGGTTGTCATCCGCCAACACCTGAAAAAGGGCACCCTTCTCATTAAGGACCCCTTTGACAAACTACTGACACCATCCCATGTCTCCCAAACCTCTTTACCTTCACACTCATCAACTCTTAGATTAAAACCATCTTGGTTTGACGACACTAAATTTTGTGTGTATCATCACACACCTGGACATGACACTGAGCGTTGTTGTGCTCTTAAGGCTATCATTCGTCAACACTTGAAAAAAGACACCCTTTTCATTAAGGATCCTCTTGACCACCCTTTAACCAAGCCATCGACACCATCCCATGCCTCTCAAACATCTTCACCTAAATCGAAATCCCATCATCAGACTGTGGTTTCTCTACCACCTTATCCCCCTTTGTTTGAAATCAACACCATCAATGTGGCCAATAGGTCACAAACCATGAAGGATAAAGGGAAAGAGAAGGTTTCTCTCCCTCAAACATATCCATTCATCAAGCCTCCTCAACCACCAAAACCCAAGATTTCAATCTTGGACACATCCCATCCAACATCTTTGAAGCCACTTCATGACCCCATGGTGAAACAACTTCACCAAACCCCTGTGAAGACATCTTTGTATGACCTCATTCAAAGCTCTCTACAGCATCACCGAACTTTGATCAAAGCTTTAGAAGCAGTGGAGGTCCAACCTAAAGACCCCCAACCACTGGTTACTTTAGTCAAATCATTACCAACCATTACCTCTGTCACCGTTCCTAATTTTGAGATTTCAAACTCCAACCTGGAAGATCAAGATCTCACCCTCTTAAATTAAGCTTATCAAGTAAAAGCTTCACATTATGAATCCTCGCATCACACTCCTTGTCAAAGAGGAGCTTCATTGTCTTCTCTCCATCTCATTTATCCAACTCATTGATTATCCGAAATGGGTGTCAAACATTGTCCCTGTCACAAAATCGACTGGGGGAATTTGACTCTATACTGACTATCACGACCTCAACCAAACATCAACCAACCAAGCATCGACCAAATATCAACCAACCAAGCATCGACCAAATATCAGCCAACCAAGCATCGACCAAACATCAACCAACCAAGCATTGACCAACACGTGACCAATATGGAAAGAAGCAAACGGGGCAAGTTTGCTCCTAATTGGCTCAGACCTTATATCATAACACACAAGTATGGATCAAGGACTTATCATCTGTCTTCTCTTGAAGGCTAGCCAAAAATTGAGCCTCTTAATGCCTTACATCTATGACCATTCTACTGTTAATCAAGTAATCATTCACTTGATGTTTAACTTGAGCTCGTCCCTTGAGCAACCCCATCATCGTCATTCCTATTCCTTTCAACCCTTTTTTCCTACAACTATTAGTCAACCCTTTGATAAAGCATGAATGCTTTATCCTAATAAAAGGGAAACCCCCAAACCTTTATAGTCAAGTCCATGACCAATAATTCAGTCAAAAAAAAAAATTGGGATGCCTATACAAAGGTCATAAACTATAAATGTAGACTGCTCCCTCGAAGGACAGCTGCATAATTGCTGTAACTAATAGACTATTCCCTTGAAGGACAGCTATCTAAAGACATCAAAACATATAAAGTAGAATATAGACCACTCCCTCGAAGGATGGATATACACAAATTTTGCTCCAAACAACACTCTCTTAGAAGCTTCCCGCATCGATCAGCTTCACATATGACCAAAAAAAAAAAACATCCCCATGTAGACTTTCTGCATCGATCAGTCTACCAAAAAAAAAGTCATGGACTTGCCTATAGTCGTTCTCAGGGTCACCTATAAAAGGGGCAAAGTTATCCTTGCTAAATAGGGTTACGCTATCCTCATACCTCACATAATCAAACCTATTACCCCAACATACCCAAGGGATTTTGAGCTCACTTAACATTGAGTGATTTGAATACTTCTCTAACACAAACAATGGTAAATGACATAATGCATGAATGGGGTTTTTGTTTGCAATAACCCTATTTATATTATCATTATGGTCCTTGTCAATAAAAGAGCAATGCGCCTTTCACTTCTTACGCACTTTGGTCACATACAACCAATTCAAATCCAACCAAATCATTTTCTAAACCAAACCAAACCAACCAAACATTTTTCAAACCACTAACATTATCATAGCCTATTCACACTAGTTTTTATGGAAACTATCGACCACACAAATTATGTCAAGCATAAACCATTACTTGCTGAAGCATAAGCATACTCATTTCATTTTTAGCATACATCCATCACTAATATGGAAACCTGCTAGGGATGGAAAACCCTATCACCAATGTTACAGAATACACCATCACATAATATGGAAAAGGTTGTAACATCATCATACACTCATCATTTCAAAACATGACCAAACCAATCATCAACCATTTTGACTCTTCTTTCGAACTACATTGGCTTGAGGCCCTTATAATTAGGGTTATGTAGGTAGCACTCAGTTGACATGGACTCTTCTGGGGTTAGCTCAGCCATTTGCCCGTTCATCTCCCTAATGACGTTGGCCATTCATTTGTTCATCTACCTAATGGACAAACCATTTCACCTTTAGCCATGACTTAACCTCATCCAACCCACATCCATAACTGACCCTCTTCCTCCCTTTTAGGGAGAACTACATTGGCCTGAGGCCCTTCAAATAGGGGCTATGTAGGTAGCACTCAGTTGACATGGGGTCTTCTGAGATTAGCTCAGCCATTCCTTCGTCCATCCATCTAATGGACCAACTATCTATACCAACCCAAAATCATGACCAAACAATCAGCCCTGACACTGAAAGAAGTCACCTTAGACTTCTCATAGGGCACATTGGAGATCACATACATCTCCCTGACCACAACACACAACTCTTGAGATCACTTATATCTCAACCCAACTCGACCAATGACCTTGGAGATCATGACTATCTCCTCAGACCATGACCACTTTTGAGATGACTTTGCCTTGGTTTTTCTGATTGCATGTATGCTACCTCATGAATAGTTACCAAATTATGCACAACCCACATTACGACCCTCACACCTATTGATGGATCGTGCTCCAGTTGATCCTCAATATTTGTGACATTTTCATGTTTTTTAGGAGCACTTCCTAAGCCCAAGATACTTGGAACACGATGACCATTGGAGCTACAACTTTGATCATTTAACCCAATCAGCTACGACTAAATGTTGGGGCCCATTTATTTTGATTTTAGCACTCCTCGACCTTTGACTGCGACAATTTGACCTACCTATCACGTGAAGTGGTATGCATGCCATCTCAACTTTTGCAGCGTTCACACTCAACCTTCACCATACCCATCCACTATCTATCAAATTGGCACCCGATATCAGGTTACCTTCCCTCGACTCCCGCTTTGAGGGGGAATACCTCATCCCACATCTGGGGCAACCAACTCTTATTTTTGTCTTGCAGTTCATCAAAATAACCAATAGGACAAAAATGACCTTATCCCATATCTTGGGCAACTTACTCCTATTTTTGTCTTGTAGTTCATCAGAACAACCAACAGGACAAAAACTACCTCATCCCATACCTGGGGCAACTTACTCATGTTTTTGTCTTGCAGTTCATCAAGAACAACCAACAAGACAAAAAGGGGCAAATGTAGACACCAAAATAGTGTCAACCCCCCTTGGTCCCTTTCTAACTTCAACATGCCTAACCTATACTTTATTAATTTAAAATACTTATTTTAAATTAATAATCCCCCCTAGACACCTCACCTTGGATTCCTAGCTCCTAGGCCATTTATCACCCTATGACTAATCATAATTACCTAAGACCTATTTCAACTCTCTAACATCATTCTCGTGCCTATTAAACCTACCTCTAGACCGTTTAACAATGACAACTGAACTTGGCAGATGGAAGAATGGGCAAAAGGCTAAAAATAGCCTTTTTCCCATTCTCTAGCCACCAACGTCGATTAACAGTCGACCGACGTCGGCAGTATCGCCGACATTGGTTGCTTAAAACTAAATTCTAACCTCGACTGCACCCCAAATGCAAATTCTCTTGCTCCCAGGGTTGGAATTCTCTTGCTCCTCGACTCTTTGTAGGCATCAGCATTCTATCATCACTCTCCAGGCTAAGAAACTCTGCAAAATTCACTCCACACTAGATTGAAACATTGCATGAGGTCTCCTACATGAGCCATAATGGAAACAAGTCTTCTACATTTCTAGTTCTCCACCAAGAGCTAAGTATTCTTCCAGTTTATATTTCAGTATTTTTAGAATGCATTGGTGATTAGTCCATTGAATATTCTTGAGTATTGTTGATAGACAACCCGACTTTCTTCCCGGGGCCTTCCTCTCATTCTTATTCCCTTTCCACCCCTATCCTCTACCTTAGCCCTTTCCCAGAACATATTCACTGTCCTACAATCCTTCACAAACCATTAAATAGACCCAGACTCCTTCCAGACCCCTCTGTCGACCATAAACCTATCCAAAACTTGTCTAAGGCCATTGCCCTGACCGACATCGACCATTGCCCCTACCGATGTCGGCAGACTAACCGACGTCGGCAACCTTGACCAACTGACGCTGACAGAACTACCGACATCAACGACTGTGGGAGACTTACAGTAGAATACAGGTATGCATTGTCTACTTTCTATTTCTTAGTCTTTCATTATTTCTTTCCATTACGACATTTTTTTATCAACTAGTGGACTGTCATCCCTCAAGGAAGTCTTTGCACTTCTGGGACCGAGCTTTGCTTGGCAGTCCACCATATATCTATCTAACATTTTCTTTGTTTAAGTCTTTCTTATCTATAGGTGTCATCCTCCACAGCCAAAGAAGAGCTCCTTCAATCGTCTGGATATGGTACACAACTTCATCCGGGTATCATCTAACCCTTGACCATTTAACTTCAGTTTCTCATTTCTTCTAAATGTGAAAAGCGAAAACGAGTAGAAACATATTCATAATTTAAAAACTTATTACCATTGGGTTGTGTTGACCAAATTTTGACCTTAAATCAGAATTGGTCATCCCCCCTAAGATGAAACTTTCATAGGATTGTCATGTGGTCTGGCCATGCCTTATATGGTCCCTAAAAGTCTTCATAAAACCTTACTAGCATTGTTTAAGGTTAGTTTAGAAAAGTTAAGGTAATATCTTGTTTTGGACATATAGTGGTCTAGACATGTCATGGAGAGATAAGGCTTGTCATAGGTTTTTAGGAGTTTATCAAAGCCATTTTATGTTTTCATCACTTTATCATAACATTTTATGATGTTTTGAAGTGTTTAAGGTTCATTGATGGACTTTAAGGTAGTGAAAATTATGGAATATATGATTTTTGGCTAACTCCGATGCATTTCAAAATTATTTAAGAAAAAATCCATACCAAACACCTTTCAAGGACCTTGGATAAGTTACACAACTGCCACACGTATCATCAAGTCAGACAAAGGTCAGAATCTTGGTTTCAATGTCAAAGAGAGGAGTTAAGATACTTGTACAAAAAATTTAAAGTCATTTGTACTTTAAAACATTACATAGTGTCCTTTGAGCTTCCACAAGTCATAAAAAATTATGGTAATAAGTTTTAGGTCCAACAATTGCAGAAAACTATCTCTCTCCTTTATCACTCTATTCACAAGCTCTTGAAAGCCATTTTCAACTGCATGGCATAGGCCATATAGGTAGAGTTTAGAGATAATATTTTATCCAAATTTTTGGACCCCTATGGTCTTCCAATTTATTTAATTGGTAATTATATTTATCTCCTTATATTTATGAACAATCGCTAAGGAGTTAGACTTAGTTTTGAAAGCTAAAATCCCCACAGGATGAGTTTTATGTAACTCCAATGCAAGTGTAAAATATTTGGATTAATTAAACCAATTGGATTGAGTTATAATAGGTTTTTATATATATAATACACTTTCATTCACTGTGATGGCACATTTGGATGGTCTTTTAGCAAGAAAAGTTCCTCTTGTGCATAGTTTGCAAGTGATTGTCAATATTTAAATGTTTTAGTATTCTCATTGTGGTCTAATGCATCTAAGTGATTCTATATTGTCTTAGAACACCTTAAGAATACATTCATTTTACTCTTATTATCTAAACATTCCATACTAGTTGAAGAAAGGGTCACACTTTCATTCACCTTTTGAACTATGTTTTTTGTGCCTACATAACAAGTTAATTTGAGTGGTTATAAATGTGTATTTCCATATATATTGAAAATTTTTATTTCCTATTTAATGTGTTGATTCAAATATGTAATGTTATTTGAGACCTAACAACCATATTTTCACTTTTCAAACCTTCAAACATAGGGCTACAGACATACAAGTCTAAAGCCCTATAGGTCTACAACTCCAAGAAAAATCCAATATGTCAACATTCAAAGTTGAAACTTTATGCATGAAATCATGATGATGGTTTAAAGTTTAAAAAATTCATAGACTAATGAGGATTTCTAAGGCACCTGAATAAAAAAGAGTTGATGACAAGCTAACAAACCTAATGCTTTTACACATGACTGTGTGTGGGACAATGTAAACATAGGCTATGAAAATCCCTAAGAATGATTATGGACTTGAGGGAAGTCAGGATGATCATCGAGAATACTATCCATTGATAATATGTCATGGTGCAGTTAAATAAGGCTAACTCAAAGTTACAAGCTCAAGCACTCACCTATAACCAATTGAGAGGAACACCTTAAACAATGATGTTGGTAGGGTTTAGAGTTTTAGGGCATTAAGAAGATATTATGATATCAAAAAAAAATGAATCAAAGTCATTTAAATGTTTGAATATCATATTTTAAGACTTAGGAATCCTCTAACACATCCAAACTCTCAAAATAACTACCTATAGCCATCTATTGAGAAGACTATCTTGAGATAGTGATATTGATAGAAATACGGAGATTCAAGGCTTTGAGGGAGCTCTAAATTATCAATAGCATGATAATAGAGTTCAATGTTGAAATTAGGGATCCTAAAACACTAAGTTTTTAAACCGTTTCAAATGAATACACATAGGCAGTTGGTCACTTGTAGGTATGCTTAAGTGACTAAGGGTTTTTCAAAACCCAAGATAGTGGTGTATGTGTGTTTTGAAGATTAGGAAGGAACTCAAAGTTCCCAATTCATTGAGATAAAATATGTTATAATCAAATATTTTGAAGATAAAAATACCAAATAGGTGTCATACGCCTAATTTCATATACACAATCCTTGCTACAAGTTTAGACACTTAGCCAAGGCAGGACACATGCCTACTTACTTCAAGAGTATCTACTTTTTGAAGGGTTTTACGGTCTTCAATAGGCCTGATTGAAAACATAAATCTTGAATATGAATACATAATTACAACATCACTATAAAAAATCTTTATCCCCAACAAGAGGTGAAATAAATGTTAGCAGACCTTGTTTGGGCCTAGTAAGGCTAATTGCATACCCAAACCTATATGGACAGTCAATTGAGAGATGGCTATTTATTTGAAGTTGTAATAAGACTTTGGATACCCTAAGAATATTATTATAGGTATTCTCAAACATTTTATGGGACCTATACCCCTGATAGTGAGAGAAATGGGAGAATATAATCAACTAGCATATTCTAAGCAAGTTGGCATAAGAAGCCTAGGTTTGAGCAAATGAGTTGGTTAGAGACCTGATGAATAAATGTGACAAGATAAAAATTGAAATATGTCAAGGAGGAAATTACAAACATAATTGAGGTGTTTTTAACTAAAATCAAACTCAGAACAGTCACCTACAAACCTCAACTCTCCTAGACCTCACTACACATCCTACCAACTCGTGAGGCTGTCAACTTTATGAACTTATATGCCTCTAAATGGATTGGAAAAATAAACCTAATGATTATACATAGGAATGTGTGTGTGGAAATTAAATACATAGGTTATGAAATTACATAAGAATGATAATGTACTTGAGGGAAGTCAAGATGATCCATTGAGAATACTGGCCATTGATAATATGTCATGGTGGAGTTGAATAAGGCTAACTAAGAACTACATGCTCAGGCGGTCACCTATAACCAATTGAAAGGAATTACTTGAATAGTGTAGACACCGTAATTGTGTCTAACCCTTGTCATCCTCCCCTTAACCCCCATTTTAGTTTTCAATGCCTATTTAACCCCTGTCGACCATTTTCCCACAAGCCTTGACCCTGGCAGCATGTAAAAATGAGTAGAGAGCTAAAGTTAGCCTTTGTCCCCATTCTGCATCTACCGACGACGGTCATAACCCGGCTGACATCGGTCACTTATCGGCTGACGTCGGCAGTCCTACTGACGTCGGTTATCTTTAACACTGTGTTCTCGACCCGAACGCAGGAACCGTTATCCATTATCCATTATCCATTCGGTTGCCAATCCATTTCTTGATCGGTTATCAAACCTTCCTTTGTATCAATTAGCAAACCTCTTGATTCGAACGATCAACCAATTCTTGCATCCAACCAATCTGCAATCAATCTCTCGCATTCTCTCCCTGGTACAGGTATTCTACTTCAGTCATCTTGCTGGAGGTCTACTACATCGAACTTCTGCGACACAACGACAACATCAATTGTGTCTCTGACTTTTATCTTCAATGTGTAATAGGTAAGCATTTGTTCTGTGTTTTTATTCTGATCTCTGGTTATTGTTTTTAATTGCTATCATTACCCAGATTTAGATTCAGACTATAGCCCCGACCTTACTTCCACTCGTATCACCTCTATCCACCCTCTACAAAATATACAGTCTGTAACTCTGCCCATACCCCTTGCACATAAACCCCCAAAACAATCCCTCTGACTCCTAAACTAGCTTCCCAAACCCTCAGACAAAAACATCTGACCTTTCTACAAAATCCTAAGACCCTGTCTAGACCCGACCAGACCCTGTCCAAAACTGTTGTCTTGACCGACGCCGGTCATTACCCCTACCAACGTCGGCACTTTAACCGACGTCGGCTCCCTTCCCTAACCGACGTCGGCATAGAGACCGACACCGATGATTGTGCAGAGTAGTTTGCTGCATATCAGGTACGCATAATACTTTTTGTCTTTTATTTGCTTTCATTTTATCTTTCATTATTTCTATTTTAGTCAAATATTCTGCTTTTTATTAGTGGGTTGATATCCCTTAAGGAAGTCTTCGTACTTCAGGGATCAAGCATTTGCTTGACAACCCACCATCTCTTCGTCTAATATTTTTTCATGTTTAGTCTCTTTTTCTTCGCAGGTGTCATTCCTCCACAGCCAAAGAGGAGTACCTTCCAACGTCTGATTTCAGTGCGCACGACTATATCTGGGTATCTTCTAACCCTAGACCATCTCTTAGTTTCTCATTTCTATCTTTTGAATGTGAAAGCGAAATTAGCGTAGAAACATTCTGGCACGCCCGGTGGGACCCTAGGGCCTTCCTTGGGTTCTTTATTTCTTTCGTTCATATAGGTGCATTAGGTTCCTTCCTTTTCGCCTCTTTTGTCTCTTCTAAATGACATCATAAGCAGGAATAAAAAGAACTTTTCTTTTCTTTCTTGCACTTCTAGACTAGTCAAAACTCATATTCTTCGACTCTTTCTCCATTTCTCTTCATACGAACAAATATTTTGACTTGGGCTTAAAACACGTTGCACTTTCATTTCTGTTTGCTTGCATTTCTTAGACCACACTTAGTAATTAATAAACACATATTGAATTAATCTAGTCCACTTGATGTTACACGACCAAACCACTTGCACAAAACAAACATCTTAACTTACCTGAGACAAGGCCCGACTGGGATTTCATCCCCCAATGGATACCTTACCCATCCCGATGATCCTACTTGGACTTCATCACCAAGGGGAAAGCCCACTCTATTCTCTGGCAGAGTCTAATCTCTAGGGGAAGTATATTTTAGCTAAGCGGGCCCAGCTTATCACTGGACTTGTGAAGTGAGGGGAGCTTGCTCCTTAGCACCAGGCCTTGTACGAAACCTAACACAGACTTCTTGAGCACCATAACTAACCTGAAACCATCCATAGACTACTTCTTCTAGGACCCGACTCAAAAGCCAATCTTCCTCTACACACATTCTAAGGCATAAGCCACTATAAGCCTAATAATTTACTCCTAGGGTTTTAGGATCTGCTTGTGTTCTTCATCTTTTTTGTTCTTATTTGCTTGTTTGAGCTTGTGAGGATGTTCTTTCTTGCCTTGAATGGTTCTAACTCGTAGTCAAGCCAAGGCTCTAGTCGATCACGTGAGGCATCACTTGCTTCCGTCTACCCCGTCCATAACCAGTCCTATAATGGAGTTCCACTCAGAGACTGAAAGAACTCCTACTAGACCATCCCTGACCCAGACACCTATTGTCCCAGAAGGGGACCAAAATTTTGCATGATTCTTAAACCTCAACATCAAAGCCTTGCAAAACTATCTATAGCCGAATGCGAGACTCCTTGGGCAATCCAATCTACGGAATGCCGACCTCTCTTCTCGAAACTACGGTCGTATCAATAGCATCCATAGTTCAACCTTTTGACACCCAGGCTATTGCCTCAACCAATGACCAGCCTTTGGCCAACCATCCAAGTGTGGCCTCTCCCTCCATCTTTGGGCCCACTTCCACCAGGGTTACGGCCCCCTATCAACCTCAGCCCACTCAACCACTTTCTACCCCCTTTCAAAATTTGGTCATCTCTATTCCGCCTACCCTGGCCCCTATCAACACCAGGGTGGATACCTATCCATTGGCCCATGTTACCACTAACCAACCCCCCGTGGCAACATCGAGCCTAGCCGTGCCTTCTACCCAACCATCCTTAGTCTTCTCTTCTATCCCTATGACTAGTCATCTGTATGTTGCACCCTTACTGGTACAAATGACTACGTCGTATGCCTCTTCTAGCCTCTTCCAAGCACCTTACAATCTAGGGGGCACTCCACCCACCAATCTGTCAGTAGATATCGTCAAAATGCTGATGGACAAGATGTCCAACCTAGAGACCTCCATTTCCGGCTCACGCAATACTCTCTCATACGAACAAATTTGCAACAAGCCCATCCATCCTTCCATCCCGATCCGACCATATCCCAGCCAGTGGGAACTTCCTAAGTTTTCTCATTTTCAAAGCAAGGAAGACCCACAACAGCACTTACGGGCATTCAGACATGCCTGTTACCTTATCACCCACGATGATGTGTTGCTTTTACGCACGTTTCTTATGTCTCTCTCAGGTGTTGTGCTTGACTGGTACAGCTCCCTTACCAGCCATTCCCTCTTCACGTTCACTCAGCTAGCCCAGCTCTTCCTTGATCATTTCTCTATCAACATCACCAAGAAGGTCTCAATCATAGACCTCTATTCTATCTGCCAATTTGAGGACGAATCCATTGCTGATTTCGTTGCTTGATGGAGGGGCCTTATCAATCAACTCTCCTTTTCTTTACCCCAACCTGAGCTTATTGAACTTTTTTCCCAAGCCTGCGCCAGACATATTTCTTCCACCTTGAGGGTTCAGACCTTTCACACTTTTGATGAAGCCTTCACGATGGCCCGTAAACTTGAGTTACATGCCATCGAGGAGAATAAAGTCAAGTTGCGGAGCAAGAATCCCAACTCCAAGACCAATGACCCCTCTTCTAAGCCTTCCTTATCCAATCCTAAATCTAAAGCTTCAGCAAACGATGTGGTCGTTAGATCTTCCTCCTCTTCGCCTTCAACTAATCAGCCTGAGCCATCCACATCTTAGAGTGCCACCCGCCAATTTCAGCAGAGATACATATAGCGACAGTATACTCCACTTGGAGAATCATACGTGTCTATGCTGGAAAAACTCATCAAATAAGGGGTCCTCAATCTCCCCCAGATCCGACCACCTCCATAATTTGATCCCTCATGCGCCATCCCTGCGTGGTATAGGGAAAATGACTTTTGTAACTACCACCGTGTTAAAGGACATCACACGGGCAACTGTAAAACCCTTAAAAACATCATCCAAAACATGCTAGAAAAGGGTGACCTCATCCTCAACAATCCCAATGCGCCACCTAATCAGGGCATCGACATCTTCAAGCAACCATTCCCCAATCATCCACCAACTCAGAACAATATCTAGACCTTGACTGAAAACATTCATGAACACAATATATGAACAGTCAATACGGTCTTGCCCTTCATTTCCAACCAACCTCAAGAGGTGAGTCCATCCATCAGTCCATCACATGTGGATGAACCTCTTTCTCTGATTAGTTCTCCATCAACCTCTCTCATCTTGGAGGATGCCTCGACCTTACCAACACTGCTAGTTTCACCATCCTCCTTTCTGCTGCCCATGGAGGACCTAACCCTTCCTACTCCTCGACTGCAAGTGGAGGGCACAATCATCCCTGCGCTTTACCCGCTTGAGGAGCCTCATTCTCTGATTTCTTCTCCACCCAAGGAAGAACCTACCTCTCCATCTCCAACCACAGACAAACCTGTCACGACTCCATCATGCCTTGGGTCTGAGACCGCTACACCAGTCTCATCTTCAACCCCACAACCATCCACATCTTCTCAAGAACCCAAACCTCATCCCACATCTTCTCAGCCATTTTCTCGACTAGTGGAGAAACTCGAACTTCTCCCTTCTAGGAAAGTGGAGCATCAAGGATTGTGAGAGCGTCTCACAGCTCTTCAACATGCCCGTGCCCTCTCGTCTCATGCAACTAATCCTCCCATGGCAAAATCTCCCGAGACCTTTAACAAAAACCAGACTCCCGTTTCTAAGCCTCAACCGACCCCATCAAAACCAAAACCTGCATCTACCCCATCTAAACCTATCAAGTCACTTGGCGTTCGCCCTGTCTCCAACCTCACTCATCCGCAAGTGAAGGTGGACCTAAACCAGACCTCGACCAATAGTAGTCTTCAACCCAAGTCACAGAAGACTGCTAAACCATAGAAGTGAATGCCTCCTCCTCCATCATCATTGCCCTCCATTTTGGGCCCCCATCCTTCGACCCTGACCAGAGTCCTTCCCACTCTGACTTTTAATCAAAACCAGTTGCCTCCTTTGCTTCCTTTGCCTACCGCTAGCCTACCCTCTCAAAAAAGGGCGGTACCTCTCACGAAGAAAGTACCGTCTCCACCTATCGCCGCACCGTCAATACAAAAGGTGGTACAGAAGCCTCCTCTGACTCCGCCCAAGCAAAAGGCTCCAGTATCTCACACATCAACGAGCACGAACCCTTTAGTGGGCTCATACTCTTTGATTTTCATCAACTTTTGCAAACTTTTAGCATAACCGTTTCGCCCATCAGGCCTTTCCAACCTCTCAGGTCTAAGCCCTCCTGGTTCGACAACACGAAGATTTGCTTATATCATCATACACTAGGACACGATACCGAGACTTGATGTGCCCTCAAGACCGTCATTCGCCACTATCTGGAGAAAAACACTCTTCTATTTGAGGACACTCTCGACTAACCCCTGACTCCTTCTCATAACCCTTCGACCTCTTTAGACCCATCAACATCTCATCAGCAGACCACGACCCCTTCATCTCCTTCACCCCCTATCTTCGAAATCAATGCCATTCACATAACCACCAGGTCACAAAAGGACAAGGTGAAGGAAAAAGCCACCATTTCTTGGACCTACCCTTTCGTCCAGCCACCTCAACCGCCCAAGCCTAAGATTTCTATCCTTGGCGCACCTCAACCCTCTTCTTCTTCCTCTTCAGGGGCAATTCATGACTCTATGTTGAAACAACTTCACCAGATGCCTGTGAAGATGTCCCTTTATGACCTCATCCAAACCTCACCCCAGCATCGTCAAGCCCTCATCAGAGCCCTGTAGGCAGTGGAGGTTCAACCTGAGGACCCCAAGCCACTTATTGCCCTTGTCCACTCTTTAGCCCCTGTTGCCTCCAGCACATTCAGTGATTCTGAGATTCCCACATCCAACACGGAAGATCAGGACGCCGCCCTCTTCATCACTGCCTATGTTGATCAGACACGCATTAAACGCGTTATGATCAATGGAGGCGCCAACATCAACATTATCTCCACCCATGCCTTTGAACAATTGGCTCTTTCCAAGAATTGCGTCTCCAAAGTTGACGTAATCTTGCGTTCCTTTAATGACACCACTGCCACGACCATTGGCACAGTCGTCCTTCACATTCGCATTGGTCCACGCATAGTCTCAGAGCTCTTCTATATCATCAAAGGAGAGTTTCAATACAACATCTTGCTAGGCCGACCCTGGATCCGCGCCATGGCCTGTGTCCCCTCCACCCTACACCATTGTGTGAAATTTGAGCACGATGGGCAAGTCCATACCATTCCCGCTGACCCTTCACCCTTAAAAACTTGTAACACCACCTACCGTCCAAATGACGTTCTCATTCCTATCAAGCCATCAACCCCGGCACCACCTCCATTCACGAAAGCTTCAACCAGTTCACAACCGGCGGTCGCCCTCACACATCCCCTTCAAGCGACGACCACAGATCCCATGGAAGACATCTTCCAAATAATTTCATTGGGGGAATATCACTTGCTGGCCTTAGACATGTTCCAAACTCCACAAGAGTATGGACGCCTTCATCACAACCCTAGTTATGACCATCGGATTGGGATGATCGTGTCTTATGGTCCTCCTCACCTCCAAACCAACCTTGTCTATGGGGGGCTTGATCAAGCTCCTACTGATTACAATCCTCTTTCTTCACCTCAACCTTTCACATCAGACTTCTCATTTCTTGGCAACCCTGCCTCTGCACACATTTACCTTTACAGGTGTGCATGGAAGGGTTTTGGCTTCGGGTGCTATGAGCAGGGCTCCCATCAGCCCATCAAACCGCTCAACGATGACGATGCCAAGAAACGGTATGGCCGGGGATATCACGACCCCACTCAGACCCCTACAGACCTTTGTCCCGAACCAACCATTGACCAATCTCCTCCAGGCTCACCCATTCCTCCTCCTTCACCTACGGAGTCGGTGGTTTCCATCCCTCCTAGTTTTTTTTCCATAAACACCATCCGCCTGAAACCCTTGACTTATCAGCTCAATGGAGTGTCCAGGTCTCTCCCTCTCATTTTTCCTAGCATGGTAGAAAATGAGACGGCAACCATTCACACTGTCCACTGCGTTGACAACGACGCCATTCTTTCCTACATGGGCATCGATGACTCTTTCATCCAGCGCTCTCTCCCTTTTGAGACCTAGGTTATGTTAAATGAATCAACCATTGACATCAACCTCCCTTCTTCTGATGTTCCTCACGTCTTAAAGATTAGACAATCTTTAGACGCTCAGGAGTAGCTTAACTATACCTAGTTCCTCTCAAACCATAGCGAGGCCTTTGCCTGAACCTACCATGACATGCTTGGCATCAACCCCACCATCGCTACCCATAACATTGTCACCAAACCATAGGCTAAGCTTGTTAGGCAAAAGCTTCAAAAGATGCATCCTCGCATTGCCCTCCTTGTCAAAGAGGAGCTTTAGCGCCTCCTTTCTGTCTCCTTCATCTAGCCCATCGATTATCCGCAGTGGGTCTCTAACATCGTCCCAGTCACCAAGGCGACTGGGGGGATCCAGATCTGCACAGACTATCGCGACCTTAACCTAGCCTGTCCCAAAGATGACTTTCCTCTTCCTAACATTGACCAGCTTGTTGATCTCACAGCCGGCCATGAGATGTTATCTCTCATGGATGGGTTTTCAGGATACAATCAAATCCTGATTGCTCTAGAAGATCAGCACAAGACCACTTTCATTACCCCATGGGGGACTTTCTGCTATCGAGTCATGCCTTTCAGCTTGAAGAATGCAGGTGCCACATATCAGCGTGCCATGACCTATATTTTCCATGATCTCCTCCATAAAATCATGGAGGACTATGTGGATGACCTTCTCGGCAAGTCCAAGCTTCACCGTGACCATTTGACCATTCTCAAAATCATCTTCTCTCACCTTCTTCAATACAATGTCTACCTTAACCCCAAGAAATGTGTCTTTGGGGTCCTCTCCGGCAAGCTTCTCGGCTTTATCATTTTTTTTCGTGGCATCGAGATAGATCCGTGCTATTCTCGAGATGTCACCCCTGACCAATCTCAAGCAGCTTCACAGTCTACAAGGGAAGCTCCAGTCCATTCACTGTTTCATCTCGCAGCTTTCTGACCGCTGCCAACCTTTTCATCATCTCCTTAAGAAGGACATCTCTTTTACATGGGATAAGGACTGTCAAGAGGCTTTTAAAGCCCTTAAACGCTATCTGGTCTCTCCGCCAGTCCTCATTCCACCTAAAGATGATCAATCCTTCTACCTTTATATCTCTGTCACCAACCATTCGTTAGGTGCCATGATCGCGCACCGAGACGAGCATCACCGTGAGCAAGCGGTCTACTATATCAGCCAAATACTGGTCGACTATGAAACTCAGTATACTCATACCGAGAAACTCTATTTGGCGTTAGTCTTTGCCGTTACCAAGCTCTGCCACTATCTTCTTAACCACAAAACCTTTGTCATCACTCACACCGACCCTCTTAAGTTTATGCACTCTAAGCCATATCAACATCAATGTATGGCTCGGTGGCTCATGCTATTTGCTGAGTTCGACCTCGAATTCATCCAGCAGAAATCTATCAAGGGGCAAACTATCACTGATTAACTAGCAGATGCCCCTCTTCCCAACAATCAACCTTCATAGTACGAGTTCCCTGACGAGTCTATCGCTACGCTTTCCACCGATGACACTGTTTACCAAATGACCATGTTCTTCGACAGCTCCAAATGTCAACTTGGTGGGGGTGCGAGAGTCATTCTCATCCCACTCAATGGTGAGCCCATGCCTTTGTCTTTCAAGCTCGACTTTAATTGTACCAATAATATGGCTGAATACAAGGCCTTAATTTTGGGACTTCAGATCGCCCTCTCTCTCAGCATCAAGTCCATCAACATCTTCAGCGACTCGCAGCTTGTCATCAATTAGGTCAATGGTTCATACCTCTATAAAAATGAAATTTTGCAAAGGTACAAAAACCGTGCTGACATTCTCCTTGCATCTTTCGACCATTACCTCTTGTAGACAGTTCCTCGATCCACGAATAAGTTTGCTGACACCATGGCTTCTCTCACTTCGCATATCCCATCTTCCTCATCTGCATCCAGACTTTTTGTCACGGTGCATCGTGTGCCGTTGCCTTCCTATATCTCTCCTAACATTAATCATGTCAACACCATAGACTCTAGCCCACGAGATGTTTGGTATAAGCAACTTGTGGACTACTTATCTTTT
The DNA here is from genome assembly GCA_037957365.1 of Torreya grandis. NCBI lineage: Eukaryota > Viridiplantae > Streptophyta > Pinopsida > Cupressales > Taxaceae > Torreya > Torreya grandis. Next base: position 1,041,469 of record JARHVA010000872.1, read on the forward strand.
TCTGTCATTCCTCCCAACCTCTCTAACAATGCACGGTGAGCTTTTATCAAGCGTACCGCTCGCTATACCATGCTAGGGGGTCTTCTCTATAAGCGAGGCTTTGACGGCCTCCTTCACTGTCTCACCTCCACTGAAGCATCTCAGGCCATTAAGCAAGTCCACGACGGGATTTATGGCAGACATTTCAATGGGAATTCAGTTGCCAAGCGCATCCTTTGTCTGGGCTATTATTGGCCCACCCTTCATCAAGACTGTAGCGACTATGTTCGGTGTTGCATCAAGTGTCAGCAGCACTCTAACTTGCTTTATCTTCCTAATCACGCCTTACAAGTCGCTCAAGATTTCTAGCCTTTTTCTCAGTGGGGCATAGATCTCATCAGTGAGATTAACCCTCATTCATCTCTTCGTCATCAATCCATCATCACTGCCACCGAGTATTTCACCAAGTGGGTGGAAGCCATTCCTCTCATCTCCACAAAAGCTGACAAGATTTTCAACTTCATCAGTAGCCACATCATCTGCCACTTCGGTGTCCCTCATAAAATCATCACCGATAATGGCAAGTCCTTCAAAAACAAGACTGTCTAAAAACTTTGTGACTCATTTGGCATCAAGCTCAGTTTCTCTTCGCCTTACTACCCACAAGCAAATGGGCAGGCTGAGGCTTCCAACAAAATCTTGACTAAAATTCTCATGAAGGTGGTCAGCGACACTGGAAGGGATTGGCATATTCACATTCCCTTCACTTTGTGGGCCTATCGCACTAGCATTCAAACCTCCACGGGTGCTACCCCTTTCTCTCTCATGTACGAAACAGAGGCTGTCCTACCTCTCGAAGTACAGATCCCATCTCTCTGCATGACATTCTTTCTAACGATGACTTTCATCAAGATCACTTAGCTCAACTTGAGTTACTTGACGAGCGTCATCTTGCTGCCCTCAACCATCTCCATGTCTATCAACATTGCATCAAGCGAGCCTATGACAAAAATCTGCGAGAACAAGATTTCAATATCGGAGACCTCATCCTCAAAGAGAATCAGCACGTGACCAATATGGAGTGAAGTAAACGAGGCAAGTTTGCCCCTAATTGGCTTAGACCTTTTATTATCACGCACAAGTATGGATCAGGGACGTATCATTTGTCTTCTCTCGGCGGATGACCAGAACCTGAGCCTCTTAATGCATTGCATCTGCGACCATTATACTGTTAGTCGAGTACTCCTCCACTTGACATTTATCTTGAGCTCATCCCTTGAGCAATCCCCATCCTCTTAGTCCTCATTCCTTTCAACCCTACTCCCCTTAACAAATCCTATATACCCCTTTTATACAGTATGGTTGCTTTGTCCTAATAAAAGGGAACCCTTGACCTTCTATAGTCTGGTCCATGACTCACATTTCTGTCAAAACAAATCAAGATGTCAAAAATATTCAAGGTCACCAAATGGCATCAAAAGGCAGACTGCTCCCTTGAAGGACAGTTGTACTATCATTGTTGTAGCTAATAGACTGCTCCCTCGAAGGACAGCTATTCAAAGCCCTTATATATAAATCAAAATATAGACCACTCCCTCGAAAGATGGCTATGATTAACTCTTGCTACTAACAACAATCATTCTTAGCAGCTTCCTGCATTGATCAGCTTCGCAAATGACCACCAAGCAAATGACATCTCTATGTAGACTTTCCGCATTGATCAGTCTGCACCAACAAAAAAAAAATCATGGACTTGGCTTGTAGTTGTCTCAGGATCTCCTATAAAAGGGGCAAAGTTATCTCTGCTCTAAAACAGGTTACCCTATCCTCCTCCTATCACCGGCTCAAGGGACTTCGAGCTCACTTTAATGTCAAAGTGATTCGATTACCACTCTAACACAACATATGGTCAACGATGTCATGCATGAATGGGGCTCTTGGTTCTAATAACCCCTATCTATGCTATCATTTCTGGTCCTTGTCAATGAAAGAGCAATATGCCTTTCACTTTTTCTACACTTTGGTCACATTCAACTTCATCACTTGTCAAACCCAACCAAGCCAACCCAACATTTTCAGACCTGTCACATCATCATAACCTATTCACACTAGTTTCTATGGACACCAATACACATGGAAACTATCGACCAGACGCAATTTATGTTAAGCATAAACCAATACTTGTTGAAGCATAAATAGACCTCAATTCATTTTTAGCATACGTCCATCACGACTATGGAAAATTGATAGGGATGAAAGACCACATCACCAATGTTACAGAATACACCATTTGGAAAAGGCTGTAACATCTTTTTTCTCCTCATCATTTCGACCTTGACCAAGACTAGTCTATCGACCACTTTCACCACCTGTCTACCACTCAAACTCCTAGTTTTGAATTACATTGGTCTGAGGCCCTTCACCCAAGGGCTATGTAGGCAGCACTCAGATGATACGATATCTTCTGGGGTTAGCTTGACCACCTTCGTTTGTTCGTCTCTCTGATGGACAAACCTTCTTTCCTCCTTTTGACTATGACCTTGCCCTCAACCAAGACCAATTCCATCCCTTTGACCCTTCCTCCCTAGAAGGGAGAACTACATTAGCCTGAGGCCCTAACGACAGGGGCTATGTAGGCAGCACTCAATTGACATGGGGTCTTATGGGGTTAGCTCGGCCATTCCTTCATCGCATTTCTTCCATCACGTTCTTTCATCACCTGCCAATCACATCACAAACAATCACATATTTTCATAATCATTAACATTAATCATTTTCATCCATATCATTAATCATTAATCCTAATCATACATCCATCATCATATAAACACCATAATCTCAGCATCATAATCCTAAACATAAAATCAAAACATATATCAAATCAAAATAACATATAAACGCATCCATAACATATTTCATAACACATCCATGATCAAAATCACATCATATATATATATATATATAACAATGTTTTATACAATCGCACAATCTGTGCCTCTATCTCTCTCTCATACATCTCGCATCAACGGCTCGCAGGCCGGTATATACATCAAAAATAAAAATCATAATCATGCCCTCAATTAGTCAGCCCTCCAGTACAAGTCATTTTGGCCCCCTGGGGCACACTTGAGATCACTTTTGCCTCCATCCATCGACCACCAAACCTTGGAGATCATGACCATCTCCTCTAACCGCGACTACTTCCAAAGCGATTTTGCCTTGGTTGTTTTTGCATGTATGCTACCTCATGATTGGTTAGCAAAATTGTGCGCACACTTTTGACTTTCACAAGTATAGGATCGCAAGCCGGTTGATCCACACTACTTGTGACATTTTCATGTTTTCAGGAGCACTTCCTGAGCCTGGGATACCTAGAACACGATGACCATTGGAGCTTCAGCTTAGATTGAATAACCCAATCAGTAGACGACTAAATGCTAGGGCCCAGTTATTTCAATTTTGACACTCCTTGACCCTCGACCTGTGATAATTTAACCTGACCATCCTCGTGAAGTGGTGTACGCGCAATCATGACTTTTACAGCATTCTCACTCTATCTTCACCCCTTTTTCATCTAATCTTTGTCAAATCAGCACCCGATTCCAGGTTCCCTTCTCTTGACTCCTACTTTGAGGGGGAATACCTCATCCATAATCGGGGCAACCAACCCTCCTATTTTTGTCTTGCAATTCACTTGAACAACCAACAAGACGAAATCGACCTTATCCCACACCTGGGGCAATCCACCTCCTATTTTTGTCTTACAGTTCATTCGAACAACCAACAAGACAGAATCGACCTTATCCCACACCTGGGGCAACCAACTCCTATTTTTGTCTTGCAGTTCGTCTAGAACAACCAACAAGACAAAAAGGGGCAAATGTAGACACCGTAATTGTGTCTAACCCTTGTCATCCTCCCCTTAACCCCCATTTTAGTTTTCAATGCCTATTTAACCCCTGTCGACCATTTTCCCACAAGCCTTGACCCTGGTAGCATGTAAAAATGAGTAGAGAGCTAAAGTTAGCCTTTGTCCCCATTCTGCATTTGTCGACAACGGTCATAACCCGACTGACGTCACCGACGTCGGTCACTTATCAGCCAATGTTGGCAGTCCTGCTGACGTCAATTATCTTTAACACTGTGTTCTCGACCCGAACATAAGAACCATTATCCGTTATCTGTTATCCATTCGGTTGCCAATCTGTTTCTCGATCGGTTATCGGACCTTCCTTCGTATCAATCAGCAAACCTCTTGATTCAAACGATCAACCAATTCTTACATCCAACCAATCTGCAATCAATCTCTTGCATTTTCTCTCCGGTACAGGTATTCTACTTCTGTCATCTTGCTAGAGGTCTGCTACATCAAACTTTTGCGACATAGCGACAACATCAATCGTGTCTTCGACTTTTATCTTTAGCACGTAATAGATAAGCATTTGTTCTATGTTTTTATTCTGATCTCTGGTTATTGTTTTTAATTGCTATCATTACCCAGATTTAGATTCAGACTATAGCCTCGACCTTACTTCCACTCGTATCACCTCTATCCACCCTCTACAAAATATATAGTCTGTAACTCTGCCCATACCCCTTGCACATAAACCCCCAAACAATCCCTCTGACTCCTAAACTGGGTTCCCAAACCCTCAGACAAAAACATCTGACCTTTCTGCAAAATCCTAAGACCCTATCCAGACCCGACCAGACCCTGTCCAAAACTGTTGTCCTGACCGATGCCAGTCATTACCCCTACCGACGTCGGCACTTTAACCAACGTCGGCTCCCTTCCCTGATCGACGCCGGCATAGAGACCGACACCGGTGACTATACAGAGTAGTTTGCTACATATCAGGTACACATTCTACTTTTTGTCTTTTATTTGCTTTCATTTTGTCTTTCATTATTTCTATTTTAGTCAAATATTTTGCTTTTTATTAGTGGGTTGATATCCCTTAAGGAAGTCTTCGTACTTCAGGGATCAAGCGTTTGCTTGACAGCCCACCGTCTCTTTGTCTAACATTTTTTCATGTTTAGTCTCTTTTTCTTCGCAGGTGTCATTCCTCCACAACCAAAGAGGAGTACCTTCCAACGTCTGATTTCGGTGCGCACAACTATATCTGGGTATCTTCTAACCCTAGACCATCTCTTAGTTTCTCATTTCTATCTTTTGAATGTGAAAGCGAAATTAGCGTAGAAACAAATAGTTATGTTGGTAAGGTTTGGAGTTTCAAATGAAAAATATTAAAGTTTATTTAAAGGTTTGAATATTGGCTTTTAAGACCTAGGAATCCTCCAACATAGACAAACTCTCAAAACAACCAGCTATAGCCATCCATTCAGAAGACTATTTGAGACAGTGATGTTGATATAAGTATAGAGATTCAAGGATTTGAGGGAGTTATAAAGTATAAATAGCATGATAGGGTATTTTAATGTTGAAGTTAAGGATCCTAAAACACCAAGTTTTTATACCAATCTAAATGAATACACATAGGTAGTTGGTCACCTGTAGGTCTACTTAAGTGACTAAGGGTTTTCCAAAACCTGAGATAGTGGTGTATGTATTTTTTAAAGGTTAGAAAGGAACTCAAGATTTCAAATTCATTGAGATAAAAGAATTTATAATCAAATATTTTGAATATAAAAATACCAAATAGGGTTTATAGGCCTAATTGCATACACACAATCCTTGCTACAAGTCTAGACACTCAGCTAAGGTAGGACACATGCATGCTTACTTTAAGAGGAGTATCTACTTGTTGAAGGGTTTTAGGGTCTTCAAGAGGCCTTATTTAAAATATAAATCTTGAATATGACTATATAATTACAAAATCACTCTACAAAATATTTAGACCCAACATGAAGTGAAACAAATGTTAATAGACCATATTCAGGCCTAGTAAGGCTAATTACATACCCAAATCTACATGGATAGTCAATTGAGATATAGATATTCAGTTGAAGTTGTAATATAAATTTATATACCTTGATAATATTATGAGAGGTTTTCACAAAAATCTCATGGGACCTAGACCCTTGACAGTGAGATAAATGGGAGAATACAATCAACTAGCATATTCTAGGCAAGTTGGCATAAGAACCCTAGGCCTGAGCAAATGAGTTGGTTATAGACCTGATGAATAAATGTGACAAGATAAACATTGCAATATTTCAATAAGGAAACTACAAACCTCATTGAGGTGTTTGTAACTCAAACCAAACTTAGAACAGTCACCTACAAACCTTAACTCTTTTAGACCTCACTAGCACAACCTGCCAACTCGTGAGGCTGTCAACTTTTGCTCATATCTCACATGACAAACTGCATGGTGGATTAATATTTTAGGCATGAATATGCACCCTTTCATACTTAATATTCATGGTATTTTGTTTTTCATATAAGGCCTCTCCTTTATGAACAATCCTTAAGACCTTGAGGCACTTTCAAGCTGCTTAGGAGAGCTAAAAGGACCTTATGAGACAGAAATGAACTTTTATGCCTCAAAATGGATTGTAAAAAATCTCAAATAACCTAAAACATCTTCACAAATCCCCTGATCATCACCCCATTCTATTGGTTCATACTTGCAAGTATAGACCTGTACAAAATAGGTAAAAAGTGTTGTTTTATGTTATTTGGGAGGTCTATACAAGGTGTCATAGCTTCAAATGTGACATGGAGAATGGGGAAGAGGTCATATAACTAAATCACACACTCATTTTTGGTTTGGGACATGTGGGAATCTTTTATAATCAATTTTTAGTCTCTAAGCAGGGAGGCCTATTTGAGACCTAATTGGGGGAGAGAAAAGTATAAAAAGGATATCTCCACTCACTTTCTAATCCTAAAATTTAACTTGATGTTGTATGGCCATACTGGGTTCTATAATATGCCTTCGTATTCTTATTTCCCTTCATAATTTTCTCTACACAAGTAGGTTTGCATGATTTTAGGGCTATAAAAAATGAGGCCTAATTGGATATTTTGGTAGAGTAAAAAATATTGGGGCTAGTTTGAGACCTCAAAATATATTTGTTAAAGTCTAATATGAGTTGAATAGGTCATCCATGAAGATAAGATTAGTTGAAGAAGAGGAATTCAAGTTTTGACATTTGTATGTAAGATTGGCCTAAGGAGATGAAGAGGCTTCTAGACACCTAGCAAGAAAAGGAAGTGATGTGTCAAAAAGAACCTAAATGGATCAGTTGAGAGGTGTCAGGAGAAGAGGAAATATGTAAGATAACCTAATATTACCATCAATAAGGCCACTTTTCCTTCAACATGCCAAGGCAAAAGACAACTTTCAAGAAGCTAGTCAAGGTATCAAACAAGCATTCTAACTCCTACACCACATGGAAGTTTGTAGCATCTTTAGGAGTGAGATACGTGGTTTTGGAAGTATATTATGACCATTCTATAACCCCCTTTCTTGTTTTAACTCATATGAGCACTTTTCAATCCTCTTCTACTAGGCCCCTCTCTCACTCTCTTTACAATTCTCTATATAAGCAACCACTTTTGGATTTTTAAAGAATCCTCCACCTGGGTATAGCAAAGCCCTATTTATTTTCAATCATTGATCAATAAATAAAAAACTAGTTTTACCTTCTCCATGGATTGTTTCAATGTGCATATTAGATTGGTTGATATTTCTAAGTGATAGATTCACTTCCTTGACATGTTGTCCTTGTTAGCATTCATATTTAGTTTTGCAGATCTTTTTGCAAGTCTCTTGAAGTGTTCAAATGAAGTGTGTATGAGTTTAGTGAGTTGTCTCTTCACTAGTGTCACATCATGACCTCTTATTTAGTCCTCCTAACTCAAGCTTGTTTCACAAACTTCCATGATAAATACTTATGTAGAAAGGATGAATTAGATTAGTGTCATGTGCAGGTTAGGCTCTTGTTTGAAGTGCAATTACAGTTGGTTGGTAGTGATCAGTTTAAATTTGGTGCATCACCTCATTAGGTTAGGTTTCTTTTATATTTTTTCTTTCCATTTTCATTCCAACAAGTTAGTAGCATAGGTGATGAGCTTGAATAGACATATCAAGGGATCTAGCCCTTCAATCTAGAGGTTTAACCCCACTATAGACAACCCATAATTATAGGGATAATCTCATTGTTTCACTCAATTGGAGTAGACTTGAACTACCTCTCCAAGTGTGCAAAATTGAGTGACAATAGGTTGTCTATTAGTGAAGGTTATTTTTAAGTATGGGTTATGGAAATAAAATATTTTGTGAGTTTGTATATTAATTGATCATGGTAATGTTATGAACCTTGGCTGAACAAGTGTATCTCAAAGTGTACCTCCAATGCTTAACTTTGGAAATTGCCTCACTTATATATCAAAATCATGTGCTTCAATGTGCAAATCATTAATTGCAATATTGAAACTAATTATGATTAGTGTGGGAATTGAATGAAAGTAGTAGGTCATTAAAAAACAATAATTACAAGTTAAGATATTATTAGCTAAGAATAGTTGAATCACATATTCACAATATCACCTTACAAACTTGATATAGGAATTATCAGTTCACAATGGTGACGTTCAGTTTGAGTAATGCCTTGCAATATTCATGAGTCTCATGAATAGTGTATTTAGGACCTTTCTTGATAGATTTATGTTGGTCTTCCTCGATGATTTATTGTTTTATTCAAAAAATGAGACAGAGCATGAGGAGCAATTGCACCAAATATTGTAGGTTTTGCATGAAAATTAGTTTTATGAAAAATTTAGCAAGTGTGTCTTATTTCAAAAAAATATAAAATACCATGGTCACATCATGTTTGGAGATGGTAATTTTGTAGACACCATGAAGATCGAGCTATTATAAAGTCAAAAAAACCCATGAATATGATAAAAGTGTGTATTATAATGGGTGTAATAGAGTATTATCATTTTTTTTTCTAAGGCTTTATCTAAGACAACAAATCTCATTAATTTCATACAATGAAGAGGGAATAATTTTTTTTGGTTATAGAAGTGAAAATAGGCCTTTTAGACACTAAAAGAGAACTAATTGTTGCACCAATTTTAGCAATACTTGATCTAAAAGGAGTTTTTTAGTATGCACATATGCTTTTATATTTGACTTGAGGGTAATTCTCATGCAAAAAACCATATGATAGCTTTTGAATCCTTATAGCTCAAGGATTATCAGTTAAAATATGCCATTCATGATATTGAGTGGAAATGGTGGTTCGTGCACTTTTGAGATTGCACACTTCATCCTTGGTAAATAATTTATGCTAAAGACTAGTCACTTGAGTTTGAAACATATTTTGTTTCAACCTAACCTAAACCCTTATCTATGGTGTTGGAAGGATTTCCTATATGAGTGCCACTTTGATATCCAATATATTAGAGGAAAGGAAAATGTTGTCCTAGATATATTAAGAAGGAAACACCATGAGTTTGCAATGATGATTATCATGGATGAACTGAACAAACAACATCATGGGCTTGTAGTGATGAATATTCAGATAGATTCATGAGATAAAATCCTTTATTAGCTTCCTAGGGACATTTTTTATTTAGAGTTTTAACAAATGTTGGAGCCAAAGAGGGTCATAAAGGGAAAGTTTTTAGGATACTCCTTAGAGTCATATGATCTTTTGAGGCATAGAAAGCACATTTATGAGCCTAATTTTGGTGGGTTATAAGATTTAGTGTTGTTATGGGATCATCAAAATCCTTATTCATATTATCCTAGGGTGAATAAGATGCATGAAATCTAAGGTAGTTATATCATTGTTGGTTTGTGGTGTGACATTGTAGACTTTTTGGCTCATTGTCTTGAGTTCTAGAAACATCAACATCCAACAAGCCATATTTACCCACATGAGACTCTAGAGTGGAAGTAGGATACCATTTATATGGACTTTATCATTATTATACCCACCTTATCTTATCATCATGATGTGAATCCCAATTCTTACCAATGAATACCACCTACACTGCCACGATAGTTGTAAAATTCTTCCTTGATGACATTTGTTAGCTATATGGGATTCTGAGAAAGATTATATTTGATAGAAATATTATATATATTTATAACTTATATAATACTCTTAAGAAGTAATTGGAAACTCAACTCAAGTTCAATACCATGTATGATTCAAATATTGATGGGAAAATGGAGTAAGTTATCTAAGGGTTGGAGGATAGGTTATACATGTATGTGATGCATCAATAGTCATGCTAGCAAGATTACCTCTACTTGGAGGAGTTTGCATATAATAAAAATTATCAAAACTTCATTGGCATGGCTCCATATCAATCTCTTTATGAAAGACCATGTAGGATTCCTTCGAATTGGGATAGGATTAAAGACATGGTAGTAATTAAACCTTTTATGATATAAATAAATGGAGTGTCATATAGTTATAATTTAAAAACACCGTTAAGAGGGAAAAAATGGATAGAATAAGTATGATAATGAAAATATGATAGATCAACACTTTGTAGTTGGCTATAAGGTCATTTTAAGATTGCATATTTATAAGATCCCGATCTGCTATAGAAAATGATATAAGTTAACACCTCATTTTATAGGGCCTTTCAAGATCCTAAAGAGGATAGGTCTAGTGGCATACCATATATCCTTTCCACCCATCCTATCTCACATCTATGATGTATTTCATGTATTATTTTTAAGGAAGTATGTTCTTGACATTACTCATGTTTTGGATTGGTCGACACTACAGGTGAATGTGGACAACCAATTGGCAATTGAGCCCTCTGCATATTAGAATGTAAGAGGATAAGCATTTGAGGACATGAATTATACTAAGATAGTGTATATTGGTACATATATTATGATATAATAGATACATGGGAAGACACAATGCCATTGTAGTTCTAGTATCCCCATCTCTTTCAATGAATTATAGGAGGAAGTATATTTTTAAGGGGGAGGGGATGTGAGCCCTAATTTTGTTATTTATATTTATCCTTTGTTTTTTCTCATTTATCTAATTAGATATGATGTATCTATATCTGAAGCACATTTGTGCTTGGCATTGTAGTTGGATAAAAATCTTATGTTTGATTACCTTATTGCTTACTTTTGACATGGAGTAGTGATGTACTGGGACTTTACATTATCTAGTTATTTTTTATATATGATGTATTTGGATTCATGATTATGTGATTCATTTCCATATTTTATATCACAATATTATGATATAGGGTTAACATGCCATTGCTTATCAAGATATGATGGTATATGTGATGAATTTGTATAGTACATTAATTATGTTCATATTTATTATTATGTTATAGATATATAAGATTGATTATCTTACTAACACATTACTTATAATCATTTAGTAGTAGGTATAAATTTATTTATTGGATGTATGTGATAGTTTACATCTTGTGTAGGTTACATATGGCCAAATAATTGGAAACAAATGTGCACATAAAATATTTAGGAATAACCCATTCATTTTTTGTGTTAATTTCAAGCCACCTTAGTCTAATTCTTATAAATATGACATTATGTTATGTGAATTTGGTTTAGTCATGTAGTTTTAATTTGTGCGATTCTATGGATTTAAGCTATGATTTATGTTTGCATTTAGTCAATTATATAAAGTGTAAAAAGTGTATGTTGTGTGTATACCAGGTGTAGTGTGATGTGGTGTCCTTGTGCCATGGAGACACACCTTTCCATATGCTTAACCCATTTTATTTGAGGTTGAATTTCATAAACGATTGTATATAGATGAGAAAAAATAAAACTGATATATATGGGAACAAATTTGGGTGTCATAAGAAATGTTTAATTCTTCTTCCTTCCATTGCTATGTATTTTCATGGGATGGAAGACCTCTAGCACTATTGAACCTCCCTCTTCCTCTTGTTTCTCTTTGTTACCTTATATATAACTGATCTTATGCCCTTAAATCATATTGGCATTTTTTTCCACCATAAACTTCCTTACCAAGTTGAGTTTATCTTGAATATTCAATAGTAACCCATTGATGTATCTTGATACATTTTCTTAGTCCATGTCACTATGACCAACCCAAATTATAATCTTATAGAATGTATCTATGTACTCCTTCACTCTCAACTAATTTTGCCTCAATTTTTGGATCCTCTTTAACAAATCTAACTTATAATCTACAAGAAGAAATTTTCCTTTTGGCTTTACAAATAAAATCCTTTCATAAAGGGGAATATGGTCCTTACCCCTTTTACTCCTCTCTACCATATGACATCATGACCTTTTGACTTGGTCTTATCCACCTTTAATTTTTTTTTATCATCCACTTCATCAAATTATAAATACTACTCCATCTTATTGATCCAATCAATTATCTCTTTGGGGTTTAAAGTTACTAAAAAGATTGAAACTATGGTCATGGCTCCTCTCCCAATCTTTGAGAAGGCTCTAAAAATCCTATATTCTCTTTCATCCAATTGTTGGGGTAATTCTCCCAAATCTTCCACTCCTAGATCTTTAATTTATACATCACTCACATCATCCTAGGGACAAATCCCCTTCTTCTATCCACTTTAACAATAAATAATATTGTTTGTATAGCCCTCATCATCTCTAAATATCATCTAATCTTCCCACCATATCTGCCACATTGGCAAAAATTTATCTAGTTATTCCCACTCCTTTTGGAGTCATCTCGATTCTCTTTCAACCTAAACCTTATACTGATACAATACCTTATTTTTAAACCTATATAATCCATACAATCCTCTATAACACTCTCTCAACACTTTTTTCTCTACTCACCTTCACAAGCTGGAGAACATTCAACCCTCTCTTGTCCTAGAGTCATTGCCTCGCTTTGATACTAATTGATGCAATCAATCATAAGGGGTTTAATGAAGGATAATGTTTTCCATGTAGCCTCACACTATACACACACATAAAATATGATATTGGAAACTAAAACACACTTTTATTGATATTTTTAGGAGATATAAAGGTTACACACACACATACACACTCACTCTTCCTAAGGCTACAACATAAAGGATAAATGTTACACATTTCATTTCTCGATTGAACACTACTCTATGTTCTTCTATGTTTCCTCATCAAACTCCTACACACACTTAAAATATCTCCTCCAAGTTCATTCTGCTTGCTCCCAAGCCTTCATTTGTATTTTGTGCCTCATGGAGTGACTCCTTGGATCTCATTTAAATATATAAACACTCTAAATGGACACTAGAAGGTTTTTGGGTCATTATTGGGCATGTACAACTACTGAAATTAAAAAAATAACTTCTGACATAGTGATTATTAAGTCATCAGCTAACACAGATTTGCATTAGCTAATATCTTTTTCATGAGATAAAGATCCTTTGTATAGTGACCTAAAAACATTTATTCTTCCTTCTAGGATCTTGTTGAAGTGTTGTTAGGTCCATGTATGTTGTCTTCATCTATTATAATCCCTCAAACATGAAATATATCTTTTGGGTTATGCAAGGTTTTTTCACTACATGAATACTCCTGCATCACTTTGTCCATGGTAGAGAATAAGATGGAAACACATTCTCTTTCCATTGTGAAGCTTCCTTTCCATTTTTAGTATTTTAGTGACATCAAAGCTTATAATAACACACATAAATAGAAAGTTTAGGTCATTTCCTACCTTATATATTTTTGATAGGGAGAATGAGTGGTCTTTATCTAACTAAAAGAGGTTAGATTTTAGATCTCCCTTAAGTATTGTAGTTCCAATCAATTCTCAACCATCCAAAATATTAAAGACCTTTTTGTCTAACAAAAATGACACCTCACAATCTTGAGGCATGAAAAAAGTGATTTGTACTTGACCAGATAAACATATGTTTGTAGTTATGCATTTGATTCTATAAATAAAATATACAACTGAAATATGAGCTTGAAAGTATAGCTAGCCCCATGACTAACTACATGATGTGATATTCAAATCTTGATTTCCCACAAGATCTACCTTTAATCCTACCAAATAAGTATTGGTTGTATCTCAACTTTGTAACCTTTCAATAATACAAAGATATTATAGTTACACAGTGTTGTTTGTAATCCAACAGTATTATTTGTAGTTCTATAGTTGTACCATAATGATGCAATGATTTTATATTTCAATGTTCCATTGCAATGACTAGCATAGTTTTGTGAATCTCCAATTGAGCCATATTCTTTATCGCATAAAGGTGATTCATAATTGAACAAATTAGGTTAATTTATGTGGTGTTATCTATAGTCCTTTGATGGTACCATAATGATGTAAATATTTTAGATTGTAATGCTCTATTATGATGACTAACATAATTCTATGAATCTCACATTGGGCCATTTCATTTACTACATCCTCATTTATTTTATTGAATAATTTTGTATGAGTCTAGAAAATAAGTACCTATTTAAATCAGTCCTTACAAACTTTACTATTAAATTCACCAAACGATTTCAATAAATTCTAAATATTAGGCAAGATCTACCTTTACATTTGCAACCTCATTTATTCTATTGAATAATTTTTAATGATTCTATCAAGCAACAATTTTAACATGGTCATTAAAAAATTTAATATGAAATTAACTAAACAATTTCATCAGTTTATAAATATTAGGCAAAATTCACTTTTACATCCATAACATATTTTTGACATTTTTTTTCATTTTCACTAGTAACAAAGTCCAATTTTATGGATTTCACACCCTAACAAATCCTATTTCAACTAGATTAACTACTTAATCTACAACTATTTTATGGGTTTCTTTAAAAAAAATCCTACATGAACTCAAAGAAAGATACAAGGCTTGGTTGTATTTGAGCAAAGAGAGCCTTTAAGGACAATATAAGAAGCTCAAACTTAAGGTATGAGTCATTCACCATCTTATAGAAATTGTGAGAGAATGTATATAAGATAGATCTTCCCCATTCATGAGGATGTACTTAGTCTTAAATTATGATAACTTGCATCTATATGGGTCATCGATGTTGGATGAAGAAGAAGGATAATTGTTACCCTATATAGATTAATTTTTATTGGATGCACAAGGAGAGTTAGAGAAGGATGTAGTGTTGTAGTAGAAAGTTATAGATATTAGAAGGGGACCATAGGAACCTGGGCAAGTCAAATTTGAAGGGAAGACACCAAGATAATCTATATGGTACCACATAGAGAAAGTGGCAGAATTGCTCCCACATATCTTCTCCTACTATAATTTTGTGGGACTAAAAGAATTCCTAAAGGAAGGTATGATTCATAGGGGATCAATAAAATTAGTCCATTTTGTCATCTAACAAGATCAATATTGTTTTAAACTAACAACAAGGCTCTAAATTAAGTATTTATTACATTATGGTCAAACCAATGATAGTTGCATTAAATGGTTGTGTAACCATTGCTCCTTGCGGACCTATGGTTTTGAAATTTTTGGTTAACATAGGGATGGTTGTGTAACTACAAATGTGATTACGTAACCATCACATCAATTTTGAAACCATTGATCTACATTAAGCAATGGTTTATTTTGCATTGATTAAACATCCTAGATAATGACAATTAAATGATGTCTCTTTAATTTCCATACATTGAGAGTCCTTTATCGCATGAAAGGAAACTTCTGAAGCATGATAAGTAAGAGGTGAGTTGAGTGAGGAAACAACATAGCGATTGTATTAATTAATCAATAAATTTCTTTGTATAACTATCTTTAGACATAATAAAATATGGAAGATGTGCAATTTCCACTTCCATTTGCCCCACCCTAGAATTTTCCAAGATATAAACTGTCCATTTTTGTATGTTTTTATGTTATTGCTCTTTTTGTACATTATTATTTACAGTTTGATTCATGCACAACAAGTTTTATTCATGTTCCAACAACATAATACATTTTTTTATAAATCCTTATTCAATTTGAGTAGGTAGCAAGTTGTGATTCTTCTTCTAAGAAAATGCACTTAAGAGTTTATAGATCATTTAATTCAAACTTAATTTTTTAAAGAGAGTTTGAAGAAACACATATAGAGTTCATAAATCATTTGTTAAGTTTGTAATTATTTTTATTATATAATTTTTATGTTATATTAAATTATAATGTATGTGTTAGACTTATTAAAAGTTTTAGATGTAATATATAGTTAAAAATTATGTTTTATAAAAATAATTTTTTGATGCTAAGAAACTAAATATCAAGTATCATTGTATAGATAATATTATAACTAGTAAGAGTGGTAATACTAGTGATGTGATACTCTAAAAGCATTTGAAGTGAACAACCAAAATCTATGTGATTTTTTAGAACAAGCTTAAGTCGTTAATAGGGTTTGTTAGCATGCTTTAGTGTCACACTGCCATTAAACTACTCTGAGAAAAATTTGATATTTTATTTTGATAATTTCTTGCATTTATAGTAGCCTTGTTTTAAATATCCTCCTAAGTTCTTGCAGTATTTTCCACATGTGATTCCAATAGAGCTATGAAGAACAATGGTGCTGAAGCGAGCACAAAAAAATGTTCCCAAAGTCTTCTAGGAGGTATTGATACTACCCCTAAAAACCTTCTTGATGTTGTTTTAGACTGCCCTGATTTTGATAAATCTTGCAATTATTTTGAGAAATTTATTCTTATAGCTTATTTTTACAACTATGTCCTCACCAAAAGCAATTTGAAACCTTGGGTTCACAATACTTAGATATCCCCTGATGGTGTTAAGCTTGAGGCAGTTTAAAGTTTGACCAAGGGTTTTTTCATCTAGATTTAATAATGATAACCATTATTGTGTTATTGTAACTCGTAGACCTTAGTTCATTCTAAACACACTAGTTCAGTGCTCCCATTGGACATGATACTTTATCATCTTAGAGCATCCTAAGCTCAAAATACATTTTAAAAATAGTTCCCCAACTTCCCCTTGCCATTGTGGAATTTTGTGCATTAGTTGATTAAAACCTTACGATAATTCATAGGGTTAGAACCAAAAACATTTTATGTAGCCCAACCTCAAACATTTAATTTGTGTTGAAATGGATCTTTCTAAAGACCACAAAAAAACTATTGACATACAAGCTGGTGACAAGAGTATCACACAGTGTGTGCTTTACACCAATTTTACCAACACTTGCTTCTACTATCAAGCCACATACCACAAAATATATTATTGTCTTCTAATGGCCAACTCAAAGCCCACCCCACCCTTCAAAATCTCTCCCAAGGTGAAAAAAATGCTTATCCATTCGAAAATGGATGGACCATAGTTTGTAACAAGAAAATAATCAACAATCATGTTCAATAGGAAAAACCTTGAATGTTATATATAAACCCACGGGAGGTTCCTCGACAGCTACCAAATAACCAATTTACACCACTCAATAGATGACATCATTGTATACACATAATATTTTTAAAACTTTATCATTTATTGACACTTTATCTCTTGTAATAGCCTGTCAAATTTCAATATTTTTGAGTGTATGCCTTAAAGGGTGCACTGGGAAAGGGTTGGGCAGACCTTTGGTACTTCACAAGATTGTTAGTCTTTATACCATTACCTAAAACTACTACGAGTTACTTTTATCTAACTTCCTGAGCAATTTAAATTCATTTATCCACTCTTCTAATCAATTCACCTTCTAAACTAGTCAAACACCCTTCTGCTTCATTTTACTACTATGTCAACTAGGTCAATCTTGTTAAGAATTGAGCATATTTTATGAATCTATGACATCCCATTTGACCTAGTTTGAGATCTAACATCTATTTTTTCCACCAAACAAAATCAAGTCAGTTGATCTTGTTAGTTAAATTTTTGGGAGGGTTTAGGGTCGATCCTTGGCTATAAATACTACCTTCACTTCAATCTAGCAAAGAGGAACATTCATTTTCACATTATTACAGCTCATAATTCTACTAGTTCTACACTTGAGGAGTCATTGCTTAGGGTCTTACATTGGAAGGAAATAAACTTGTCTTATGGGAAAGTATTGGATGTAAAGTATGAATCTTTTAGCCTAGAGTTAATTTCTATAGTGTGATCCCTACAAAGCCATAACAACCTCTTGAAAAACATCATTGGCCTAGGGAGAACTTGAGGCACAACATGTTCATTCCAGGTAATTATTCCTAACTTTTTCTTTTTCATTTAGTAGATAGATATTGCACAAAGTAATAAGATGAATGTTTTATTCCTTGTTTAGTTTACTTCCACATTGACTTGAGTAGATTTCTCTTTGCATGTTTTGTTTTTTTTGTTTATCTCTCTCCCTTTGTGCCATAAGTTTTAGTGAACACTAAATTAGATTTATTTTATGTATTATATACCTAGCTAGGGCTATTACATAGTATCATTTTCCTAGAGGCTTTGGAACCCTTTCACTTGGTGTTGTGTAGTAAGAGATACCTTGGTTAGGTTTATCAAATCTAAATTATTCATGCCCTAATATAATTAGTTATGCAATGAGTTGTTTGGTAAGATTACCTTCTCTGACCTTCAAATTCACTAAGACAAGTTGCAAATTTATTCTAATTCATTACATACTTTCTGGTGAACCTGACATGAGTCTAACCCTTAAATTTTTTTAAAAAATCAACTACAGTTAACTAGATCGAGCTTATAAATTGTGTTTTATCTTCTGTATAGGTTTTCAACCAAATCGAGCCTGTTGATCATGTTTTATCTTGTGTGTAGGTTTTCAACCAATTTGAGCCCATCAATCCTATTTTATTTTTTGTGTACAAGGGTTTTAGTTTTATACAACTAGATCAAACTAGTTAATCAAGTAATTTATCATGTCTTTTGTACCTAACTAAATTGACTAGTTTGATTTTATTTATTTCTATATTTTAGCTTTAGCTAACGAAATCGACCAACTCGATTATATTTATTTTTGAAATATTTACATATCCATCTTTACCAAATGAAATTGATCTAATTGATCTAGTTTCATTTTACTATTTGTATTATATCAATTTTATTTAGACTATATCGAATGGCTTGAGTTTGTCTAATAACATTATTTTTTTCCTTTATAGGACAAAAACCCTATTTGGATGACCCAATCAAACAGTAATTCAACACTCTTAGAAAAATGAATAAACTGACCTAGTCGATCTTGTTTTATCCTCTATGTTCATTCTTAACAACTTAGTATTTTCATTTTATCAATTTTAATTAAATTACATTTCTTACTTTTTAGTTAAAATTCAAATTTCTTACTGTGTTCCTAAGTTTTCAGTTCTGTGAAATTGTATCCACACAATCAACTAGATCGACCTGCTCAATATAATTATGTGCCTGTCTACTGCCATAAAACTAATTTGACATGGTTGATTTTATTTTTTTGGTCTTATTTTGTAACAAATTGAGTGGACCAACTCAATTTTGTTTTATATTATTTGCTCAACTAGATCGACCAATTCGATCTTGTTCTTTGTGTTTTATTTTTCATCATAACCAAAGGTAATTAACCTCTATTTTCATAGTAATTATAAAAATAATTTTAATTTTGAGACAAAATAGTTGGTTGTTTGTTTATATACTTTCAAAAATTGTAACTTAATTTTTAACAAATTGATTTTTGTCTTTATTCTCATCTTGTTTGGCTTTTCTTATAAATTGTGTACCGATGGTTTCAAAACTACTTAGCTACTATCATGAAGGGATACTTGATATTCTATTTATAGTCATTATCTATAATTTATATATATTGTGGTGTGAAGGGCTTCCCCCAATACTCATAGTTGTAGTACATAGTTAAATATATCTTCAATTTCTACATACCTTACAGTATTTTGGAAACACTTAAGTTTTCCTTTATATTTAACCTTAAGAATCCAACCATCCATTTGATTGTGTGATGCATCATTTAATGGTTAGCACCACGAAGTTACTTATATATTACCCTTGAAACCAAATTTAGTAGGCTATGGGAATGGTACTTCCTCCATAGTTAGTACTTTGAAACATTGAATCATCACTATACAATGGACAAGCTAATATTTATGGAAACCAATATTGTTAAACATAACATTTAGTAGAATCTCTTGATACTATTTTTGGATAATTAATTAATATTAATAATTTCAAAAATTATATTTATATTATTTGTTGTTTTTTATTCTATGTTGTATTGCAGACTGTATCAGATAATATTAACACAAGTATGTATTATACGCTTAAACTAGATCGACTAGTTTGATCTAGTTTTTTGTGTGCTTACTTCACTTCTATTTTTAAATTAAATCATTCATTTTTTGACAATTTAAAATTTTTACTAAATTATAAAACTAGATCAACCAACTCGATCTAGTAGACTATTCTATTTTTCTAACTAGATCGACTAGCTTGATCTAGTCATTTTACAGACTGTTCTATTTTTCTAACTAGATTGACCAGCTTAGTCTAGTCAATTTACAAACTATTTTGTTATCCTATTTTTTAAATTAGATTAACTAACTTGATCTAGTCAATTTTCATATTTTTTTAATTTCCTATTTTTCCAATTAGATTGACCAGCTTGATTTAGTCAATTTACAAATCATTTTATTACCCTATTTTTCTAACTAGATTGACCAAATCGATCTAGTCAATTTTCATATTTTATTTATTTCCTTATTAGTCCAGCTAGATTGAAGAACTTGATCTAGTTAATTTTTAGCTTTTAAAACTTTCACTTCTCTAGCAAGTATATGGATAAGTCTCTCTTTCTTCACGCAACATCTATTTGACAAAGTTGTATAGTAAAATCACACTAACATGATGAATTTTACTAACCTTCTTAAAACCTCTAAGGTGCATCTACCCTATCATGCGGTAGATAATCATAATCTTAGTAATATTCATGTTACTATTAGAACCACTAATTACAGGTCTCCTCTCCATTCTTATTCTCTTAATTCTCTATTCATACCTATGGTAAAGGATGAAAGTGATCTTGAGTATATAGCTAAAATGATCATTTTTATCAATGAAAACCCTTAACATTAAGGTAAGGATTCCATAACTATTTATAACCTCATGATGTAACCTCACATTAGATAACCGCATTTACCTTCACCTAGTTTTACTACAAGATTTGGGGTAAGTCATTTTATGACTTTTGTCACACCCTTCTCCTCTCTCATGTATTCTTATACTATCATGACATCATCTTTCATGTCTTCTTCATCCTCCATGCCAACCATTTCTGCAAACATGGCAAGCATGAAATTTAGTGGGTCTACTCAAAATGCTCATATTAATACTCAAAGTCATTAAATTACTAGTGCATCTCAAACTACTAGTGCATATCAAACCATCAATGCTTCTCATACTGCTAATGCATCCCATACTGCTAGTCAAAATACCATCAATACTAACCAACTATTATTACAAACTTTAAATCAAATGGATACTTTTCAAACTAATAATGACAATCAAATGATGAAAATACAAAACCAATTAAAGCAATTCCAAACTCATCCTCAACCTACTAAATGGGGGATGAAAAATCATAATGCCCTCCACCCCACCTTAGAGATGCACATGGTAATCTTATACCACAACCTCTACTTCTTAACAAATATATTAAACATTTACAAAATGAAACTATAATTCCTCAAATTGTAAACATTGACATCAATGGCATAGTTTCAACTATCACATATAATGGATCCACTGATCTGACCCTACATTTGAAAACTTTTGGAAACTTATACAAATATTGGATTAAACTCAATATATTCACCACCACCAAGATCTTAGCTAAAACCTTTTTAGGTGATGCTCTAGATTGGTATAATCAACTCAAAACTCATTATATCTCTATATTTGAAGACTTAGTCAATGCATTGGTTCAAGAATTCTAAATTAATGACCTTCCTAAAAATATCCTAGATCATTTTATAAATTATAAATAATGAAAATCTGAAACAACCCAAACGTTGGAAAGCATTATCGAACAAAGTTAAACATAACATGCTAGATGACAATCTCTTTCACTTATTCACTGATACTCTTTACTCTAAATTATGGTACTGTATGAGGACACTTTATCTAAAATATTTAGATAAAGCCCTCGACTTAGTCAATACATCAAACGTTGGAAAGCATTGTCCAAAAAAGTTGAATATAACATGCCAGATGACAATCTCTTTCACTTATTCACTAATGATATTCACTCTAAATTATGGTACTATATGAGGAATCTTTCTCCAAAATATTTATAAAAATCCCCCGACCAAGCCAAACATCAAAAAATTATTATACGATAATTTGAACCTTTGCACACTATTATAGGGACTCAGATTCTTATGAAAGCTAAAAATAGACATGTGGCCAATGATGGTGTTGCATATACTTATGATTTCATACACAACATTCAAGTCATTACTCATAGTGGTCCCATGGAGCATATTCTTTCATCATCAATTTCCAACAATCCCCATCCTAGTTCTACATTTTCTCAAATAAATAATGTTGATATTCATAAACCAATTTACTTAGAAAAGATTCAAAAGCATCTTCCTCAACCTTCACCATGATAGCTTGATCCTACTCACCCTACAAAACATTGGTTTGATCCACACAAATTATGTTGGTATCATGTCGATTGTAGCCATTCTCATGAAACTTGTTGCCAACTAAGAACCTTTGTTATGGAATATCTTCTTGGACCTAATTTTGATCATGAATCACTCATGTGTACACATTAACAAGCTTATGAAATGGTAGCTAAGACTCATGAAAACATAACTAAAAATTAAGCTCGTCATCAAGCTAATTCTCATTTAGTTATTTACAAGGATCCCCTTCCTAATCATCAAGCTAGTACTACCCAATCTCCCACTACCAATAATGTTAAAAGTTTTGTGGATCCTAATGACAACATGCTTGATGAAAATATTGTTAATATTAATAATATGAGGGGAGTAGTTTCCTATATTGATCCTTATCTAGCTTCCAACTAAAATAATTTCCAAACATTTCATACAGTTCAAGATTCTTACCTATCTCATCTCACAGAATTAGGGCACACAAAACCAATCCCAATAAATTTAACAAACTTACAAGTGTCCAATCAATTGATATAGTTAGAAAATAACTCACATGCTATCGATATAACTTATACCCCTACTTTAACTGAGGTACCTCACTTAGAAATCCCAAAATATTCTATGATTGATACCTCTTCCTTTCATTTACAAGACACAACCAATGATTCAACCACATATCTAAGTAAACACAATTAGATACAATCATTCAACCCACATTAACTAAATCTCAATCGAATACACCTTGCCAAAATCACTTTAAATGCACTTCCACTACACCCTCAAAGGATTTACTTCAACACTATGCACCTTTATCTGATAAAATGCTAATGGGATATGATGAATGGGATCCTATAACTAAACTTTCACATCTGTAATCTCAAATCCCTTTCTTAGAACTTATGATAACTTCCCTTCATCATCATAATCATCTAATGCAACTTTTATTTAAAATAAACATCCCTCGTCCCCTACTTGTGGGACAAGAAGCTACTTTATCAGGATCTGAAGATAGCATTCTTCAACAATGTGAAGAATTGTCTATCCATGTTGATGAAATGGTAGATACTTATCTTTCACTGAAAGTACCTATCACTTCAATGATTCTTGATGAGATATTTCTTCGTGCGGATGATCTTCCATTGTTAATTAGCATCCAAATAAGGGATATCCAAGTTAAGCATGCTTTGATTGATGAAGGTTCAGGCACTTGCTTGACCTCCCTTGATTTTATTAAAACACTTAGATACTTTGAATTTAATCTTAAAACTACTCAAATAACATTTCAAGGCTGTGATAGAAGACAAATGGCTCCTTTAAGGTGTGTTTGGATTCCTATCACAATTCCCACTGTCATGATGCATATCAAATTCATGATATTTAATTTCTCACTATCATATAACAGTTTACTTGGTTAACCTTGGACACATCACATGAGAGTCGTAACGTCTTCAACATGCCAATATGTTAAATTTCCTTATAATGAGCTACATACAAGATTCAAGGAGATACAAATCCTTGGAATTTTGAACAATTACAAGAATGAGGTGTTTTTAAAATACCTACCCTCGAACCTTTACCTAGCATTCATTTTCACAAGTCATAATGCTTTAACTACCCCGTCAACTCTCCTAGAGGTTATATTGGCTACTCTCAATTAATAGGCAACATACTACCTAATCTCTTAGATTTAGACAATGATGAACCTAATGATATCAATTTAAACATTAAAACTTTTGATCTCTCTCCTCATATAATTTCTTGATTACCTCTTTCTTTATGACCTCGGCTTCGTAAAAAACCATTAGATGAAATTCTTATCACTCCAACAAAAACTAAACACTCCATCCATCATGCCTCTTCAATTGATAAAATCATCGATGCATGTATTATTGATCTTCACACTCTTGATTATGATGATGGATATTCTTTAGATAATCTCTTTTTAGCTAGTTTTTCTCAAGATAAAAATGCAGAGATACTTAGATATCATTCTTCTTTACAGTGTTGTTTTAGTTTTATTCATGTAATTATTTCCCCTTATATAGTACTTGATATTAATTATTATTCACTTGATGTTCATAGGTCTGATATGGAGCGCACACACAATACTCCTCCAGTCACTGTTGAACCCCTTCAGAGTATGTTTCTTGACCATGCTTGACAAGGCATTACCAATTCATTAAATTCTTAGATCCTTATAGATTACTTCCTCAAAATATGTTAACTACACTACACTGACCCACTTTAACTTCATCTTTTATAGCAGCCCAAGACATATTGTGAGTTCCATAGAGTTGTCATTCATTAGACCAAGGATTGTCATGCACATCAACAACAATAAGCTTTAGGCTCTACTTGTACCACAAATAACCAACCTTCACAATTTTTTACTCATAGGCGTACTTATTTTCATAGCATGCACATGCATTATTCCACTCATTTTTGATAGCTTCAACAATACATTTATATACTTCATCTAGAGAAGGCATAATATATAAACAAAATCCTACCTCTTTTTATGATACTTTCAGAATACATCCCTAAATAGGGAGAATTTTACTATCTTTGGCATCAATGTACCACACATCATATAGATATAGATTTTGAGTGTTACAATGACACTTTCATGATTTTTTATGGCCTACACCTTCATCGGCTCAGTTGCATACTCCAGGACATTCATAGATAAAGGCTCAACCTTCTCTACAACCCAAATTTACTCACAAATATGAGGATATTCATCACAACTAACATTAGTTCCTTGCATTGAGTATCCCTTGTAGGAGCTACCCCATGAGCATCATTCTTCTTCTAGCATACCCACTTTCTCCGTAGAGATAGTGCATCAGGAGTCTTTTTTAAAATATCTACAAAGATCAATGAGACTTTAATTAAATTCAAATTACAATTACACATGGACATATCAGATGTAATGGTTGATGTTTGCCATGAAATTTATCAGTAATTATGAACACATCATGGTGTTTCATCACATTATTTATTACAGTTTCATATGATTTGGATTTGATTTATGAGTATATATTGATCTTATCCTTCACTTACCAATTAAAAATGTTTCATGAATTACTTTCATTTTCATTTATTTTCCCTTATTTGTCTTTAGGATGATTTCTTTTTACATTTGTTACATCATTTATTTGAATCGGATAGTTATTATTGTGATATGGTTTCCATCCCACACCTTTTAATATACTATCTTTACCCTATGATCAACTGAAAATCATATTTCTCATTATATTGTTACATGCATAGATCTATATGATTTTCACTCTCCCTTTACTTTCCCTTCATACCAAGTACACATATGGCTAGTCTTGAGGTCACATACTTTTTTATGGACAAACCTAATTATTTAGAAAGTTGACAAAATCTCTAGGTATTTTGTATCCTATAACCAAAGCCTAAAACTTATTTGTGTTTATCACTCTTATTACTCATGTTTAGTTAGTTTGAATCCATATGGAGGAGGCATAGAAAAATCCATAAAAAAAATTAAAATCCAAAATCATTTAAACAAAAGGAAAGACAAAAATAAACATTTAAAAGTTAAAATCATATCAAAAGACATGATTCATATCTTGTCACGTCTCTTATTTTTAGTTGAAGCTCAAACTCCATAGTTGGCCCCATGATATATCTGAGGTCCATTAGGGTGTAGTACGCCATTAGATTGGGATAAGATGTCTCAACTTTCTTTATAGTGCTACCTACTTTCTCACACAAGTACCCGATATTCATAATAGATTGATGGCTCTATGAGGGGTCTCGAGGGATGGGGAACACATTGTGGAAAGGTAGGCTCATTTTAATTTTATTGTATATATAACCTTCATGAGATGATCTTAGTACTACACTTATTCACCTACAAAGTTTTGCGTCTAATACAAACAAATATCTTATGAAGTTGTCATCCAATAAATTCTTAAGACTTACATATTTGTTTAGTATGTCTCATGCCTACTAAGGATTATTAAAAATGCTTATGTCATTATTTTTCCACTCCCTTTTTTTCATTATAACATTCTTAATATTCTTCCTTGATGAATATTGTTTTTTAGCTAATAATATCCCTTTGGTTCTCCTTTTTTCAATTGCAGTAGGACCTAGGCTTCCTCACAAACATCCCCTTATCACTCAAAAACATTTTTTATCATTATCATTCACCTCACTGGTTTACCATTTAGGAGTTGTAGTGTAAGACCATGGATAGGACCAAGCTTTCCTCATAGAGTATCCTAAAGCTTCATATTATGTTTAGTCACAAAATAACTATACTTTTTTCTAAATGAGTGATTAACACAAAACCTACATCTTTTACTTGTCATTTCACATGCTATTTTTACTTTACATATCTTAGATTCTATCTTACATTTACAAATCATTTATTTATATTATACATACTTCCCGACATGATTTGGTGTGTTTTACATTTTATTTTATTATTGCAATTCATTTATTTATGTTTTACATGCTTCCCAACATGATTTAGTGCATTCTAATTTTTATTTCATTAACTAGTGTATTTTACATTACATTTTTACATTTTACATTTTCTATTATCCTTTTTAACTATGCATTTATTCACAATTGCTAGAAAAGAATAAAAAATACATCACATATTTGATTATAGCATATATGAAATATTAAACACGTACTAAAAATAAAATACATACATCCATAACATTCATGATCATAACAACAAATATAGATCTATATATAAATAGTTCCAATGTTTGATACAATATAACAAAATGCTATAAGCATAATAAAATCTCACTCTATAGTTGTGGTCCACCATGTCTATCTGGTGGATGAGCTACACTAACCATAGATCCTTGTGACTCTCCCCTCTGAATAGTATGTTGTAGTGACTATGTTCGTGTATGCAAGCCCTTAATCTATCCTTGTAAATTGGCCACCTGGCACTATACATGTGCCAACTCTCTAGATGTAACCAAGTGAGTGTCCGACTCCTTGACTAATGTTTGGCATGCACGTAACTGCCCATCATCCACTCTTGGTGGTAACACCACTTGTGGTACAACTCCCTATCTCCGCATCTGTCACATTATTGCACCAACCAATCTAAACCAACTCACATGATCAGGGAAGAATGTACAAAAGGATAAATCATATGCAAAGTATCATGATCTAGTAAAACATCATCCAGTATATCATGATGTGTAGCCTACACCATTGTTGACCATCTAGCCTCCTCTATAGGAGCATCTGCAAAAAACAAACCAATTAGATCTCATATATATATATATATATATATATATATATATATATATATATATATATATATATATATATATATATATATATATATATATATATATATATATATATATCAAAATCATCTATCTAACATATATATATATATATATATATATATATATATATATATATATTCACAACATAATAAAACATCAACTACATATCGAAACAAAAATCACTCACCAACAATCTCTCCATTGGCTTGCCGCCAAGTACTTCCAGTGAGGTATGCCTCTGTGATGTCACAAAACCAGGGTGGAGAACACAAGCATGTTACGATCCACTAAAAATTCAATGCTCTATCAACAAAGGTTGTGTTATGGGATCTCCCTACTCTAGTGACTTTGTATGTGGCTCTAACTCGACATATACCTGCCACTATCTATGTTGTCATGGTGTTAAATGCAAAACTTACTGTGGTGCAATAATAGCCACCTCTACCTCCTATGCAACTGCTCTCACCTCTCCCTGTTGTTGTCAACATCGTCACTCCTAAGGTCTCGATTGACACAACCATATTATAAGCACATCCATAAGCACTCTTGCACCTCCACTAACTTAATGCTCCCTCACATGTCATTCCCAATATCCAAGCACTACTATAGGTGTTGTTAGATGCATCAACCCTAACTGACCTGGTAAATTTGTAACAAGATGTGGTTCCACCCACCACATGTAATGACATGTAATCCACACATAGCCCAGTCCTTAAAAAACACTCAGCCAAGAAGGCCAGGTATCTATAATACCCACATAAGGCTACCAAAAAATCTCACCTTGGGCAATCGTTTAGAATGTTGGGGCATGTGGTACAGTCCTTAATACATGATCCTATCTCCATCACAAAACACAAGACAAAGTATCATCTATCACATGGGGTAATACCATAGGATGATACATTAGAAACCTCATATATATCAAAATTATCAATAAAATCATAGGGCCCATAGTCATCTACCCTCACGATAGGATACATTACGTATCATGAACTAACTATACCTAGATCATTGATCCTAAATCATAAATAGTACCCTACTCCAATATAGATCGACATAAGGAAACCACATATAGTGGAACCTTCCCATCCAACTTGTGACAGAGCACACAAGCTGTCACAAGACCAATAATGACCTTTTAGATATCCAGAATGGCTGACACATAGACATCAAATAAATGAACATGCAAACCACCCAAATATCTCTCTGAGATAGTCACCCATAAGGCTAAGGCTTGTCTCTTAGCATCCTTATTAGGGGTATCACAAATAATGAACATCCCTAAAATAGGAAGTCCTAATATCACATGGACATCCTCCAAGGTGATACCCACCTCAATGGTATCCCTATCCACCACCCACCTAAAAGTGTTAGTTAGTCGCTCCCATGTCCCTAAGAACATGATGACTAAGTCAACACTCAAGGGAATGCATTGCATTTGCATAATGCCTCTAAATCCCAATGCCTTTAGTCATTCTCAATCATCTATTCTCAATCTATCTAACAAATCAGGTAACCAAACTATATCCACCAATCGCTAGAACCTTTGTCGTCTTTGTAAAATATCAAACAATAAAGCACGTATCAGTGTTATATCAAATAATCATCAAATTACACTACCAAAATCAACAATACATGCATTTACATCTAACTTAACTACTTAATCAACTTATATTGTCTCTTTCTCAACATTTTATACTATGTCAGCCACATAACTAACCATGTCAACTAAGAATACGTGTATCTAATTATGTTGACCACTACACCTAATATAATTACGTCACCCACTTCATAAAAAGTCATCCATCTAATATAACTAAACCAACCAATTCTTATGAAGTTGGCCACCTAAAATAACTCCATCGCCCACTTCATACATAGTCAGTCAGCTATTTTAACTACATCGACCTCCTCTTACGAAGTCGGCTAAGCTAACCCTACTACATCGACCACTTCATAAAAATTGGACACTAAACCAATGAACTTTGCCATTTCATATATGCAGTCGGCCACCTAAATAACTTATTAAATTGGACATCATATACGTAGTCGGCCACTGATACCATTTTACATCATATCGACCCATAAACACGTAGTCAACCATCTAATAACTAACTAGATCAACTTGATAATACGTAATCAACCACTAACATCAATATGCTAATTTATAACTATGTAAGCTTGGTTGATCCCATTTATTTTCTACGATGATTTTTAACACTCATCATTAATGCCCTAGGTATTAATGACCCTCCTTTTATCCCTACCCATTGTTTGTTTTAATTTTCACTCTACCCTAAAAAATTTTGGGGAAAGTTCCACTACACGGATTTGCCTTGACACCTAATTTTTCAACCTACTTCATTACAATTAAAAATGATAAAATTTTGAATTCAATACATCGCATCCCTGGATCATGTTCACATCAGCTGCAATACGTCTTCCCCCTTGTGTTCTTCACATTTCTGCCATCATCTCTCTCATCACTCCTTTAGATCACTTGAATATCTAATTTCTCAAAATAGTAAATTTGTAAGTGAATAGTTAAAATTCTATTATATATTTAAAATTTAAAAAAAATCGTTACCCAGCAAATATTTACCAAACAATTTCATATTTTTCTCATAACTATGCTTTTACAAGATCTTTTTACAAACCATAAGAAATTCTAGAATCTAGACAATGTAGAGAATTTTTCTATATTTATTCCCAATTTCTACAATTTTTTTGAATTTTATCTTATTTTTTTAGGTTTGTCTAATGTTCCATACATTGGACGCCTCTTTTATCTACTTTTTATGCAACACTTATTTCACAAAAAGGTAAGTAAAGATATGT
This sequence comes from Torreya grandis, assembly GCA_037957365.1. Lineage (NCBI taxonomy): Eukaryota > Viridiplantae > Streptophyta > Pinopsida > Cupressales > Taxaceae > Torreya > Torreya grandis. Next base: position 1,072,104 of record JARHVA010000872.1, read on the forward strand.
ATTTTTTTTCTAATTTTTATTATAATTTATTAGTTCAATATTATGCATCGTTGTGTTCTTTCTCGAAGCACCATCCCATGTTATAACTATGTAACAAATAATGAGCTTTGAGTGTGGCATATGTATACACAATATTTTTAAAACTTTATCATTTACTAATGTTTTCCCTCTTATAGGAACCTGTCGAGTTTCAATCTCTCTAAGTGCACACCTTAAAGGGTGAAGTGAGAAAGGGGTGGGTAGACCTTTGGTGCTTCGTAAGGTTGTTGGTTCTTATACCATTACCTAAAAGCACTAGAAGTTACTTTTATTGAACTCCCTAAGTAATTACCCATTTATCCATTCCTTTAAACAATTCACCTTCCAAATAGCTCATAAGTATGCAAACACCCTTCTGCTTCATTTTACTACTATGTTTGCTAGGTCAATCTTGTTAGGGATTGAAAGCACATTATAAAACTACATTGACTAGACCGACCTAGTTCAAGACCTAATGGCTATCTTTCTTACCTAACAAAATTGAGTTGGTTGATTTTGTTAGCTAAATTCTCAAGAGGGTTTAGGGTCAATCTTTGTCTATAAACACCACCTTCACTTCAATCCAGTAGAGAGAAACATTCATTTTTGTATTATTACAACTTGTAATTCTATTATTTCTACAATTAAGGAATCATTCATTAGGGTCTTGCCTTAGAAGGAAAGAAACTTGTCTTGTGGGTATTATTATAGTTTTAATCTTATTTCCATTTAGAGGAATAATTAAGATTTTTAATGAATAGCTTATAATCCGATTTGAAAAACAAGTTGGTGACTAGTTTCAAGGGTCACAATTCGTTATTCCCCTAAACCCAAATAAACAACAAAGAATAAATAGTTTCTTCTTATTTTTTCAAAAAAAAAAAAAAAAAAATACATCCAATTTGTTTCCACAAAAGAAATCTACACAAGAATTTTATGCTTTTTTTTTAAAGTTGAGTGTTACGAATATTTTGGTATTTTTTTAATTGTAACTTTTGTTGCTATGATGCAACTAGGTTTAAGGAAAAGTTTTCATTTAATAGAAAGATATATTTTTGTACCATGAAGATTATAGTAATATAATATAAGGATAACTAAAATCTTAGAATATTTTTTTCATATAGATATTTTGATGAAATAGATCTATATATTAAACTGAAAAAAGGACAAAAAAATCAAAAAAAAAAAAGGTGGCATGAGAACATGTCACATCACAACCACACTATGCACAAAAGATACCTATGAAAAAATAGACCAAAGTTGTCTACAACAACAACAAGAAAATTATATCAAGAAACTAAGTAGTGATAACAAAAAGGCTAGAGGTCAAAGAAGCCTATCCCTAATTTGAATTCTAATAGGGTTCTTAGAAGCAGTTCCAAACATAAGCCTAGAAAGGAGTTGGATGATTTGCAACCCCTATTTTCAGTTGCATGGAAGGAAACAGGATGGATATTCAAATCAACGAACCTTTTCTCAAGGAGAAGAATTATGTTGGTCACTCAAATGACCACCATTTTCAAAATATCAATAATAACTCTCTAGAGGTCAATGAGGTTCAAATCAATGAAGACCCCTCTCACCAGATGAAGGATGATTTATAGAAACCTTCAGGAGGTGCAAATAAGATCAATGTCGATGATATAAAGACTGCAAAAACCTCCTCCCCAAAAAATTGTCCCTAGTTGGATCAAGATACTTTAGTGGAATATATCAAGAATTAGAACAAATTGGACCGGCTTGAGGATGAGGTTAATTTTCGCAAAGCTTTCCTTCGATGGTTCATGAAGGATCATGCTCATCTAAAATAGGAAAGAAACAAAATCAATTTGATTGATGGTCTTTATTTTACCAAGGAGAAATAGGTGGAAATGTTTACCCAAATTAAGTATCTTATAGATAGAATGAGCAAGCTTGAAAGGGAGAACAAAGTAAGGAAAAGCTCAATCTCTTTGTGAGCTAAAGTAGGGTTACCATCAACAATGTTGTGCAAAGCATGGAGGGCCTATCTGTGATTTTCAATACTAAACAAAAGGACACTGAAGAGAACATACCTAATAAGAAGCTTAAAGGCATTGACATGAAAGAAGAGGATGACAAATCTGTCAACATCCTCGATATGAAGTTCAAGAGCATGAATGAAGAATGGACCAAGGCCTACGAGGATTGGAAGAGCACCAATTGTTAAGTTTATTGAGATCCTTTTACTTTTATTTTATGGTTTTTCTTCTATTGTTTATCCATTGTGTTTCTTTTGTTTATGGTATTGTGTGTTCCTTTCTCTTACTTATCTCAGGCTCTAATGTTTATTCTTGTCTTTGATTGACCCTAATTTTATTTTGTGTGGGTGGGGTCCTTGTAAAACCCAATTTTACCTTTAATAAAAACAAAAAAGCTAGGTTTGGAATTATCTAGGGCAGAAATATCCAAGGACCCAGCAGTGGAAAACAAATCCCATCCCTGTTTTGTTGTAGAAGATAAGGAAGGCTAGACAAAGGTTCAAAAAAAGAAAAAAGGTACTAAAGTAGTGTTATAGCCAACTTGTATGACCCTCTACTTAGGGAGAATCCAGGCAAAAAAACTTGGCTCAGAGGGAATCAGATCAGAACCACAGAAGACAATTGTTGAAGGCAGAAAGAAAGCAGAAGATCATTGAAAATACACAGAAAGTGGTTGGGCAGAACCACTATTTGTCTTATCTTGTTAGTTTTATTTGGCATGTTGCTATTTTTTCCCCATTGCCATTGGTAGAGGCATCCTTTTTATGCATAAACGATTCATCTTTCTCTCCTTTGTATTAAGTTTTGGGATCTTCAAAATCCGTAACTTTTACCGTATCAAATTAAAAAAACAAAAAATATAGAGGCAAGGGGATCCTTATCATGAAGATTATCCTATATGACATTAGGTAGGTCTTCCCCCACTAGATCAAGATCCCAACTGTCATTGGCATTGTCCAACTCTCCTTTTTCTTCTTGCACAATCCCTGGCTCTATCAAAGTAGGTGAAATGACCAAGAATAACAAGGAAACTTGTCAACATAAGGTGGTGGAGCCCATCCATCCTGGGGTATTAGAGGTCAATGATTAGGCATAAGAGGTGGAGGATAATTCCAACCACCTTATGTCAAAAAAAATCCAAGACATAAGGTGGAAACAAAGTGATGTAGGGGCATCACTCTTAGGATAAGTTTTGTTATCAATTTTGGTTTATTTGCATTAATTTTGGTATGGTGATGTCTTGGAAGGCTTTGAAATGCCTCAAGCATCCTTATTTTTCAATTTGGTATCTTAGGATTGCATCTAGGTAGTTTGAAATTCAAATTTCATGTTTTCTTGCCAAAACACAATATTCAAAAATTTGAATTGTTTGCATATGTTTAGTGTTGTAGGGGTACATGAATGATTTGTTTTAGGATATGAACATGTTGTAAACACCTCTATATTCCACTTGAACCCATGTCAAGGGTATAAAGATTCATATGTACGAATATCTCATTTTGGACCAAACTCCATGCTTTGTAACTTACTTTTGTGACTATTGAAAGTCATCCTAGTTGGTTACAACCATTGTTTTTCATATAAGAGATGATATTTTCAAATGGGAGATGTTTGTTGAATGTTTTAAGGAGGAAAGCTTCGAAGGAATAAATAAAAAGGACCCCTATTTGAATATTTGTGACTACAGACCCCTATTTCCTATATGTTCTCATTGTTTGGCATTGATTGTGTAATTGTCTTAAGAGGAATGACATTAGAAACTTCTTGCAAAGGTTGTTGAAGGATTTGGTGAGTGTATTTGAATGTAATTAATGTTGTTTGAACCTTTTAATTTTCAAATAATCTTGTATTTTCTTTCAAACTATGACACATGCCTATATATAGAACTTTTCCTACACAATTGAACTCATTTAAAGTTAGAAAACTATAACAGTGGATTGGGAAGGTCAAACCAATGCTTGGAGGAGTTGAGTGGGGGTAAGACAAAGGTGAAGAAGCTTTTATAGTTCTTGAAAACCTTTTGAAACACTCAAAATCCATTTTTATATGCTCTCAGGCTTGAACAGGGGTGTAAAAGCCCTAAACTAAGGTTTAGGTCATAACAAGAGATTTAACCGTCAAAATAAGCCCAAATTTTGTAATCTGATATATTTCAAGGTGTTTGAAGTGATTAAGAAGGTTCCATACCTGTATGGTTTGTGGTGTATGGATTATAAAGCACTGAGTAGTCTAAGCCTAGAAAGAGGCCTAATTGAGAAGGCCTAGTGAGAGGAGGATCTAGAAAGAGAATTTGATCTTGAAATTTGACATAGAGTACTATCTCCATAGAGGGTACTTGGAACTAATCTAATAATTCCTTAATTCAATGTAATTTTTCCATATAAGCCAAAAATCAAGAAAAAAGGCTAGTAGGAAGGTCTAAAGCCTCAGGGAAATGTGTGAAGAAGGTAGAGTTGACACTTAACCCAAGGTTGCTTTGCATCATAAAGTCTTGGATGTAAAGTAGAAATATTTTAGCCTAGAGCCGATTCTATAGTGTGATATTTACAAAGTCACAACAAACTCTTGCAAAGTACCATTGGCCAAGGAGAGATTGAGGCATGACAAGTTCATTCAATGTAAGTATTCATAACTTTTACTCTTTCATTTGTTAGATAGATATTACACAAAGTTATATGATGAATGTTTTATTCCTTACTTAGTTTACCCCTACATTGACTTGAGTAGAGTTCTTTTTGCATGTTTTGTTTTGTTTGTTTAACTCTCCCTTTGTGCCACAAGTTTTAGTGAGAACTAGATTAGATTTATTTTATGTATTGTAGGCCTCACTAGGGTTATTACATAGTATCATCTGCCTAAAGGCTTTGAAACCCTCTCCTTTGGTGTTGTGTAGTAATAGATACCTTGGTTAGGTTTAACGGATCTGAATTCATCATGTCCCAATATAAATAGCTATGCAATGAGTTGTTTAGTAAGATTACCTTCTCTGAGTTTGAATTCATTAAGTAGGACAAGTTGAAAATCTACACTAATTTGTTGCATACAGTTGCCACTAGTCCACACCCCTCAAGTTATGGTCATTTTTCAGTTACCCAAAGCCAACTGACAGTCTTTCAACTATCACAACTCCCTATTGAGGTGAATACTTCATGGGTGAATGATACTTTAGTGGTGTTTGATCGCAAGGCATTCTATTGCCACAAACACAGTCCTTCACCACCTCTAGAAGATGGCAAAGATGTTCAATACAAGCAACATGACTTTCAGCTCAGTGATTTCATGAAGGGTAACCATCAATCCTACCTAGCTAACAAATTTTCTATTTTATCAGAAATTGATGAGAAAACCATAATGCAAACTAAGGTTGATCAATGATTGTTTACCCCTAGAATTTATAATGCCTCACTGACATGACCTACAAGTATATTGTTCGATATGCATGTCAATTTTTTGCTAATATGAAACTTTTGTTTACATGGAGTTAACATTTCTAGTTTCTCTCTCACTTCCACCATCAGATTGATTTCCCTAGGTGCAATTTGTGACATGTCTAATCACAAAATGAGATGTGGGGGAGTTATCACTTTAATTCCCCATTTTACACATCATGTTGTTAGTGTGGGTTTGGATCCTATTCATCAAGTTGTGTGGTCCCTATTTGACTTTAATGTATATCCCCTTGATATTTCCAATATTTATGCCTCCAACAGTGTGGTGGAAAGGACGACGCTTTGGCATTGGTCAGCTGACTCTCTCCTAATGCCAATTGGATCCTATGTGGAGATTTCAACATGGTTGAATCTCGTGAAGACAAGAAGGGGCTATCAACAAAAGAGAGGTGTGGTTTTATGTGCAATAAATTCACTCTCTTTGACCCTAATCATCACCGTCACCTACACACCCCCTTGCCATGGTTTACATGGTCTTGTCTTCGACAAGGGCATGATCAAGTTGCCAAGAGGCTTGATAGAGCCATGATGACAGAGAAAAATATTTTTTTGTTTTTTAATAATTTTGACCACCATGTTATCATTCCCAGTACTTTGCTTTTACACCACCTTCCCATTACATTTGAAATTGAATGGTTCTCCCCCCTCTAAGGGTTTCTAGGACAATTCTATCTGAACACTAGTCATATTTATCACATTATTAGGATCTGGAACAGTGTAACTCGCCCTCCTAACACCTTTGGATGGATTGAATGGTGGGAAAATGCCATTATTTGGACAATTGTCTTTCATCACATATATGGTAGACAAGCAGTTGTTTTATGTTGCAATGCCCACGAGGCTTCTCATCGTGAATTTATTCGAATCTAACATGAGTTGGAGCTTCCTCCCTTCAATGAGGATCTACAAAAGCAGGGTGCCATGTGATGGCACAAACTCAAAGTGGAATAACATTATCAAGCTAGAGGGGATCAAATTTGAGCACGAATGCACTAGCTAAAGTTTGGAGATGGAGCTTCTAAAAAGTTCTTTTCTCTCCTCTATTCTAAGAAAGTGTATGATCGCATGAAATTTAACAAATAAATTGGCTCCTACCTTACACACCTTCCTGATAGTTTGAAAGCCTTTGTTTCTCATTACCACAAGGTTTTTATCACTCAACCCTTGTCACCAAATGTGATCATGCTCTACTCCAAAGCCTTCAAGTTGTATCTTGCAAGTTCACTGAAGCACAAAAAATGGCATGTGAAAGACATCTTTCAATTGCAGAGCTACATGAGGCTATTATTCAAATGGTCATTGATAAACCCCTTTTCATTGACAGATTTCCCTATGAGTTCTATTAAGAATTATGGGATGCTATGGGTCCTGATTTACACTTAGTTTACTTGGAGGCTATCCAAACCAATTCCCTCTACATGCTTATCAACCAGGTTAATATCAAGTTTATTCCCAAAGCTAAGGACCATTAACTCATTACCATTTGGCATCTCATTACCCTTCCCAATGTATCCTACAAGATCATTGTTAAAGCCCTTCCTCTTTGGGTTAGATATTTGCTACCCCTCATAAATTGCCTGAGCAAACTGGTTTTATTCGTAGCAAATATACCCTTGATAACATTATTACAATATGGGAGGGAATGAAATGGGTCAAGAATCTCATCAGAAAGCTTTTTTTTTAACACAATTGACTTTGAAAAGGCCTATGACAAAATTGAGTGGCCTTTCATATTGGTCATGCTTCAGGCACTTGGCTTTGGTTCTAAGTTTGTCAACACAATGTTATTCTAGGATGTGGGTGCCTATATCACCATTAATGGTGTCCAATCTGAGTAGTTTGGCCTCTTTCGTTCCAATCATCAAGGGTGCCCTCTAGCCCCCTCCCTATTTTGTTGGCTTCTAAGAGGATAAATTATCTTTTGGTCGACTACACTTCCATAGGTTTGGTTAAGGGTATCTCTCTTCCCCATTCTCATAAGCAAATGGTTACTGGTCACTTTGTTGATGACTCCTTCCTCACCTTAGAAGAAAAGAATTTTGTTTCCAATGCCATGGAATGTCTATATATTTTTTGCTTAGCCTCTAGTTCTTTCATCTAATGGAAAAAGACTGAGTGTTACAAATAGGTGGCTTTGGAATCAATCAAGTGAGCAATTTAAATTTCTAGGCATCCTGTTTGCCTTCCAAGTAACTCCCTCAAATCTCTAGGGCTCCGTGGTTCAAAGCACTTGGGAAAAAGTTGGCTTCTAAATTTCTAAGCCTCTCTCCTTAGCACGAAAGTTCTAAATCTGCTCTATGGTGTTGGTAGCTACTCATGTATACTATTTTATGCCTATGCCAAGCTTGAAAGAATCTTGAGGGACTTCATATGGACCAACTCTGAAGGCACCAAAGTGTTTCATCAGGTTCCCTAGGATATATGTTGCAAGCCAAGGGTTCTCAAAGAGCTTGGTCTACTTGATATCAAAATTTGAGGTTGTAACTTGTGCGCCAAGTGGATCATTCAAGCCTTGGAAGGGATTGAAGCATGGGAAATTTCATTCAAAAACTACATCAATTAATAAAATCCTATGGGAAAGGGAGTCTAGAAAAGTCTAAATATCTAAACCCTTCTTATTACTTAGGTCCATGTTACCATTGGCAATATGTTTGTTGCTAAAGAACATTTGGAAGGCTTGGGAACTTCTCAAATGACACTTATGTTAGGATGGAGATGGCTTCAGTTTTAAAGTCTCTTTCAATTCCCACTCTTTATGGCAGTCTCCCATTCTTACCTTTTACAAAGTGTCATTCACTCTTATGACATGGATCAAAAGCCTTCAACTATTCAAGAAAGGCATTAAGGGGATTTCTGACCTCTTTTGTAAACAAACTAGGGATTGGATTCCTTATCACATTCTCCAGGTCCAATTCAACCTACAAGCTAGTGATCACTAATCTATTGTATAAATTCAAAGCTCTATACTTGAAGTGCATCTTCACAAAATAAAAGTTGAATATGTCACAAAATGGTGGATTGATTGGAAATGACCTATTGAAATACCATTCCTTTGGTACCAACCCCAGATAGGTTATCAACTTCTTTCCCCTCAACACCTTCAAGTTGATGCTCTCAATGCCAAGTGGAAAATCAATTCCATAGAGCAAGTTTGAAAAAGAAGATTTGAGGGTGTGTGGATTGCTTTCATCGAGCCCAAGAAAACACATTTTCTCTAGTGGATTCTCCACCATGGGCTTCCAATTAACCCCTGATTGGTTCTCATGGGAATGGCTCATCCTGTCAATTCAATTTGTAAGCACCTAAAATCCCTGAAGCATGTTTTTTGGTTCTGCAAACATGCCCGATTAGCTTGGTTTTGGATTCATACCCCTTTTAAGGCTTTTTTTCCATAAATGTTTACCTGAAAGATTGTGCTTTTAGGGGACTCGGTCATGATTCCTAAAAATTGACATAAAATTTGCATACTTTTCGCACTCGGATTCTCTTTCAATTATACAAAAACAAAAATGATGCTATTTTTTCTCATGTTATTCTTGAAGATCACTTCCTTACTTCTAACAAGGTTGATGTTATATCAAATTTTATGTTTCAAATATAGATTCATGCAAGGAAAGTGTGTTTGGAGGTATAACACCTTCAAACTTTGATGGATTATTGGGGGAGTGCCCCTTGTGTGGTTAGTCAAGTCCCTCCCAATTCTCATCGTCAACAATCGCCTCCATGGAACCATTGCTTCAAATAGCATGGAAGAACCCACTCTAGGAGCAAACACGACTCCCCTCGACATCATTTTCCTACACTGTCAATGAGTCCTATTGTTGGTGGCTATGGATACTTATAGAACCACTACAAAGTGTTAAGCACATGGTTATACTGAGAGGGATGGGGAGGGGAGCGGTAGGGGGAAAGGTGAATCAATATAAGATAATATTTTAATCTTTTAAATTTAATCAACCACAACAACCATAAACATTCAAGATCTAGAAATTAATAACACAAGAGAACACAAGATTTACGTGGAAACCCTTTCGAGAGAAAACCATGACAAAATATTGCTTATATATATATATATATATATACTCTTTTACAATGTTTGCAGGCACCAACCTACTAGAGACACCAATCCCCAAACCAAGCACCAACTTGGTCAATTTGTGAGCACCCACCCACTGAAGACATTGATTCCCTTCGCCAAGCACCAACCCGGCCAATTTGTGAGCAACGACCTACAGAAGCACCAACCCCTAGGCTATGAGATACCGATCCCAAGCCAAATCGATTCCACCATTTGTGATTTCTTCTTCAATCAAATGATGGCTTTGATTATCTTACACTTTTTCTCTCACTAATTTTTTCATATACTTTCTACTCTCCTCTCTTTCACAATTCTCAAATGATATTCTTCATTAAAATAAATCTACCCTTCACACTTCTTTTTTTAAGAGATTTTCTATTTCATTTTCTGCTCCTCATCTTCGCTCAAATGATATGCATAAACAAAATTCTGCTCTTCCTCTCTTCCTTCTCTCTCACACTTATATGATCTTCAATCAAATCAAATGTTTGTAATACTTCCACATCTCTTCTCCCTTATATAGCCTTTAAAGGATGTGTCCCATCCAAGAGGTACCCCCTCACCAAAAGATATGATCGTTGACAATTTCACCGACATTTTTGTTCACATCTGGCATCACTTCCATTCACTTTCAGCAACTCCGACAATAATTCCATTCACTTCCGACAACAATTCCATTCACTTCCGACAACAATTCCATTTGACATTTCATTCATATCCGTTACAATTCATTTGACATCAATGAGATTTATTCCAACACAAAGAAAATCCCCTTGCTTAGCACTTGTCATTTCTCCCTCCAAGCAGGGTCTTGAAGAAAAAGATGATGATTGGGAGCCCATCCCTGATTTGACAAACCCGACTGATTGGTGGTAGTGATTGGGGGGGTTGAGGAGACAGAGTGGATAACCCACTGCCTCCACCTCTTCTTGTTTACTTCCATTGCTTACAGTTCTCTCTAGTTGCCTTTATATAACTTGAGTTTTGTATTTTCTACTTTTTTGATTTAAAAGCTTATTAATTTGTTAACTACTTCTCAACCTTAGTTGATGTGACCTTTGATTGTGACGATTCCACTCATTTTTTTATTACGAATAATTTTGTAACATAATATTTTATTAACATAAAGAATAAACTTTTCAATTTAAAAAATTTGATATGATAAACTTGAATAAATGTCTCAATTTATTTTAGAAAATTTTCAAATAAACATAATAAATTCATATAATGATAAGTTCATATAATAAGTTTATGTAAATATTGAAGTGAACATGCTAAATGAATATGGCAAGCATTTGGGTAAATTGTCCAACCCATAACCACAAAACTTAAAAGCTCGCATATAAAAGTTTCCATTAAATATATTTACATTTAAAAGGACTTGTGACATTTATCAAAAATATTAAAAGTTATTAGATAAAAAAAAATGGTTAACAATACCATAAAGAGAATGAAATTATCTTAAAATGATTGAATTTTTTCATAATTAATACTTTATCAAGATTATTGTCATCCGTTTTGTTTAACTTCATCATTCTTTTATTTTATTATTATTTTTTTTTAATTTTTAAAATAAATAATTATTACTGTGTTTTGGGAAATAAATTCTACTACATTAAATTTAATGTGATTGTTTCCGTTTTTATATTTAAGAATTAGAATATTTTATTTTAATTTTATGGTATTTGCTTCTGTTTTTTAAATTAATAATTAGAATATTAAAATTTAATTTTATACACTTCATAATATTTTATTTTTACAAGTTCTCATTTGATTAAACAAAGTCATCGAAAAATATATTTTTAAAAAATTATGTTTATAATATATTATTTTGATTTTATAAAAATCATATTGTTTCACAATAAAAGTTCCTAATTAAAAAGAACTTATAATTGTCTATCATCAATTATTGTCTTTTTTCTTTTGCTCATCCAACTGATTTCAATTATCATTTACAAGTTATAATTTAATTATATGTTCAAAATCCACTCTTGCAATATATAAACACAACATATATATTCAAAGTCATATTGAAAGTTAACAAACTAGTATATCTTCAATCACCAAATATCACATGCCAAAACATCTAGTATATAGCCTCCTTTAGAGTCGTGAGCGAAATTTTTTTATTTCATGGTTCAACTTTAAACTCTTTTTCAGAGGTTTCGGAGGCACATACAGACCTACTATTCTACTAATTAGTCATGCATTGTCAAGGAAAATATCTCAACTTAATTCTTATTTTTTATGTTGTTTACTTTTTTCCTCTTCCAAACTCTTATTTGAGTACATTTCTTGCAATCCTATTAACCTGTTATGATTACAAATGGACAATTCATAAATCACGCATTGTCAAGAAAAATATCTCAACAACTTAATTATTATTTTTTATGTTTTTTACTTTTTCCTCTTAGAAGCTCTTATTTGAGGAATAATTTTCTTGCAATCATAACAGGTTAGTAGGTTTGCAAGAAAAGTACTCCTCAAATAAGAGCTTGTAAGAGGGAAAAAAAAAAAAAAACAAGGGTCAAGTTGTTGAGATATATATACATAATTAACAACTACTACCCACCATCAAAATCACCCTTCTCAGATTGTCTGAGGCCTCAACAGCCGGTTCTATGAGATCACGAAATTAAAACAATTTTAAAAGTCATATAGTTCTGCATAAAAATTAGAGAAAGGACTCATTTCGGCTTTAGAATCAACCGAGTTTCTTCCGTGACCTTCATCCTTGCTCACAGCCTTGCATCTGTATTGGCAATCCTGTTTTCATCAGCATCAGGAGCCTCTCCACCCTTTGTAGGTTGTCGTTGTTTTCCAGCATCAATATCGTCATAAGTCCTTGTTCAATGTTTCACCATTTCATGCATCTTGTCCTAAATCGATATTCAACAAAAGTTGGAAATGTACCAATTCAAGTTTGAAAGTGATTAATTTGAAGAGAAACTATAAGTAGGAGTCTTGACTCCACTAGATTCAGAGGGTTCATTGTTCATTTTTTGAGGCTCGGTTCCCTCCTTTCCATTCTATCAGTTGCCACTTGGAGAATCTTAAGGAAAATCTGTGTTAACAACAATTCTCTCTCTTTTCATCATTCTCACCACCAATGGGTAAAACATCTAGCTGTTGTTCATTATCACCACTCAAAGGAACAAGCTTAACCTGCAACTCTCCATGAATATTACCATGTAGTCCCTCACCAATTTCCATCTGAACTTGTTCATGCAGTTCTCTGTCAGTGACAGTGTCAGTTTTGTCATTTGTGATTATATCCCTGCCATCATCGTCAATCTCCACATTTTTTGAGGGAGTATCCACCCGTCTCCTATTTGGAATAGAAGCAATCCTAGCAAAACCTCACAGTATCAACCAAGTATTGTGGGCCGAACTTCAGATATCCATTATTAAGAAACTCTCTCAGTTTTTCCTCTAGTATGTTCAAATGTAGGTCAACTTGCAAAGCAACAGTTATAAAAGGTCAAAGGGAAAATTTTAAGAAATGGGAATTTTTTACTAGTATCTAATTGTATGTGAATTAGTCTAGATTGCAAAATAGAAATACATGATATTTTAACGGCAATTGCAAAAAGCAGCAGCACAAACTACAATAAGAAAGATTCAGCAATGGTTTCAACATCAGTAATTTCTATTTCTCAAACATTATTGAGGTATACCTTCCATATTTGTGCCAGTTAGCTAACTCCTATAATCTGAATTGAGTTTCTTCAATCAATCATGCACTTGAACAAATTAAAGTACCGCACCAAGAGCTCAATGGAAACATGGTACTCCGCATTATGTAGCCCTCTATAGTACCAAAAATAAGTATCCCATTTTATGTATATTTCTGGTTATATTACATCCTAAGTGAAAACATATTTCTGGTTATATTACATCCTAAGTGAAAACATACAAAAATAAGATGTTTCATAAAATGAATAGCTTCTTTCTGCTTGTGTCATTATTTATAATTCAAACTGCGGATAAACGATGTTCCAAAGAACCTGGATGGTGTACATAATATACAGTGTCTTGTGAAGATTTGCACATGTCACGCATGTTGAAAGAGGAAATTTGTACCGTCTCAAGTTGAGACCAACTCTTAGTGGTAAAGAAAGGAAACACCCAGACCCAAGAGCCTCCAACTGGTTGTAGTAACTTACATATTAGGAATTTGCAGTCTGCTCTGAGTTTTTGGTAATCTTTGCATGAATAAGCTTATCCAAAATAGCAGGGTCAAGAAGAATTGGGTCCAAACATCGTTCAGCAGCAGCAGCACAGACCTGTAATGAATAACAAAATCCTTTTAAGGAATGCCAAGGACAAAATGTACAGTAACCCATGTTCAACTAACGAAGGCACTGATGCGGCCATTTGTTAGAAGATGGCAGAGGCGATGTTAATGGCAGCTATTTATTGAATGTAAGAGGAAGATGACTTCATCTAATGGGATCATCAATGGGCAGTATATTTTTCTTGTTTCTAAGAAGCCAGTGAACACATGCTAATGTTGGAAAATCAAACCCTATTTATATTTTGATGCAACCAATAACATAGATTGAATGCACAAACCAAGACTAATACAAATGACACAGCTGGTCAAGAACTTCATTGAAGGTACGTTATAGCATACAAAAACAAAGTTAGTGAAATTTCTTTGCTTTAACAATTAAATCAAGGAATAGTTAAAGCAATGGGTTCCATTCTATGTAAGCAGAGAATGAAATGTCTCTTCCAATCAGTTTACTAAAATGCAGTATGAACACAAAATAGTATACCTCATCCAATAGAAAATCAATGACAGCTTCGTCTTCAACGATTTCTTTTAATGGATCTCTCAAGAATTGAGTGTCTAATTGAATCTGCTGGAATCCACTTCTGCTGAATGTTTCAAGACGCACATACTCTTGGAAGCTCTTTAAGCTCATCCTTACTATGGTTGACATTACCGATTCCTGTAGCATATGACCACCATATAGAGATCAAAATTTTTCCCATGTATGGGAAGTACTTGGTAAGACATTAAATAAAATCATGATTTCAAACCTGGGTGTACTCAAGTTTTGTAAAAATTTCAACTTTTTGTTTAAACAACTTCGCAACATGACTTTCCAACAAGCGGTTACGAGCACGTTGTGTGCTTAAACGGCTGCTTCTATCATCGCGTATTTGGTTGCTACGAGAGGAATTAGTGCTTCCTGTGCTATCAGAACGCCGGTGTTTTTGTGTAGATCCTCGAATTAGAACCTGTTCCACTTCTAATTCCATTGTTTTCAACTGGCATTGAAAGACTAATGTATCAGCAACTGAGAAGAGGATACATATTTATTTAAAATCTGAAATGCCATTCTACTGGAGGAGCAATAAAACTAAATGTGCTTTTTTCTGAAGCAACATGCCATGTGAATGTATTTAGCAATATATTTTTTCTTATAACATTTCAGTGCATATGGTACAGACTCCATAACACACAATTGACAAAATAACAAAAGTATATTCCCAAGTACTCTTACATCAATCCACAAAAACAAATGATTTTTTATAGCTGATCAACCTGATGCTAATCACTTATATAAATATTGAAACAAATATTTACAGAGAGAAGCCCAAGGATGCACCATATGTACTTGTTACAAAATTAGCACTGTATGCTTATATTCAACTGGCAAAGCTTTTGTTGTACAGTGTTCCTCAAACATTTTTTGGCTCAGAATTGATATCAATGTGAGATAAGACACCCTACACTCACAGGAGATGTGCCTTGGCACAGGTTAATACATTGTAATTAAAAATGCATAAGCAAGAATCATCACAAGACAAACGGATCCAGAAAGCATTGTAACTAAAAATACATAAGAAAGGCAATCATCAAAAGACAAACGGATCCAGAAAGCATGCATAGGCACAGCTGGGTGCATTAAGAGCCAAAGCATACACGTTTGTACTATTTATGATTCAATTTGAGTCTTTTCTTTGATATTTAATTTTAATCTTTGCATTGTCAGTCTCTGTATCTTATATCTTATATCTTCTCTGAAACATCTATGTTGTTCAGCCTCAACCTGAAGTTTTGATTAAACATTCTCTTATAGTGAATTAACATCACCCAAGCAAAAAGGATTCGCATCTGCTGAGTCTTGCATTAGCTGGCTCACACGTGAATGTTAGTGAACAAAGACATGTCAAATTATCTTTCTTTATCCAATTAATAATGCCTCTTGCGGTGTTTCTGCTCAATACAGTCTACCTACACGTGCAACAAAAAGCAATATAATTTTGACTCAAAAGCTACTAAGAAAATCTTCGCAACTTAGGTTTTTCCCACCGTAGTTGTCCCACCAAATACTTGCGTTGCAAGTCAATAAAGATTATAATTACAAACTGAACGGATAAATATGTAATAGTGCATGACAAATTTTATTTTTTTAAAAGATGGATAAAAAATTCAAGAACATCCAAACCTTGTTTGTCACAAGAGGTGACTCTTAGCTACCATTGCAATGTGCCAATCTAGCATGCTTCTAATGGTTTTATATTGATGAAACTAATTTTGTATTAAATCCTGCTCTTCCACTCAAAAACCATGCTCCAAATTCACCCTTAAAGACCCCTCCTGAGTCGCAATTCTATCACTGATATAACAGACAACTGATTTGTGTTCAACTAAGTCCCATGAGTATGCATCAATCTATTATGCATTTTAAACCACTGCTCATCAATGATATCCTATAACTGTCGGCAATTTTGGCTGAAATCTGTAATATTGTCATTGATGTCAAAGGCAGCTTGTGCTATGAGACATTAATGTCAAAAGTTGAATTGCATAGACTCCAGTGCAAATCGGGTTTATGAAGAGCTTCTAATTATAAAATAAGTAAAGCAGTCTTCAGAACCCGAATGGGTCTTGTAGTTCAAATCGGGATTCTAGAACAATTTTACTTCTCTCAACTTTATAAGTTAAGTTGTCTCAAGAACCCGAATGGGTCTAGCAGTGTTAGTCGGGTTTATGCAACAACTTTACTTGTCTCATTTTTATAAATCAGGTTGTCTCAAGAACCCGAAAGGGTCTAGAAGAGTTGATCGGGGTTCCGAAAGCACTTTACTTCATTCATGTTTATAAGATAAGCAATGTGGAAAACCCGAATGGGTCAAAGAAGAGGTAATCAGGATTTTAGAGTGACTTTGCTTCTCTCATGTTTATGAGTTAAGCAATGTGAAAACCCAAATGAGTCTAGGTGAGTTGATCGGAGTTTTGCAACAACTTTACTTAGTTTATTCTAATAAGTTAAGCAAAGTTGAAAACCCGAATGGGTCAGGAAGAGTTGATCGGGTTTCTAAGATGACTTTAATTCTTCCAAGTCTATAAGTCATGTTCAATGAAGAACCCGAAATGGTCTTGAAGAATTCTTTCAAAAAATTGCCTAGTCTTTTTCAGAAAATTGCCTTGAAACAAAAATCCGAAGGGATTGTTGCAAAATTGCCGAAGGGTACATTCAAGGAAGTCCGAAGGGCAAGTGGACTGCTTAGAAAAGCCGAAGGGTATGTGGACCCTTTCAAAAAAGCCGAAGGGTAGTTTGCAAAAGGCCGAAGGGTATGTGGACCATTCAAGAAAGTCGAAGGGCACTTCTCAAGAAGTCCGAAGGGCAAGTGGACCATTCAAGAAAGCTGAAGGGCACTTCTCAAGAAGTCTGAAGGGCAAGTGGACCGTTCAAGAATGCCGAAGGGCACTTCTCAAGAAGTCCGAAGGGCAAGTGGACTGTTCAGAAAAGCCGAAGGGTAGTCCGCAGATTGTCCGAAGGGCAAGTGGACCATTCAAGAAAGCTGAAGGGTAGTCTACAGAAAATCCAAAGGGCATGAGGACGTTTCCAAGGATTCCAAAGGACAATTTATTAGGGAAATTGTCCCGAAAATTTTCGTCGAAAAAAATGTCCCAAAGGATTTCTTTGGAGAAATTGTCTTGAAGAATTAAGTCAGGAAAATAGCCCAAAGAGAAAAGTCCCGAAGAAAATAGCACGAAAAAAAAGTCCCAAACAAGGTTCCCGAAGGATACCTTTGGATGAAATGGACCATTACAAAGCTTCTGAAATAGATCGTTTGCAATAGTCCCGAAGGACATATAGACAAAAGTAAAGGTCAAGCATAATAGAATAATCTAAAGGAGCGAAAGCGATCCAACTATAGAAGATGTAGTGGAAAACATAAAAAGGGGCTCGATAGTCAGAGATGGCGCAAAGAAAGAAATCAAAGGCATGCATTTAATGTATTCCAACGGGCAAATGGAGAAACAGACAAAATTGGTGTAAAACCTACATGTGATTGCATAGGGCTCAAGATTGATTGTCCCAATCATACTAAAATGATTGATCCAAGAAGTGGCGTAGTAAAAACCCGAATTCCGCAGTTGTCAAAGATAGAAACGAGAATAGACAATTGTTGTATGATGCAAGAACCAAGACATGGGAAAATGCAAAAGTCAAATTCGCATTAAATGAAGAACCAAAAAAGGGGAGTTGAAGTGCAAAAAGGGAAACAACGCAGAAATGACATGAATCCAACAGTTGATAAATATAGTAAAAAAAACCAGAACTTACGGCATGAAACATGAATCGAGACATGGAAAGGGTGTATGTCAAAGTCACATTAAATGAAGATCGGTCAAGTAGAGTTGGAGTATGAACGTAATTGGAGACGTGAAACCCTAAAATCCATTATATATATACACGACTTCAAAACATTGTTAAGCTGTTGCTATTGCATTTTCAAGTGAAAAAAAGCGTTGTCGATAAAAAGAAATATGCAGACAGAATAAAACATAGATAAGGAAGGGGAATGAAGTGTATTTGAACAAAGCATAACCAGATGTATGCAAATACAGAGTGAAAGACATATGCAGACAAAGATTAAGCAAGCAGGAAGATAGATCACATAGATAATGAGAAGGTGAGCAGTTACAGATTAAACTTGTAACAAAGAACATTGAACTGGATTCACTTGTGAATCTATCTTGTACACTGGAGTCACTAGAGTTGTAGCTTCATAGTTCATGTAGGTTGGTGCCTACATACAAACTGGGTTGGTGCTCAGTAAGGAGATTGGTGTCTCCTAAGGATTGGTGTCCTTGAATGTAACCAGTGAGGTTTGCCAGTAAGGCATTTTACTATGAGGCTAGATTAAAACAGTAGATTCTAGCAACTGATTCTCATTGTGGTTTTTCCTTTTGAGTTTTCCATGTAAAAATCTGATGTTATGTGCTTCTATGTGTGTGTATGAACTCTACATTTGTTCTTTGATTTGCACATGAATTTACATCCTCTGTAAAAAGTTTTAAACGGACTTGTTTTAGCTCATCTATTGATTCACCCCCCTTTCAATAGATAGTTGTGTTCAACACTTGGTATCAGATCCTAAGATTCCTTAGGAGAAGTCTAATCGACTCAAATAGATCTTGGTCAGTGAACACAATGACTAGTCAAGAAGGATCCTCCTCAAACAAAGCACCTTTATTTGATGGATCCAACTATGCTTTTTGGAGCATACGAATGGAAGCATATCTGTCCTCATTAGGATTTGATGTATGGATGTCTGTAATAAATGGATATCCACCTCCTGTTATACCTCCTATTGATTAGGTTGCCAAGAAGGCATATGAAAGTAATGCCAAGGCAAAGAATGCTATTCTTTGTGGGCTATCAAATTCAAAGTTCGTCCAAGTCATGCATTGTAAAAGCGCACAAGACATCTGGAACAAGTTAAAAAAACATCTATGAAGGAGACGTCAAAGTGAAGCAAGCCAAGTTGCAAACATACAAAGGCCAGTTCGAGAGTTTGGAGATGAATGAAGAGGAGAAGATTGCAGACTACCTCCTCAGAGTAGATGAGATTGTGAATGCTATCAGAGGACTTAGAGAAACAATAGAAGAGTCAACTATTGTTAAAAAGATCTCGAAGATCTTTGCCATCAAAATATGATTCGAAAATCTCTGCAATAGAAGCAAGAGACTTGGATAAGCTCACTGTTGATGCGCTGCACAGAACATTCACAACCTATGAGATGAGAATGAGAGAGACATACACGTTTAAAAGAGAAGCTGCATTCAAAGTAGCAAAGTCGGTTAAGGATGAGACAACCACGTCTAGATCTGAGGAGTCTGATGAAGAAGAAGCCAACTTTGTCAGAAAGCTAAAGAGAGGATCTAGAAAGTATAATGGGACATTATCTTTCAAATGTTTCAACTGTGGAAAGGTAGGACACTTTGCTACTAAATGTCCTCATAAAAAAGGAGAAAATTCTGAGCAAGTGGAGAATAGTAAATAGGTAAAACCCCACAATACATATAAGAAAAACTCCTTTAACAATAAGGGCTTATACACAAAAGAAGACAACTCAGAGAAAGATAGCGATAGTAACAGTTCGGATGATGATCAGGGCTGTGCTTTTGTGGCTAGGGGAAATGAATACTTATTCGTGGTAGAAAAATCTACATCCACAAGTCAAGATCAAGAAGAAGATGAAGAAGAGCAAGGTGAAATTGATCTAAAAGGAGAACTAGTGTGTGCTCTAGGAGAGATTGAGAAACTAAGAAAAGAGAACTCTAAACAAAAGAATCTTGGGCAAAAGGAACTTGAGAAATCTGATCAAATGATAGTGACTCTGAAAACTCAAGTTGAGGAGGCTAAGAGAATAGAAAAGATAGTTAAGATGGAACTACAATCCAAAACTGAAGAGTGCATGAAACTTGAAGCAGAAATAATAACCTTGAGAAAAGAACTAGATAAAAGTCTAAAGATGACAAAAAGGTCAGACATTTTAAATGAATTAATTAGCTGTCAAAAACTCTCAAATGAAAAATTAGGTATTGGATATGAGAAAATTAAAGGTTCCTCAACTAGTATGTCAACTAGTCTATATGACAATTTCAAGATAGGAGTAGCAAAAACAAAAAAAGTGAAGGACAACAAGGATAATAAGATTGACTCAAACATAGTTGATGAGAGGAGAAAAATTTCTGAAAGGAAGCATGAAATCAAAGATGCAGAAGGATACACCAAAGTTGTAGATTTGAAAAAACAAAAGGTTAGGAGAGTTCAATACATGGCACCAAGAAATGTTACAACCAAGTATTACTCATCATTTTCTGGTTATTGTTACAGTTGTAATCAATTTGGTCATAGGGATATTGAATATAGAGTTGTGCCTACAAGAAGAACTAACTTTGTAAGTAGAAACGCATTTGCTCCTTTGTTAAATTCAAGTACAATATGCTACAATTGCAATAACTTTGGTCACATAGCCAAGCACTGTAGGACTAACTTTGCAGCGTCAAAAGTAAAGAAATGCAAGTCTTCTAATAAGAACAAAGGTCTACAAATCATTAATAAAGAAAAGAGGACATATGAGAAGCCCAAGGAAATGTGGAGAGTGAAAAATCAATCCTTGATTGCTCAAACAACACTCCACGTCAAATAGCAAAATTTATGGGTAATAGATAGTGAGTGCTCAAAGCATATGACTGGTGACAAAAGTAAGTTTGTCAAGCTAAGCAAGTGCAAGGAAGGAATTGTTAGTTTGGGAGATAATACAATAGTAAGAATCAAAGGTAAAGGAACCTTGCATATAGATGGTAAGCTTCCTACTCATAATGTACTCTATGTTAAAGGACTTGAGCATAATTCGCTAAGTGTTAGTCAAATGTGTGATAATGGATATAAAGTCATATTTGATGCTGAACACTACAAGTTCAAGAGCTCTGACAAAATAGTTGCAGAAGGGAAAAGGACCGAGAACATCTACAATCTTGTTGAGGTAAACAATAATAGTTGCCTCATAGGAAAAGTTGATAAAAGCTGTCTATGGCATAGGAAAATGGGTCATGTCAATTTTGACAATTTAGTCAAAGTAAGTTCAAAGAAGTGTGTAAGACATATGCCCATAATCACCAAACCCACAGATACTACATGTAGAGAATGCCAATTAGGCAAACAAACAAGGATCAAGTTTCAGACAAAAGAATATGCAACAACAAAGCCTCTACAGATAGTTCATACTGATCTATGTGGACCTACCAAGACTAAAGGATTAAAAAAAAATTCATTATTTCATATTATTTGTTGATAATTACTCAAGAATGACATGGATAACCTTCTTAAAGGACAAATCTCAAACTTTTGAGAGAGTTAAGATCTTTAGAGCCATGGTTGTGTTGTCCCCCAAAAATATCACTCATTTTTGGGACAACATTTGAACTATTTTGGTCCTATAGACCAAAATCCTCTCTTCCCTTTTCAAAAATTGTTCTGAGCATTCAGGTTCTTCATTTTTCAAAGCTTCCTCAGAAATCTACGGACTCTGCAGGCTTGAATCTACGGACTCTGCAGGCTTAAAACTACAGACTCCGCAGGGTCATTTCTACGAACTCTTTCAAGGCTCGAGAGAAAACTTAGAGAAAACTACGGACTTCACAGGTTGATTTCTACGGACTCTGCAGGAAAGAAATAAGCTCTCAACACTTTGGCGATTTCAAGGTTGGTTCAACGACAAGGCTCAACCAAAATGTCCATCAACAAGCTTCTAAGCAAGGATCGAACCATTGAACCATTGAACCGTTGAACCTTGAACTATTTTGGTTCAACGGGTTCAATGGGTTCAAAGGTTCAACGTCATCAGCAAGAGTTAAGCGCTTCAGCAAGGTTCAACGGGTTCAATGGTTCAACAGGTTCAACAGCCATATGGTTCAACGCGTTTTGTTCGAGCGATCAAAAGACAGCCAAATAAAAAGAATGAACCATTGAACCTTGAACCAAAAGGTTCAACGAGTTCACAGGTTCAAAGGTTCAACCAGTGCGATGAAGATCAAAGAGCTTAGAAAGAACAAGTTACGGACAAAGGATGAACCAATGAACTGATTGAACCTTGAGTCGGAAGAGTTCAAAGTTCAATGGTTCATGGGTTCAAAGGTTCAAAGGCGGCCTCAGTCAAGGAAAGAAGCAGCAAACAGGGCGTTCAACTGATGGTTCAACCAAAGAGCGGAAAAGCAATTGAACCAATAAAGCAATTGAACCAATAAAGCGACTGCCCGAAAAGATAGAATTCCTTCGAATTTGTTCAAAGGCCGACAGGGAACATTTCCTTCGGACTTTTTTTCTGAAGGAAATTATTGAGTAAAAGAGTCGTTAGAATTCTTTCAGAAGTGTTTTCTGCGGGAAAATGACTAAGGCAAAAATCTTTCGAACATTTTGTCTAAAGGAATTCACCTAGGAAGAGAGCTCGAAGGAAGCGAAGGAAAAGCCCGATTGAAGAGAAAAGCCTGCAGAAAAATGCCCGATGGAAAAAGACCAAGTGCAGCGGAAGCCGCCACGTGTCCATTATAAAGCATAGCAGAAGCCGCCACGTGTCATCTTCTGCAAGACCCTCAAAAGGTTTCTAAAACTTCTATAAGTTAAGCGGAATATGTCACGTCTCCTGTTATGACTCAGCGGAACGTGACAAGTGTTTGCATCCGCGTTCCCCTTTTGAAGTTGCTCAGGCAAGACATGTCATGGATCCCATTTTTCGTAAGTTTCTAATGAGTTTCATAACAGCGAAACTTGCCACTTGTCAAAGACGCAGAAAGGACCCCCCCAAAGACTTAGACAAGAAGGGCTAGAAAAGACAAGAAGCAACATGGACGATTCCAAAGGCAAGTTCAATTAAAGCGATGGTTCAACCAAAGAGCAATGAAGCGCTTAAGCAATGAAGAGAGGAGCGAGACCAAAGGACCAGAAATATCTTTAAAAGAGTTATTTCTAGTAGGTGAAACAGTGGATCAAGTAGACTTCTAAGCGCACCAAATCAAGGACGCAAGCCTGTTTTTCTATCATGAAGTAATGGCAAATTGGATAGCTGCGCAGACATCAGGAAAAAGACCAGACAGTCCATACTAAGAAGAGACATATTAGAGGAATGGACACGCCATAGTTATGGTAATGCACTGTTCCCAGCATGGTCCCTCTAGACAGAACTAAAGGCGCATTGAAGGCATTCAATTCAGCATGGGCCTTTTTCATGAAAACAAGTGCCCAAGTCTTTCTTGGAGTGATATATATTGTAATCTCTCATTTGTTAGAAGGGATATCTTCCCCTTACCAGAAGCGAAACTCTGCCCAAATTGAAAGGCATTACTGAGACTTTGAGCTCAGATTGTAGTTCATATTTCTTTGATTGAATGAAAAAGCAAGTTACTTGCAGACTTTGTGCTGTTATAGCTTGTGCTACATTAGGAGATTGTTCTTATGTCTGTCTTCTGAAAGCATTCTTGTTTATTTGATTTAACAAGCAGAACTAGTGGAGGTGATAAGGAAGGTGTCCTGAAGCCAACTACTTTCAGACTTTGCGCTGTCATAGTTGTCTTTAGTGTGTGTTTTTCTTTTTTGTTTCTGTGTAAAAGACCTTGGGATGACTTTGTGCCCTCATTGTCTTTCGTATCTCCCTCCAGGGCAGTCAAAGTGAAAACTTTGTGTTCTGTTTCATCTTGCTGGTTACTGTGCCCTTTGTCACCAGTTACTTTTACTACTTGAAAGAAACTCCTGCTGTTTCCTGCAAGAACACTTCTGAAAGAAGAGAAGTGCCTTCAATGTTTTCCCCAAGATTTCTACTCTGTTTGTTAGCATCATCTCTGAAAAAAAAGAGATGGATGGTTTATCCCACCCCTGTGTCTTATTTTCTACTTATATATATAGTATATAGCCTCTTGCATTTTTAATAGGGAACCTCCCCTTGATGAGAAGAGAGATTTGTTCCCTTTGGATGTGGTAAACCTGCAACATTGGACGACCAATCTCCCTATGCTGTGGTGATAGGAACTATTTTGGTCACCAATTAGCTGGCCGACAAAATATTCACCCAACAAGTTGAAAATAAAATGGGAAGAAAAATCAAATGTCTGAGATCTGACAAAGGTGAAGAATTCACTTCAAATGAATTCATAGAATACTGTGAGAAACATGGGATTAAAATGCACTACTCTGCTGCAAGAACTCCCCAGCAAAATGGAGTTGCTGAGAGAAAGAATAGGACTATCATGGAGATGTCCAGAACAATGCTGAAGGAAGCTAAACTTTCTGATGGATATTTTAGAGAAGCAGTTCAAACAGCAATATACATTCTGAATAGAGTACCGATGAGGGTGAAAAGTGACAAAATGCCATATGAACTATGGTATGGAAACCCTGCATCAGTCAAATACTTCAGAGTGTTTGGAAGAAAGTGTTACATCAAAAGAAGTGAGAGCAAACTAGACAGCTTTGAGTCAAGTTGTGATGAAGGAATCTTTCTTGGTTACTCCACTTAGAGTAAAGCCTATGTATGTTACAACAAAACGCTGCATAAAATAGTTAAAAGCATCAACGTCAAGGTAGAAGAAGGATTCAAACAAGTTGAACCTAATGAGGAGATCAGAATTGAAGAATTAGAAGCAGAAAATAAAATAGAAGATAGTGAAGAGGAGGAAGAAAAGAGTGAAAGGGCACCTGCAAGGTTTGTTCAAAAGGAACATCCCAAGGAGCAGATAATTGGCAACAAAAATGAGGGTGTTCAGACTAGGAGAAGTGTTGTAATGAACAAGGAGCAAGTAAGTTTTGCTTTATTTTCAAAAATTGAACCTAAAACCTTTAGTGAAGCCAACAAGGATGAAAACTGGTTAAAAGCCATGGAAGAAGAATTGAGTCAAATAGAAAAAAACAAAACATGAGAATTAGTTCCTAGACCCTCAAACAAAAATGTGATGGAAACAAAATGGATTTACAGAAACAAACTCAATGAAGATGGAGCTGTCATAAGAAACAAAGCAAGATTGGTGTGCAAGGGATATGCCCAAGTAGAAGGCATAGACTTTGAAGAGACATTTGCTCCAATGGCAAGACTGAAAGCCATAAGAATGTTTTTGGCATTTTTTGTTTATAAGCAATTCAAATTATATCAAATGGATGTAAAGTCATCCTTCTTGAATGAAAATTTAGAAAAGGAAGTCTACATTAAACAACCAGAAGGCTTTCAGCTAGTAAATGAAGAAGATTATGTGTGCAGACCGAAAAAGGCATTGTATGGTTTGAAACAGGCACCTAGAGCATAGTATTCACGATTGGATCAATACCTGCAACAACAAGGTTTCAGCAAAGAATGTGTAGATAACAATTTGTACTTTAAATCAAAAGGTAAGCATATGTTGATTATTGTTGTCTATGTAGACGATATCATCTTTGGAGGTGGCAGTAGTATTATGTGCAAAAAAATTGCCACACAAATGCAAAGTGAATTTGAAATGTCAATGTCGGGAGAACTTTCTTTCTTTCTTGGTTTACAAATTGCACAAACAAATGATGGAGTTTTCATTTCTCAAACCAAGTATGCGAAGGAAATGCTCAAAAAATTCGGTATGGAGGACAACAAACCAATTAACACTCCCATGATAACTGGATGTAAATTGAGCAAAGAAGATGAGTCCCTTAATGTGAATAATACGTTTTATAGGTCAATGATAGGTAGCCTGTTGTACTTGATTGCATCAAGACTGGACATCATGCAGGCCGTATGCATGGTTGCAAGATTCAAGCAGCTCCCAAGGAATCACATGTCAATGTTGTGAAAAGAATTTTCAGATACATTAAAAGCACAATTGACTATGTTCTGTCGTACACTACAAGTGAAGATCTTACTTTGATTGCATATGCAGAGATGCGGATTGAATAGGAAATGTGGACGACAGGAGAAGCACTAGTGGTGGTGCATTCTTCTTTGGAAATAGACTTGTGTCTTGGATAAGCAAAAAGCAAGAGTCAGTTATGCTTTCTACAGCAGAATCAGAGTATGTAGCAACAACATTTTGCACCCAAGTCTTGTGGATGAAGCAAACACTCAGAGACATCAGGGTAGAGTACAAAGAACCTATCTCTATCTTCTGCGATAACTCAAGTGCCTTAAACATATCCAAGAATCCAGTGATGCATTCCAGAACCAAGCATATATCCATCAAATATCATTTCTTGAAAGAAAAGGTTGCAGAGCAAGAAGTCAAAATTGAATGTGTGTCAACACAGAATCAAATTGCAATCATATTTACCAAACCTCTTCCCAAAGAGCAATTTGTGTATCTGAGAGAGAAGTTGGAAGTAGTGGCTCCCACACCACATCACTAGCTCTTAGTGATAGAGCATGAATCCAGGGGGGGTATTGAGGAAAGATTATTAACTCCTAGATTAAGAGGAAAAGCAGTCTGGTGAGATGGCTGCAGTCCCTTTGCTATGTGATAACAGAGGAGGAGAAACAGATGTGCTGGCTCTAGATCATTATGCCTATCCATAGAAAGATATATCAATTATTAATTGATCTTTCAGACCAATGCTATATATAATATTTTGAGGAGTCTGTAGCAGTTCAAATTTGACCGAGTCCATAGATCTCCAATCTGACTGAGTCTGTAGAGTTCAGGGAAATGTGTGATTGCCTAAGGGGGAGCTCCTCACAAAGTGTTCCAACATGACAGGGCCAAGGATCAGATCAAACAAAATGTCAGAAAAGGAGCAGCTAAATGAAGGAATGGCAGAGACTCTTTGTCATTAATGTCAAAGGGGGAGAAAGAATGAAGAAGGGTAGTCATTATGAAGAGAGGATGTTTTGCCATCAATGACAAAGGGGGAGATTGTTGGCAATTTTGGCTGATGTCTATAATATTGTCATTGATGTCAAAGGAAGCTTGTGCTATCAAACATTAATGTCAAAAGTTGAATTGCACAGACTTACAGTGCAAATCAGGTTTACGAAGAGCTTTTACTTATAAAATAAATAAAGCAGTCTTGAGAACCCGAATGGGTCTTGTAGTGCGAATTGGGATTCCATAACAACTTTACGTCTCTCAATTTTATAAGTTAAGTTGTCCCGAGAACCCGAGTGGGTCTAGCAATGTTAATCAAGTTTATACGACTTTACTTTGTCTCATTTTTATAAGTCAAGTTGTCTCAAGAACTCGAAGGGTCTAGAAGAGTTGATCGGGGTTTCGAAAGCACTTTACTTCTTTCATCTTTATAAGATAAGCAATGTAGAAAACCCGAATGGGTCAAGAGGTAATTGGGATTTCAGAGTGACTTTGTTTCTCTCATGTTTATGAGTTAAGCAATGTGAAAAACCCGACTGGGTCTAGGTGAGTTGATCGGAGTTTTGCAACAACTTTACTTAGTTCATTCTAATCAGTTAAGCAAAGTTGAAAACCCGAATGGATCTGGAAGAGTTGATGGGGTTTCTAAGATGACTTTCCTTCTTTCAAGTCTATAAGTCACGCTGAATGAAGAACCCAAAATGGTCTTGAAGAATTCTTTCGAAAAATTATCAAGTCTTTTTCAAAAAATTGTCCCGAAACAAAAATCCAAGGGGATTGTTGCAAAATTACCGAAGGGTACATTCAAGGAAGTCCAAAGGGCAAGTGGACCATTTAGAAAAGCCGAAAGGTACATTCAAGAAAGGCTGAAGGGTATGTGGACCCTTTCAGAGAAGCTGAAGGGTAGTTTGCAAAAAGCCAAAGGGTATGTGGACCCCTTTCATAAACGCCGAAGGTAGTTTGCAAAATGCCGAAGGGTATGTGGACCGTTCAAGAAAGCCAAAGGGCACTTCTCAAGAAGTTCTAAGGGCAAGTGGACTGTTCAAGAAAGCCTTGAGAAGTCCGAAGGGCAAGTGGACCGTTCAAGAAAGCCGAAAGGCACTTCTCAAGAAGTCCAAAGGGCAAGTGGACCGTTCAGAAAAGCCGAAGGGTAGTTCCTAGAAAGTCCGAAGGGCAAGTGGACCGTTCAAGAAAGCCGAAGGGTAGTCTACAAAAACGCTGAAGGGCATGAGGACGTTTCCAAGGATTCCGAAGGACAATTTGTCAAGGAAATTGTCCCGAAGAATTTTGTCGGGAAAATTGTCCCAAAGGATTTCTTCAGAGAAATTGTCCCAAAGAAATAAGTCAGGAAAATTGTCCCGAAGAATTAAGTCAGGAAAATAGCTAGAAGAGAGAAGTCTCGAAGAAAATAACCAGAGGAAAATAGCCCGAAACAAAAGTCCCAAACAAAGTTCCCGAAGGATACCTTTGGATGAAATGGACCGTAAAAACCCGAATCCTGTAGTTGTCAAAGATAGAAACAAGAATAGACAATTGTTGTATGATGCAAGAACCAAGACACATGGAAATGCAAAAGTCAAATTCGCGTTAAATGAAGAACCAAAAAAGGGGAGTTGAAGGGCAAAACAGGGAACGACGCAGAAATGACGAATCCAGTAATTGATAAATATAGTAAAGAAACTGGAACTTACGGCGTGAAGCATGAATCAAGACACGGAAAGCGTGTATGTCAAAGTCACATTAAATGAAGATCGGTCAAGTAGAGTTGGAGTATGAATGCAATTGGAGACGTGAAACCCTAAAATCCATTATATATATACACAACTTCAAAACATTGTTAAGCTGTTGTTATTGCGTTTTCAAGTGAAAAAAAGGGTTGTCAATAAAAAGAAATATGCAGACAGAATAAAACATAGTGAAGAAGGAAGGGAAATGAAGTGTATCTGAACAAAGCATAACCAAGTGTATGCAAATACACAGTGAAAGACATGCAGACAGAGATTAAGCAAGCAGGAAGATAGAGCACACAGATAATGAGAAGAAGGTGAGTAGTTATAGATTAGACTTGTGACAAAGAATATTGAACTGGATTCACTTGTGAATCTATCTTGTGCTCTGGAGTCACTGGAGTTGTAGCTCCATAGTTCAAGTAGGTTGGTGCCTACATACAAATTGGGTTGGTGCTCAGTAAGGAGATTGGTGTCCTTGAATGTACCTAGTGAGGTTTGCCAGTAAGGCATTTTCCTGTTAGGCTGGATTAGAACAGTAGATTCTAGCAGCTGATTCTCACTGTGGTTTTTCCCTTTGGGTTTTTCATGTAAAAATATGATGTTATGTGCTTCTGTGTGTGTGTGACTTCTGCATTTGTTCTTTGATTTGCACATGAATTTACATCCTCTGTAAAAGGTTTTAAACGGACTAGATTTAGCTCATCTCCTGATTCACCCCCCCCTCCTCAGTAGATAGTTGTGTTCAACAATAACATAGAATATGGCCTCGTCCCCACTATAGACATTTCAAATAATCCCCTTTCAGAAGTGCACAGCCGCATATAAGTATCCATAGGAGGGTTTTTCTGTAGGAACAATGCACAACATATATACAAGAGGTTCAGCATATGATTATATTCCACAGGGATGAGTCCCCTTGGGAAGTCATTTCACTAGGGGACATGGATGAGGGGATGTTCCCAAGCCATTCCCTTTCAAGCGGATGACTTGGGGATGCCCCTACCACATCCCCCAAGTTATTTACCATGTGAACTAATCTCCTCTGAAAAATAAAAACAGCTAAAATCATATTGTAATGTATTTATTACATCTTTAGTTATTGTATTTTTGTGACATTGTGATGTAATATGACTCATGAGTATCGCATTTTAGCTTTGACACTTTGGTTGCTATTGTTGATGATAAAATCAATGAAAGCCATGGGGATGTCCCCGGGCCAGTTCACCGTAGGAACTTGTCCCCTCTTAAAAATAAAAATAAAAACTAAAAATGTAAAAATAGAAAAAGCAACTTAGATATCATTCATATTATAATGTTTTTAAGTACTTACATTTTGTATTTAGTATGTGTATCATTGTACTTTTATTTTGACACTTTAACTGTCAGTAGAGAGATGCCTTTGGAAATGACTTGTGATAGAGGTTGTTTACATCAGCATTTTAGATCAAATTACATGATCTATCATCACTATCAACTGTGGACCGTGGAAGCCTTAAATCAATAACTTTGGTTATTATTTATATTAAAATCAATGATTACTCCAAATTTGGCTATTATTATGTTTATGATTAATTATAATTTGTAGTTTCTTTCTTTCTTTTTTTTTTTGGTATAGCCATTCCCTTGTTCTCTCTTTTGTAGGGTTTTTAAGGGACTTCCATCTGATCCATCCCTTGTTACACCCCGCTATCCCCTTCCCCCATTCCACAAGCATGTCACAATCCTATTATGCACTGCACCCCCGAGTCACAATCCTATCACTGATATAATAGAAAATTGATTTGTGTTCAACTAAGTCCCTCGAGCATGTATCAATATTTTATGCATTACAAACCACCGCTCATTAATGATATCCTAGAACATATAATTTGACCTTTGTCCTCACTATAAAAAATTCAAATTTTCTCCTTTGAGAAGTGCACATCCTCATATGTGTACCCATAAGAGGGGTTTTCTTTAGGTACAATGCACAACATATAGACAATGGGTTCGGTGTATAATTATGCTCCATAGGGATGCATCCCTAACCTTCTTTCCCCTTCGGGTGTGGATGAGGGGATGTCCCCAAGCCATCCCCTTTTAAAGGGATGGCTTGCAAATCCCCCACCACATCACCTAGGTGGTTTACCATGGGCACTTGTCCACCAAATAAAAATAAAAACAACTTTAATCAAGCTATTCGAGCTGTTATGTAGTTATCAAATCTTTATTTTTTGTATTTTTGCGTGACATTGTGATGTACTATGAGTATTCCTGTATTTTCATTTTGACACTTTGGCTGCTAATGTAAATGAAAAAATCAATGATGACATGGGGATGTCCCTGCCATGTCCTCGGGCTGGTTCACAATGGGAAGTTGTCCCCTCTTGAAAATAAAATAAAAACAAATTTAAAAAACTTAAATACTATCATATTTTGATGTTCTTAAATACTTTAAGAATTTGTATTGTTGTGTCACACTATGTAGTATGAGTATCATTGTATTTTAATTTTGACTTGTGATAGAATTAGTTTACATCGAAGTTTTGGATTACACTATGTGATCCATCATCACCATCAATTATGGACTGTTGAAGGCCTTAAATCACTAACTTTGGCTGTTATTATTTATGATAAAATAAACGATTACTCCAAATTGGCTCTTATTATATTTTGATTAATTTTAATTTAACGTTGCATTTTTCTTGGGTGGGGCTTTGGTTCTTTCTTTCGTAGGATTTTTAAGGTACTTCCATCCTTCCCCTTTTCACAACCCCCTATCTTGTCGTCCTTTGTTCCCCCTCCCGTTCGCACTACCCCCACATAAGAGGAATTGATATTACATAGGTAAATAATACAATTTCTTGCATGTCCTTCCAAAATACATCATTATACAACCATCACCTTATGCCTTCAAGAAAATCTACAAGATGTCTGCAAGATACAAACATTTTCTTCAAGCGAATCCTTTGCTCAAATATTACAGCAAACTGAAAATTCCTTCCCCTCAATGAACTTTATTTTAATTGTAGAACAACGGTGTGATTACATAAACTTTGTTAGATTTGATTTTTTACCCTTTCTCAGCTCATTCCTTGACTAGATATAATTTTCCTATTTCCTTCTAGATAAGGTTTATGCAATGTGTGTTGCACAGTTTACCCATGTGTATTATGCTTCAATTTCTCCATCAACATTTTTCCCACTAAAACATAATTAGCGATGTTAGATAATCCAATCTTCCATAATCGACAACTATATTCATTCAAATGCTTCTGGATTAGACGTGTGTGAAAAGAAAAACCAAAAAAAACTTGAAAGGTTTTGGGTTGCTGTCCTTGACTCATCATAAAAAATAAAGATACAAACATAGATTACAAACATGAACTCTTTACAGATATAACTCATGACTAAAAAACATGATTGTGCAGATCCCTATGTAATCCCCATGAATATTGCAATGCAACTCCGAGGATTAAATTAGCAATGTTGTCCTTGATGAACTCCATTATAGACTCGTTTCCCCCCTGTAAAAAATCTTAGAAGAGGAGATTACATAGAAAAGTGCCAGCCTTTATAGGAGAGGATGGATCAACTAATTTGAGAAGTGTCGTACCTCTACCATGTGAAACCAAAACAAAATCATTATGGTCCTTCTTGTCTCATCTTCTAACAATCTGGGATTTTAATGTATCTTGTCTTGGTCTAAAGATCCCCTCAATTATGTTGAACTCATGAAAATATCAGCCTTTTTGGTTTGCAAAGTAGGATCTTTAAGCTCATCATGACTAGAATTTTTAAACCTTGGATGCAAGTAACAATTGCATCTGGCATACCCTAATAGAATCGACTTCCCTTTGTGGGGTTAAAGAGAAAATCAGACCAATACCACTATATATCTATGGCTATCTTTGTCTCTTTGCTACTTCATGTTCCAACATAAATCTAAAATTCCTTGGGCACCAATAGATGTCTTGGGGAGAACATACAAAGAAACCTACTTTTGGAGTAACAATGGAAGTCCCAGTTGTATCCACCTTGAAGGCGTTGCCTTCATTATGCAATATGTCACCCGATCTCTCCAAGTATATTATATTGCCTCTTGTGCTATCTTGATTAACTTTGACCCTCCATTGATTTGTTTTAGCCAGTGTTGTTTGGTTGTAATTTGTTAGTTTTTTGGATCTTTGTTGATTTCCATCACAAAGCCTTGATTCAACCAGCAATATACAAAAAATGTTTATTTCCACATTACCTTGACCTTTTTGACCACTTACCCACCTATTGTGAGCATTTTCGACACCCTAGTCCTCTTCTTTTGTCAAATTTTGTAACACTCTTCCATGCTTAGTTTGCCTTAGGGCAGCTTATCCCTCATGTTGCTGACCTACAACATTGTTGACATGGAGGTGTTGGGTGCTGTTTTGACACAAAATCAGGGTTCTTGTTGCTCTTCCTCTCTTTCCTCACCTTTCAAGGCCCTAGGAGCCCCTAGTTTTGCTCAGTTTGGCCTGAAATTCCCAGAATGAGGTTTTAGCAGTTTTTCTTGTGTTATTCCAATTTGGGTGAAACAGCTCCATCCTGACCCAGTTGATTATGGGTGGTTTCCAACCTGCAAGAAACTGCTTCTCAACCAACATAGGGACTCCCTAAGGCTTCCTAAACCTATACATACGACCTTACCTATGTGTTATAAACCCTCTTAACACATCCTATTACATATATACACTTCAGCCTTCTAGATATCAACCTATTCTCTATCCTATCGCATGCTTGTAGTCGACTAGGAACACTCACCCCCTCCATAGCCTTTGCTGACACTGACGGTTTCCCATAGAAATATTGGCAGTCTTCACTTTTCTTTAAATTGCTTCCATTCTAGCCTATTCCCTTCACCCCACCTTTTCTTGCACTTCCTACACTCTTTCCAGGTCTGCTAGCACAACATTGGAGATATCATCAACACCACACATTTCGGTTTTTGATTGGTGGCATCTCTCTCTCTCTCTCTCTCTCTCGTGCTCTTTCCTTTACATTCTATTTGTTGGTTTTGGCTAAACTACGCTAGGGTCTAGGAGAGACTATACTTAGTTTTAATAGTTGGTTCTTGTTTGGAGGATTGTCGATTTTTCTTTTGGTAAGCAATAGACATCTAATCAAACCTAGTTAGGTTTTATAATTATTTGATTTAGGTAATCAAGTTGTCTTATCTTATTTTTAGTCACTTTCACCCCATCATCTTCCTTGTGAGATGGTGAGAAGTTGTAATTGTCACTCACACGGGTATGCTGATTGGTCACAGCCTATGACCCTACAGCAAAACTTCCTAGCTCTAGCGGGATCCATACCCTCTTGCCTTGCATGCATAACTTGTTTCTTTAGGAATTTGAAGTCAACTTGT
Organism: Torreya grandis; assembly: GCA_037957365.1. Taxonomy (NCBI): domain Eukaryota; kingdom Viridiplantae; phylum Streptophyta; class Pinopsida; order Cupressales; family Taxaceae; genus Torreya; species Torreya grandis. The sequence continues at coordinate 1,106,386 of JARHVA010000872.1, forward strand.
TACTTGCCTAATATAGAGTTACACATATATTAACTAATTTTTTAACATCACATGCTCTTCTCTTCTCTATTTATTGTCATATTCTGATTATTGTTTGAGGCTAACTGATTTCACCTTTCCATAGGAGGCCAACTGATTTCATCTTTCCGTGGGTTGATTGAAGGTCTTCATTAACATTTCATATTTGTATGTTCAGATAGGAGATTAGGACTTCACTATCACACGTGCACTTAGACTAGTTTCACTTTCTTGCTTATAAAGATTTCTTGATTGCACTCAGTAGGCTTACAATAACCTTTGCTTACTTTCGAGTTTATATTCAGTTTATTTTTATTGCTTGGGCTAATCATTTCAAGAATCAAAGGCCATTAAATTGTCCCCGTAATTGAATATAACATGCCTATGAAATAGCAAAGGTGTATCTAACTTGCTTTTCATTTCAGTTTTACATTTTTGCATTTCATTTCTTAATAAAAAGAACAATTACATCAGCCGTAGAACCCAACCTGTAATCAGAAAGGTCTGGTTAACAGGTTATCCATTTATCAGCTTGCCCCTGTGCCAAGTTTAGCCTCCCTTGCCTTCCCTAGACTTCAAATTGGAGTTAGGAAATTGACACTTGACACTACTCAATTGCTACATGCAATCCTCTGAGAGGTCCAGAAACTAGTGTCATAACCTTCCTAAGCACAAAGGTTTGGGTGATCCACCTTGTATCCTAAATAATTTTTGTATAAGGGATGACAACTCCCCTCGCTATCGACCTGATTGCACCAAAGTGGGTAATGAGCCAATGCATTCTAGGTTACCCTTCACGATACATTGCATTGTTTTTGTTTTTTTTTTGCTTTCTAAGCCTACTCAGTAAACAATCCCTTTTTTCCCAAGTCAATTCAAACATAGCCCATTGCCTACCCGAGCTTTCTTTATCTTGGTTTTCACATTGCATTGCCTATGCAATTGCCTTGCCTTCTACAAGTCTTGTCCCATCAACACATACCATCTTGGATTTCAATCTCTCAAAGTGTACACACAAATAGAACAGTATGGATTTTAACTACGAAAGCTTCCATCAATCCCTAAGGCACCTTTTCATTCCTACTCCCATCTCCAAGGCCTCCCCAAATCTATCGCGTTGTCATTTCTTTGTTGCAATCGATAGTATAATTCCATAATGCTCTAGCCTAGACCTCAATAAATCATTTCATTTACACTAACCCTAGATACTATCCCCTAATTGAAAAACAAATTTCTATTTCTATTTTTGGATTCTCTTTTCGAATTTTTTTTTTTTGAATAAAAAGAGTTGAACATTAACAATATGAAGGCCAAGATCATACCAAAACATTACTGGTACTTCCAGACCAACCAAAAGATTGAGTAGTCTATAATTCATTGGATCAAACACTCCATTTTTCAAATTGTTTTGTTTAGAAATAGATACGACATTTCAAGTTGCAACCCTTATATGCACAATTTCGATCAGGGTTTGTTAGAATGGACAGAGACCACATGTCCCTTAACGAATTATGCATGCTACACCAATGATTTCCTCAACCTAAACTCGATATCACTCCACATCTCCAACAATGTGGGATTTGAGCCTCATCCACATTGAGCATGCATACAACCGAGCAGTACATTCTTCTATAGGTCATTCACATTTTGAGGTTTGCCTTGGTTTTCAGCCTTTGGCTCCATATGAATTAACTTTATCTTTGCCTCTTCCAGCTACACAACATATGCAGAAAGAGCAAGATAAGACACACTTCTACATTAAGCCTTTGTAGTCTCTTCAGTCCAAGACTCCAAAGTTGTCCAAATTATTGAAAAGACTAAAGACAAGTAGACATAACTCATGGATTGTTGTTGCACTCCTCACGATTTCCAAGTTGGGTCAAAATTTATGCTATACTTAGACAAACACCATTTTCAGGGGAAGACACACAACAAGGTCAAACCTTTACGGTATGGGCCTTATACTATTCTCTTGCAAATATCAGAGAATGCTTCTGTCTTGATCTTCCAACACTGTTGGGAATTCACAATGTTGTCAATGTTGATCTCCTCAAGCACTACTGTGAGTCAACTTTGGAGTCCAAGCTTCTAATCAGTCATCTTGCATAATATTGTTCAAAGTTTTCAGCTTCCATTGGTTGCATATCAAGTTCTTGACACAAAAGGTTGCTAGACCTGCCATAGTTCTACTTCATACCTTGTTGAAAAACAAGGCCGGCGTCCAAATTAGGCCCGATGAACTTCTCAATAGCAGATGTCAAACCTGTACGATATGGCCCTTATACTATTCTTTAGTAGATATCCAATAATTTCTTTTGCCTTGATCTTCCAACACAATTGGGCATTCACAAAGTTGTCAATGTTGATCTCCTCAAACACTACCACAAGTCAACTTTAGAGTTTGAGTTTCCAATTAGTCGCCCTGCATAAATTGTTCTAGATTTTCAGCTTCCACTGGGAGTTTTTGATGTAAAAAGTTGCCAGAGCCACCAGGGTTCTACTACTTCATACCATGTTGCGAAACAAGGTCAGCGTCGATGTTAGGCCCAATGGATTTCTTGGCAATAGATGTCTGAAATTTTTCCTTTTCTTTTGAGAGCATTGGAGCCCAATGCTTTTGTTGTTGGGAGGAGTGATGAGGATTCATAGAGGGCAACTAGTATAATACATATGATGGTATTATTGCCTACAACTTATAATTCAACTTATGTAATTGAGAATAATTGTAATTGTGGATATTGGATTTCACATCATCATGACTTAGACTCCTAGTGAGTTAAATCATCTAATTAGTCTTGTAGTTTGAAACATTCTCTTGAGTAGTTACTTGAGTCACTATAACACTTGTCATATTAGATGACACTTGTGTAGTTAGTTCCTATTTTCTAGAGAGTTAGTTCCTATTTTCTAGAGAGTTTTCCAGTGGAAGCTGAAAATCGAGAACAATTTATGTAGGGCGACTAATTGGAAACTCAAACTCTAAAGTTGACTTGTGGTAGTGTTTGAGGAGATCAACATTGACAACTTTGTGAATGCCCAATTGTGTTGGAAGATCAAGGCAAAAGAAATTATCGGATATCTACTAAAGAATAGTATAAGGGCCATACCGTACAGGTTTGACATCTGCTATTGAGAAATCCATCGGGCCTAATTTGGACGCCGGCCTTGTTTTTCAACAAGGTATGAAGTAGAACCATGGCAGGTCTAGCAACCTTTTGTGTCAAGAACTTGATATGCAACCAATGGAAGCTGAAAACTTTGAACAATATTATGCAAGATGACTGATTAGAAGCTTGGACTCCAAAGTTGACTCACAGTAGTGCTTGAGGAGATCAACATTGACAACATTGTGAATTCCCAACAGTGTTGGAAGATCAAGACAGAACTGATATTTGCAAGAGAATAGTATAAGGCCCATACCGTAAAGGTTTGACCTTGTTGTGTGTCTTCCCCTGAAAATGGTGTTTGTCTAAGTATAGCATAAATTTTGACCCAACTTGGAAATCGTGAGGAATGCAACAACAATCCACGAGTTATGTCTACTTGTCTTGAGTCTTTTCAATAATTTGGACAGCTTTGGAGTCTTGGACTGAAGAGACTACAAAGGCTTAATGTAGAAGTGTGTCTTATCTTGCTCTTTCTGCATATGTTGTGTAGCTGGAAGAGGCAAAGATAAAGTTAATTCATATGGAGCCAAAGGCTGAAAACCAAGGCAAACCTCAAAATGTGAATGACCTATAGAAGAATATACTGCTCGGTTGTATGCATGCTCAATGTGGATGAGGCTCAAATCCCACATTGTTGGAGATGTGGAGTGATATATGCAGAGACTTTGTACAAGAGTGCAGTTGACCACTTTGGTCTGACCAATTGACTTTGGATGAAAAGCAGTGGAAATGTTGAGAGAGATTCCCAAAAAATTCCACAAAAAATGCCAAAAGTGGCCCACAAAAAGTCGCGGTCAGAAACAATGCTAGTAGGAAGACCAAAAGAATGTCACATTGTGTCAAAGAACAACTGGGCCAAGTTACTTGCAGAACTAGTCTTGTGGCATGGAATGAACCTAGCCAGCTTGTTGAAGCAATCCAAAAACACAAAAACACAATCATGGTGTCAAATTGTCATATGAAAACCACTCACTAGATCCATTGAAATGATTTCCCAAGGACATGAAGATATAGGCAAAGGAATACACAAACCCAATTTCTTGTTGGCTGGTTTGGAACAGCAACAGATTGCATAGCACCTCAAGAAGTGAAGAACATCACGCTGCATATGAGGCCAGTAGAACAAACATTGTAGATGATGACGAGTCTTTTGCTTTTTGAAATGACCACCATTGAGAGTAGAATGTGCCTCTTTTAGAAGAGAAGTGTGGTAATCATGGGGCACACACAACTTAACAAATTTATACAACAATCCTTCCTTGAGGTGGAAATCTTGAAAGGGTGCTAGATTTGAAAAAGCTGGTTGCTAAAAACTTGTGTAGACTTTCCCAAAATGAAGATCAGCTGCATACTGAGAAGTCCAGGTTTGGAAACTGAGGTATAAAGTAGTGACAACAATCAAGGTGAGAGTTGTAGAGAGGCCACTCAAACAATCAGCAACAATGTTGGTAGTGCCCTTTTTGTACCTGATGACCAAATGGAAATGTTGTAAATAGGATGCCCACTTCATGTGCCTTGCTTGTTCAATTTTGTTTTGTGACTGAAGGAACTAGATAGGCAAGTGATCTATATGCACAATGGTTTCATTGCCAAGAAGATAGAGTCTCCACTATTTGATCGATTGGACCAACACATACAATTCCTTGTCAAAACTGGAGTAGTGTTGTTTCATTGTAGAAATGTTTTTGAATAATAAGCCACTAGATGACCATTTGCTTCAAAACTGCTCCAAGTGCAAACTAAGAAGCATTTATCTCAAGCTCAAAAGATTGTGTGAGATCAGGGAATACCAAAAAAAACTTATAACAAAATTTGTGCTTCAATGTGAAAAATACATGTGAATGATCTTCTGCCCACTGAAAAGAAACACTGGTCTTCATCAACCGATGCAAAGGAGAAGCAATATCTGAACACCAAAGAATGAACTTGCGGTAGAAGTTAGTAAACCCAAAAAAACTTCGCAATTGTATGATTGTAGGAGTTTACCATTTGAAGAGAACTACAACTTTTGCAAGACCTACTTGAATGCCATGATCATTTATGACAAAACCAAGATAAAAGATAGATGTTTGACCAAAAAAAACATTTGGGTAGGTTTGCATACAATTTGTTTTGTTGAAGTATGACTAAAACATGTTCTAAGAGTAAGAGATGTACCTTTCAAGTGTTTTAGAAAGTAAGAATGTCATCTAAATAGATAATTACAAGATGGTCAAGACAATCTCTAAATACATCATTCATTAGTCACATAGAAGTGGATGGTGCATTTGTGAGGCCAACATACATCATTAGCCACTTAAAAAGACCCATCTTGGTCTTAAGAGTTGTCTTCCATGTGTCCTCAATTTGAACTGTGCTGCTGATATCCACGTTTAATATCAATTTTAAAGAAGTACGTGGCTCCTTTAAGTTGATCTAGTAGGTCATCAATTCTTGGTAATGGATTGCAATTCTTTATTGTGATCTTGTTTAATGCCTAAAAATCAATACACAGATGCCAAGTTCCATCCTTTTTAATCACAATCGAAATTGGAGATGCACAAAAAGATGAATTAGGTTGTATGAAACCTTTATCTAACAATTTTTGAACTTGCCTTTTAATTTCATCAATTTGTAGCATAGATTGGTGATACGATGGTGCATTAAGAAGAGTTATAGCTGAAAAAAGATCAAATGTATGATTGATTGTTCATGAGGAGGTAGTATTAGATTCTTGAAAGACATATGAACATGATTGCAACAATATCTCAAGACTTACATGCTAAGTGGTGAGCTTTGCTGGAATTGAATTAGTTGTGGTCTGATTATTATTAATGCAAGTTTTGAAGCTTGATTCCCTATTTTACGTGTTTGTTTGCAATAAAGTAGAAGATTTGTTGTTGTAGTAGTGCATCTAATTAGATATGTGTTGTTATCTTTATGCAGTGTATAAGTGTTGTTTTATGCATCATAGTGTGATTTCCTATCATATTGATAGGGTTTACCAAGAAAGAGACCACAACAATCCATAGAGGTCACATGACAAGTGAACTTGTCGACAAATTTAAGATCAAATGAAAAAGGCATAGTGTATGTGTGCAAGATCTTTGAAAAAGCACCACTGTCCTTTCAACCAAGTGAATATGGATGAGGATGAAGGTCTATAGGCAAGTGCAATTTGTCGACTAGGTAACTCGATTAAATTCCTCTGCAAGCCATCATCGATGATACAATTAACTCAAAATTCACATGCGAGATGTGCCATGGTGGCAAACAAACTATCACAATTTGCTTGAGGTGTTTGATGATGATGCATCAAAGTAACATTGTTAAAGTGACCATTCAACTAATGGTGGGTTTTATCATCACCTGAAGTCTCTATGGGAACATCCTTTGGTTCCTCATTAGAAGATTGTACAATCAATGCCTTCTTCATTAACATACAACATTCAGACTTATCATGTACCTTCTTTTTACAATAATTTAAAAAATTGTCAGATTTGTGATCATGGGAAGGAGAATGATGAGCATGAGAAGAAAAAGAAGAGAGGTCATTCTCTTGTTGGAGAAGAAGAATGAGACTGTGAAGCTATTGATTTGGAGTTGTTGGAAGAAGTTGAAGAACGAGAGCCTTTGAATTGTGCAACAAACTTCTCTTTGGCTACTTGCTTAATTGAAAGCAACATCAAAAGTCTCAATATGAGTGTATTTAAACTCACAAAAAAGGTGTGTTTTTAGACTACTCATAAATTTTAGAATGAGAGATGTAGTTTCTTCTTGCATGTAATGTCCCCAATTTGGAACGAAGATGAAAAAAGAGGGTTTTCCAAGAAACCCTTAGCAAATTCAATCCAAACTGAAATTTGAAAGCTTAAAACCACCCAAACCCTAGCTGGAAAATTATATGATATCCAAGCAATAGAACATCCAAATAATTCCACAAATAACTGAAATTTATTTAAAGAATGAAGTACCTTTTTCTGGATCAAATAACTTACGAAGTAGCTAAAAATACCTCCTGTAAATAATCTGATTTTTACTTGAAAATAAAATTGCGTTTTTCACCCCTTAAGCACCTCAAAAAGCTTCACAAGTGGGTCACCGCACCTCAGAAAATTAGTAGAAACAATTCTGAAAATTAACCCTTGGAATTTGCTCACCAAATCACCTTCCGGAACTCTCCAACCAAGTCACCCAAGTGCCAAAATTATTATAATAAATTCTGGAATATTTTAGGGCCTAGAATATCCATCATTTCAAGGATGCAAAATGTTCCACACTATTCGCCAAATGACTGAAATACATTATAAAAATTACCTCAACTCTAAAAAAGGGTTCCAAAGACCAAATTGACCTCTTGTGAGGGGTTGCCACCCTCCCAAAGGAGGTCGCCACCCTTTGAAATGACTTCAAGCTTGTCCTAGGGCTCCTCTACGAAGTTTGCCCACCTTTTTGATCTGCAATTTGAATATTTTCAGCTTTCCGAAGGATAGTACCAATTCCTTGATGAAGGTGGTGTCCAAAGACACCTTTGTAGAGCCTCTTGCATACACATATGCACAATTATGGCGCAATCACAATGCTTGAATAGAGCTTTCCTAGTAGAAGAATGGAGGTTTTCATCCCCAAACCCCTTGGTGCACTTGAAGGTTTTCATCCTCAAGTCACTTGTTCAAGCTTGACATACTTGCACAAGATTTCCAATATCAAAATTTCATAACCTTCCCAAAAGAGTCCTCCCTCACCTTTTATATGCCTCCTCCAATTGTGGCACCCAAAAATAGGAAGGGAGAGTTAATTTTTCTTTTATAAAAAGATATATTACAAGCTTCTTCATAAGAGCACTATAAAGTGACCTTTTAAAAAAGGTCCCAAAATTAGATAATAAAGTGCTTTTACAAAATATGACCTTGAAGCTTACCAATGTCCCCTATTTGCTTTAGAATACCTTAGCTCTTGGGAATGCACAAGCTAAGGGTCTTATCCCAACGATTAGCTTGAAAAGGGGGCATTACATTGCACCTGGAGCAATATCCTCAAACAGTTGAATTGATAAATGCAGTCATGGACTAACATTTAACTTCCTTGATGCAACCTAAGTCATTTGATTCTCAAATCTTATTCGTAGTGCAATGGATAGAAAGCCTTCTTTAGGGCTTTGGCAGGCTCAAACTAGGTGTTGAGAGGGTTTTGAATAGCCAGTCCTTGATGTTGAGGGCCATACCAACACCAAAGAACTTCAACTTTGCAGTTTGTCGGTAGCATCAATTTGTACTTGAACCAACTCTCCATGTCAAGAATCCAGCTATCAAGAACCTCCGGGTTGCATGAACCATCATACCCTTTGACTTCACAGTTTTCCTTTGGAGTGAAAGGATTGGTGGCAATGTCGTTGATCATGATAGAAAGATTGTTTACCATGGTGGCCACCTCAAGGACCCCCTCTACAAAAGTTGTGTTCACCATGTTGCGGGTTGAAACCAGCAAGAGTGGAAATCTGCAAAAGTGGCTTGAACAAGATTTCCAACAACTATTATTGCACCAAAAACAGAGTACGTATGGAGGAGAACGGAAGAAAACAGACTTATCCAAACATTCGGACAATTAAAAAAATCAAAGTATTAAAAAACTTTAGTTTTTTTAAGACTTTAAAAGAGATTAAGAAAGAATATTCATAAAAAAATTCTAATGAGCATATTTCTTACTATTTATAATTCTTTGCTATAAGAATATGCATATGTGATTATTAAACGTATACAATATAGCTTAACACACAATTGCTCGACATTTGTATGCAATGATTAGAATTTAGGTGTACACATATATTGCTTTCCACACACAACAAAGGAGGAATATTTACATGCATATATAAGAGTATGCACAACAAACAAACAAACAGTATGCAAAACAATTAGTACACACAGCCAATAGTACATGCACAACAAATATTTCTTGAAATCTGTGTTAACCTTGCAACTTGCACATGAAAATGTGTAAACTTTGAGGGGTTATAACTTGAGCCTTGTGAGTCTATTTTGAGCAAAAATAAAGGCTATCCCTTCTAAATTGATTGCTCCAAACGCAATGGTGCTATCAGAATTGGCCAAGCAAGCTCCTAAAAAATTGCAAAAATGAAGCTATTATATCCAAACCCAATTGATTGGAAAATGCTTTGATACCAATGATACGAAAACAACAACAATTAGTATAGAATAAAAAGAATAACAAATAAATGAGAAATATGCTTTGCACAAATAGATAATACAAACTCATAGTTGCTTCCAATAACAATCACTTAACTAAAAAACTTACTAACAAATGCCTGAAAGACATGAATATAAATAGCAAACCCAAACTAATAACAACTCTTTAGAAAATAGGAACTAACTACATAAGCGTTATCTAATATGACAAGTATTATAGTGACTCAAGTAACTACTCAAGAGAATGATTCAAACTAGACGACTTAACTCATTAGGTGACTCAACTAACTACTCAAGAGAAGGTGACTTATCTAATACAGCAAGTGGTATAGTGACTCAAGTAACTACTCAATTGAATGTTTCAAACTAGATGACTTAACTCACAAGGAGACTAAGTCATGATGGTGTGGAATATGAATACCCACAATTACAATTATTCTCAATTACATAAGTTGAATTATAAACTATAGAAAATAATAATATCCTATGTACTATGCTATGTACCCTCTACAAATCCTCATCAAGCTCTCTACTAAATTTTTAGTTACTCGAGTTTTCTTATCTTTGTTGACTACATTTCTTATTTCATTTTTTAGTTTTGTGGTTGAGTTTTTAGTTTTCATTGTGTTTATCCTCCAACACTTTCTTAATATAAATCTATAGCAGTTTGGACATCAATTCTTAAATTTTGATTTGGGTGATCCATCTTTTTCATGTTCGTTTTTTCCAGATTTGTTTTGGTCGTCTTCTTTCCTATGGATGTTGTTCTCTTAAAAAGATGTTTTATATGATTCCTTTGAATTTTCTAGCTCAAGGGCTAGTTTGATGGTTTGAGTTAGCACTTTTGGTTCGTTTGAAGTTACTACCTCTTCAATGGGTGACATCATGCAATCCTACCCCATCAAACATAAAAAAATACAAAGTAGGAAACTTAATGCAGATATAGGTCGGCCAAGAAACTTAAGGATGTCAACCAAGCAACTTAAGAAGGTCATCCAAGAGCGAAGTGAAGGGTATTTGACCCAATTTAGATAAATTTGACATGATGATATTATCAAAGTTATAAATGTAAATAGATATAATTACAATGTCAAATATGATTGAGTGATGTCAGGCAATGTCATCATCTTTCTTTGTGTTTTGACTTGGGGTTTTCAATTGCTCTGGAGTGCTTATTATCACCCAAGCAGTAATTATGCTATTTAGAATTTAACTTCCTTTAACACATCCATCATGTACTTTAGGTATAGCACTGGGATGTATGGGTTTGAGGCGTCATGTCATAACTCTCAAGATTATTTTGTATGTATTAGATAATTATATCGGTTTAAATTAGTCTCTTGATCTAGTTAACTCTCTCTCATATATTTTGATATTCTTGATAGAATTGTGATAGAAAACCATTCGACCATAGAGCCTTGTCTAGCTTCAATGAGAACAACACGCATCACTTTTCTTTTTGTTATAGATTTCGTCAATTCCTTATTTTGTTCTTGTATCATGACATTTGTAATATTCAGACATATATCTTTGATTATTCCCTTCTATAAGTGATATATAACAATCTCAGCATGTTTCCTCTATGTTGCTTCTCTCCCTTGTAGCAATGACATTGGGATTTTTTATTGAAGCACTATGGATATTGTTTCTTTTAACTGCTTGTTTTTTAAAATATTCAAGGGCTTTACAGTGGAAAACAAAAATTTTTTACATACAAACAACCAGCTCAAAAATTATAAAAATTATGCGCTGACAAAATTTCCACAGCTTCAAGGATTTGACCATACATATCAGCTGTTTCTCAAAGATTACAAAATAACTTTCCAACCATTGAAGATAAAGTGAACAAAAGAAGCACACCTAAAGTATTCCAGCTGGCTTTGACAATGCGGGAAGGTAAATGAGGAACGTAGTGTAAAATGTGTGTGTGCACACGTGTGTGTATCCCATTCAAGTCCGAGATATTCTACATCCATTTTGAAACAGAATTTAAGCAATTACCTTAAACAGTCCCACATTAGTGTTGACATATTTCCCTTGGATACAAATCTGATGACGAGGATGAACCATGTGCCAGCTCAAAAAAATATCAAAATTATGAGCTGACAAATTTCCCACATCTCATAGGATTTGACCATACATATCAATTGTTTCTCAAAGATTGCAAAATAATTTTCCAGCAATTGAAGATAAAGTGAACAAAAGAAGCACACCCAAAGCATTCCAGCTGGCTTCCACAATGGAGGTAGGCAAATAAGGAACCTAGTGTGGGTGTGGGTGTGGGTGTGGGTGTGGGGGGGGCGTTGCGGTTGTGTGTGTGTCCTACTCAAGCCCAAGATATTTTTCATCAATTGTGAAACAGAATTGAAGCAAGTTCCCTTACACGGTCCCACATCAGCGTTGATGTCTCTCTTGGAGACAAATCTGTTGGCAAGGATGAACCATGTGCTGATGTGGATGTGATGCGATGGCTGCATATAGTTGTTGGATACAATCCCTTCCATTTGAAATTTTTATTTTCCACTATGATTAACAAGAAAGAGATGAAAACGAAGGAAGCTTGTTGAGTATGATTAGAGTGCTACCTGAATTGGGCCAGCCTTTGCAACAACTCATAATAGATAACATAATAAAAACTAGGGCATTTTTGTGTGAGGTCCAAACAAACCACATTCCTTTTACCAATGCCTATGTAAATTTAATAAGGAAAGTTTAGAACAGCTGGATGCTGTCTAGTGAGTGGTGCTTGTATGCACCCCAAAACAACCCGTTTTGAGTGTTCTCTATCACCAACTGATTTATACTGTCCAATTGATGATGCCCAGCCTAGTAATCGATGGAATACATAATAGTCCCAAACAATCTCATACTCTTCATCAATTTTGCACTCTCTTTTGGCCTTTTTCATCATTAGCCTAGCTTGTCACTTTTTATTGCTATTTGTCTCTGTTCTCTCTTATGTGTTACTTTTTGTTCTCAACATTCTGGTTTCCCACTGAGACTTCATAGATGTTAAATCTCATCATTTCCTACACGTTTGGTTATTGACCCCTCCAGTTCTGACCGCTTCTTTCTTATTTGTTGCCTTTTGTCTAAAAATTGTATCTTTTATTATTTTGGTCTTAAACCTGTCAATTTCTTTTGAAATCTTTTCACATGATGCATTTTTCACATGTCCCTCGTGCTTTTTTATTTTTATGCCTTTTTTTTGAGTTTTGGGTTTTGGGTCCATCTCTGCAAAATCTGACTTCCACTCATCTAGGGCCTCTACAAACCTCACTAATCAACTCAAAATACCCAAAAACCTAGAAAACAACTATCTATTTGATATAATATGACTCTAGATGCTCCCAGAAGACCCGAAACATCATTGTTTAGCCTTTTTCGGACCTTTGGCGCCTTGATCCAAAATTCCAAAAGAGCCCCAGCATTTGGATCTCTATTCTAGCACTTTGACAGTAAAGAGTCCAGAATCCGTTTTCAACCTCCAGATTGGTCTTCAAGGTGATTACATACATTTTGATTAGTGCAGAGAGCAATAACTTGCAATTTCAGGGCACTAACTTCTCGGCTATAATTTGATTAGTGTATGATGTCATTATTCACTGTTCACATGTCGTGAATACTATTTTGGATGTTTTTTTCTTGTTTAACTTTGTGTGCTCCTTAAAATTTAAGGGCACTTTTTTTTTCTTCTTTTTTAACGTTATGTTCAAGATGTGTCACATGTGAGGACCCACCAAATAGCATCCATGTTCTAATTAAGCGTTGTGCATCATAGGTTAAAGTCAGTTATGAGTCATAGCTAGGTGCATTTAAATTCATCTCAAAGCTTATAAGTCATTTCACAATATGTTTTGGAAGGTTTAAGATAAGATATGTCGCACATATGGCTAACACAAGTGATTTTATTTATTTTATCCAATTTATTTTTAAAATGACTTAAGGCTACATCACATTCACAACCTACGACCTAACTAAACATAATCAATTTAGACCTATTAAGTTATAAATGAATCAAACACGTTAATTCTAACAAGTCAAGTGTCTTATTTTGAAGTCCAAGTATATCTCATATCATTACACTTAGGTGACTTCAATTACATGTCACATTTAAGTATATTGTATGCTTGTCACACTTATATGCCGTAACATCACATGCACTATCCCACTTTCTAGCATATCGCATTTTATATTGTATCTTGCATCTTAGACATACTACGGATTTAGTTGCATCCTTGTATGCCTAATTACATCACATGCATGATAGCATCACATGTATGGAATCATATTTTCATATGAAGTAAAAGATTGCATTCATAGTCGCTTTCTTGCACATAGCCTACATAAATTAACACAACATACCAAAACAATCAGCATATCATCTCTTTTTATCCGAGAAAGTGCTATATGAATCTATTTCTTGTTGATTGTGATTATTATTGCTTGACCCTCTATGCTTGCAAGTTATTCCTCTCTACACAAATTTGATTTGGCAGGTGCTAGCACAAGTTTGTTGTCCAAGTGTCATCAGTAATGCATCCTGCAAGTATTGCCATTTCAGTTTATGCAATTCCTTTATGGTTAAAAAGAACGTAAGTCAAGCATACATGAACCTCCTTGTAATCAGGAAGGGCTAGTTGTCCATGTGCTGACTTGCCCCGCATCAAGGTAGCCTCTACCAAACTCAACTGGTTCCAGATCAGAGGTTGGGTGTTGATGCTTAAAGGAAACTCGGTATGAGCCAACCAAGGGCCTAACCTTATAACAAAGACTTCCCAGAGTGCAGAGGGTTTGGTGATCTCTCCTCACATCCTAGGTAAATTATTTATTTGAGGATACAACTCCGTTCTCTGCCCCCCAAATTGCACCGGAGTGGACCAACCAGCCACCCCTTGCATTGCTAGAGCATACACACTTTACTTTAAGCATTGCATTGTATCTTATCATAGTCTAAAAGGAGTCATTCTAAACCCTCACGGCTCAAACATGGACCATATCAATGAGAGTTGCCCTAACGCTCCTCATCACAACTGTACATTGTGTGCATCTACCTGATCATAACTAGGAGATCACTTCAAACTCCCTGTCGTTTGGAGTGTGCAGACCTATGAATCACGGATCCTTAGAAGGGGTGCACACAATGCGAACATGTAAAGTAAATGCTGAGTGGCACTACCAAGGGGAAATAGAAACATATCAAGGTCGATTCTCATGCACTTCAAAACCTTGCACATACTAGAGACATGCCCAGCTTTAACCGGATACTTGTTTATTGCAATCCCAATGACATTGGTGAGTGGAATATTTGAGTTGTTTGTATAGAAGGAATGCATAATTACATATAATGGTCTATCCTTTGTTGGGTCCACATTTCTTTCCCACTGGATTTAGTTTTGAGAGGGAGAGAATTGCTGCAGGTATAGATAGCTTCCCTCAGATACAAATTAGAGTTTTTTTTCAGCCACTTGTCCCAGTGCTCTTTGTTCATCCCTGACAAATTAACCACAATATATATTGTCCTGTAGTGTGAAGCCACCTCCTGACTACATAGGTAGAACAAGGGTTTGGATTGTTTGGAAATGCAACCCAGATTTGGATATTTTCTGGAGTTTTTATTCCTATAAAAGATTATTGGCAAGGTGTGTCTCTGAGTCCACTTGGCATCTGATTAAATCAGAAAGCTGTTATTTTCCTCTACACAGAGTAGTTTCTTTTCCAGTGGGAAGTTTGAAGGCTTCATTTGCTGATTGTGGTCACGTTTTTTATGTTTGATATGATGTATTTCATGTTTTGTGATGAGCTGTGCAACATGTAATAGAACTAAGTCCATTTTCCAATGCGAAAAATGCCAAAGATAGGCCATCAATATTGTAGATGCATGTTCTTTGTTGTTAAGGATCCTTTGTAGAAGATCAATAATTATCATTGAGTCCCTCTCTATCTGAATGTTGAGAATCCCATTGATAAGTGCCAGATGAATGACAGTGCATTAAACCCAAAGGTCAGCAAGATTGTTGGTAGTGAAAACAATAACCTAAGAGTAGCAAATGATGGTATTTCAGTTTGTGTCCCATATGCCAACCCAGCCCAGGTTCCTCCTAGATGCCCCTTCAAAATTGAGTTTGAAGGGGGAATGATCAAAGGGCTTCCACTTTGAGGTTCTACTTGAAGCCAATTTGCATAGTAGTGAAATGAAAAATACTATTTTTTTGCTAAGGTTACAGTCAACAAATCCTTGTGGAAGAATTCCTTGAAGGAGAAGTTGATTGATATGCTAGGATTTTAGTTCTAATCTGAGCTTTTACTTGTCTAATGACAAGTTTTGGGGTTTGTTGAGTATTGTTGAATATTTGCTCCTTGTGTTATCTCCACACATGCTAATGCCGGTGTACTGTGAAACCTGACCATTTGTAAATTAAGGTTGAAATGGAGCATAGTTCCACGGAGTTTCCTGATGGGGGGACGGAGGGATGTGGGGATGGGGGCCTAAGTTTGGGGACGGCGGCGAGGGGGCGTGGCGGGGGAGCGGTGCAAATACATATAGTACTTGAAAAATTAGTTATAAAAAGATGTATAAGGAATAAGTATATTGCATTGAACATCAACAATTTAACATTGTCATTTAATCATTTAAGTTTTATCTTTTTGTTTTTAACAATGAAGTTTCAAGTTTGATCCATTGAACCAATGAACATTGAGCATTGAAAATCAAAATCAAAATATCAAATTCAGAATTTTCAAAATTTAATAATGATGATTCATGATTACAATTAAGTATAAAAAATGTTCAAAACCAAAATAGTGAAATACTAAATACAAATGACTGAATGAGTCAATGGCTAATCATCCCCAAAGTTCTCATCGAACTCCTCATCGCTAGAACTGTTGGACTCCACATGCTCAAACTCCTCCAAACCAATACCAACCAGCCCTATTTGTGTAGCATCATTATCAATCTGTGTTGGCTCCTCTGGCTCTACATCCCATCTGGTTGTTGGACTCTCCTTGTACATAAGTGTGTTGCGATCAATGAGATACAAGGCACTATGTACAGCCACAAGCTTCTCTGCCCTTCTAGAAATAAGCATGTTCCTCTTAATGGAGTGGATGAAGCTATAAGCAGACCAGTTCCTCTCAACAGCAGAAGAACTAGAAACCTGGGATAGCAAACGAATGGCTAGATCGGTAGTCAAAGAACGAGGCCCATGCAAATTCCACCACAAAATTTGTTCCTCCTGTGCCTTGTCTCCTTATCTATTTCGGCCTCGTGTGAATATCCCCTGAGAGTGGCAAATTTTGTCCACTCAGTACGAATGATGTTGGCCTCTGTAGAATGGTACATTTTCTAAATGGCCTTCATGAACCTTGCCTTCACCTCAACATCTTGTATAGGTGTAAGTCTTCCAGGGCTTTGCACATACCACTTCGGGTTCAATGCATAAGCAACCATGTGCAAGGGTGTGTTGAGCTTCTCCCATCTATGATGAATGATCGGCTGAATATGTTCTATGTAGAATTGCAATGTGGGGTCCTCTCATACAACAACCTTCATTTGTTCAAGCATAGTATCAATGCACTCATACACCTCTCCAAGGGTAGGTGCATTAGCATCCCCATTCTAATCATTGTGAAGATTGGAGTAATGATGGAGACAATATATTTTGCATCAGCGCAAAAAACATCTCTTCACCACCTCCTTCACCCTCTTCCCCTGCTCTATCTTCAACTTAGGGCATCGATTCCATTCTGTTGTCATAACCATTAGTTGCAATGCCTCTTGCAACTCAAGCATCCTCTCCAAGAGAATAAAATACGATGCATACCTAGTCTCTATAGGTTCTAATAATTCCTTCTTGGAGAAGGTCCTGAAGAGTGCATGTGAAGTGTGGTGGTTGCAGATAAACATTTGCACATATCTAGAATCACTAACAACTGCTTTGATCCAATGGATTTTTCCCATGTCCTTCAGTGCATTATTCATGGCATGCACACAACGAGTCCACCAAATATGTCTATAGGCTGCCTCAATTAACTTCCATGTTGCTTTGCACACATAGGCTGCATCTGTCACTACTTGCACCACATTATGTGGCCCAACCGCCTCTATAGCATCTTTGAGTATCACTAAAAATCAGCATCCTTGCGATGCCCTGAACAATCAATAGCCCTAAGGAAATAAGGGCCAGCTATACTTGTAACCATGATATTGATGAGTGGACGATGCCTAATGTCTGTCCACCCATCCATGATGATGTTGCATCCACTTGTGACCTAGGTATTCTTCATTTTCTCCATTAAAATATTAATCTTGGAATAGTTCTTATCCAAGATTGTTGTCCTCAATTTAGTCTCTCCTAGTGGCACATATGATAGTCCATCCTGCTCTTATTATTTTTGCCATGGCCTCCTTATAATAAGGAGAGCGAGCCACATGGAATGGAAAGCCATTGGCAAATAAGAATTTGCCAATGGCATCATCTACTTTATCCTTTGCTTGCACATTGAATAAATCTGCCAGTGGATTTGAAGCATCACTAGTCATCTTGTGTTTCCCCTTAGGCCCTGCTGCCCCTAAACTAGATGGATTCATTGCCATTGGCATCTCCAAAGTACTAGAAGTAGAACTTTGTCTTTGATGACGCCTCCCCCTTGGTGGCAAAGTAGCAGACATAGGTGCATCTTCTTCATTGGCACCCCATAATTTACATATTTAAGCCCTAAATTTCATGTTTTGTTCCACCTTTTCACATACAACTATGTCTTTGCCTCAGATAAGAAGGAGATGAGCATTTGTTCTAGTCATGCTGCCAAAACATTCAAAGTCACATAGGTTGCACTTCCATCTAGTGCCCCCAGATGTCCCAGGCTTTGATGGTACCTTGCTTGCAAATTGCTGTAAAGGTTTCTTTGGATCAAAGGGACCCTTAGCATATTGTTGAAGGGCTTGCAAAGGGCAACTATAATTGGGACTCCCAACAGGACTAGTTTGCTTTTCACAGTCACTCCTTCCTGCTTCTAAACTAGGATCATGATGTGCATAATCTGAATCATTTTCACTTTCAGCTTCAACCTCAACCCCTTGAGATTGACCCTCATCCTCACTCATGCTATGAAAACTCATAATGACACTGCAATAAATGATAATTTTTTTGCATTTTGTAAGTTTATAATTTAAAAAATTCAAATTCAAACCATGCATAATGTAAGGGATTAAATTTAAAATTAAGACAAGGATTTTCTTTTTGATTTTCTTACTCCAGGTCGCACAAAGCACGGAAGCAGAGGATACACAAAAAGGAATCCTTGTTCTTAAGATTTAAAAATTAAAATTTAAGCATTTGATTTGAATGAAGATTTTAAAAAAATTAAATTTAAAATTAAAATTTAAGACACAAGGATTTTCATTTTGTTGTTCTTACTTTAGGTCGCACAAAGCGCAGAAGCAGAGGATACACAAATAAGAATCCTTGTTCCTAAGATTTAAAATTAAAATTAAAAATTTAAGCATTTGATTTGAATGAAAATTAAAAATTAAAAAATTATTTTTAAGCATTTGAATGAATGAGAATCACAAATAAATATAATAATTTTCAATTTAGAAATTCAAATGATTCAATGACATGAATCAAAGAACAAAATAATTTACAAATGAATAATGATTCAATGAAACAAAAAATTAAAAATTAAAAATCAGAAATTGAAAGAATCAAATGCATAGTGATAGCGCCTACCTTGTGGGTGTAATGATGAACTTGAAGAGTCTTGAGTCTTCTTAGCTTCTCTATCCTCTTCTTGATCTCACTTTCCCTCTCCTAATGCTCTCTCATTCTTGCAAACTTCTCCCTCTTAGCTTGTTGCCTCTACTTTCAGCTCTCTACTTCACTCAATGAAGCTTTTGTGTGATTTGGAATGAGAGGGAGAAGGCTTTTTACAAACTTTTGGGAGGCCTTGGGGGGTGGGGATGGAACCCACTAGCAATTAAGGTTAGGGTAGAGGGCTCAAAAACCCAAATTTTTTTTTAAATTAAAAAAAAAAAAACACTTTATGGCGTCCCCCTGTGCGGAGGATGCTTGGGCGTTTCCTAGGGGGTCGAGGGACTTCTGGACCTCCATTGGACATCCCAAAGACCCCAAGACGTCCCCCTTTTGAATGGACGCCCCGAAGACGTCCCCTCTCAGAGGGAAACATCCTGGGGACGGCGGAGGTTCATAGCAGAGGTGTCAGGTCAGCTGGGGGACTCCCCCTGACATCCCCATGTCCCGGGGACATCCTCGTCCCGGAAACGTGCAGTTTTTCGAGGGGGCGCATACCCATGGAACACTAAAATGAAGTCAACTTTGGGGGGTGTATGACAGAATAGATTTTCTATTCCTTTTCGGATTCACTGAGCATAGGAATAATGAAAGAATAGATGAGGAATGCATTCCGCTTTTCTCTTGCAATTGGGGCAATCCAACATTTCTTCTAGAGGTTGTCTATTTTTAACAATTTCCCATGCATAAGTAACCACGTGAAGGATTTAAATTTAGGCCATAGTTATGTTGAACACAAATTTGTCCATCTATTATCAGGAGAATGATGTTCTGGAATAGTGGTGACTAGAGAGTTATTGGATGATGTTGTTGTACAATTCTCGTTGTTTGTATGTGGCCATATTACTCTATCTTCATTATGTGTAAAAATGATTTGTCTATCTTCCAATAACTTGACCAAGGCATTGGATTGTTCGCCAAAGGTAAGGCCAATACACTCTATAAGGTCCTATTTCCAAATGGGAATGATGAATGCCTCTTTGTTGCATTGATCCGCAAGCTAGCATAGCCCACATGGCTGATATAGAGGTGCAAGATCATTAATCGTGAGTTTTGCCATAGGGGGGCACCTATTCCAAGAGTCTTCCCAGAATTTCATTATCTAACCATTCCCGATCTTCCATGTCAGTTCTAAAGAAGTTTTCTACCCATTTTTATGAACCCTGCAATACTGGAAGTTATAGGTTTCTAGACAATGTTGTAAGTTCCCATGGAAGCATCTAAAGCATATTTCTTTTGAATCTTTACTAGACCAGAGAGTTTCCATATTCCAAAATCTCCAAACTGATTTCATTTCCATTTTTTTACTTTAGAGAACTATATATTTAATATTCAGTCCACGTTCGCTCTTACGCTTGCAAATTTTCCTGCATGCCACTAGTGGAAATTTCAGTTTGTTGTTAGTCCCTTGCCACAAGAAGTTCCATTGACTAGTTTGAATACTGAGGGTTGTGTCCCATAGTTGTATGATGTTCTTTGCATCGAGAGGAAAGCCTAGATATTTCATTGACAAAGTACCTTCCTGATACGCCAGGTGATCCAAGATATCCCTCTTATGCTGAGAAGGAATATTTTGGGGTAGAACAGGAGATTTGTTTTTATTCACCTAGTGTCCTGGAGCCATTTGGTATGTCGATAGGATTTGCTTCATCTTGTTGATTCCTTTTATGAGGCTAGAAAATAAAAATTTGTCATCAGCAAAGTGAAAGTAGGGATTACCTTTCTCCTCCCTTCATAGACGACAACCAAAACATTTTCCTTAACATTGGTTTCCTCTATTGATCTGCTCAGAGTTTCTCCTCTCTTCATTGAAGTGCCAATTTTTCCAATAATTAATATACAGAAGGTGGGAGTAATGTTACAACTTGGTATCTGTTTGATTACTTGCTCATGAAAACCAAAAGCTTGCATATTTTTTTCAATCAGCCCCCAATTGCATCTGGCAAATTCTTTTGAAATCTCCAGTTTAATCATGGCTCCATGCCTTTGTTCGGGTTTGAGCGAGTGCAAAATCTTCTGAACCACTATGATGTTGTCAATTAATTGTTGTTCTGGGAAAAAGATTATTTTCCCAAGGAGAGGCTTTATCCTTGAAGATATGAGTTTGGAATTATCTTGTAGACCATGTTGCACAGTGCAATTGGTTGGTACTGATCCATCTATTCAACATGTGCCAATTTGGGAATTAGTTCTAGAGTTATAGCCTTCAATTTTGTAAGCATTTGCTTGTTCTATCTATCCTCAATGACGGATAGCAAGTCCCTTTCCAACAACATCCAGTATCACTGATAAAATGAGAATTAAAAATCTGTCTAGCCCAAGCGACTTCTTTGGCTCAAAATATAAGACAATCTGCTGAGTTTCATCTTCAGAAGAAAGACAATCATTGTCTTGTGAGTCAAGGAGCTTCAGAATATGCTGGAGAAGCTCTTATTAGGTTTTCTTCCTGTCCTGGTCACCATGAATTTCCATTCTTGAAAGTAACTTGTGGCATAGTCCACTACCTTAGAATGGGTAGTAAGGATAGCCCCATCCTTCCTTTTGATATGTTGCAGAGACTTGATATGTTGTTTATTCATAACCGATTTATGTAAGAAACATGGTATTTGATCTCCTTGCATGACGCATTTTCCTCTGGACCTTTTCCTTCAATATTGATACTCACTGAATTGTGTTATAGCCAATTGTTGTATTAGAAGTTGTTCTTGTGCAGCAGTTTTATTGGTAAGGCCAATTTCTCTGATATGTTTTTAAATAGTATCAAGACCGGCAGAGATAGTGGAAGCTTGTTAAGAAGGGTTACTAAACACCATTCTACTATAGTGTTTTAATTGGGTCTTAAAGAGGTGGAGTTTTCCCATAAATATACAGATTTCCCTACCCTAAATATGTGTTGCTCCGTTCCACCAGTTTTCTATCTTTTAATCAATATTAGCATGAGATGACCACATCATTTCATACCTAGATTGTGAGCTGCCCCTTGAAATAGATTTTTTTTTGTATGCTTACAGTTACTGGCCAATTATCAAACAAAGCATTGTCACTAACCTTGGCAGCTAATTGTCTATTAGAATTTAGAAGAGATACATTCCTCAAAGATAAGAATTATGTCATTTTTTTCAGAGATGTAGCTTACTCCTTTTCACCGGATACACCAAGTGTAAATCCCTCGAGTACAATCCATGTAAATCAAGGATGTCCCGTGTTCTAGTTGTGTGAGGGATTTCTCGGTCTCTGCCTTTTTTCACCATCAGATTTTATGGTATTGAAATCACCCATAAGAAGAGGGTAAGGTGGAGAGGAGACGAGTATCCATTGTTGAACTCGAGCAAGAAGAGCAACCCTTTGATTCCCACAAGGCAGGATATGTATATACATCAAACAAAATTGCAAGTTGAATTCATGAGAGAAGGAAAGAGCTATCATCTCCCAAGGAAAGGAATGATGAGTAGATAGAGCATACCTAGAGGGATTCCAATGGATGATGGTTCTTGTTTTGGGGAAAAGAATGGTTTTTTTGCTGCCCTAAATAGCAGTAAATCGCTGAATCTCTGCTGATCCCAGCAACATGACTTCTTAAAGGAGGGCCATATCCATGTTTTCAGTCCTAACTTTGTCTTTGAGATAAATCAATTTGTTAGGGACCTTTATAACCCTTCTATTTTAGGATAGGGTCTGCATTATGGAGATTGTGGAGTGTCAGAGGTGCCCGACTCCAGGATGGGCTTTGATTGCTTGATTTTAGGGGTCTAGATCTGCATTAGCTTTGTCACTATGCCACCGACATTGCCCTCTATTGGTGCTATGATCTCAATGAGAGATTTCTTTTTTACTTTTTGCTTCATCTTTTTTTTTAGGATCCCAAATACCCAAATCAATGGGAATAAGATCCAGAGACTCGTTTCCCTGTTGAAGACTTCTTTTGCTTTTGGTATTGGGTTTTTAACATTATTTGTTACAAATTTTACCAGTTCCAAATGCTTACCACTTTAAATGAGTTTATTGTTGGTAGGTTTTATGGGGAGTATTTTTTGGGAGGGGTTGTTATCTTGAGTGCTACAGTCATCATTTATCTCTTCCATTTCTTGGTCTGCCAGGGCAGCAAATAAATTGACTGAATAGATTTGATTTGATTTACCTGCAGGCTCTTTGCCTTTTCTTGTATAGGCTTTTTGAAATTTGTTATCATATGTTGCTTTGCTCTGGGTGGGTTTATGCAGATCTACATTCGATAGGGAGGCTAGTTGTACTTGATATGCCATTGTTTCCTGCTAGTTCTACGTGCAAAGCTCCGAATTTTCATGTGGGGCATATCTGGACAGATGGTCATGTTCATGACAGATCCAACACCTAAACCGGATATTTTCTTAGTCAATGGGTTGTTCCCATTGTATTCTTCCCATATCTAATATGAGATGATTAGGCAGGGGTTTTTCCAAGTCCAAAATCACACAGATGTGACCATAGTCCAAAGCCCCAAAAATCTCTCCTGAACTCCAAGGAAGCTATATAATCTCCTATGGAAACTCTTATTTACCTTAAAGAAGATTCTTTCCAATGCTCACTGAGGAGCACCGGTAGACAATTACAAACAGGGATAACGATAGGAAAGTCCTCCCTTGGATTAAAGGCTGGGAACCAATGTTTCATTAAAAACCCTGCCTTCATTAGAAACCAGGATCTGCCTTGAAAAATATGATCTTTCTTATTCTTGGTATAAAAGACAGCAAAGAGATAGATTTTGGGCATCATTGACAGCTCTATTGTGACCGTGGGTTTTCAGTTCTTTTGAACAAAGAATCTCATCCTTTTCAGACTTGGGAAAGCACTCATAAATCTCCATATTAGGGCTCTTTCTTTTAGTAGCCATAACTTTTGTTCCATTTCATCCATGGAGAAGGATACCTTGGTAGGTGTGTCTATTTTCAAGTAGTAGCCATTCTCATTTTTTGATGAAAAATTGGGTTTGATGATAGTCCTCTTTGCACGACTTTGTACAAAAGTTTTCAGTTCTTCTCTGCAGATCTGTGGTTCCTCCTTTCAAGCAACAGATTTGAAGTTTTGACGGAGTGGGATAGCTTGAGCATGATCCATTGCCATGTCCATTTGACAACCTAGAGATGGGTTGTTGGGTTCTAATGACAGACAGGAGGTCATATCCTCCTCGACAAGGCTGATCTTGGCTGCAATCAGCCAAAATCCAACCGTTGATTAGAGCAATAGGCTGGGTAGGAGCTTGGGGGTTGGTTGGGAGAGGATGAACACATGACGAGGTGAAGGTGGGAGAGTAGCCTAAAACTTTTGACTTGTAAAACAGACCCTTATATTAATTGTTGATTTGTGGAAGAATTTTGTGCTTCGATATCCCTTAGTGACCCATGGTGTCCTATAAATTTATCTCTAAAAGAATTCCTCTTTATCAAGAAAATCAATTCATTTGACAAGCACTTCTCTTTCTATACCCTAAGTTTTTTTTAATAATAAGTTGTAATCTCCGTTTGAATGAATTGTTGCCATATTCTTATTTTGTATTGGAAGATAATTCCAAAGGAGCTTTCGCTCCATTGTCTTGGCTGGTGTTTGACAAGTCTTAAATATTGATGTGGAGATAATTATAGCAGATCCTAATCTGGCATCCTTAAAAACTATCTGCTTCCACCCGCCACCATTTATGCATCAACTTATAGAGACTTTCGGTATTCCTTATTCATCCCACTCTCAAAGTTGAATTGTGGTGAAGCTGGTGGATTAGATTTGTTGACTACAAAAGTAATCGGCCAATGATCTAAAACCATAAAAGAAAGCTTAATGAGATTAGATATAAAAGTGCCAGATATCCATTCCATCGCTCCAAAATGACACATTGTCAAATATAGTGATGAGAATTACGCAGCCTTAAAACGTAAAAATTTAAGAGGTATATTAACTTTTAAGTACTGAAAATTCATGTTCCTAATCAACTCTGCAAACATGCACAACTTTGTAGATTTAGCCCAGACCAAACATTTTAAACTATTTATTTACTCGACTTAGAGAAGCAAATATTCAGGGAAGTACAAAAGTATAATTTGAAACGTTTTAGTTCACCTTTGGTATTATTGCATCAAATGGAGAAGATGATATGCAAATTATCAATCATGAATTATGACATGATATGTAATAATACAATTTTAATGGCTTATAAATCTGAGACAAAAGACTAAAGCACAAAAATAAATTCTATTCTTGGTATTCCTGAAGCTTGCTTGTTACATATATGGCTCTAAATTATTAAGAGTGCTTGGTGCAATAAGAACACAAGAATTAGAGTCTTATGATACACCACTAGTTTTTCAATCAAAACAAATCTCCAAATCACTGAAGACTTTTGTAGCAGTTTTACCTTTGAAAAAGAATTAGGTGAACCATTAACCACATCCTCATGTAGGGCATCCATGACCAAGTGGAAATTTTCAGACTTTAGACTGTCTTGTAAGAAGGAATTGCAATCCACTCTTTTATTAGACAGAAAGAAAAATATATATTCTGTTATTAGAAGTACATTAAGAAATTTTCTATATTCCAAAATAAACCCAGCACACACACATCATAACTGTTGTGGATCACATTACAAAATAGAAAAACTAATCTATCTTCCAAAAGATGAACTCTGACCTGCAATTATATGTCCTTGATATAAAATAAAATCTTATAAATGCACCTAGTTCATAAAGCTTTAAGGTATTCACTGCCAAAACCTTAATAAAACTTTTGAAATGAATTTGTAAAAAACTATTTGTTTCATCTTGAAATGTCAATACTTGTTCTTCTTCTATGCACTTGACTATCATATCTTTTTATCCTTTTCTAGGAAATTGGAATAATTTTCTAACAAGCAAAGGCAGGGGCATCTTATTTGTACTTCTATGTTCTACAAATAATAGAGTAAGATATAGAATAAGAGCTCAACCAACAATTTCTTTGTAGACAATATGACTTGAAATAAAATAAAATAAAAACTTCAACACCAAGTTGTATGAGCAACTACACTGACACAAGAGCAACTATAACTTATACCTCTTGAAGAAGTAAATCCACAAACATGCGAACATCTCTAGGCTCCTTGTACTACAGAAGCGCACAATCAAAAAGAAAGAACACATAAGACGCCCATAAATTATACAATTTTTTTTATAAGTTTCTTTCAAAAGTCTTAAATGTACGAAGCTAACCTTAATCCAGTTTGGTGTTGCTATACTTTTCTTAACTAGCAATGAAAGCTTCCGTGTCTGCATTTTGATATACTGCAGCCAGTAGACAAACACATAAGACCTCCATAACTTCCCATTTAATTCCAAAAGATACAGGAGGAACAATGCAATTGAAGAAACGAACTATTAAACAGAATTATCTGCTTTCAAAAGGATAAAGAGTATAAAATTGATTAATGTTAAAATATTTTTTGTTTTGAACTACTTGAAACAGAAAAATTGGTTTCTCCCCTAATCTAATCAGAAAAATGGAACAAAATCAAGAAGACAAACATTATAGCAGACAAAAATAATTTTTATCAGCAATAAAAAACTAAAGATTATACTAAATTCCCTAGAGAAGGAAACGGGGAAGCATAGGGGAACATTTTTTTGAGCATAACTAGGACCCACTCTCTCCCCTCGCCTTCCCTCATCAGAAAAATGTAACAAAAGCAAGAAAATAAATATTTTTGCAGACAAATTGATTAACATCACCAATTAAAAAACAAAATATTATATCAAGTTCCCTGGAGAAGGAAACAAGGAAGTGTGCAGAAACAGGTTTTGAGTATAACTAAGGACCCCACCGCCACCCCTAACCTAAATCCCCCAGCCTTGACACCCTCCAAAAAATAAAAAAGTTGAGCAATGGCAAGTGCACCCAGAACGACCATTTCCATTTATCCACCCCATGCATCATTGCCATCCTATCCCACCCAACACACCATGTAGAACAAAGGGATGTTACTAATTAAACTATATTAGGAATCATGCTGTAGAGTCACTTCAGAGCCACAATGCACATAGAATCCATTAGGTATCCTTTAGTCTTCAAATCTGTCTCTTTGAATCTCTAGAAGCAAATAATTAGCTAGACCACTACCAAGGGAGCAGTCAATCCCAATGGTCAAAAGTACATAATTATTAATAATTGTGAGAATTAGGCGATCAAGATCCTGTAAAAATCCTGGTATACACACCAAGGTCATATATATATAGTTTTATGTGCATCTTTGATCACCTAACTAGAGTAGATGGCCAAAAAATAAAACACTGTCAGACTCTAACATGGAAATTATTAGCTAAAGCCAACAAATACTTTAGTGGCTAACTCCTATTATTGCTTGATCTCTATATAAAGAATCACAATTAGAGGCGACCCAAAGTGTCAAAATTAGTTAAAACCAGGCCATAAGCTCTCCTTGTTGCCTCAAAAAATTAAAAGGTATTTTCTCAAATGTACAATGGGTCTACTACATCACATCATGTATTTAACATTAATGTTATTTACAAAAATTTATAAAATTGGCACCCAATTTTGTTTCTGCTCTGCCTACCTAAGTCTACAGGGTTACATTTTGAATAATTTTGATGTTATTTTGAATACAATAATGATTGTCACTATTGTAACAAGTTGGAGGTAACTTTCATAGACAGCTTATTTGATGTGACATGTGTTTGGGGTCATAAATCAAAAGTTGCATAGGGAAGAAAGAGGCCAAATCATCCTAAGGTTCAGGGGGTTAAAAGGGGGACTAAATTGATAAATAAGCATACAGGTGGTCCCAAATGGGGCAAACCAAGTTGACACCCTCCCTCATGGATAAGTTTGATGAGTCAAAACACCAAGCAAAGAACAAGGAAAAGGAAAGGTACTCCTTCCCTCAAAAATAAGCTTTTAAAGTGGTCCCAAATGGGAAAAAACAGGTTCACACCTTGCCTCATGGATAAATTTGAAGAGTCAAAACACCATGCAAAGAACACAGAAAAGGCATGAAAAAGGAAAAAATTTCTTTCCCTCGATAATCAGAACTAATTATAAGTGCACCCGCCTCAAGAAAAATTGGAGAAGGTGAAATGCAAGAGTTTGATGTGTTAGTGTGAAACGTTCTCCATTGATGGTAGCAGAGTAATCAAAAGCTAAAAGTGTTGTGCCTATGTATATTAGCTTTGTCTATACATCTGATTGCATTTATAATTTATCAGATTGATAGTTGTCTAGCATACTGGCCTCTCCCTCCCTTAAAGAATAAACGAAGGGAGTAACCAACATGTTTACAAACCTAATTATATATTTAATTAATTACTGAATGGTTGTGAATGTTGACACACAACCCTCCAACATCTATATAATGATATTCATTTGTGTTGTGCACCATCATCACCTTTACATTAATTACACTTTACGTTTTAATATAGCATGTATATTCGATATATTTCTCTATATCTTTTATATTCTCTATCAAGTGGCTGTAGATCTGTTTTCAATCATGAGGCCGTCATTCTATTGCAAACCAAATTTAAACCCTCTGTCAGTTACAAAAGATACCTAAAGGAGATCGCAAGTAACAGAGGGCTGCTAAAAGACTGTCTCAGCCAGAAAGGGCATGCAAGGGAACGATTAGGCTCTTTGAAAGGGTTGTACATGTTCAGGACACTACCCAAGGTTGGAGTGAGGAAAAGTAAAAGAAAAATCCTTAAGCTGTCAGGGTGGCTATGCACTGAGTGACTGTCTAGATAGCCAAGTAAGAACAGACAGATGAGAACATAGACAACCCTAGAGAGGAGGAGGATGTAAAAGACACAATGAACAGCTAAGGCCCTGACAGATGATAGGAGCTGTATCAATCTTTAAACTATCATAAGCTGTAAAACTAAGTGACCAGAACATATTCGGGTACAGGGCTACGCCCTTTTTTGGACCCTAGGTATGAAACAGCTTGGGTATGTCTGCACAAAAAATACAAAATATTAAAAACATTAAATCATAGATAAAATTAACCATAATATCAACGACATTACATCATATATGTATAAAATAAACATAAAAATAACCAAATACTACTGATAAATGATAATTCAAGATATTAAATCAGTCATGACATATGATATATCACATAGGTTTATATTATTTGTTCAAAATAGGAAAATAGTCAATGGTTCTAGTTAAACTCAAGAACTATGTGAACAAGTCATAATACCGGTCTTCATTGAGAATATCCAAATTAGCAATCGATTCATTAGAACCAGATGCAGTAGGACTAGCAGCAATTTAGTTGTGTATGCATGGTTTTTTTAGTTTTTTATTGTGTTTTTAATTTGCTCAAAGCTTCTTTTTTTCAATAAATTAATATAGCTATCACACTGAAACCAGCACTTGGTTTTTATATGGTTTTATTACAACAGTTAGGTACCTGAGGATAATAGACACCGGAAGGTCCCTGGACCAAAACCAGAACCAGAACCATCCCAGTATGGGTACGGGAGCCTCCAAGCCACTACCCAGTTACATGGCTGTAAGACACCCAGTTACATTGCTGTTAGACATTATGGTATAAGGTTTTAAATATATACTTTAATATCATTATTTAAAGTTAAATTCAAAAAATGAAAAGTTTATAGAAAAAAGTAAGAAAAAGAAAAAAAGAGCGGGAAAAAAGTTATAAAAGGAAAACAAAAAGCTAGAAAATATTTTTCTTATCATCAACACCCCCAAATTTTTGCAAACTTTGGGGTCACCACTATTAAATCAAAATGTTGTCTTAAGGGTTCAGCTTTCAACGTGTATTTACTTTGTTCTCTTTACTTTGGCTTCCTTAATTGGAATTCTGGCTTCTTCTCAATCGTCCCCTTTGGTTTCTATTTTTTTTTAATTTACCATGGTCTAAGCGTTTGGATGGGGATGTGCTTTAAAGCCTTATTTTAAAAGTTTATTCCCTTCCTTCCCACTAAGCTATGAATTGTTTCTTGGAGTGTTTTCGGTCATTTCTATTTGAATTTTGAGGTAGGCTTCGAGTACCAACACGATCACAAAAAGGAAAGACATAGCATCTTAAAACCTCCACGACAATTGCAAGATGCAATTAAGAAGGAAAGCTTTGCAAAGTTTCAAAAGTCATCGCAAGAGGCCACTGCAAAGCTAAAGCTTCACATAACCACAAGACTGCAAAGCTACAACTACCACTGCATGGCCAGAAGCTTCGCAAAGCCTACCAAGACACCAGGGGGATAATACCTTTGCAATTAGAGCAAACTAAAGATTGCCAATAAAGAGGTCATAAAAAATGCATTGAATAGCTCTACTCAAGGCAGATTTTATGAGGAGTTAGAAACTGAATGTCACTTCATATATCCAGTAGAGTTGTACTTCCGAGCTTAGGCATCATTTGTCTAGTCTATTTATAGAAGCAAGTGACTGCAAGCCCATCCCAATTTGGCAAAGTACAAATCAATTTTTACAGGCCTCAGGATTCGGAAAATGTTAGCTTTGTCAGACAGCAATGCATTTTGGGTGGAGAATTAACCGTATCTTGATGTGACCATGTTCATATTTTATAGTTTAGACGAAAACAGGAGTGTTTTCAACCCTACCCATGTCTGTGTCAAAACACTGGAAAAAAGTTTTGTTATTTAAATGTGTGTGTGTATGTGAAATAATAATAATAATAATAATAATAATAATAATAATAATAATAATAATAATATATTTTGTTAAGTAACATTCAATTACGTAACAATTTATAAACAAATAATAAGTGTAGCAATCCACTAAAACTCAGTTGCAGCAACATCTAAAGCGTTAAATTTTGTTGTGGGGTGAAACCTCAAAGGAGACACATGTAAATGGTACAATTGATGGTGCCAAGAAATTAAAGGATTTACATTTACTTGGAATGGGTTTAAATTAGTGAATTTCTTAAACGTTTTTAATACTTAAAGATTCCTATCATTTTAATCCCTTGGTACAGCTTCATCAGACTAAATCAGCCAATGTATTCTTCAAATTGGAAGACCTTGGTAACTTTGGTTGAGAATATTCCCAAGAATATATCATTAAAAACCTCTATTGAAGGTCTTTGATTTGATATCAAGGATGAGTTCCACATGCATGAGATTAAAAAATATTCAAGATGCAACACACAAAACTCACATTAGTAGAAGAAGAATGCCATACCAACATAGGAACTATAATTCATTCTTTCCAAAGGAGAATAAATATAGGAATGGCTACAAAAAACATAGCTCGTCACAGTCTTACCAAACTAATTATGGTAGAAACAACAACATAAAAGACATCAAAGCCAAAAGAGAATTTCAACCAGCAGAAAATGCTAAAAATTTATACTTTTTGTGAAGCTAAGCAACAAAAAGAAAGTGACTATGATTCGGAAAATGATGATAATACGAGTTTGAACAATTTTGAATCTGATAGTGACCAACTTACTCAAGGTGAAGTTTGACCAATTTCGGTGTATGAGATCCCCCTTGTGGAAGCTCATGAGGGGATTTCTTTCCAATTACCTCATATACTGATCAAATTTCATACCCCTTGGTTTTGAGTAAACCAAACCTTGCCATTCCACCTACACCTGAATTACTCTACCCCATCCATACATCACCCATCATGCTTTGAGGACAAAAAAATTCAAGCAAAGGGAACTTGTTATAAACCTAAATATATATTTAATTAATTACTGAATGATTGTGCCTCTTGAAACGCATCCTTCCAACATCTATATAAAGATGCTCATTCATGTTGTATAGTTTGTACATTCATTGCTTGTTTCTTGTTCTCTATCATAACAAGACAATGGGTGTGTTGCCTGGGGTTCTTAGAGCTAAAACTTAAGCTCTTCGTTTTATCTATAAATGTTTCAGATTTTGTGTCTTTGGAAAAAGCATTTCAAGAGGATTTTCTGAATATAGAAAATTTTCCAAGACAAGAAACGAGTATCCATGTCCCAGGAAATGATTTCCAAGATTTTTAGTTTTTAGATAACATTGAATGTGTTGGACGAAATATACATGAGAACATAAGGGAGAGAGAGTTGCAAAAGGGAGACATTGTAGAAGATTTGGTTGGAATGACCAAAAAGCCCTTAAAATAAAGGAATGAAACATTTAATGATAATAGTGTGGAATATACGTATTGCTGAAAGTAATGAACATTTTGAAATGGAAAGTGATATTACAACCAATTTTTTAATTGGCAGAAAGGAATAATCCACAGAAAAAGATGGTGTTAAGATCCTCGGAATTTTTGTGGTTTGTGAATCTCTTAGTTGTGGAATATGATTGAATTGCAAATGAATGAGGCATGAAACCAATCATAAGGTCTTTAAAGGGGCAATGTACATTATGAGAAAACATAGTAGCCTTTGAAGAGACTTCACACTCAAGTTGATAATTAAGACAGCAAGACCAATGACATAATAACTAAAGGGATCAATTGTCAAGAAGAACTACACACATGTGACAAAATCATTCTAAGCACCGTCTAAAAGGTTTTGCAAAAAGGTATCTGATGCCACAATAAAGATATTCCAAGTCTGAAGGGTGACCCGAGGGACAACACACTAAATGGATTCAATGTGTTATGTGCAGAAATTATAAATGATAGTATACAATAACAACAATACTCAGAGTGTTGAATCAAAGAGAATAAAAGAACAATAGATCAACAAGCTTGATCCAAACTGGATCGTGAAAATTAGTTAAACTAAGCCACTATTCTCATTCACTAGTCAATTGACTGAACATGTATCTTGTAACACTCTAAACTCAATGAATCTTAGTCAAGAACAAAGCCTAAAAGTTGTAGAGAGGACTATAGAGATCGTAGATGTTATGAGGTGATCTGCACACCGTGGAGTCGAAAAAAATTGAGTGGGTTCCTAAGAAAACAGAGAAAAATCTGGTACAGTTTTGTCAATGACAAAACCGCTAGTTTTAGTAGGGGGGCAGTTGTATTTGTGACAATAATGGTTGCATATTTGTCAGTTGTTACACAATTTCCATGGTGGTTTCACATTCGACAAGGTGATTTTGCAATTTTCAAGGTGGTTACGTTTGCGACCTAGCAGTTTTGCCATGTCTTAATTGGCAGTTCTGCCTGAGTGAAATGAATAGGCAGAATAACAGCTGCAAATGGGTTTTTTTTTCCCAGTTCTTTTGCTTTTGGGCTTCTTGTTTCAAACCAAACATGATGCAATTATATGGATACACCCTCAAGGGTCTTGGAAAAGCATCTTTTTCATTCCTTTCAGTCAATATTCTTGGTTGAGTGATAGAGGGTTTTAGTGCAGTAGGAAGTGTGCAATTGATAAAGTTGCAGAGCCATTGCAGGTGCTACAATGTTGTTGCAATGGTGATTGGTGTCCTTAAAGCCCTGAAGAATGTACTATGCTTGTAATTTGCACAGAATATAGTGACAAGAGGAGGCAAGATCTCACTCTTTTGGAGTTTTTACCACATTGAGTTTCTCCAAGCTAAGCAACTATTGTATTTTGCTATGTTTTTTTTGTATGTTTTTGCAGTTTTACATTGTTTCTTCATGCATACAACTATCTACTTTAATTTGCAGCATTTTATCAACTCATCTATTAAGCACAATTGATTGTTTTCTAAGCACATTTAAAAGAGAACAGCAAGTTAAATCAATCAAGTTGTTTATGGGAGAGAGAACGATTCGTGTTGATGAATTAGTAATGAAATATCTACGCTTATTACACATCAGCTTGGTATCAATGCTAGTTGTGTTCCTTGTTTGTGTGGTGTAACCACTTTTTGTAGAAACCCCTGTTTCCCTGATTTCTGAAACTGAATGTTTTTTGGACTGTTTTTGTGTATTTTAATTTTTTTGTGTTTTTGTATGAAATAAAGAAGAATGCGATTTTGCAAAATAATTTCAAATAAATAATAAATAGCAGTGTACTCTATCAATTAACTAATCTCTGATCTTATGATTCACTTCAGATGATTACAATAAAGATCTCTTGCACACATACAAAATAATATAAAATATTGTCTTAAAAACCTGATTTTTCCGTAATCTGAAAATAAACCCTAGATCTGGTACGGCTGGTACGGCTGCAATAAATAAGCTTTTCTCTGGTTGTTGTTTCAAAAACACAGTCGCCGGCATCGGTTACACTGCCGCGATCGGTCGAATAATATTGCCGATGTCAGTATGTGAGTCGGCCGATGTCGGTCTCTGGATGTCGGTATACTCTGCCGATGTCGGTATTGAGTCGGCCGATGTCGGTCTCTGCGCTCCCTGCTGGTTGCGATGGCTACGCGCTTCTGCTAACTGCACTTCGGCTGGGTATCGGCAAACTGGTCAAAAAGGAGGCGCTTTGCCCTAGAAGAGAAAAACATGCCCCTGTTGGTACTATATGCCCTGGTACAATGCCGTACAGATTCCGTACAGCAGCTGTAAAAATAATATGGCCTGCTGATGTGACGCCAGATATTAATAAGAGCGCCAATATCGTAAATCTCCTGCTGGACGGTTTGCAGATCAAAACCCTGATGAAATAAATACCTGTGAACCTCTATGGTAACCTCTGTGTGAAGTTATCTCTCAACTCGGCAATAGATCAGCTGATATCTCACAACCTCTGAATTGCACACACTGAAGATTGCACGTTCTCCAATGCAAATGGAATACTGGAACCCTTGGCTCAGTCTTCTCAGAAAATACTTAGCAAAAATTTTAGTCTTCAACATGAATGGCGCTCCTCCCAATGAGAAACCCTTATATTCTCTAAAAGGTGCGCTTTACCTAATTAGGATTTCCTTTTCTTTTAATTTTTTCCATAGTCTAAGACACAATTGTAATTATAAAATATAATTAAAACAGCCCCCTTCATAATGAGCGCCCCCTTGGGCCAAAATGCCTAAGTCATAATTACGCCAAAATAATTAATATTTAATTAAATCAATTAAATATTAATATCTCCCTCGATACATATCCGATTCTCGATCCGTCTGAAGCTGGCGAACAAGGGAGTGATTCCGCACATGACCATACCAAAACAGGAGTGCTCCGCTGTGTGTCAAATATCCCAAAAAAATAGGAGCTTAGGCAAACATGTCCGAAAGACCCTGAACGAACGCCAACTGGGAAAATTTTGCTAGTCGAAGCCAAGCCAAGCTCCATCATGACCCTCTATCCATCCTATCAGCCTACGAGGGTCGCATAATAGGCTAATTATCAACTCTGAGAGATGTCAACTAGAAAGGGGACATGCTAGTCCGCCCCTCCTATAATTGCTTGTCCCCAAGCAATCGCTGAACAATAAACCAATCAATCCACCTGGATCCCAAATGTAGTCATGATCTATACTGCTATCAATCAACGCAAGCTCCTGCAATATTCTTTGAAATATAACCAAGAGGAATCCATAATCAAACTGGCAAATACAACTCAACCAAACTCCAAAATCACAACTGCCACAGTCAAGAACCCATGAGAAACCAACTCTCGAAATATCAAAACCCAAGTAGAGTGGACAACTCAAACTGCCAAAATCGCAAACACCATATACACATTCCACCATGCTAAACAGAAGGCACACTCCAACTCTATAACAACTTCCAAATGGAACTACGCCGAGTGCGGAGAATCCACACACTGTACCTCTATTGTAATCAACATATCTCTGCAGATCACCAACCACGGTCTCATCACCCAAACTCCTATGCATCGCTGATAATAAAGAGACATCACATGCTAGATAGCAATAACACAAACCAAATCTGCTTGCCATCAACTCCTGCTCTAAGTCATGCACCGACAAACTGTCAACCCCAGCACCTATCACCATGCCATGTCTATCACAACTCTCATCCCATGGCGTCAAATCGTCCCAAGTACCAAGATAAGGATCCCAACATCCAATCCATGAACGGAAATCAACTGGCAACTCAAGTAAACTCCTCACCTGAGTAATGTGAACAATACCAACTGACTTCATGCACCTGTCTCCTATACCCACTACAATATCTGGTGTGAATGCTAGACATACTCATATCATCATTAACATGTGACCTGACTGTTAAAGAAAGCTGAGTCCCTGCCACATGCGCTAACTCCTGAACTGAACTCACCTCAAGACCAAGCTCGTCCACATGTCTCTTAGAAACTTGGAGAGCCAACTGAGTACACACCAAGGAATTCCGAGTATCCTCCAGCTCAAAAATGTGCTCAATGCCCCTGTCTGGGGGTCTCCCTGGTGGAATATCGCTGAATACCTTATCATGCTTGACTCTCAACAGTTGAATGTCAGGATGATACTCAGTATTCTGCTGTCCCTCCTGTATTGGTGCTAATGTGCACTCGGCAGCCCACTCTACCATGTCGTGTCGTATGAGCCTCTCTACCCAATGAAAAGAAATAGTTTTGATGTTGTTGTCCCGTAATGCCTTCAGAATATGTCTTCCCATCAACATCAAAACGAATCTCCATGTCCTTGAGATGAAGAGTGACTTCCTCAAGGGAATGAAGCCACTTCATTCCCAAGACTAAGTCTATATCCCCCATGTTCACCACATAATAATCAGCCTTGAACTCATAGTTGTTCAAGCGCAATGGGAGATCTCTAATCATCCGCTCACACCTAAGAGTGTAACCGTTGGCCACCTTAACTCTAATGCCCTCGAAATCCTCGGTAGTGAGTCCACGCTTCTCCACAAATATAGCATCAATAAAATTGTGTGGCTCCTGTGTCAAGAAGGGTGATGATCCTCTATCCTGCCAAAACTCCACGGAGTCTGAATGAACCCTCCTGCTGGATGCTAGATAGGCGTGCCTCCTGAATCTGAAGCTCTGAATCTGCCTCTGCCTCCTCAGAACTCTCCTGATGTTCGAAATCTTCTGATTCTGAATCCTCATAATAAGCCCACATCACTTGATTTGCCTTGCCCTTAGGCCTCAAAGGACAATCGTGATTGGCATCATAGGGACCTTTGCAGTAGAAGCAAAGCTTCTTTCTGCGTAGATCGTTAAGAGCCTCTCGATCCAAAGGTGGTGCTGCTGGTATGCCCTTTGAATCGTTCTTAAACCTGGTTTGTCTTTGATAAAATCTGAGTTCTCTCTATCTCTGTTGAAGCCCTTATTGTCCCTGAATGAAGAAGTATCTCTGGAGTTAAATTTACTGGATGGGGCTGCCATCTCCATACTATGCGCCTTCTTCATAGCTTCCTGTAATGAAGGAGGATCAAAGCCGTTGATCCAACCTCTCAATGGTTCTGTCAATCCCTCCATGAAGAGCACTACAAGTCGCCTCTCTGAAATATCAGGAACCATAACTGATAACTTCTGGAAGTCACCAATGTAAGACTCTAGACTGCCACTCTGACGCAACTGAGCCAACTCCCTAAAATAGGATTCCGGATCTTTTCTGTCAAATCGTTCCACCAGCCTATCAACAAACTCTTGATAAGATGTGATCCGATCATGCTGGAGTGTCACCATCTCGTGGTGCCACCAATCGTGAGCTACCCCCTCAAGATGCAGTGTCGCATATTTGATAGCATCTCTCTCAGCCATCGGACGCAATGTGAGAAATGTGTCTAGCTTACTAATCCAGGTCTGCGCTGTGACCTTGCCACTGCCGTCGAACGTCGCTAGTGTGAGCCTGTTTGTAGCATGCTTCAGATCATTATTCTGTTGTCTAGGTCTCCAATCTTGTCGACCTCTGTTATGTTCTCTCCTCTATGTGATGAATCGGTCAAAAGTAATCCTCTCTCTGACCTCAGGCGATAACAACTCCCACTCCTCATTTGCTGCCATAAGTGTGTTTGCAAACAACTCCTCATGCTCCTCACCTGCTATCACCTCATTGGCCTCCTGCCTCACAAAAGTAGGCCTAGTAGGCCTGTTTGTTGTCCGGGAAGCAGTCCTAAGTGCTCTCTGTGACCCTGGATCACCCCTGTCATCATCACGATGTGGTGACGGTCTCCTCGGAGTACCCAATCTCTGCAGTGCTTCTGTCAACTGTTGTAATACTTCGTTAGACTGCCTTTGCCTTGCTCGTAGATCTCTGAGAGCAAGTAAAACCTCTGCGTCGTCCTGATCCCTAGGATTATGAGGAATACCGGTCCTGTCAGCCATGTCTTCCGGCTGCCCGCTCAAACCCTGTTGCCTGTCAACCAAGGCTCTCCTGCAAGTATAATACCTGGGTGACCCAAACTCTTGTGGCTGCATAAGATTGCTAAACCCTCAGGATGGCAAGATTTAGCTCTGATACCACTGTAGAAACCTTTGTTTCCCTGATTTCTGAAATTGAATGTTTTTTGGACTGTTTTTGTGTATTTTGATTTTTTTGTGTTTTTGTATGAAATAAAGAAGAATGTGATTTTGCAAAATAATTTCAAATAAATAATAAATAGCAGTGTACTCTTTCAACTAACTAATCTCTGATCTTATTATTCACTTCAG
Source organism: Torreya grandis (assembly GCA_037957365.1). NCBI lineage: Eukaryota > Viridiplantae > Streptophyta > Pinopsida > Cupressales > Taxaceae > Torreya > Torreya grandis. The sequence continues at coordinate 1,145,023 of JARHVA010000872.1, forward strand.
ATGATTACAATAAAGATCTCTTGCACACATACAAAATAATATAAAATATTGTCTTAAAAACCTAATTTTTCCACAATCTGAAAATAAACCCTAGATCTGGTACGGCTGCAATAAATAAGCTTTTCTCTGGTTGCTATTTCAAAAACACAGTCGCCGACGTTGGTTACACTACCGCGATCGGTCGGATAATACTGCCGATGTCGATATGTGAGTCAGCCGATGTCGGTCTCTGCGCTGCCAATGTCAGTCTCTGGATGTCGGTATACTCTGCCGATGTCGGTATTGAGTCGGCCGATGTCAGTCTCTACGCTCCCTGCTAGCTGCGACGGCTGCGCGCTTTTGCTAACTACGCTTCGGCTGGGTATCGGCAAACTGGTCAAAAAGGAAGCGCTTTGCCCTAGAAGAGAAAAACACGCCCCTGCTGGTATTGTACGCCTTGGTACAACGCTGTACAGATTCTGTACAGCAGCTGTAAAAACAATACGGCCTGCTGATGTGACGCCAAATATTAATAAGAGGAGCGCCAATATTGTAAATCTCCTGTTGGACGGTTTGCAGATCAAAACCCTGATGAAATAAATACCTGTGAACCTCTGTGATAACCTCTGTGTGAAGTTCTCTCAATCCGACAATAGATCAGTTGATATCTCACAACCTCTGAATTGCACACACTGAAGATTGCACGTTCTCCAATGCAAATGGAATACTGGAACCCTTGGCTCAGTCTTCAACATGAATGGCACTCCTCCCAATGAGAAACCCTTATATTCTCTAAAAGGTACACTTTTCCTAATTAGGGTTTCACAATTAAAAATTAGGGTTTCTTTTTTTTTTAATTTTTTCCATAGTCTAAGACACAATTTTAATTATAAAATATAATTAAAACGGCCCCCTTCATAATGAGCGCCCCCTTGGGCCAAAACACCTAAGTCATAATTACGCCAAATAATTAATATTTAATTAAATCAATTAAATATTAATATCTCCCTCGATACATATTCGATTCTCGATCCGTCTGAAGCTGGCGAACAAGGTAGTGATTCCACACATGACCATACCAAAACAGGGGTGCTCCGCTGTGTCAAATATCCCTAAAAAAATAGGAGCTCGGGCAAACGTGTCCAAAAGAGCCCAAAGGAACGCCAACTAGGAAAATTCTGCTAGTCGAAGCCAAGCCAAGCTCCATCATGACCCTCTATCCATCATATCAGCCGACGAGGGTCGCATAATAGGCTAATCATCAACTCTGAGAGATGTCAACTGGAAAGGGGACATGACACTTTTACAGATTGATACTCATAACTAGAACATCTAGTGTAAGCGGAAAAGGTAATTTGGTTCACTTGCAACAAGGGATATCCACCTGGAAGTGGAATAGATAAGTGAGGAGCATGGCTCGTGAAAAAGAGAGAATGCCTCGAGATAATGAAGAGAGATTCAACAAATTAAAATATGTTGCAAACATTTCTCAATCCGTGGGAAAGCTTGACAGGTTGCATAAAATTATAGAGACTCTCATGGGAAAGCTACAGGCTTCTATGGAGATTCCAAATACAAGTGAAGAGCTCAAGTCTCTAGCGAAAGTGCAGCCACATACTAACCAAGCACCCTCAAATCAACCTCCATCCAGGCCTCTAAAGGTGAAGTAAATGATAAAAAACATGAACATTGGTTAGCCCAACTTGAGGCATATTTCTCTTTACATCAATTTAATGAAGAGCAGCAAATTTCTTGCGCAAGATTAAGTCGGATAGTCGTGCGTTAACTTGGCTTGAAAGTTGGATTCATTCTTTGGCTATGAGAAAAGTACCACCAATTTCTACACGAATTACACATCAGCTTGGTATCAATGCTAGTTGTGTTCCTTGTTTATGTGGTGTGACCACTTTGGCAGATTGATACTCATAACTAGAACATCTAGTGCAAGAGGAAAAGGTAATTCGGTTTACTTGCAACAAGGGATATCCACCTGGAAGTGGAATAGATAAGTGAGGAGCATGGCTAGTGAAAAAGAGAGAATGCCTCAAGATGATGAAGAGAGATTCAACAAGTCAAAATATGTTGCAAACATTTCACAATCAGTAGGAAAGCTTGACAGGTTGGATAAAATTATAGAGACTCTTATGGCAAAGCTACAAGCTTCTATGGAGACTCCAAATACAAGTGAAGAGCTCAAGTCTCTAGAGAAAGTGCAGCCACATACTAACGAAGCACCCTCAAATCAACCTCCATCTAGGCCTCTAAAGGTGAAGTAAATGATAAAAAAACATGAACATTGGTCAGCCCAACTTGAGGCATATTTCAGTTTACATCAATTTAATGAAGAGCAGCAAGTTTCTTGTGCAAGATTGAAGTTGGATAGTCGTGCTTTAACTTGGCTTGAAAGTTGTATTCATTCTTTGGCTATTTGAAAATTACCACCAATTTCTAAATGAGATGAATTTAAGACATTGATTAAGAAGCATTTTTATCAAATTTGTTATGAGGAGTAAAGGTCTATTAAATGGAAATATTTCAAGCAAAAACAAGGCCAAAGTGTGCAGGATTATACATGTGAATTTTGTCAAAACGTATTCTAAATGGGTAAGGATGTGCTAAATCATGATATCTTAATGAAGTTATTGAAGAGCTTCATAGTCATCTAAGAAAGACCGTATTGGTGGCCAAGCCTAAGGATGTAGATGAAGTTTGTTCCCAAGCACATTACCTTGCAATGTACAAGAAAAAGGGTTCATTGACCTCTTCAAATGCTCCGAAACAGCAAGGTGGTTCCAAGCAAAAGAGAAATGAAAATAAAAAGGTAAGCATAATGCTACCACTACTATTGCAAAGAAGGATTCTAAAAAGCAATGTGGGCATTGTGATGTTGATGTTCATGTAGATGATAAATGTTGGAAATTGCTTCAATAATCGCATCTTTTCAAGAACAAAAGGAAAAAGGTTGTGAATTTCTTTTAAGGAAGAGAAGTTGGGTCTAACTTTGATGTGGGTGAGAAAATGTTTTGAACTTCCATCCATATAGAGGTATGCTCGAGTAACAATGAGGCCCATGAAGTTGGGTCTAACTTTGATGTTCATGTAGATGATAAATGTTGGAAATTGTTTCAATAATCGCATCTTTTCAAGAACAAAAGGAAAAAGGTTGTGAATTTCTTTTAAGGAAGAGAAGTTGGGTCTAACTTCGATGTGGGTGAGAAAATGTTTTGAACTTCCATCCATATAGAGGTATGCTCGAGTAACAATGAGGCCCATGATAGAGGTGAATTTACTAATCGTCTATATTAAGATTCAAATTACGAAGAGAAAAGTTGATTTTTTTTTTCATTTCTCGTTCACAAGAAAATTTGATTTCTAAAGATTCGGTAGACAATCTTCGGTTGGTTCCATATAATCATGTTAATTCTTATTCTTCAAGTTACATGAAGCAAGGAGTAGAAATAGAGGACCTAAACGATGCAAAGTCAAGTTTGGAATAAATGAACATTTCATTGATGAATATGTGGTAAATGTTGTGCTTCTTGATGTTTGTGGCATAGTCTTTGGCAATCCCCGTATGTATCTTAAAGATGTTATCTTCATGAGAAGAGCTAACAAGTACTGGATCAAAGATGGGGAAAGGTACATCATCAAAGCATGTGAAGGAAGATCAAAGATGTCCTTGGTAAGTGTCAATCAAGCCAGAAGATTAATTAATGCTAGCGGGAAGCTTGTTTTGCTTGTTTTGAGAGATAAACAAGATTAATTAGTAGTTGAATACAAAACTTATTCTAGAATGTCTACTAACAAAGAGCAAAATCAAGTAAGGCTCATGATCGAGGTGAACTTACTAAACTTTTTTATATCAAGATTCTAATTAAGAAAACAAAATTTGATAGCATTTTTTATTCTTGTTCATAAAAAAGAATTGTTTCTAGGGATTAGGTAGACAAGCTTGGGTTGATTACGTCTAATCATCTTAATCACTTGATTTCATGAGTAGAGCTAACAAGTATCATTTATTCAAAGATGGGAAAAGCTACCTCATCCAAGAATATGAAGGAAAATCAAAGATCTCCTTGGCAAATGCAATTCAAACTAAAAGATTGATTAATGATAGCGGGAAGGTTTCTTTGCTTCTTTTGAGAGAGAGCAAAATAATGAAGTAGCTGAATACAAAACATCTTCCTGTGTTTACTAAAAAAAACAAAAGCAACTGAAAGAGTTGTAGAAATTTGGGGATTTTTTTCAAGAATCTAGGGTATGCCATCAAAAAGATAAATTGGGTATAAGATTTAGTTGTTACCAAATTGTCCTCTCCTCAACATTGGTCTCTATCGACAATCATTGATGAAAAAAAATGAGGTAAGAGAGCAATTGCAATCTTTATTAGATCAAGGTGTAATGCATCTTAGTACATCTCCATGTCGTTCTCCTATTGTTATTGTACCTAAAAAAATGGTGCATGAAGGGTGTGTATTGATCATAGGGATTTGAATAAGATAAACATTAAGAACAAATACCTCTTCCCCCCAATGTTACCGGTTCTTTAGTTTTTGCCTACGTTTGGGGTTTGGGTTTCAACCAATTGTTGGTTCTTCCCAACATTCAGGGTTCGTCCCTGGGCACCCAGGTATGGTTGGGGTTCTTCTAGGATGAACCCTAGGTGTTGGGACAAAGAACCCATAGTCCATGGCAGTCAAAAACATGTTTTTTTTCATTTTTTCACGAAAACAAATGCAAGTTAATAATAAAAAAGACATTCCTAAATCCTAAAGCTAAGTATAAACAAAAGCAAAAGCTAAAAACAACACAAATGGTAAAAACAAAGTGACAAAAGAAAAACCACTTGCCTCTTATTTTTCTCATTGCATAGTTGCCCTCCATTGTTGCTGTAGGTTTGAATCTTCATCAAGCAGTCCTTCCACTTCGACGACACAAAACTTAGCTTGCAAGTGTGGCAATGGTGATAGTCCATGTGGTTCTCATGAACCACAACATGATGTAGAGCAGTGTTGATGCTCTCGATAAAGAGCAATATGACTATGAAAATTAACTTTTAAAGTTGGTTGTAATTAATTACAACCATAGGATAATTATTGATATTTTATATTTTAATATTTATCATTTATGTTTAATGGTTATCAGCTTATCAGTTATCAGGATGCATATTATGTGGTTAATGACAATGGTACTAATTTCCTATGTATCATGCTAGAATTTCTATATTTTTTTATTTTTATATATTTTTTGTATGGACGAACCCAAAACAAACCCAAGGAAAAAAAATCACCGTATCGGCAAACCGGGTTCTTCAAACCTGCACAAGAAACAAATACGAACCGGTAACATAGCTTCCCTTGATTGATAAACTATTGGACCAACTTCAACACACTAATTATTTCAGAAAGTTCGATTTGGAATTCGTGAATCATCAAGTCAAAATTAAAGAGGAAATATGAAAAACAACATTCAAGAAAAGAAAGGTTTGTATAAATGGCTTGTACTTTTTTGGGTTGTGTAACACCCATACTTCTTGTATGAGGTTGATGAAAGAGGCATTAAGATCATTCATGAATTCTCATGTCATTGTTTTATTTGGATGAGCATCAAATGCAATTGAGAAAAGTTTTGCAAGTTTTGAAAGAGAATAACTTGTTGCTCAATGAGAAGAGATGTGAGTTTGCACAACAATCACTTGTCTACTTGGGGTATGTGGTTGGAGATTGAGAGTTGATAATTAATGCAGAAAAATTAGAAGCCATTGTGAAGTGGCTTAAACCTTCCAATGTGACCAAAACATGGAGTTTTGTAGATGCAATTCGACACTAAATATTTTTAACAATCATTCTTTGTGATAGCAACACCTTTGCATTCCATAACAGCAAGTGGCAAGTCATTTACTTTGGGTAGAAATCAGCAAAATGTATTTGTTGATTTGAAACAAAGGATTAGCAATGCGCCAATTTTGGCTTGGCCTAATATGCAGCTACGCTTTGAGGTGGAAACAAATACAGGTGATTATGCTATGGGGGTTGTTTTTTTGCAAGGAGGTAAGCAAGTTTGTTACCATTTAGAGTTGTTTCTTGTAGCAATTTTTAAATACTACACATATGATAAATAATTGTATGCTCTTGTTCAAGTAGCTAAGAAATAGAAGCATTATTTAATGAAGGAAGAAATCATTATTCACAGTGCACACGGATCGTAAACCACTCGAATATTTGCAAGCCTAATTAAAATTTCAGCAATTACTGCCCTATAAACTGATGGATTTCTTGCAACAATTTCATGTGGTTATTAAATATAGACAAGGTGCGAAAAACAAGTTGGTTGATACGTTATCTAGACAACCTCTAGTTTCAGTGTTGAGCACTATAACTCAGTACGAGACATTCATCCATGAGGGATATGGTGAAGATATGAGAAATGATTCTGATTTTGGGGGGATTAATCAACAAAAAAGAGGGACGCATAATGTGCAGATTTTGAACCCAAGCAAGACTATTACCTCCAAAATGGTTTGCTCTACAAGTTGGGTAAGCTTTGTGTGCCTAGAGAGGTAAGCTCATTCTTTAAAAGTTGTTGGTCATATTGGTGTGTTATATAGCACAAGCAAGCCTCGTCATAGAAAATTGGAATTGCATATACCACTATTGGTTCCTTATAGGCAATGCAGAGTATCTTTATGGATTTTGTACGAGATTTGAACTTGTCAAATAAAGGGAATGATTACTTTTGTATTGTTGTAGACTGGTTTAGCAAAATATGTGTTCTCATTCCATGCAAGAAAACTCTTAAGGGAAATGAAGTAGCTGAATTATTCTTCATTGATATTGGGGTTTATTTTGGTTTCCCTAGTTCTATCATATCAAATAAGATTCAATTTTTTGGGGGAAACCTTGGTCTACATTGTGAAACAAAACAAATACTAAGTTGAATAAATATACATCTTTTCATCCCCAAACCAATGTGCAAACTGAGGTGGTGAATAGAGCTTTGGTACAGCTCTTGAAGAGGTATAATTAGTAGGCATCCTAAGACTCGGGATGAAAATTTGGCATATATCCAACAATCTTATAATAGGACAATTCATTTTTTTACTAATAGATCTCATTTTGAAACATGTATTAGTTACTTAGCTTGTTGTCCATTTGATGTCGTCCTGGGACAGCAACATAGAGAACAAGAAAAATTGGATTCGAAAATCCACAAAGCTGAGAAATCTATCAAGAAGATAAGACAAATACATATCCAAGTGCAAAGAGGTTGAGGAACTCTCAAGCAAAGTACAAAGCAAAACATGATCAGCAAAGAGTTGAGTATAATTTCCAAGCTGGGGACAAAGTATGGTGGTACTTAAGTAAAGAGAGGCTCCAAGGTAAAGATAAAAAGCTAAAGCCACTTGGGTATTGTCCATTTGAAATTACTGAACAAGTGGGCAAAAATGCTTGCAAATTATACCTACATCCATATATATAAATATATTTCATTTTAGACCTTGCTTGTAATGCTCAAGAAGAACTGCAAAGGAACCTTTTTTTACAAAATAAGGAAAGAAGTGCAATAAAGTTGGTGAATTGGGTTGAAGGGACAATTGCCAAGCAAAGCCAAGTGGCATTTGAAGGAGCAAGTGGGCAGCAATGTTCCCTCATCTTATGCATCCTTAAGCTTTTGGAAAACAAAATCCACCTAAATGGGGAGGTGTAATATGAATTGAATCATGAAAGCTAGTAAAATTTAACAACTATCATTATTCACTAGATAATTGACTACAACTATTCTTATTCACTAGATAATTAACTATGTAACTTGAAACACTCTTAATTCGACCAATCTTAGTCAAGAACAAAGCCTAAGCTTTGAGAAGGGGATATAAAGGTTGCAAATTGTTCAAAGGTAATTTAGACACCTTTAAGTCAAGCACAGCAAAACAAGTTCTTGAGAAAACAAAGAAATAGGGTTCAATTTTGTTAGTGATAAAATAACAAGTTTCATAAGGGTAGTAGTTGTGTTTGCATCATGGCGGTTATATTTGCAACGTAGTGGTTTTTCCTTGTCTTAAATAGTGGTTTTGCCAGAGTGAAATGAATATGCAGAGAAACGGCTGCATACAGTGCCTCTACTAGTTCTTTGGCTTTTGGGCTTTTTGTTTTGAGCCAAACATGATTTAAATGTATAAATACACTCTCGGGGGTCTTTTTAAGCATCTTTTTCATTTCTTTCAGTCAATTCTTCTTGGTAAGTATCATAGGAGTTGAGTCTGCAATTGGGCAAGTTGCAGAAAAATTTTAGATGCGATATTGTAGTAATGGTGATCGGTGTCCTTGAAGGCCTAGAGAACATAGTAAGCTTGTAATTTGCAGAGAAGATAGTCGTAAAAGGAAACCTCATTCTTGGAGTTTTTCCCACATTGGGTTTCTCCAAGGTAAACATTTATTGTATTTTTCTTTGTTTTCTATATGTTCGTACAGTTTTACATTGTTTCTTACCACATACAACTATCTACTTTAATTTTCAGCACTTTAACAACTCATCTATTAAGCACAATTGACTATTTTATAAGCCCATTAGAAACAGATCAAAACGTTAAATCAATCAAGTTGTTTACGGGAAAGATAATGATTTGTGATGGTGAATTAGTTATGGAATATCTATACTAATTAGGGATCAACACTAGAACTATAGCACAGTAGTATATTATGCAAGTTTTGTACAATGATCCGAGAGATCTGATGTATCAATTACAAGACTCTCCTAGCTCATCCACTATTTGAAAAATAGCTATGTTACATTAAAATACAAGAGAAGGAAACAGAGAGACATATTCGCAATTATAAGAAATGCAACAGCTTGTAGCTTGTTGGTTCATGTTCTTTGTTTTGTTATATTTTGTAGATACTACTGAACAACTATGATGAACAGAGTTGACACTATGATGTTCTTTATTTTTGGCGATTTTTAAATCTATGTTGATCAAAGCATGAAATCAAGACCCTAACCTTATCTACAGAATTCAATAAATGGCAAAGAACGAATTCTAGCTGGCTCAAATGCTTGGTATTGCCTTGCAAGTTTTGGGTACATAAGCGAATTTCAGTAGAAAGACAGGTGGTTGTTAAACTCAGATATGTAGTGACTGTTTTATCAAACTCAAAAGTCGAGATTGACAATGTAATGGTACAAGCCTAAGGTTTTCATTATTCAAGCTTCAAGGAAACATATAGTGATTAACTAGGTTTCATGTGTTTTCAACATAGTCACAAGGTTTGGAAATCCAAATCCGTTCGGAAGGGCAAAAAAATGCGAAATCCAGAAATCTTGAAAAAGTTGGGAAAAAAATCTAGTTAAAAATAAATAAATATATATATGCAAAATATTAGATTCGAGAGGTTTTTGGCTCCTGATCAGTTTCTCTTGTTAGTATATATCAAAGGATCAAATCATGCATAAGTATAAAAAATAATAAAAATATATTATAATATTATTATTTATTTTAAATAATTTTAATTTATATATATATATATATATATATATATATATATATATTTCAAATTTAATTTTATTATATATTATGCAAATAACTTATTTGCATTATATAATAAATTTAAAAAAATATAAAAAACTAAAAATATGTAAAATAAACATTATTAATTATAATTTAAATGTAAAAGAAATTAAGTTTAACAATATAAATTATAATTATAAAATAAAATAAACATAAATTTAATTTCTAATTTTTATTTATATTTTATAATATAAATAAATTTAAACTTAATAAATAATATATAAATTTAAACATGTTTATCATAAATAAAATAAAAATTAAATACTTAAATCATATACCTAAATAAATATAATAAAGAAATCTACAATATAAATATAATCTAAACTGTACAAATATAAAATTTAATCATATAAATTCAAAATATATATATAAATATAAATATAAATCATATACCTAAATACGTAAAAAGTAAATTCTAAATACCTAAACCTATTATCATTTTTAAAAACGAATTTAAGGGAAAAAAAAAAAAGTCTACGGCCACTTAAAAACGAATTTAAGGCCTTTGTCGTGGCCTTTGCTGTGCCGCTGGGTATTTCTTCAGTCTGCGAGTCCGCGTTCAGTGTTCATTGTCAACGCCTGCTCGTCATCACTATTTGTGGTCATTGTTAATGTTTGTTCACCCAATGCTCTCGCGTCCATTGCCGCTCAACTCCTAAACGCATTCATTTTCCCTCTGGCTCGATCACAACATATATTTAACGCGTTTTCACCTTTTTTAAGGTTTACATTGTGTACGCGGCCACATTTTTAGGGTTCATGTTACTTGATAAGGATTTTTTTAGGTTTTTTTTCGATTAATCCAGAAGACCGAAAAAATGTGCATCTTTCCGGATTTGGTCGAGATCCGACCGAACCTTGTAACTATGGTTTTCAAGCCTCAAAGAATACATATTGATATAGCCTATAGTGGCACAACCTACAAGTATTTTAATTTATTTTCAATATCTTTAAAGTTTGAAGTTTGAACTTGAAATACTCCTCAGTCCTCAATAAGACTATACCTTTCTAGTATGAATCATGATATCTACTCATCTTTTACTTCTTCCTTTGATTAGCAAGTAGGGGTAGATTCTAAATTTTTTTTTTTTTTTTGGTTTTGTAGGATTTAAACTTGTTATTTAAGAATGGCATTGGCATCCAGTTCAATTGCTTGTCATAAGCCTAAGCCCCTTGACCCTTCTTGGAAGCATTGTGAACCAGTGGCAAAGGGCAATTATATGCAATTATTGTGGGATGAAGATGAGTGCAGGTGTTTATTGCCTTATAGCACATCACACAACTACCAAGGAATGATGTGGTATTGTGTAGATAAGCACCACTTGAGACTCAAAAAGAAATGGTTGTTTACCTTGCCGCTTATGCAGAGAAAAAAAAAAGAAAAACAGAGAAAAGCCGATGCACTCGCAGCCCTAGTGTATAGGAGAGCAACACTGAATGATTATGACATAGAGGCCCCTTCTATTGCCTCAACTCGAAGGGGTTGAAGGGGAAGACGGGGCTTATCTACTAAAGATAGTTTGGCTACTTTTTTTGTTCCTCGAAGTAATTCTGGGCACAAATTTCACTCAAAAATACCACTTGGAACGGGGAAGTGCACAATGAAACAAGGATAGTTGTGGCAAACTTTTGGTACTACAACATTCCTTTTAATGTGGTAAAAAGCACATATTGGGAGAATTTGGTCATTGCATTGACCATTGCCAGGAGGGGGTTCAACGCTCCTACTCATGATTTGAGTGGCCCGTTGTTGGAAGATTTCGTCAAGCATACACAATCTATTGTAGAAGAGCAAAAAAAAAGTACATCAAAAAAAAAGTTGAAGTATTTTGTCTGATGGGTCGACGGATAGGAAAAACTACACATTGATTAACTTTATAGTGGCTTCAAGTGAGTAGCCAATCATTTTGAAGTCAATTAATGCACCCCATCAAATGAAAAAAGCAAACACATGTGTGATATGTTGGATGAGGTGGTGATGAAAGTGGGTGTGGAGAATGTCGTCCAAGTTGTGACAGACAATGCAACGACATATGTAATAGTAGGGAGACTTCTTGAGGAAAGGCACCCTACAGTTTTTTGGACCCCTTGTATAGCCCATTGCATTGATCTCTTATTCGAGAACATAGGAAAGATTGCATAGGTGAAAAATGTGGTTGAAGAGGCAAGAATATCACCAAGTTCATCTACAATCACACTTGGGTGCTAAATTTGATGACAGAGCACACCAATGGAAAGAAGCATGTACAATCAGGTGTCACATAGTTCACAAATTTCATCACATTGCAGAGCATTGCAGACTCAATAATATCCCTTAAGCCAATGTTTATGAGTCACCAATGGTTGGAGTCTTCCTATGTTAGGGAGGCCGAAGGGTGAAGAGTTGCAAAGACCATTTTTGATGATGTGTCTATCAAGCGCACGAAAGAAATATTTAAACTTAACTATTTTTTATTTATCATTTATTTGTTATAAAAAATAATAATAATTTTAATTTTAAATTTGTACGATATTTTGTTTTAGGTGTCAAAGCCTTTGGTTCGAATTTTACGATTGATGGATGGGGAGATAAACCTAATGGACTATTTGTATAAGGCCATAGACATGGCCAAGAAGGTCATAGCCAAATATTATGGGCAAAATTAAAAAAAATATGAAGCCATTTGATGCATAATTGATCAAAGATGGAACAAGACACTCTGCCAACATATTCATATAGCAGCCTACTACTTGAACCCTAAGATTTTTTATTTCGATTCATTTAAGTCCAATGAGGTTATGGATGGCCTCAATATATGCATAGAGAGGATGATCCCAGATGATGACACTAGAAACACCACTCGGCCAAGTAAAAACCAATTGAGTTATTTACTTTTAATTTTTAATTTTGTTGCTCGTAGATACTACTACTAGACTTCTTTCATTTATTCAAACCTAGTTGACTTACATAGTTATAAATTCTATTTGCAGATGTGTGGTAGGAAGATTATGATGCAAAAACACCAAATCTTCAAAGGCTAGTAATCTACATTTTGTGATAGTCGTGTAGTTCTTTTGGGTGCAAATGTAATGGGAGCATGTTTGAAGTTGTTCGCACAAAGAAGCGCAACAGGTTGACAACACCTCAATGACCTTGTCTTTGTACGATACAATCTTTGTCTTCATGTGAGACAAGTGGAGGGTGTTGGGATTTATGAGGAAATTGACTAGGATGAAATCAATCCATATATCAACTAGATTGTTGATGACGTGGAGCCCATGTTTACTGCGGAGGAGATTCCAAGTTTGGTGAGGGAGGTAGAAGAAACTATAGCATCTAGGGCAGCGGAGGCATCATGAGGGGTTGGTGAGGATGTAGATGATATCTTTGCAGATGATCTTGTTGCAAAGGAGGAATCTTTACCTTCTACTTCCACAAAGTAGCCACAACAGACTCATACTCGGCGCTAGAGATGATATATAATATGTATATTTCATATTAGTCACTATAGTCTATAACTCTATGAGCATTGTAGTTTGTACTTTGTACTCTTTTGGTTTAAAATTAATAGAAAATACACTTAAGCATGCTGTACATTCATTTTTCATGTCATTTAAAATGTTTTACATGTTATTTAATTTTATTTTATGAATTTATATTCTTTTAAGTAGCGATAAAGTTATCGACTATTGTTCAGTAATTGTTGAGAAACTCCCGACTCCCGAGTACGGGTCAAAATTTTGGGCTGCTGAGTACTATCTAAGTACAAGTTTTTGAACTATGGTCAGCATGGCTATATCAAATGCACTATAGGAACTGATGCATTTTGCAGAATCTGACTTGAGATGAGGTTACAATAAATAATTCTTCAGTACCACAAGGGTCTTTTCAAATCCAAACTGACCTACAACCTTGTTGAAATGAGTCTCCCATATCAGTCTCTTACATTTCACTTCATGCAATGCACACAAATCTCCCAAATTATTCAAGAGTCCATTTTGCAAGTAATAATCTAGAATCAACTTACTCCTATGCAATTCTTGATAGAATACCTCAAAGTTTCAATCTGATCGATACAATTCTGGCCAAGTTTGGTCTAAAGTCCATGTGTCGAGCACAGAGGGAATGGCTAAAACTAGAGGTTGACTCAAATAATCCGATATTGGATTGGCAATCCCTTTCTTATACCTGATGTTCAAGTGGAACTATTGAAGATGTGACAAACATTTTTAATGTCGCTCTTATTGCAATTTGCTTTGTGACTGCAAAAACTGCAACAATTAGTGATTTGGATGGATGATGATCTCTTTTCCCAAGATGTCGTGCTTCCAATGTCATATGCTTGCATAATGGCATAAATCTCTCGATCATATGTAGGATATTTCATTACCACAACAACAAATGTCTCACTATGGTAAGAAACTAGGTGACTAAACTATGTAAGGATTGCGCCAAGTGCATATTCAAATACATCAGTCTTAGTCTCAGTCTCAGATGATTGTTGAAGATTAAGTAGCACTACCACTGTCACAAAACAAAGTCGGCATTTCAGTTCTTAAAATTATTTTTGTTGAGCAGCTGTTCAGCCAAAGTTTGCCCTTTTGCCACCCTTGGTGACTTGATTCATGGGCCAAGTAATGTGTGAGAAACCAAGTACAAACTTTATATAGAAATTTTCCTACCCCAAGAAAATGCAAAGTTCTGCGAGGGTCTTTGGTGTAGGCCATTCTTGAATAACGAAGATCTTAGTTTGATCCACATGTACTCCATGGCCATAAAAAATGTACCCAAGATATTGTATCTCCTCAATGGGGAATGAACATTTCGCCAAATTTGCATACACTTTTTGTTTCCACAAAATCTTGAGAACTTATTGTATGTGATAGAGATGTTCTTCCCTTGTTTTATTGAAGATAAGTATGTCATTGGGATAGACAACAACAAAAGAAGTTGTGAAAGGCCAAAGGATGTCATTCATCATATGCATAATTGCCATGAGAGCATTGGTCAACTCGATGGGTATAACCAACCATTCAAACAAACCTTCCTTGGTTTTGAAGGTTGTCTTCCACACATTTAAGGACTTAGAAGGAATATAATAGTAGCTAATTTGAGATATAATCTTTGTAAAGAAATTGGCACCGAGTAGCTAGTCCAGTAGGTCTTTTATCCTTGGACGTGGATAGTGGTTCTTCACGATGATCTTGTTCAAGCCTCTATAGTTGATGCACAACCTCCACGTGGCATCCATCTTTGGATCAAGCATAATTGGGTGGCCACAAGGCAAAGAGTTCGCCTTGATGTTTCTGTTATACACAAGTTCAAGAATCTACCATATGAATTTCTCACTCTCCACGAATGAACAATGATAAAGTGATGCATTAGGAAGAGTTAGTCCTAGGATTAGATCTATAATATCACACAATGCTTAGGCACTCCAATTAGAGAGTGGAAAAGATCCATGTAATTGCCAAATACTTGGTTCAACTATTGTTTTTCCATTGAAGGACGTGTGGCATCAGCTTACACTACAAGGTTGTTTTTCTTATGTTCAATTCTCACCATCAAGAGCACACATTTCTTACTAGAACTCGCTAGCTTCTTGCATTGCTTGGCATTGATAAATGAAAGCTTAGTGGCTACTTCCAGTATGCAGTGTCTATTTTCACCAACATCTATAACACAGTTATGGGATTTGCTTCATAGATTGCATGGCAATGATACATATATGGTTTCTCAAGTAAAACATCTCATACCTCTAATGTTGTTACATCACAAAGGACTTCATCTTGAAAAGCCTTGATTTTGTACACCATGTGTCACTGATGAGTCACACATTTCTCATAGCCCGAGTTGAACCATCCAATGGTGTATGGTTTTGGGTAAGGGATCAATGGCAAGTTCTATCTTCAAACTGCCTAAGTGAAATCAGATTCTTTTAACTCCCATTGTCAAAAAAGAAGTCTATTTTTGACTGAAAAGGCATTAACAATTGTAATCTTGACTTTTATTTTTAATAAGTTAAACGTTTGGCTATTCTCTTGGTTAGGAGACCGATTTGATACTTATGAGTGTGATGTCATCCACTCATTTTTTGTATGATTAGTGATGTATAATGTTTATTATTAATAGAAATGTGGTGGCTGTCCATTGACCCACATCTGAGAATGGAACAATCTTTCTATTGATTTTGCACCTGAATTAGAAAATGATGCTATGTTTACAGTTGTTAGCATAGCACTAGGCTCATATTGCATGATATGTTTTCCTCTGTCTAGCATTGTTGTAGTAGAACTTGATGCATCTAGTAGTGCAAGCAAGACTTTCTGAGTACAACATTCCTTGGTGGAGTGAGCACTAGAGTTGTGTATGATGCACCATTTTCCAATCTTAGATTGTTTCTTTTGCTCTTTACGCAGTGTGTTCTTCTGAAAATGATGCAAATGTCCTTTCACTTATTGATTGCAATTTGGCTTTGCTCGAGACTTGGATTTCTTATTTTTTGACTGGTCTTGATATTTAGAATCTTCATTCTTGGACTTAACACTTCAAATTTGCATACATAGTTGCATCAGCATGCTTCTCCCAAGGACAAAATAGGGAGAAAATACTTATTGGTTCAGATGTATGGTCTCAAGCTTGACCCATACTTCAAGATTTGATTTTGCTTAGTTTCTTGGACATTGATCTTGGAAATCAAAATATGTAAAACATCAATGTATTCCTGGACAGATTGGTCACAATCTTGACGAAGTTGTGAGAATTTGATCTACTGGTCTTCATGGTTTCCAGCAAGGTAATAGGTTTCTTTCAAGGCTTCAACAAAATCATTCCAGGTCTGTACAGGGGTAAGATCATCTGCATCGGAAACGTCATAGTTCTTCTACTATTTTTTACAGATAAGGAAACTCTTTGAAGAGCAAAGGTAAACTTTTCCAAATCAAAAAATGAATTGAAGACATAGTAGGAGCATCTTAGATTAATCAAATTAGCTAGAGCACCATGATCTATCTCACCTTCAAATATAGGTATATCTAGATTCACGGGTACCTCGTATGGTTTCTAGCCTCCAGACGAATTTAGGGTTGATGAAGCCAATGGGTCTTAAACGGTTTTCACACGATGAAAGAGTTTAGCAAAGTGATCAATTAACCCTTATTTTTCCTGTGTAATGTTTCTCTAATTCATCTCTTTGTTGTTGCAAAGCATTCTCTATCATATGTTTAAACATTGCTCAAGTCAGCATCTCTCGCATTGATTTGTCTTACCTCTGGGATTGTGGAAAGTGATAAGGAAGGTAAAACAAAGGGTCATGAGTTTCAAGACCGAGCTTCCTGTAGATAGACCTCGTGTAAGTGGGTATATAAAATGCAAAGGATTTAGATGAGAACTTCTTAATGCAAACTGACCTCAAATAACTTGCTTCTAGAAGTAGGTTCCTAGAGGCTTGTAAATCTCTAGAATAAACAGAAGGCTAAGGATATTTTTCTTGTAGGACATATCTACCATACAACACATTCTCTGTGTATAGGATACTGCCTGATAATGTTCTGCACAAGAAGAGAATCTTTAAAATTGTTAGAACATTAGAGCATTTCTTTCTATCGGCTGATGGGTGTTTACTATTTATCCTCTAAAGAAGACAAATACATTCATAATTTAATTGCATATGTGCTTAATAACTTAAATTTTCCAAGTAAACATTAGATTGTAATCTTCCAGCCAGGAGAAAATGTAGCTCATCCCATAACTGAGCCATATCCTGCAGAGTGAACATTAAATTCTAAAAAATGGCCACTACTTAAAATTGATGCATTTTGTGAGCATAATAATTCACTTTGTTTTTTTAGATTCTAATACATCCGATCTGCATCTTGTGAGCATAATAATTCACATTATTTTTTCAGATTCTTATACATCCAATCTGGTTCAATGTACTCCAATAATTTTTCTCACTTTTCTACTGGTTTTGAAATCTACACAAGATTAAGGAACAAGAAAAAGTTCACTGAGAAAAAGGGGAGGATAAGGATTCACTGCATCCCCCAATTAGGGTCATGAGAATCACATGCAAAACACACAGAACAAATCATAACTCACAAGATGCATAAGATTTTCCCCAGCTGAACGAAACATTCGACAAATTTCTGCAGGAACAAATGGAGGCCCTTCCTCATAACTTCTGGCCCCACCTCCAGAGAAAGCAGCAGCTATCTCCTGTAAAACAATCAATGAACGATTTCAACCAGCTTGAGGAACCAAGAAAGAAATACAGCTCAACACCTAAAACACGACACAACTTACAATTTGTTGTAGTTTGTATTAACTTTCAAAATATAAGATATGAATTATTTAAATTAAAGGAATAGCCTCCAAAGTTTTGACAGGATTTATGCCTAGTAGATCCATTAACCAACCCCTTGTTGACCAACCCATTACTGGAATAATGCATAATATGTTAAAATAATAAATGTGCAAAATATAATATAGATTGTCAAGAAATATATAAAAGAAACGTAGAAAACATATTGAAAAATAAACTATTTCCATTCTATAATTAAAAAGACTGCTTTCAGATTCCAGTTTAATTTTACTATTTTTTGATAACTCAGTCTTTCGATTCGTTTTGAACTTGGATAGATGACTACTTTGCAATTCCTCAAAAGGACTCCTGGAAGCTCACTAGTTAGTCCCTTTATAAATTCTCAAAATATTTATACTCATCTCCGACTAAACAAGGATCTGGTCTATTTTATGCGGATAGAATGAACTTCATTAGGAGTAGAAATTAATACTCAGTGGTATACAGGTAAGTGTCAGCACAATTTGGGAAGAAATTTCCTTTCATCAACAATGGATGTCGTCCCACTACTAAATTCCCCATTCTATTCAACAATCACTTTCATTCCCAGAACACTAATAAATTAAGTGCAATAGATGATACAAGAACCAATCGT
Organism: Torreya grandis; assembly: GCA_037957365.1. Lineage (NCBI taxonomy): Eukaryota > Viridiplantae > Streptophyta > Pinopsida > Cupressales > Taxaceae > Torreya > Torreya grandis. The sequence goes on from JARHVA010000872.1 coordinate 1,163,504, forward strand.
TTGTGAAATGTATGGGTGTTTGTTAGGGGAAGAACTATGTTGCCAAACTTAAGCCAACCAATAAGCTAGGTACATACACCAACAAAAACCTAGTGAAGGTTTCTACCATCAAATGGCTTGTGTCATAAGATGCATATTCATTTAAGAACTTCACTTCCAGTCTGACATGGCAAGTGTTTAGCTTACAGAAAGCATCAACACTTAAATTGCAAAATCAGTTAAAATTTTGATTAAATGTGGATTTGTACATAATATCATATTGATTTGTTTTGCCAAAGCAACTGCTGATCATTTTTTTTATCAGATCTTGAAATTGTAGCATTCTAACCCAATTATATCTTCGTGGCAATTTGTAGCAGTACAAGTCAGTTTGCAGTTCAAAGCATTTCTTAGACTTCAATGTAAGGATATTAAACATTTGATATATTCACAAACTAAATGATTTCAATTGCGCGATTAACAATGTAATTATGGTGTAATCCTATGTTAGAGGTTATTATAGTGGGCAATGTTTACTCAATAACTAATTGTTTAGTAATGATATTTGATATTAACCCAGGTTTTGATTCAAAACTTATCACTACAAAGGATGTCTCCTTAACTGCTTATAGAGAAACATATACACGTAAGCACTCAAGAAACTCTACAAGAGTCAATCTTCAGATGCACAACTTTCCTCCTAAGTCTATAAATCTACGACCTAGTATGGCTTCTGTCTAGAGACTCTAGACATGTCAACTAAATGTTATGAATCTCACATCTAAATTGTAAACTTGAAAAAGAATTCACATGAATGTTAAAATCATCGTTACCAAGTTTGATAATCTAGATCTATTGAAGAGAGTGAAAAAAATCCGATGCAGAATATATACATATAATGATATATATATATGTGAGCATAGTTTTATAAATATGCAAAACTGACAAATACAATGAAAAACATTAATAAAATAATATAAAATGTAAATACTATATGATATTTATGGTTTCTATGCATTTTTTTGCGCAGAAAACCTTTAAAATAAAAAGTAAAAAATAAATAATTTTTGAAAAATAATAGGGCCGACCTAGACAAACTTATATAGGTTGGCCAAAAAAATATGGATCCAGACGGATTTGGTAACACTTAAAATACTATGTTACCGGAGACACCCTTGGGGGGGCAAAAACAAAATGGGGAAATGCTCTCGGGTGTGGGAATGCGGAGGAAATGCCCAGGGAGCATCCCTGGGTGCTTCTGCCGCACTCCCTGACTCAAAAATGTTTTTTTTTTTTTTCAATTTCACCCAATGAAAAGTCAAACATAGACTTCAAGATACAATTAAAAACAAACTAAAGTCGATTCCCAACCCTAAAAGCAGCATTCACACTCATTTTATCAAAAGATAACAAAACATTCACCTTTCATTGCATTTTTAACTCTCATTGCACATTTTTTCAGTTGCATAAGTTTGAAACTCCTTCATTGTGCTAAACCTACATTGTTACCTCAACCTATTTGATGCCAAGGAGCTTGAGGAGCTTGCAAGGAAGAGGATTTGCTGATTTAGGGTAATTTTTCAGTTTTGTGGCTTTTTTTTTTTTTTAATTTAGTTTTAATTTATTATTATTATTTTTTTTTTTGTTATTCTTTTAAGTTTTAACCATTATTTCAACAAATACCAAATGTATTAATTATGTTTTAAATTTTAATAGCAATATTTTTATTTTTTACTCGGGGCTATAGGGATTTGTCAGAATGTCTCAGGCTGCAAGTGCTAGTTCAATGGGCCAAGGGATAGCCCCCAAATTTGATCCGCAAACACCCCTTTGGAAGTATGTGATAGTATTAGAACAGAAACTTGGTAAAAGGCGTTTTCATTGGTTTTACTCAGAATCTAACTACAAATACAAGAGCTGATATAATCGAGTGAAAGCCCATTTGTGTGCGATTCCTACATTGGAATCAAAGTTTGTCATGGGCCAAACACAAATAGAAGGCCAGAAAAGGGTTTGCCACAGGGAATCCTTGCATACGTCAAAGAGCAAGAAGATGCAGATGCCATTGTTGGGCAAAAATCAAAGCATCCTTTGAGAAAAAAAAGATCACCACCTATTGATCCATCATGTGCTAATGTGATGACCCTATCACACTCCTTTCTTGCTACACCCATTGCAGCCAAAAAGGAAGAGAATTCACCTCTTGGTCGCAAGAGAACAAAAGATGCAGGCCCATGGGTCAGGGCATTTTATAATGAATCCAAGGACAGCAGAGCAGAGCATCGCACGTTGTCTTTACTAGCAGGATATGGTGAGATCTATCAATGCTGCCCCTATAGGGTTCGTTGGCCCAGGTTATGAAAAGGTGCACACCACCTTATTGACAAAAGAAAGAAAACACGTTGAAAATGCATTGAAGCCCATCGAGGATTCATGGATCGAAATAGGGGTGTTCATTTCCGATGGATGAAAAGATATGGCAGATAGGCCATTGATTAATGTGGTCACAGTGAGCCTTAAAGGAGCAATGTTTTTAAAGGTCATTGATTGTGAGGGGCAAGTGAAGGATGCACGATTCATTGTCAACATCTTGATAGAGTCCATTGAGGCGGTGGGGCTTCAAAACGTTGTCCAAGTTGTAATGAACAATGCTAAAAATTGCAAAGCTATGGGCATGTTGGTTGAGGCAAGGTATAGGCACATATTTTGGACACATTGTGTCGTTCATTCCCTTAACCTTTGTTGCAAAAATTGAATGGATCAAACAAGTCTATGAGAAGGCGAGCGAGAACAAAATGTTATAACCAACCATCACATGTCCCATGGCATCTTCAAGGCCTTCTCGAAGTTGCAGTTGTTGAAGGTAACTCTTAATTTTATCATTCATGAATCATGTATCATTGTATATTTTTAATTTAATATTGTAAGTTTGTAATTTGTAATGTTTTTATTTTTGAATATTTTTTTTAATTTTATTTGTTTTAATTCCGTATTAAGTTGTTGAAACTCGGTTTGCCTCACCCACACTCATCTTGAGACAACCTAGGTGCGTGAGGCATTGAGTAGTATGGTTATCAACAACCTTTGGAATGTATGGAGGCAGGCAAACAGTGAGAAGGCCACAAAAGTGAAAGGGTGGATTTTAGATGACATGTGGTGGGAATGTGTGGAGTATTTGCTTGGTTTTACCAAGCCCATCGTCAACATGTTGAGATGTGGTTATGGATTATCCATGTTTAGGTGAGCTTTATGATGGAATCAACTCAATGATTGAGAACATTAAATCCATCATAAATGCCAAAGAGTAGAATCCTATGGAGAGGTTCTTCAAAAAAGTGCAGTCGCATCTCATTGAAAGGTGGAACAAAATGACCACTTCATTGCATCTTCTTGTTTTTGCTTTGACACCCAAATACTACAATGCAGAAGTCCTTTCTTTGCCCAGGAGGGTCGCACCATATAAAGATGTTGGGGTTTTCAAAGGATATAAGACAGCATTCTCTAGACTCTTTCCCAATCTAGAAGCAGAAGACCAAGTTAAAGAAGAGTTTGTGCATCTCATATCCTTCGTGGGTCACTTCCTTGGTGCTATTCATGACAAGTACAAGATGGACACTCACTTTTGGGGGCAATTCCATTGGCAAGCATCCACCCGCCTCCAACCACTTGCAATAAAAATTCTATCACAAGTAAGATTTTAATTTTTTTACTCTCTACCCTTCTTTTGAACTTTTCAATGTTTTGTTTTATCCAGAAGTAGAAGACCAAGTTAAGGAAGAGTTTGTGCATTTTATATCCTCCGTGGGTCACTCCCATGGCGCTATTCATAACAAGTACAAGATGGACGCTCACTTTTGGTGTTACCTCTATGGAAAAGCATCCACCCACCTCCAACCACTTGCAATAAAAATTCTATCACAAGTAAGATTTTAATTTTTTTTACTCTCTACCCTTTTGAACTTTTCGATATTTTGTTTTACCCAAAAGGAGAAGACCAAGTTAGTGAAGAGTTTTTGTATTTCATATCCTCTATTGGTCACTCCCTTGGTGCTATTCGTGAAAAGTACAAGATGGACGCTCGCTTTTGGTGGTACCTCCATGGACAAGCATCCACCCACCTCCAACCACTTGCGATAAAAATTCTATCACAAAATTTTAATTTTTTTACTCTCTACCCTCTTAAACTTTTCGATGTTTTGTTTTAACTTTTAATTTTTATAAATTTTAATTGACTTTGTGGCTTCAATAGGTTGCAAGTTCCTCCTCAGCTAAAAGGAATTGGGGTACCTATAGCTTCATCCACTTAGTTAAGTGCAACAAGTTGGCCACGAAAAAAGCGGAGGATTTGGTCTATGTGCATTCTAGCTTGCATCTTCTCTCACACAAACAACCTCATTACAAGTTAGGAGCAACCAAGTGTTGGGATGTGAACCCCGAGACTGCTGACTTGGATGCCTCCGTTGCCTACCTTTCATTGCTTGACATGGAGCTAGACGATGCTTCACACGACCCGCATAATGGAGCTGGTGGGAGTGGCACTATTGTTGCTTGTGGTTCTAATGATCTACGTGATGATAAAGAGATTGTAGCGGAAGAGGAAAATGAATATAGTGCATCATGAATATGTTGATGTCTTTATTTTTGTCCATACATTGTAACATTTGCACTATGTACCTATTATAGAATTAATCTAAGTTCGACCATTGAATATTATGATATTTGGCATTGAATTATGAGCATGTTTTGTGGTTATTTAACTTATTTTCTTTCCTCTATGCATATTATGTGGTTAATTTTGCTTATATGGCTATATTTTTATATTTTTAATTTTTTATATATTTTTTTCTACGGCCTAATCCAAAACGTATCCAAATCCCCAAAAAAAATCCCTGTATCCCCATATCCAATTCTCATACCCGTATCCTTATCGGTAACATAGTTAAAATACAGTTTCAATCAATAATTTATGTAAAAAAGAAAAAGATAAAAAGAAAGAAAGAAATTATATTGTAAAACAAGCAATTAAATATCACTTTGATACTCTTAAGTTTTAACATTACGTAGATGTTAAAGTGGAAGTGGAAGATAAATTTGATAAGCTTCAATTTCTTCAATTAGAAGCCTCTTACCTCAGTAATCTTAGGAACTGATGTTTTCTCAATAAATACAGATAGCTGAGCCATCACAAGAACAACTCCAGTTGGGATCCTGTCTGCTTGTAGCTTCTCTGTAGGAGGCAATTTTCTATCACTGGAAACTATTCCCCTAGAAAGACAGAGAAAAAAATCTTCTAGGGATCTAAAAAGGTCCTGAAATCCTCCTTGTACCCAATCAATATATACATCCCTCAACTTCACCAATATTTCCAAGCTATCATCAAGAAGCTGTCGAAAATCCTGAATGGCAATCAAATCATATAAGTAACAACAGAAAGTACGTATTCAAACACATCCTTTAGAAATATTCTAATACACTAGCCTGCAACCTTTCATATAAGCAGGACAAGCTCCAAATATAAAACAAAACCATCAGGCTTACAAAGTGGCATACATAAGAAACTGTTTACAAAATATTTTAACAGAAATTTAAGCGGTAAACTTTAATCATTTTTTAAAATAAACAGATGTGAATTCTGTGCCCATATAACATGACTTCACAGAAAGAAAGAAATAAATTATCTTAATGTCCCCACAGATGACCAAAAGTAGGTCAATGGGACTCAAGGATACAAAAATTATTAATTAACAATAGAAAGTTCTAGGAAGAGAGAATACAGATAAAATGAATACCATGTGCATGTTTACAGCTATCACTGCAATATTTGTTAAAAATGAATACGAAAAATGAAAACCAGTAATCAGCAAGTAGAAAAAAATGTGATACGTAAATGAATGTTCAATTTCCAAAGGTTCTTTTCCACATTATGTGATAGAATTTTCTCCCCTGGTCCTCGTAAGAAGAAAGAAAGCATTTTATCTATATAAAAGAATAATATTTTTGAATTTTTCCTATATAACAAATAAATTTTTTAATTTTCCTATATAAAGAATAACATCTTTTAAATATTTTGAGCCCCACACCTCCTGTGTCCTTGCCTCAAATTTGGGGGTCCTCCTAGCAATCACTGGTACACGTCCATGCATCCCCTTATCACCAAATTGATATGACCGTCTCATACTTCCTATGGAGAATGTTTTAAGCTATGTTCCACCAAGTTCCCTTTTTGGTGGAACAGGGAAATGCAGGAGCAGGAAAAATAGATACTTAGAAGTACCCCAAAAATCCTAGAAACAATATTTAAATAGGAAAATAGCAAGGGAATGAGGATAGGGGGACGGGAATGGGGGACTGAGGGGTGGGAATGTGTCCTTGTGGAACATAGGTTTTGACTTTTAAGTTGTTCACATATGATCAGCAAATCTGAACACTACCTTTTTTTAGGATTTGGGCAAAAAAAGAGCCGGAAAAAAAAAATCTCATCAAGGACTGCGTGCTTCCCTAACAGAGGAGCAATGTTAATGTCCTAAACCCTTGACATCATGAAAACACAAGACTGGCATCAAACCTGAAAATAAAATTACATTTAAGCACAATGCGCAACAGAAAAAGGAACTGAAATTTATTCAATCTGATCAAAAGCTTTCCAATGATATATAATATGCCTATATATATTTAGTGAATGTACAAGAAAATGGTCATTTTACCGTATAATTCAATTTCTCACCTTACTGATGTCAGTCAATGTTAGCAGGTCTGCATTAACTACAAATATAATTGGTCACATCCAAGTCAGTTCATATTTTACAGTGATTTTCTCTTTCATTTGACCAAAGCTTACTGTAGGGAAAAAGTACAAATGTTCCTTGGTGATTTTTTGTCCTAATTTCTAAGAAACCAAATGTTGACGTTAGCAGCACTATGTGATGATATCAGAATTACATAACCATACTAGAAAGGTGAATGCACATCTACTTAATCTGCCTTTCTTTTGCATAACTTAGTGGAACAAGTGAGAGTGGAAGGAGTTTGTTGGGAATATATAGCAGTATAATTTGCTGACATCAACAAGCTGCATTAGCCTGATGTCAGCAATCTGTTAGTGTGATGTCATATTCTTTGACTGTTGTAAATGATGAATAAACCATTTTCTTAAGATTGTTTTTGACAACACGAATGTATGTTTGAATAAACATTTCCAGCAATACATGCTTTTAATTTAGAAAAAAATAGATTTGTTTTATGTTCCATTATTGTCATTATTTCCACAGAGATATTATTGATAGAATCGTCAAATGTTCTCTCTTCAGCAAATAATAACTATGGATCAGCCAACAAGCACAAGAATTCAACATAAAGATCTACCAGGCAACCTATGGCGACAAGAATTGGAAATAGACCTATGGATCAATCTACAAATACAAACATTGAAAATAAAAACCTGCAAACCAACCGAGACCATACACGCAAAGACATGGGCCAACCTATCGAAATTGTTTATCCTTTCTTACAATAATATTAATATAATGGTCACTTTTGTGTCTTATACACTGAAACAAGCATGCATGTACTTCCACAAGCATAGATGCAATCACAATCAAAATTTAGATAAATGTATTCTTCATTGCTAGTGTACTCAGTGTTTGTATTGAAATTTTTATTCTTGTATTTAGGGCTTTGAGATTCAAGCTTGTGCTTTCATAAGCAAAATAACACAACTAAATGCTAAGTTATAGGACCAAGGGGATAAAGTAAGTATGATTTATGAAAATACCACAGGGCCAAGAATTATTGCGCATAAGATTGGGAAATCCAACTACATGCATGCATCATAGGCTTAAGAGAGGACACCAAGGTACCAATTGGGCCTCAACAAGAAAATATACAATGCTAGACACATGGTGTTAATACAATAGTCAAGTTATACATACATGCATATGTAAACACTTAACATGACCTTGCCTTTTCAATATGTGCCTATGGCAATCATCAATTAAGGGTAATTAGGCTTAAAACTAGACCTTGTAGATACTTCATGCCCTTGATGAATTGTACTCACCTTGTTAGAAATGGTTATGCTGCATGCATATCCATTGCCGTTTTTACATATTTGCACACTTAATGAATCATATCTTTCCTTAGAAAGTACGAGTGCACTTACATTTCATTTTTTTGCTCAAGGTTATCTTCTTTGAACAAATAAGTTCCTTTAAAATAATCATTCCATGCCTTACAACTTCACATATTTTTCTGGGTTTTCAAATAGCATATGGAATCCAAGCGTCACTTGTCACAATATGCTCTCCTTATACCCTCCTTCCTCACTATTCTCTTTTTTATATTAAATATGCATTGTCTTCTGTAATGACCCTTGTACCACTGAAATTCTTTTGCCTTTGCTGATGTGAATTTCTGATTTGTTTCCTTTTGATTTGGTTTAGGGTTTTGATGTTTGTAATTGCATGCAATTGTTTGATTGATGTAACTTGACAAAAAGTAATACAATCAAGTAAATCATTCAATTAGGATCATAAAAAAACCCATGGCAAAGAAAGGCGACACATACCTGGATCAATTTGGCTTCCTTTATTGAAATGGATCACTGTTACAATTTTTCAAAGGTCTGATATGAAAAATTAGACAATATATCAGACTGATATATGCCCAAAAATTACACAATTTAGCTGGTATATGATACCCAACCCCTAGGGTATGAAGCCAATGAAATTCCCAGCCAAACCCAATGGATAAAAGTCTGATGAAAGTCTGATATAAGAACTGAAACCCTCCTCTAACACAACTATAGCTGCATATACTTGATAAAATTGTCAAACCCTAGCTGCCATAGTGAAATGTGCCTCTAACATGAAATCAGCTAGGTCCAAAAAGTCCAACAATGATGTCAAATGACTCCAATAGCCAAAAACCATCATAGTAATCACAAATTCAGAGGTCTGAAACACCCTCCAGCCACCTGTAAATTCACCAATCTGCTAACAAATGATGTCTATGAAGGGCGATTTGGCCAAGAATGCAAGGTATTGCTAAATGATGATCAAATAATCCTTTTATCTCCAAATTCTCTGTCACAATCAGTGATTAATTACTCTGTAAAACAAATACATATCACCATGAATTCTTTCCTTGAAGCTCTATGATGACTCTTGAATGAAATCACCTCTCAATGGTGGAAATGGAGCATCACCAATCCACAATGCCAAGGGAACACCACTTTGAGCTAACTAAGATTTCTTCCAGCCAAGAGAAACTCTCTAATATCAAATTGCCAAAGACTTTCAAATCTTTCAATGAACCCAAGAGCCTTTATTTATAATCTTTTCATTTGCCGATGTATGAAGTCGACAAAACCACCATCAAAAATAATCTTTTATTTTATTTTTATTTTTTCCCTTCAACTTGGGCAGCTATACTTGGCAAATAAATATTATTTTTATTTTATTTATTTCTCCCATAGGAGCTCCGATTTTCCATAATTAAAAATAATATTTATTTTATTATTTTTTTTCTTATTTCCCACTTGGCCGATTCTTCCCTTGATCGCCGAGTTTTGACATAAATAAATAGTATTTATTTATTTAATATTTATTCCTTTTTTAATCGTTCATTTTTTAAGAAAAAATAAAATAATAAACAAATATTCTAGTCCCCTTCTCTAGGAATCAATTTCACTTGAGCAAGTGTACATAAAAATGCAATTAAAATTTGCATCTCCCATCAATATCATCTTGGCTATAAAAATTGAATAATTTGGCTAGACGGAATCCATCACAAACAACACTTAACCAAAAATCCACTATAAACCATTATTGAGCTAATTTTTCAAGTTTTTATTCAGTGTAACAACTCAATATAACAACATTCCCTTACAACAAGTGTTAGCCTACGGGAATGAATGAGATAGGCTAACCACCAACACCAATCTTGTGACTGTGATACCAATCTTGTGGCTCTGATACCAATCTGGCTATAAAAATTGAATAATTTGGCTAGACGGAATCCATCACAAACAACACTTAACCAAAAATCCACTATAAACCATTATTGAGCTAATTTTTCAAGTTTTTATTCAGTGTAACAACTCAATATAACAACATTCCCTTACAACAAGTGTTAGCCTACGGGAATGAATGAGATAGGCTAACCACCAACACCAATCTTGTGACTGTGATACCAATCTTGTGGCTCTGATACCAATCTGTCATGTCCCCACTTCCGGAGTGATCATTCATGAAGTTGATGATTAGCCTATCTCATCCATTCTCCTAGGCTAATATTTGTGGTAAGGGAATGTTGTCATATTAAGTTTTTCACATTGCATAGAAACTTGAAAAGTTAGCTCAATTATGGTTTCTAGTGAATTTTTGGTTAAATATTGTTTGTGAAGGATTCTATGTGGCCAAATTGTTCGAATTTGATAGCCAAAGTGATATTGATGGGAAATGCAAATTTTAATTGCATTTTTATTGCACTTGTCTGAGTGAAATCAACTCCTAAAGAAAAAGACTAGAGAGTTGTTTATTATTTTATTTCTCCATTAAAAATGCCCAATTGAAATGGAGAAATTAAAACAATAAAATATATTATTTTGCCAAGGTGTCACCAGTCAAGGAGTTATAAGGAATAATAAATAAATATTATTTATTTCTTAGTCTAAATCGGCGCCCAAGAGCAAAAGCAAAAATAAAAACAAAATAATATGTATTGTGCCTTAGAGGAAATCAGTGGTCAAGGGAGAAGAGAGTAAAATAAATATTAAAAATTAATAAAATAAGTCTCCACCAATGTAGCCACCAAAAGTGGGAAAAAAGAAATTATAAATAGAGGCTCTTGGGTTTATTTGTATCATCTTGAATTCTTTGGCAAATTGATATTGGAGAGTTTTCTCTTGGCTGGAAGAAATTTCAGTTGGCTCAAGGTGGTGTTCCCTTGGCATTTGTAGATTGGTGATGTTCCCTTTCTACCATTGAGAGGTGATTTCATACAGGAGTCATCATAGAGCTTCAATGATGGATTTCATGATGATATACATTAGTTTTGAAGGGTTATAAATAACTTGTTTTAACAGAGAAATTGGAGATAAAGGCATATTTGATCATCATTCATCAATACTTTGCATTTTTGGCCAAATCGCACTAGTTTGGCATCATTTTTTTGGCAGATTTATGAAGTTACAAGTTGCTGGAATTTGTATTAGACTTCTGATTTCTCATTACAACAAGGGTTTATGACTATAGGAGTCATTAGGCATTGATATTGGGAAATTTGGGCCTAGCCGATTTCATTTTGGAGTCATATTTCTTGGTGGCAGCTAGGATTTGACATTTCCATCAGACATATTCAACAACAGCAGTGTTACAGGAGGGGTTCAGACTTTAAATCAGGGCTACATCACACTTTTCTTCGTTGGGTTTGGCTGAAAACATCATTGGTTTCATTCGCTGAGGTTTGGATATCATATACCAAATCTATTGTGTATTTTTTGAGCATATATCAATCTAATATATTGTCTAATTATTCATATCAGACCTCTAAAATTTGTAACAACAGTCAACCATTTCAATAAATGAGACAAATTTAATCCAAGTATGTGTTGTTTCACTTTGCAATGTGTTTCTTTATGATTCTAAAAGTTTAATTACTTGATTGTATTGCTCTTTATCAAGTTTACATCAATCAAACACTTGCATGCAAACACAAACATTAAAACCTTAAACCAAATCACAAGAAAACGAATCAGAAATTTACATCAGCAAAGGCAAAAAATTCTAGTGGTACAAGGGTTATTACAGTGGTATCAGAGCCTTGATCCTGACAGCCTTTGGGTTATGCTTCCACACGAAGTTGGTCCTCACAGGTACTACACAAGGAGACCAGCTAGACAAGAACAGGATCAACCAAATATAGGGGCAGGTATAGGTACAAGTACACATATTGAGATGGCTAGAGATGGTGATGATAGTGCTAGAGGGCATGATGATCTTAATTTGGGGGACTTTTTGAGAGCTTTTGGACAGTAGTTTCAGTTATTCCATGATCGTATGATTGGAGCTATTGGAGAGCTGAAGAATGAGCGTACACATTCTAGGAGATCCAAGAGAGAGTAGCAAGAGACAGTTCGGTCATGTCCCCACTTCCGGAGTGATCATTCATGAAGTTGATGATAAGCCTATCTCATCCATTCCCGTAGGCTATTATTTGTGGTAAGAAAATGTTGTCATATTGAGCTTTTCACACTACATAGAAACTTGAAAAATTGGCTCAATTATAGTTTCTAGTGGATTTTTGACTAAGTGTTGTTTGTGGAGGATTCTATCTGGCCAAATTGTTCAAATTTGATAGCCAAGGTGATATCGATGAGAAATGCAAATTTTAATTGCATTTTTATTGCACTTGTCTAAGTGAAATCGACTCCTAAAGAAGGGGACTAGAGAGTTGTTTATCACTTTATTTCTCCATTAAAAATGCCCGATTGAAATGGGGAAATTACAATAATAAAATATATTATTTTGCCAAGGTGTGACCGGTCAAGGAGTTATAAGGAATAATTAAAAATAATAAATAAATATTATTTATTTCCTAGTCTAAATTGGCGCCCAAGAGCAAAAGCAAAAATAAAAATAAAATAATATGTATTGTGCCTTAGAGGAAATCGGTGGAGAAGGGAGAAGAGAGTAAAATAAATATTAAAAATTAATAAAATAAGTCTCCACCCATGTAGCCACCAAAAGTGGTAAAAAAATAATTATAAATAAAGGCTCTTGGGTTCATTTGTATCATCTTGAATTCTTTGGCAAATTGATAATGGAGAGTTTTCTCTTGACTGGAAGAAATTTCAGTTAACTCAAGGTGATGTTCCCTTGGCATTTGGGGATTGATGATACTCCCTTTCCACCATTGAGAGGTGATTTCATACAGGAGTCATCATAGAGCTTCAAGGATGGATTTCATGGTGATATGCATTTGTTTTGCAGGGTTATAAGTGACTGATTTTCATAGAGAAATTGAAGATAAATGCATATTTGATCATCACTCGTCCATACCTTGCATTCTTGGCCAAATCGCATTATTTTGGCATCATTTATTGGCAGATTTATGAAGTTATAGGTTGTAGGAATTTGTATCAGACCTCTGATTTCTTATTACAACAAGGGTTTAAGACTGTAGGAGTCATTTGGCATTGATATTGGGCAATTTGGGCATAGCCGATTTCATTTTGGGCTAGCCGATTTCATTTTGGAGTCATATTTCTTTGTGGCAGCTAGGGTTTGACATCTCCATCAGACATATTCTGCTACAGCAGTGTTACAGGAAGGTTTCAGACTTTAAATCAAGCCTACATCAAACTTTTATTAATTGAGTTTGGCTGAAAACATCATTGGTTTCATTCTCTAGGGTTTGGGTATCATATACCAGCTCTATTGTGCATTTACTGGGCATATATCACTCTGATATATTGTCTGATTTTTCATATCAGACCTCTGAAATTTGTAACAGCAGTCAACCATTTCAATAAAGAAGACAAATTTGATCCAGGTATGTGTTGTTTCACTTTTTAATGTGTTTCTTTATGATTCTAAAAGTTTAATTACTTAATTGTATTGCTCTTTATCAAGTTTACATCAATCAAACACTTGCATGCAAACACAAACATTAAAACCCTAAATCAAATCACAAGAAAACAAATCAGAAATTTACATCAGCAAAGGCAAAAAATTTCAGTGGTACAAGCAAGGGTTATTACAGTTTTGTTTTCTTTTTGTTTATGGTCACATCAATCTATTAATAAAAGATGTTCGTTGCATACTCCACATGGTAGAATTTAATTACATGATATATCCAAGTTCAATATAAAAACATTGCAAGCAAAAACAAACTTTTTGTGAATAGCCACCTTCACAAAAAGCAATAAGAAATACGCCCAATAAAATAAAACATACAAAAAAAAAATGCAACTACAACCACCACAGGAGACAACATGCAGCACGTGATTGTGCACTTCATAAAGAAGGGAAACTTGTCATTGCCTTGTAGCTCCATAAAATAGTCGTTTCCCTCTGACAAAGGATGCATATATAATTATTTTAGGTTACAAGAAGAATTACCCATAAGACATCCAGACTTCCTTGAAGTAAAACATTCTTTCCACTATCCAGAGCCACTTGCAGTGGCTTCATTTTCTCTGAACTCTCTCTCTCCTGCTGTGATTGAATTGTTAGTAGAATTCCTGTTATGCATCAACAGACATTCATAACAGTGTTAGCATCAAATGAAAATAGTAGTGAAGATGCTTCAAAAGGGGGAAAACACAGTGCAGGGGGGATTTACTATTATACAGAAGATCATATTGACCAAAATGCTGTCAGAAATATAGACTTTTATTGTAAATCAAGGCTAACACCATCAATCAATAGTGTAGACATGGTGCAACAGCTTGATTTCCTATCCTTCAACAAAAGTTACAGGAACAATCATTGCCTGACTAGGCCTTTTCGACTACAAATATTTATATTCAGAACTGGTCAACAACTGAATCCATTCTCTCCTATCTCTGCTCCTTCTGGTCAACAACTGAATCCATTCTCTCCAGCTTCTTCTCCTTATGGCACCACAGCCATATTTTGGAATCCCACAATTTTTACTCTTGCAATTGTTATGTCAAATAGTTGGGGAGTAGTAGGATTTGGATAAAACACATACAATTAATTCAGATGTACATAGCTTCGGTGTACATTCCCAATACTTACCACAAACCGTAACTCCAGAATCTCATAAAGCATAAATTCATTCTATACATCAGAAACTAATTCTCCTTGGAAGAACTTCAAACCTATTTGCTACCATTGTGAAAAGAAAGAAGGTTTCATGTTCAATAGCTGTATTGTTAGAAAATACAATAATTTCCCTGGTTACCAAGTTGGGAGGAAGAAAAAAATCAGAAATATGGAATTGCCAACAAGGTTCATAAAATTATTTGGAATATATATATACCAATATAACAAAAATGATAATTTTACATTTTGAAATGGAAGATACATAATAGTTCATTATACTTCATCATGACGAGCTAAATAAATATTTCCAATGATCATCATAAATTAAAATAATATCAAATACTAATAAAAGTCTAAAATAAAAGGTTTGATATCCATACCTTTACTTCTTAAGAATACTAAAAAAAAAGAAAAAAATGGCACACACTTTTGTACGGGTTGGGATAGACGACAAATGTCAATGGAGACATATTTAAATGGAAGAAAATCATGGCAAATAATTTAAAAAATGAGAACGTAGGCATGGGCTCAAAGTTTAGAGGTCTATAGATAGAGTTAAATCATTTTTGGAGCTCCGCCCTTTATCTCAAGTTTTAGTTCCTCGTGCTGCATACGGAAAATTTTAGATTCTTATCTCATCTCTTTCAGCAAGCCTTAAACAGTTCCATAGAACCTCCTGAATACCAGTCTAACAACATGGCCAACTGGCACCTCTAAGTCTACAAGCAGCAGGGAGCAGATTTACGGAAATCCATTCAGGGATTCTACCATAGTGGATGTTGCAAGAGGGTATGACGAGGAAGAAAAAAATTAGAACATAAGATCCTGTGTGGATACATGTTTGCATTTGTATAAGGAGTCAAACAGGTAATATTTTCAGTGTCTGTGAATGTGTTCCAGATCATTTTCTGGTCCTAGACACAGACAATTTTTTTTTAAATGATATTTCAATAAAATAAAAATAAAAAATCCTAGGTCATATCAAACCTGTTCTATCTGAAAAATTCAATCCAGCCAGATCTGGTAAGTATGATGATTTCATTTGGAATAATTCTTTATTTGATATGGCATTCTCCCAGGGGAGGTTTACATGGGAACCAGCATAAGGGTATGCATCACATAGCAGAGAAACTCTGATACATTTACTCTCTCAAAGAGTAGATAAACAGAAGATCACAATTGACAATATTCCATCTGGAATTTATGGTCTTTGATCATTGGCCCATGCGGTAATATAGAAGGACCTTCTGAGCCCAAGACACCTTCCTTTAAAATTGAATATTTATGGTTCACTCGATCTGCTATACTTCCAGACATAAACATTGCACAACCGTTCCTTTGACTCCCTTTTTAAGCATCTTGTCCATGCTTAAAAACACTGTTGTATCCAAAAAGATCTCGCAATATGATTTTCTGTGAAAATCTCAAGACTTTAATCTTATGCATGCATTCAGGACCGATCAAGTGTGGGCAGGTCTTAAAGACCCCTCATCTCATGTTCCTTTCCATCGACTCTAAATCGGATGAAGAGCTCTTGGAAGTTCATTACAACAGTGCCCAGTTTTTCCAGCCATTGAATCCCCAATACCACATCCACACCAACCATAACAATTGCCAACATAGGACTCACCATCAGGTAACTTCCCATCAAAAGATTTATATTGTGGCATTTTCCTAAACAATTGATGGCACCTCCATCTGCATCACCGTCTAGAATTCACGAGCTGGATATACAATGCAATTAAATCAATTGGACAAGTTTCTCTGAATAAAGTTATGTGCACTCCCATAATCTATCAATACTAGTAGTTTTTTATTTTTAATGAAGCATTCCACCTTGATAGTCTCGGGTGCACTGATAGCTATCAATGCATGACACAATATGAAAAGAGATCCGTCCCCAAAGCTTTAGTTGATGCAATGTGTTTCATTGTTATCCTCAAGTGCATACTTAATGTAGAAGAGTTTCTTCTTTGCACGCTTGTGGCCCTTCTTGTATTTTGTATCACAGTTGTAGCATAACCTTCTCGCCCTTCTTTTTTCAAGTTATTTAGGTGTCAAACTTGTAGGCTAAGGTTGGGTTTGTGAATTGCTGCTCTGCCATGTTTCTTTCCTCAACCTCGTGAACCACAACTATAGGCATCCTCCAAGGTTGGAGGCTCAAGAAGGAAAACTTCATGTTGGATAGTCCTTAGGTCCAACATATTACTATCCGAGATGTCATCCACTTTTAAGCTCAATGATGTGAATCATTGGATGTACTTTGTTATTGGTCCTATTTGAAAGAGTCTCTCTAGTTGACTGAAGAACATTATATTCGTGTTTCTACCATATCAAGCAACCAATTACTCTACAAAGGTGGTCCATGATAGATATGAGCTCTTGCTTTTATACATCCCATTGGTGCCACAAATTTTGTTCCACTTCCAAGTACAGTGACACTACTTGAGTCATTGTGACCAAGAAACTTGTTGTAAATTGAGGAATTGCCCCAGCTAACTAATCCATGACAAAGGGTCATTACCAGAAAAAATGTGAATCAAAGAGTCATTACCATAAAACTTGCGAATCTCCAGCTTGGGAAGAAAATAGTTTCTTGGCCCCATATTGCCACCAATATTGAACTCCACCTTATTCTGCTCAACATATAAAGATGACGATGCCTTTTTTGATGGAGCGACTTTCCTAAGCAATGCTTGAACACATGTGCCTTCTTGAATATTTGTAAATATTCTTTGTTGGCCAAGTTTTCATTCCACAGCATCAACTTGTATGTCATTGTACTATTAGCCTTGCAAATTGCTTCCCCGAACAGTGCTCTACATTAGTTTCCTCCCAAATCTCAATAATTTCGGTGTCCTCTTCCATGTCATCAGAATCAATTTCCCCCTCTTGATGGAGTGGCTTGATCCTTACATGGAGTGTCGAGATTCTTAGATGGGGTATTATAGCGAAACTTGTTCTTTTTGGCAGCATTGAGCATAGGTTTCGGACCAGATCGGGTCAATGTGGAAGGTTAGCAGAGGTATGGATGGTTTCGCAAACGATATGACCCAAAAAGTAAGGGTCAAAATATATGATGCAACAAAAATAGGATGTGAAACAATGAAGCCAGAAAATTAAAGAACAAAAAAGTAGCAGCAGAAAATGAGGATGTGGAAAAAATGAAGCCAAATTTTAGGGGACATAAAAGGAGGAATTCTGAAAAAATGCAAGGCAGAATGAAGAATTGGAAACAAAGGAATATTCAATATCAATATAAATGGTATCAGCAAGAATTGGAAACAAAGGAAAACATGATTATAAAATTACAGGCAGAACTTGATTAACTACAAAAGGTTGACATTATTTAACTCGACATGTGATGTGGAGTTTCACACTGCTGCTTTTGGTTGAGAATGTCAGGAGAAAAATCGTACTATCCGAGTCTCCAGGCTAACAATGTTGGATTGGGTTTAATGCAAAAAAATGGGTTATTTGGATGGTGAATTAGGCAAAATCTAGTTGGGTATTCTTGATCAGATTACTCCCAATAATATCAATGTAGATGTTGCATATCATGACAAACAGCAAGGCTCCAAAATGATAGTAAGAGTGAGTGACAGCAGCAAAGTTTTGAGAGAAGTAACCAACAGTATAGTGTTGGTTTGTATGCTCCATTGACCTCTTTGTAATATGCCAATAAGCAGCACAGGGAAGAGAAAGAGGTACTACAGAGTTGACAGTAGTACTCCATTGAGCTCTTTCTTAAAACCCCATTGCTGAAGGAAAAGATGGTGAGCAATTGGCACTAACAAGCTGATTTCCCCCACATTAGGGGTTCTAGGGTAAAATTATTGTGCTATGTGGTTTGCATTCAGCTGTTATTGTTCATGTTTATGTCCACCAACAAACTCACATTTTATTACTCCAAGTTATAGTCTAATTCACTGCCATTTGAAGTTAATTTAAATGGTAGCAGCAAATTTAGTTTGAGATTTGCATTTAATTTCCAACAAGGCAATTTGTAGTGGAAATTACATATCATGTTGTATCAAAGTAGCAAGTTCCTAGTGGTTTGTAGATGATTTTCCTAACAGATTGAAGTTTGTGGAATAGCAAGATTATATGCACATTGTTTGACAAGGTTTTGCAGAGATTTTTGGTTGCATAGACCAGCCATGACCATGTCCTTTAGCAGCTCCAAGCTTGCCATATTGAAGTAGAAGAGGAGTACAAAGAATTGAGAATGATGGTGCAGCACTTCTTACAGGAAAAGCAAGAGTTGCAACAACAGCTGTTGGCAAAAGAAGAGTTGTTGGAAAAGCTCCAAGATGATGGTGGAGTGAAGAGGAGAAGATATACAAAACAAATGAGACAGACCTATACCAAAGATGCACAAACCATGCCGAAAATCAAAATATATGTGGCAAACACTCCACCAAATGCTCTTTCTTTTTAATGATGCATTGAATGAGCCTTCCTGCAGTTTTGAGAAATATGAGTATTGGCTCTACATTATTGCATACGATGGGATATAGTGGAAAAGAGCTTCGCAAGGATGGCCAAGTAATTCTCATTGTGATTGAGGTTGTAGAGAGACCACTATATGCTAGCACAGCCCAAGTAAGAGATTCTTCCAAAAATAAGGATGCCAATTACACATGAAAATTAGCCCAAAGAAGGTAACAACATTTCTAATTTAGTTTTTGTGGATCTTCAAGTTGATTGCAAGGATTCACCAAAGAGTGGACAGCAAAGTAAGCACAATAAGAAGAGGGAAGCACGAGTCTACATTAAGAGGCCAAGGGTGCATTGCCAAAGGAGCAGCTCTTAAATAGTCTACTTGATGCAAAGAAGAGATGAGGAGATTGCACTCCACCAACTTGACCACTCAAACGTCTGAGAAGGGAAGAAAGGAAGCATCAAGGAACGTACGTAAAAAATTAGTCTTCTATAATTTGTCCCATTTGTAAGAAGGAAGACATGCTGCAAATGAAAGTGTCATTTATTTTCCTTGAACTTATTGTGGAAAGAGTAACCATTGGATGTCTATATGCGAGAGGAAACACTACTCGACTAAAAAATCCAGGGTCTCTAGAAAAGATGGGAAGGAAAAATCCAAACTCTCTAGGAAAGGTGCAAAGGAAAAATCCACTCTTCAAGAAAACAAGAAGAGGAAGGCCAAATCACACTCCAAGGAGGTAAGATGTCACCTAACGAGTCTGTACACGTCTAATAATTTTTGTAATACTTGCAAGGTTAGCAGGAATTGGGATGGAAAGTGTTGGAAAATGTCATGTCCCCCTTTTCAAGTTGAGACATGAAGACCCTTAGCTTAAATTGTTTCCCACTAAGCTAAGAGGCAAATGGAGAAGAGGGGAAACATGGGTCTTAATTGCACTTTTCAAAAAGGCACTTTATATTTCTTATTTCACTTAAAGAGGGGGCCTTTGAGGGTCATGGTTGTTTAAGTGTTTTTAAAAAAGATCACAAGGAAAGGGTCTTTTAAGGATTTGAAGTTACTCTCCCTTCCCAATTTTGGGCACCACACTTGGGAAGGCTATAAAAGACAAAAAAAGAATCATATGGAGAGGTTCATGTTTTTTGGGATAATTGTTTTTCTTGAAGTCTAAGCACGAAAAGCTTGACTTGTACTTTGATGACGAAAACCCTTCACGGTAGCTAAAACAAGGGCAAAAACCCTTGATTTCAATCGGAAACAACTTCGTAAGGATGTTGTTGGGTGCTTCAATTGCATAATTAAGGTGCTTTCAACACCAATTGATCATTTGCAAGTAGGTGAACCACCTTGTAAGTTGGGCGAGTCGATTGGGAGGTTGCCATAGGGCAGCGAACACCATTTTTGAGGGTTGTGTAGGTTTGCAGGCGCAGCGAACAGGTTCTACGGGTTGGCGACCCACTTGGGGGTCCTTGTGAGGTTGTACGAGGCTGTGGATCAGCGACACAACAATTCAGAATTTTTATTAGA
Source organism: Torreya grandis (assembly GCA_037957365.1). Taxonomy (NCBI): domain Eukaryota; kingdom Viridiplantae; phylum Streptophyta; class Pinopsida; order Cupressales; family Taxaceae; genus Torreya; species Torreya grandis. Next base: position 1,184,243 of record JARHVA010000872.1, read on the forward strand.
TTTTTCCAACAATACTTTGCCAAAAATCAGTTTTTGGTTGGTTTATTTGGCAAAGAATTTGTAATATTTTCTGCTATTTTTGGGAACCTGAAATAATATTTTTTGAGCTATTTTCAAGGCATCTACAGCAGTATAATTATTTTCAGTGGTATTACAGCCAATTTCTTGACCAGTTGTGGGACAATAAGGGTTTCATGTCAAATAGTGACATGGATAGGGTTAGGCTTGAGAGTTTATCTTAGGCACAAGAACAAATGAAAGAAGTGATGGACGAATTCCTTCAAATAGTGAAGGATATGAGGGGAGATAAAGCGCAGGGTTTGGCAAGCAACATCATAGATATGAGTATGGAATCTACACCTAGGCCCAAGGTTCTCCCAAGGGAAGAAACTTCATGGAAAGGGAAGGAACAACCTTCCTATAAATCAGATTTGTTAGCATCATATGGGGAATACATGGCGTATCCACCTCTTTTCCGGAAAGAGATGAGTTTCAATGGGTTTGTGACTTGAAAAAAAGGTAGAGGAGGCTCCAACAAGGGATAGAACAGCCACATGGAGTGGAATGAAGAGATAGGGAAGGTTACCCTACCTACTTTTGATGGTACTACAAATAATTCAGCTGGTGTTTGGATTAGTGAGGTGGACATATATTTTTCATTGCATCAAATGAGAGAAGATAATGCCTTGACATTAATTAACTTACACTTGGAAGGAGTTGCTCATGAATGGTGGCATCAAGAGTTAATAACCCTAGAGCACAAAACCATTAAAACCTATGAGGAATTTCGCAAAAAAATCATTGATAGATTTGATAGGGTAGATTCGAATTTGCACATCCGAGATTTGACATAGTTGCAACAAGGGCACTCTTTAGAAGAATACATTGCAAAATTTCAGAGGATATCCACCTTGGTGAAGGATGTTTCAAAAAATAGACTCACAACTTGGTTCATTGAAGGGTTAACTAAATCCCTTAAAGGATTGGTCAAAGCTTTTAACCCTCCTTCTTTACAAGTGGCCATAAAAAGGGCCCAAGATTGTGAACATGCAGCCCCCATAGTGCAAAATCTGCCATTTCAAAGGCAAAAAAACAGCGCCTTACATTTTGTGGAACATGGGGAAGGAAGAAGGGCAAGGCAACCTAGGGAGACAAATCAAAATTAAGCAGAAAAAAAAGTATTTCCAACAAGGGGAAAGGCATTCGAAGGAGCCGCAAATGAATTCAAAGTCTTTTTCACATCAAAAGAAGAGTTTCCAGCCAAAGGAGGGACCCTTGGAAGGGCTGCAAACAAATGACAGCAGTGTTGAAAGAGCAAAAACAGCCCCTGATGCAAAAGAGCAAGCTACAAACATAGAAAGAAGCATGGTGGGCACCTTGGCAACAATAACTGGAATTCTTAACCATCATCCTTTTAAGGTTAAAGGAGTATTGCAAGGCAAAAAAGTCACTATACTCATAGATAGTGGGCTACACATAATTTCGTTGATAAGAAGTTGACTACAAGTTGTGGCTTAAATGCTACTTCTTTTGAGGGTTTCAAGATAACACTAGGAGATGGATTTTCTATTCCTTGTCATCATAAGATTTTTTATTTGAAACTCACTTTGGGAAAGCATAAGGTTGAAAGAGATTTCCATATAATTGATATAGGAGAGGTTGTTGTGGTTTTGGGGGTACAATGGTTGCAATCCCTTGGAGAATACACAAAACCTTCAAACTATGAAGGTGAAATTCAAAAAAGCAGGTAAGCAATTGGAAATTCACAGATTGAGCAATGGGGCACCCATGGTTGTGACGTCAAAAAGAATGGAAAGAGCCTTCAACAAAGGGCAGGTTATATGGACAGCCAAATGTTTTGTTAAAGACATGAATGCTGATTTGGGACAACCACCCATTCATAAGGATGTCCAGTTCCTTCTTGACAAGCATGCTAAGGTTTTTGGTGACATTCCTCATGGGCTGCCCCCAGATACAGGATTTGAGCATATCATTGCGTTGGAATAAGGTACTAAAGCGGTGTTCACTACACTCTACCACCATCCAAGAATTTTCAAGGAAGCAATAGAGAGATATTCATGAACTTGATATGGACCACATAAGACCTAGTTCCAGCCCCTTTGCTTCTTCGATAGTGCTTGTTAAGAAGAACGATGGATCTTTGAGGATGTGCATTGATTACAAGTTGCTAAATAAGAAAACAATAAAAAATAGGTACCCCATACCTAGGATTGATGAGCTCCATGGATCGGTTTTTTCCTCCAACATTGACTTGAAAACAGGGTACCACCAAATCCGAGTAAGAGATGACAATGTGCTAGAAAATATTTTTTAGATGTCATTATGGGCACTCTGAATTTTTGGTTGTCTTTCAGATTAACCATTGCTCCCGCCACATTCCAATCTTGCATGAATCATATATTCAAGCAATAATTGAGAAAATTTGTCTTGGTTTTCTTTGATGACATTCTTGTGTATAGCAAGACATGGGAGGAGCACTTACATCACTTGGACACGATTTTAGGAGTGTTGGAACAGCAAACCCTCTTTGCCAAAAAATCAGAATGTGAGTTTGCTACTTCTGAAATTTTGCATTTGGAGCATGTGATCAATTCCCAAGGAGTCCATGTGGACCAACAAAAAATTCAAGCCATCTTGGATTGGCCACCCCCTACTACTCTTAAGCAATTGAGGGGTTTCTTGGGATTATACAGCTACTACAAAAGGTTTGTGAAGGGTTTCTCTCAACTTGTTGCCCCCCTCACGGGTTTGACAAAGAAAGGTGCATTCAGCTAGTCCAAAACAACCTTGGAAGTATTTGAAAAACTATAAAAAATCATGAGTTCTTGCCCCATCTTGGCTGTTCCAGATTTCACTATTCCATTTGCATTGGAATGTGATGCTTTAGGGGAAGGTATAGAGGCTGTCCTAATGCAAAAAGGACACCCAATTGCTTTTGCAAGCAGGAAACTCAAGGCAATTGAGAGAAAATAATCAATTTATGATAAAGAGATGTTAGCCATTATGCATGCTTTGGCTAAATTTCATCAATACTTAATTTGTGAGAAGTTTTTTGTGAAAAACGATCATAATAGTTAAAACTATTTTCTCTCACAAGCTGATTTGAATGATGTAAGCAAGTTGCAATCTTACGACTTTGACATTGAGTATGTGAAAGGAAAAAAAAATGTTGTGGCTGATGCATTGTCTAGGAAGCCTATTTGGTGTGTTATGAGTGGTATTACAGCGCATTAGAAAACTGTTCTAACCACGTAATATGTGAAAGATGCCCTAGCTACAGCTGTGATGGAAGGAAGCATGAATGATGAGAGGGCATGTAGTTGTGGATGGGCTGATTTTATACAAAAACAGAATTTATTTGACACCAAAATCCAAGCTTAAAACACAAATCTTAAGGGTTGTTCATGATGCACCTATGGCAGGGCATCAAGGGTATTTTAAGACCAACAAAGAGGTAAGAGAAAGGTTCTATTGGAAAGGTCTAAAAGGTGAAGAGCTTCAATATGTTAGGTAATGTTTTGTTTGCCAACATAACAAAGGAGAGCACACATTTTCAGCTGGTCTTCTTCAACTTCTACCCATTCCTCAACAAAAATGGGAGAGCATTTCTATGGACTTCATCACAAGGCTGCCTTTGACTCAAGGTAAGAATTCCATAATGGTTGTGGTGGATAGGCTCAGCAAATTTGATCATTTCCTTGCATTACCAGCCCATTGTAATGCTCTTATGGTGGCTGATTTGTTCTTCAACGAGGTGTTCAAGCTTCATGGGTTGTCTAAAAAGAAACATTGCAAGTGACAGGGACAACTAGTTTATGAGCCTCTTTTGGCAAGAGCTCTTCCGTTTGGTTGGCACCAAACTGACTCCGATTACTAGCTACCATCCCCAAATGGATGGGCAATCTAAAATTGTGAATAAATGAATGGAAGAATATCTTCGGAATTATGTTTCAGGGCAGCGAAAGGTAAAGAATAAGTGGTTGTACATGACTGAATTTTGTTACAATACAACATACCATATGCCCATAGGTATGTCTCCTTTCAAAGTGTTGTATTGCCATGTCCCCTCTTTAGCTCGGTCTAGCAAAGGCATGTGAGTCAGCTTATTATGGGGTCTTGTAGGTTGACAGTGTTGGATAGAGACCCCGTATGGTTATTCAGTGTTGGGAACTTGGTGTTCTGGCCGTTGCTGATCAGTTTGGAGACGTTCTTTATTGTTAGGAGGCAGTTCCTAAATTTATAGGGTTATCCCTACGTTTTAAGAGGGTATGATCATACCCAAGGTTGGGTCTCCATGAGATTATTACTGGAGTTCAGTTTCAGAGGATTAGGGTTTGTTTCCTAGTTTCTAGGAGCATCCCTGGATTTTAGGGATGAGATTGTCAGTGAATCCTTGATTTCCGACTTCAGTCACAAACAGGTGGAAGGGTGACTTTCTAGTTTGTGGTGTCATTTGAGCATTTTGTCGCTATTTGGGTCATATTTTTAATATTTCCTAAGTTAGCGTTTTTTAATTAAATAAGGCTAAGTTTATAGCCATTTTGGAGTAATAAGGGGTTTTTTTGCCTCGTCTGGATGCGTATCCCATGGTGTAATAGCTCGTTGGAAAGGTCTTGGACTTTTCTAAATATTTCTCTCTTGACTCTGATCCTTTCAGTGAACAGATTTTTCTTTATTTTAAAAAAATGGTCATTTCCTATGTACTTGACCACTTAAAAAGGAGAAATATAACATGCTATAAATCAACGCCACATTGAGTTGCTTTTAGGGTTCGAGCTAATTGTGAAGGGGTTATAAGGAGGTCAAGACCAAATTCTAATTCATTCTTGACATTTTATCTTGGGATTTGCGATTTGGCTCTGGAAGAGCTTTCAGCATTTGGGATGCCAACCCCAATGCCTTGCTTGTTTGAGACATAGCCCCCAATTCAGTGGTTGTTGATTTGCTCAGTAGCATCTTGGAGATTGTTCAGTATTCCTTCTGGTGGGCACAGTGATTGTGACAGAGTCCAGCATGGATTTGAGAGTTCATTTCAATTGAGAGGACCTTGCAGTTATACAACTGTACCTGGCAGCCATCTTCCTTTCCACGTGCAGCGCATTGAGGGCTAGAACCTTGCCGCGGCTTCCTTCGGGGTTACAATTCTCCTTTAGCCTTCAAGTTGGGTCTATTTATGATTGTAATCTTCCTGAAACTATTGGAAATTTGTATCTGGTTCCCTTTTTGATTTAATATCCGGAATTCTGCCTATAAGCGAATTTGTTTGGTTATATTTGGTATTTAATTTCAGAAATTGTTCATGTTCTTGTACTTCATTATTTACTTGCTGAAAAATCATCAAAACACAAAAACAATCAAACCTTTCTGCAACTTCCGTCTATTTTGGAAAGAAAAAATTAGCAAACAGGAAAAATCAATTTAAGATAACAAAAATTACAGCAAACCAGCCGAAAAGATCCATCAGGGATCTTTCAGTGGTATCAGATCTCTTGACCTGCCAGCCTGTGGGGTTCAGAGAATTGTTTTCTATGCATCCGAGAAGAGTTGATATAAATAGGTATTATACACGCAGAAGAGCTCAGTACGAGCGTGAGTTTGGAACAGAACAGAAACCTATTATGGCAAAAGAACAGGTGGATGCTCGAAGAAATCAGGATGAGGAAGAGAGAGAGATGGTGAGGACTCTCATCACTACTCAGCCCAGGATCGCTCAGGGTTTAGACAGATTACAGGATACCTTGGAGCATTTGGAGGTGGATAGAAACAGAGGCAGGCAGAGGAGATCAGTTTCAGTGGCAGGCAGTCAGCATAGCCATCAATCCCATTCTTCAGTTGGGAGCTCCCTTCATTCCTCTAGGCGGAATCGCCATCATACACCTACTCCAAATAGACCATTGCTTCCTCAGTTTGTACCAGGTGAACAGCCAGCACAGGTGGAGCCACCAGAGGTTGGGTTCCAGGAGTCCGTTTTGGTAGCCACAACGGAGTGGAGAACTCTACCCCCAGAGGTTAGGGATGTTTTCCCTCTTCCCCAGTACTATGTGCAGCGTAGAGATACAGCTAGATTCAGGGGAGATCATGGTTATAGACCACCCCAGCAACAGAACTTTGACCTCAATAGAGCTACTGAGAAGATCACATTGGCTACATATGATGGCTCAGGTGATACGAGTGCACGAGCTTGGGTGCACAAGCTAGACATATATCTATCCTTGTAGCCCATGCCTAAGCGTGAGGCTATTCAGTTTGTTGTGTTGCATTTAGAAGGAATTGCATATGATTGGTGGCACCATGGATTGGTCACCCAGGATCATGCCTTGCGATGTTCCTATGCCGAGTTCACTGAGCAACTCATTACACGGTTTGATCATAAGGACACAAAGCTCTACTATAGAGAGTTGGCTCATCTTAGACAAACTGGTCACGCAAAAGCTTATATTAATGAGTTTTAGCGTATTGTGGTTATAGTACCTGATATGCCCCAGAGACGGAGTGTGATGTTATTCATTGAGGGATTACAGGATAGACTTAAGGGTCTGGTACGTGCTTTCCAACCAGCCACTCTTAAGGAGGCCATTGATGTGATGTTAAGACTGGATACTGTTCCCACTTCTTATCAGGCAGATAAGAAACCATTCAGAGACTCCCGGCTTGCACGGAAGGTCAACACACCACAGAATAAAGGAGGGTCATCTTCTAGAACCCCTTGGATGAATCAAGAGATGAGGAACGAATTGAGAAGGAAAAAGTTATGCTTTTCTTGCAAAGAACCTTGGGAACCCGGACACCGTTGTATGGGTAAAGGAAAGGTTCATTTGATTGAAGTGACATCTGAGTTAGGGGATGAGGAGGTACCCGACACTGATATTGAAGATAGCATGGAGGATGTTGAGCAGGTACAGACACAGTTGGAGTTAGATACACCAGAGCCCATGACGTCAGCCAAAGTAACTATGGCTACCCTCTCCAATTATCCTAAATTTCATGCCTTTCGGTTGAAAGGTACACTTAAGGGCAAGCGGGTCATGAGCTTCGTAGACACAAGTGCTACGCATAACTTTATTGACCAGAAGTTAGTGGAGAGGCGTGGATTACAGTATGAGGATTTTGGTGGTTTTGGAGTAAAGGTGGCAGATGGTGCAGTTTTGGGTAATACCAAACGGATTTCACAGCTTAGTATTCAAATGGGGGATTATACTCTGACCGATGATTTTTATGTGCTTCCCTTAGAGGATTATGATGTGGTATTGGGCATGCAGTGGTTGCAGGGTATTGGGCGTTACATTATTGATCACCACCGTATCCAGTTAGAGTTCCTTTCTAGGGGAAAGAAGACTATCTTGAGGGCAACATCAGATGGTGGACCTAAGGAGGTGTCATTTTGTAGGATGGAGACTATTATTAGACATAATGATGTGATTTGGGCTACACATTGTTTTTTTAAGTCCAAAACACCCACACCTCAGGATAACCGGGTATTTCATGTTGATATTCAGTCGGTGATGGATCGTCATGGGAGAGTATTTGGTGACATACCTTCAGGAGTACCTCCAGATAGAGGTTTTGAGCATGGCATAGAGATGGAGGATGGAGCGAAGCTAGTAATTACTACCCCATATCGTCATCCCAAAGCCTATAAGGATGAAATTGAGAAGACTATTCATGAATTGTTGGATATGGGTTTCATTCGGCCTAGTTCTAGCCCATTTGCTTCTTCTGTAGTACTTGTTAAGAAGGATGGGACTCTACGGATGTGTATAGATTACAGAGCATTGAACAAGAAGACAATCAAGAACAGATATCCTATTCCACGCATTGATGAGTTGTTGGATGAGCTTCATGGAGCTATCTACTTCTCAAAGATTGATCTCCATTCAGGTTACCATCAGATACGTGTACGAGCAGAAGATGTACACAAGACCGCCTTTCGTTGTCACTATGGGCACTATGAGTTTCTGGTAATGCCCTTTGGCCTTACCAATGCACCAGCCACTTTCCAGTCCTGTATGAACCATATCTTCAACAAGCAGTTGAGGAAGTCGATCCTAGTGTTCTTTGACGACATATTGATTTACAGCCATACTTGGGAGGCCATCTCAGACATGTTGATGAGGTACTTAGCATAATGGAGAGCCAGTCTCTATTTGCTAAGCTATCCAAATGTGAGTTTGGACTTATGGAGGTTTTATATTTGGGTCATGTGATCAGTGCTGATGGGGTGAAGGTGCATGAGGAGAAGATTCAGGCAATTCGGAATTGGCCCAGCACTCAGAACATTACTGAGCTGCGTGGGTTCCTTGGTTTGTGTGCTTATTATAGAAGATTTGTGAAAGCTTTCTCTCAGTTGACTGCACCTTTGACAAATCTCACAAAGAAAGGGGCGTTCAGATGGACAGACCAGGCACAGGGAGTCTTTGATAGACTCAAGGAGGTTATGAGCACTTGTCCAGTTTTGGCATTACCGGATTTGTCGCAGCCATTTGTCTTAGAGTGTGATGCTTCAGGCTTGGGTATAGGAGCCGTGTTGATGCAGAACAGACACCCCATTGCCTATGAGAGCAGGAAGTTGCAAAATAATGAAAGGTTGTACTCTACTTATGATAAGGAAATGTTGGCTATTATGCATGCTCTAGCCAAGTTTAGGCAGTATCTAGTTGGCAGCAAATTTGTGGTAAGGACTGACCACAATAGTTTGAAATATTTCCTAGATCAAACAGAGCTCAATGATCGACAGCAAAAATGGGTGAGCAAGATTCAGTTTTATGATTTCGACATCGAATTCATAGAGGGGAAGAATAACACTGTGGCTGATGCACTTTCTAAGAAACCCTCATTGGCTGCCCTACGTTCATTGAGCGAGATTTAAGCAGATTGGAAAGCTCAACTTTTAGTTGAGTACTCCAAAAATCAGCACGCTTGTGAGATCATGGAGGGTTTGATAGTGGATGACAGATATAGCGTAGTAGATGATATTATCTACTACAAGAGCAGGGTTTATCTTGTTCCGGGTTCACAATTGAAGGAACAAATTTTGCATGCTTCCCATGATACTCCTATGGTAGGATATCCAGGGTATGTTAAGACTTACAGGGCGGTTCAAGAGAGATTCTCGTGGAAGGGTCTCAAAGACGATGTTTTGCGGCATGTCCATGAGTGTATGACTTGTCAGCAGAACAAGTCGGAGCATACTTACCCTGCTGGATTGTTGCAGCCCTTGCCGATACCGGAACAGAAGTGGTCTGGAATTTCTATGGATTTCATTACAGGTCTTCCGCGGGTGCATGGGAAGAATTGTATTTATGTGGTGGTGGATAAGCTAACAAAATATGCCCACTTCTTTCCCATTGCGGTGGACTTTACAGCATCTCAAGCGGTTGAGTTATTTTTCAGAGAGGTGTTTAGACTCCATGGTCTTCCCAAGACCATAGTGAGTGACAGGAACAGCAGGTTCATGAGTTCCTTCTGGCAGGAACTTTTCAAGCTAACAGGCACTGTGTTGACACCTAGTACGAGTTACCACCCTCAAACTGATGGACAGACCGTGATAGTCAACAAGTGGGTTGAGGGATATTTGCGTAACTATGTGTCAGGGCAGCAAAAAGCATGGGTACGCTGGTTGTATTTGGGCGAGTATTGTTATAATACCACGCATCATATGTCCATTGGCATGACGCCTTTCAGAGCTCTTTACGGATATGAGGCATTATCTTTCATTGATTTGGCACTTAATGACAGTAGAGTTCCTTTGGCCCAGAATTGGTTATAAGAGAACCAAGATGCCATGAGATCTCTTGGGGAGAATTTACAGCAGGCTCAGAATCAGCAAAAGATATACGTTGACCGGCACAGGATTGAGAGAGCATTTGAGGTGGATGATAAAGTATTTCTGCGCTTACAACCATATCGGCAAAGCACCCTTAAAAGGGGGGGAGCTGAGAAGCTCAAACCACGTTTTTATGGTCCATACAGGGTACTCAAGCGAGTGGGAGAGAATGCTTATGAGGTTGAGTTACCACTTGGTAGTAAAATACATAATGTATTCCATGTATCTTGCCTGAAAAAGGCTCTTGGACAGCATATTACAGTTTCACCCGAGTTGCCTCCCATGGATGAGGAAGGTACATTGATTTTGGTTCCTGATGAGATTCTTGAGGTGAGGGAACGGCAGTTGAGAAGCAGGGTGTTTCGAGAGTATTTGGTACGTTGGAGAGATCTTTCCATAGAGGATGCCACTTGGGAGGGTGAGAGCATTTTACAACATCCAGCTTTACAATTGCTTGTGGGCAAGCATCTCCGAGAGGGGAGGACTGTCATGTCTCCTCTTTCGCTCGGTCTAGAAGAGGCATGTGAGTCAGCTTATTATGGGGTCTTGTAGGTTGACAGTGTTGGATAGAGACCCAGTATGGATATTCAGTGTTGGGGACTTGGTGTTCAGGCCGTCACTGATCAGTTTGGAGACGTTCTTTATTTTTATGAGGCAGTTCCTAAATTTATGGGGTTATCCCTACTTTTTAGGAGGGTATGATCATACCCAGGGTTGGGTCTCCATGAGATTATTACTGGAGTTCAGTTTCAGAGGATTAGGGTTTGTTTCCTAGTTTTTAGAAGTATCCCTAGATTTTAGGGATGAGATTGCCAGTGAATCCTTGATTTCCGACTTCAGTCACAGATAGGTGGCAGGGTGACTTTCTGGTTTGTGGTGTCATTGAAACATTGTCACTATTTTGGTCATATTTTTAATATTTCCTAAGTTAGTGTTTTTTAATTAAATAAGGCTAAGTTTATAGCCATTTTGTAGTAATAAGGGGTTTTTGGCCTCATCTGGATGCGTATCCCATGGTGTAATAGCTCGTTGGAAAGGTCTTGTCCCATCTTTAGCTCGGTCTAGCAAAGGCATGTGAGTCAGCTTATTAGGGGGTCTTGTAGGTTGACAGTGTTGGATAGAGACCTAGTATGGTTATTCAGTGTTGGGGACTTGGTGTTTTGGCCGTCGCTGATCAGTTTGGAGACGTTCCTTATTTTTAGGAGGCAGTTCCTTAATTTATGGGGTTATCCCCACTTTTTAGGAGGGTATGATCATACCCAAGGTTGGGTCTCCATGAGATTATTACTGGAGTTTAGTTTCAGAGGATTAGGGTTTGTTTCCTAGTTTCTAAGAGCATCCCTAGATTTTGGGGATGAGATTGCCAATGAATCCTTGATTTTCGACTTCAGTCACAGACAGGTGGCAGGGTGACTTTTTGGTTTGTGGTGTCATTGGAGCATTTTGTTGTTATTTGGGTCATATTTTTAATATTTCCTAAGTTAGCGTTTTTTAATTAAATAAGGCTAAGTTTATAACCATTTTGGAGTAATAAGGGGTTTTTGGCCTCATCTGGATGTGTATCCCATGGTGTAATAGCTCGTTGGAAAGGTCTTGGACTTTTCTAAATATTTCTCTTGACTCAAATCCTTTCAGTAAACAGATTTCTCTTTATTTGAAAAAAAGGGTCATTTCCTATGTACTTGACCACTTAAAAAGGATAAATATAACATGTTATATCTCAACGCCACATTGAGTTGCTTTTAGGGTTCGAGCTAATTGTGAAGGGGTTATAAGGAGGTCAAGACCAAATTCTAATTCATTCTTGACATTTTATCTTGGGATTTGCGATTTGGCTCTAGAAGAGCTTTCAGCGTTTGGGATGCCAACCCCAATGCCTTGCCTGTTTGGGACATAGCCCCCAATTCAGTGGTTGTTGATTTGCTCAGTAGCATCTTGGAGATTGTTCAGTATTCCTTCTAGTGGGCACAGTGATTGTGACAGAGTCCAGCGTGGATTTGAGAGTTCATTTCAATTGAGAGGACCTTGCAACTGTACAGCTGTACCTGGCAGCCATCTTCCTTCCCACGTGCAGCGCATTGAGGGCTGGAACCTTGCCGTGGCTTCCTTCGGGGTTACAATTCTCCTTCAGCCTTCAAGTTGGGTCTATTTATGATTGTAATCTTCCTGAAACTATTGGAAATTTGTATCTGGTTTTCTTTTTGATTTAATATCCAGAATTCTGCCTATAAGCGAATTTGTTTGGTTATATTTGGTATTTAATTTCAGAAATTGTTCATGTTCTTGTACTTCATTATTTACTTGCTGAAAAATCATCAAAACACAAAAACAATCAAACCTTTCTGCAACTTCCGTCTATTTTGGAAAGAAAAAATTAGCAAACAGGAAAAATCAATTTAAGATAACAAAAATTACAGCAGACCAGCCGAAGAGATCCATCAGGGATCTTTCATGTATGGTTATGATGCTTTTTCTTTCCTTGATCTAATTTGGAGTGATAATAGGATGCCCGGGGCTGTTGATTTGGTCCAAAAAAGCACAAAAAATTTAGATCAACTGAAAAGAAACCTACAACAAGCTCAAAACCAGCGGATAATCTATTCAAATAAGCAACGAACAAAAAGACATTTTGAGGTAGATGACATGGTTTTCCTAAGATTGCAGCCCTATAGGCAATATTCTATCAAACAAAGTGGGGAAGGAAAGCTAAAACCTCAGTTTTATGGTCCCTAAAAAATTCTAAGGTGAGAGAAGTGGCTTATGAGTTAGAGCTTCCGTAAAATAGCAAAATTCACTATGTTTTTCATGTTTCTTGCTTGAAGAAAACACTTGGGCAGCACATTGCTACCTTCATTGATCTACCACCCCTTGATGAAGAAGGTACGCTTGTTTTAATTCCTGATTCTATTGTGGAGATGAGAGAAAGAAGGCTTAAAAACAGGGTCATCACTGAATATTTGGTTCATTGGAAAAATTTACCTTTTGAAGATACTACTTGGGAAGGGGCAGCCATCCTTAAACATCCTAGCTTGCAATTGCTTGAGGACAAGCAATTTTGGGAAGGGGGAATTGTCATGTCCCCCTTTTCAAGTTGAGACATGAAGACCCTTAGCTTAAATTGTTTCCCAATAAGCTAAGGGGCGAATGGAGAAGAGGGGACACATGGGTCTTAATTGCACTTTTCAAATAGGCACTTTATATTTCTTATTTCACTTAAAGAGGGGACCTTTAAGGGTCATGATTGTTTAAGTGTTTTTTTAAAAGATCATAAGGAAAGGGTCTTTTAAGGATTTGAAGTTACTCTCCCTTCGCAATTTTGGGTGCCACACTTGGAAAGGCTACAAAAGGCAAAAGAGGAATCATTTGGAGAGGTCCATATTTTTTTGGATAATTGTTTTTCTTCAAGTCTAAGCACGAAAAGCTTGACTTGTAACTTGAGGACGAAAACCCTTCAAGGTAGCTGAAACAAGGACGAAAACCCTTGATTTCAGTCGGGAACAACTTCGTAAGGAGGTTGTTGAGTACTTCAATTGCAAAATTAAGGTGCTTTCAACACCAATTGATCATTTGCAGGTAGGCGAACCACCTTGTGAGCTGGGCGAGTGGATTGGGAGGTTGCCCTAGGGCAGCGAACACCATTTTTGAGGGTCACGTAGGTTTGCAAGGGCAGCGAACAAGTTCTATGGGTTGGCGACCCACTCGGGGGTCATTGTGAGCATGTATGAGGGTGTGGATCAGCCACACAACAATTCAGAATTTTTATTATATTTTTTCAGCAATATACTTTGACAAAAATCAGGTTTTTAGTTGGTTTATTTGGAAAATAATGTCATATTTTCTGCTATTTTTGGGAACCTGAAATAATATTTTTTAAGCTATTTTCAAGGCATCTAAAGCAGTGTAATTTTTTTCATCTTGTTAGGGTTTGAGGAAATTCTAAAAATTAATTGTTTCTTTGAAATGGTTGAATAAATTCCTTAATTAGCAATATAACCCTAAAAAGGGACATTTCAAAAAATTCATCCACGTCTTCACCCAAAGAATGGCAAAAGCAAATATGAGCAGCCACATGCAAAAGGGGAAGAACCTACAAAAATACAAGAATCAAGAATGGTAGAACAACCCTGATGTGTAGATTTCCATGATGACAATCATCTAGAGTACAGATTTCTGGATAGTGGATACATATTTTGTTAATGTCAATTTCTCATTTGACACTTTCCGATGTTTCGAGTATAATATGTGTACTCATCTTTGGGAAGAAAGTGATACTGATCTTGCTCCAATGAAATTGCAGCAATCTTGTCTCCATAAATGTTCTTCATAACCTGTTAGAGAACAAGTATGATCGGCTGTCCTTTTTAATAAAACCTTGTGCTATTTTTTATTTTTATTTTTTAAACCCCATTTATATTATAGAGAAATCAAAATGTACACATTCTACTATGTCAGGGCTGAAAGCTATTAGTCCAAGCCTGGGCAGCATATAGAAAAGAATACATATTAGCATTCATTAGTACAAATCAGAATCTAAAAGCTTTCTCAAATCCCCTTGCAGCTTGGTCAACCACCACAGAAGAGGCAAACCATAACAAGTAAGGTTGTGGTTGTCGACAGCCCAATTGGCCAACCCATCCGCTACTTTATTACTTTATCTAGGAACATGGTTGAATTGGACCTCTTGGAACTTGTCCTGCACCCTGTAAATTGTCCCCAACTCTCTTGCCATTTGCCAATTTTTACTATGAACTACCTAAGGATCAAATAACAAGCCAACAATTACCTTGGAATCAGATTCAATTTGGAGTTTTTGCCACCCAATTTTCAAAGCCTCTTGCATCCCTTTGTAAACTGTTTTGATTTCCGCTATGTTACTGGTTATATATCCCAGCTTTTCAGCGAAGAAGGCTACAGACCTATTAGAAGATCCATCAATGCCTCCCATACTACCCTAACCCGGCTTGCCCCTTGAAGCACCATCAATATTTGGCTTACCATACCTAATTGGAGGAGTTGTCCAATGTTTGTCCATCTAAGTTTTCCTTTTAGGTCGATAGGCATTGTTGAAGTCTTGGGTTACAAAGAGCATTATTTGCACAAGTGCTCCCATTCTGGCGTAAGAATTTGAGGTAAACAAATCTTAGGCTTAATAGATATGCTACGTTAATTTTAATCTTCTCCCAAACATAAGTAATATCCTTGTTGTCCTGCCAGAAAATTATGTTGTTTCGTTCCTTCCAAATGTTCCAAAGCAGCAGGCTAATGCCAAACCACATAGCCGGAAGAAGGTTTTCACCCTTGGGCAAGTGGTTATGCCATTCTCTAATCAACTGCTTGAATGACTGAATGCTAAACTAGGGAAGGTTAAATAATTTGGATAAAAGCTACTATAAGTAGACCACTAATGGGCGTTGGAAAAACAGATGAGTTAAGGCACAAAGCACATCAAAAGGGGCCATAAAAGCCACGTCTCATGAGTCTATCTCTAGTTAAGACTCTCCTCCTTAAGACCAACCACACAAAGAAGCTCACCTTGAGCCATACAGTAAGCTACCATATGTGGCTAAAGATATCCTTACGAGGATGAGAAGTACCCCTACTTATAGAAACATAGCCTGAAGAAATTGTGTTGACACTTGTAGAACTTTTCCCCCAAGCTAAGGAGTCAGGCAATGGGGAAGTTGAAAGAGAATAGGCCAAAAGAATATTATTAATATGTAATTTCTGCTCCTCCCCAGTTTGAATTCGCCATTCTAGAGTAAGAATCCAACACTGCCCAATATCCTAGGGATGAGTAGTGGAATTTCTGCTCCTTCCCAGTTTGAATTCGCCATTCTAGAGTAAGAATCCAACACTGCCCAATATCCTAGGGATGAGTTGTGGACTTACAATAGTTAGCAACCTTAATCCATCATATTTCATGCAACGCATCCCTGTTTGTCTTTAACTCTAGGTGTTGGGTGATGATTGGCAGATGCCCATCCCATGAATCAGTCCAAAAGCTGGCACTTTGACCATTATTGACAATCCAAAACAAATGCTTTTGTTATAATTTCTTCCCCCACTTTTAGAATAGCAAGAATGGGTGATCCTTTAGAGGGAAGAGACAATCGAATGATTCTCTTGGGGGATTATTCTCTGCATATTTGGCTCCAATATTAGCAGCCCACAAATCAGATGGAGCCATTAGCAATCTCCAGTAGAGTTTAGCTGCTAAAGCCTTATTGTGCTTGGAGGAGGATTTGAATCCTATGCCACCTTCCTGCTTAGGTTGACAGAGAGTCTACCACTTAACTAGAGACCACTTTCTTTTTTCCTACAAGCCACTCCACATGAATTTCTAGCAGAGAGAGTTCAATTGTCTCAGAATTCTAACTAGAATGTTTACGATAGAGGAAACATATATTGGCAAGGCTTGGAGAACTGCCTTAACCAATATCATTCTTCCTCCTGAGGATAGCCATTCATCAGTGCATTTCTAGTTTCATATCTGCTTTGTTTGTAATCCAATGCCAATCTCTGATTTATTTAGTTGCAAGAGGGACCCCCAAATATTGGAGCAGAAGAGAGCCTCTTCTGAAGTGGAAGATGTTAAGAATTTGTTCCTCCTATCTACTAGAACAATGAAAGAAAATGATGCTAGAGTTGGCATGGTTAACCAACTAACCATTAGCTCTAGAAAAACCCTGAAGAAGTTTCTACAATTGTTGAGCCTCAAAGCAAGTGGCTTTGCCAAGAAGCATAGAGTCATCCACAAACTATAGATAAGTGAGAGGACAAGCTCCTTTGGCCAATTTAATACCATTGATCTTGTTTTATTAACAAGCTATAGTAGCCAATCTACCAAGGCACTCTACCAAAATAATGAATAAAAAGGGAGATAAAGGATACCCTTGACGTATCCCCCTAGAAGCCGAGAAGATCTGAGAGAGAGTGCCATTAACAAGGACAGAAAAGGAAACTGAAGACAAACATGCTTTCATCCATTCAATCCATTCTCCAAAGACGCCGAATTGAGCCAACACTTGACATAGAAAATCCCAATCCACTCGATCATAGGCTTTGAAAAGATCAAGCCTAATAAACATAGAAGATTTCTAGATGTTCATGGAGTGTAAGGCTTCTTGGGCTAACACAAGCTCATCATGGATTTGGCGACGTGAGACGAATCCCCCTTGTTCTGGAGATATGATCTTGTCAAGAATAGATTTCAGCGTTTCTTCCAAAACTTTGTGACTATTTTATACAGAGCATTACACAAAGCTATAGGTTTGAAACCAGAAATTTCATCCACTTCAATAGCTTTAGGAATAAGAGCTGTGAAGGTTTTATTGATTTCCTTTAGAATTGTTTTAGCTGTCCTCATCTCTTCCACCACTTGAAGGAGCTTCCCTTTGATAATGTCCCAAAAAGTTTGGTAGAACTCAATCGAGAATCCATCTAGTCCTAGAGTTTTTCCTTTCTTCATACTAAACACCACTTTCTGCAGTTCACTTTCTGTGACTAGAATGGTAAGCTTCTCATTATCCTGATCTGAAATAAGTTGAGGAAGAGTATCTAATACTGTCTTTTTGGCTAGCTCATCAAGAGGTTGGCTGTAAATAACTGATGGAAATACTGCTTTGCAATTTGTTGCATAGCTTCCGAATAATACTCTTTCTTCCCATCTTCCGTGGTAAGAGATTTTATGTGGTTATGAGCACGTCTAGCCAGCAAAGATTTAAGAAAGAAAGCAGAATTTTTATCACCTTCTTTTAACCATTGGATTCTAGATTTTTGCCGCCACATAATCTCTTCTCTAGTTTCATATTCGTGGAGAGTAGCTTTCAAAAGGAGCTCCTTTTGAAGAAGATCAGCATTACATCCAAAAGTTTGAAGGTTACAATTGAGCTCTTCCAACTGTTCTAGGAGCTGTTTTTTTTCTCCTTTATGTCGCCAAACTCAGTCCAATACCAAGTTTTTAAGTTTACCTTTAGGTAATTCAAACGTTTGGCAAAGGAGAACATGTGTCCCATACCTGGGTTTTCCTTCCAACCACCATTGTTGAATGAGATTGCCTATATTTTCATGTTGGAGCCACATCAACTAGAACTAGAAAGGCGCATGACTAGGAGCTGATTTGCCCATCTCCAAACAAATTGGCCAGTGATCAGAACCAATGTTATTCAGAATCTGAACCTTAGGGATATACTCCTTTAACCACCAATTTCAGACAACAAGGACCTATCTAGACATTCCAAGATACATTCTGGACCTTGTCTTTTGTTGGACCAGGTCATCAGCCCATTACTAGTCGAACATCCACTAGGCGAAGAGATTGTATATATCTAGCCATATTGGATGAGCTAGAATCCAAGTGTGAAGTTCCTCGCTGTTTTTCTTGTAAATTAAGGATTGTATTGAAATCCCCTCCAAGGATGATAGGGACATCAGGATAAAGATCGGATAATAGCATCTATATGCTACCATTGCAACAACTTATCTTCCATAGCAGTAGGAGCATAGGCATTTTATGAACAAAAAATGTTCGGCATCCACTTGAGAATAAGCATGCATAAGCAAAACACCTGTGGTACCACGAGAACCTGACACTGTAATCATTTTCGGATTTCAGATACACATAACTCCTTCAGATGCTCCTTGAGAACTAAGAGATAAAGTTCGGGCCTTTGCCCATATCGTCTCCGCTAAAACAGACATAAGCTCTATCATGGCTTTAGTTTCTTGAATAAACACCATCAAAGGATGATGAGTTTAAATCATTCTTTTAATTTCCAAGATTTTCGAAGGACTGCCTTTCATCCCCCTTATATTGCATGTGATCACCTTCATTGAGGGGATTGGTTGAATATTTGGGACAGATCCCTAACAGTTCCTGTATTACTCAATTTCTGACCTTCTTTCTGGAGGTTGATCTGATTTGATTTGCATCCCACCTTAATATTTGTATCCATTTTCAGTTTTTTACTTTTTTCTTGAGCTATTCCTAAGGATAAATCTGGTTGTTATTGCTCTATAGGTTTAACCATCAACAACAATGGTTGGTCCTTCCTCTCAAACTCACCTACCTGTGATTCTAGTTGTCAAATTGCTCTTGATATGGTGATAGCCTTTCATTGTGGTATGTGCTTCATCCTGCCTAGGTGAGGCCTGAAAAACTACTAGCTGATTATGTTCTTCCACCACAGACTGAGCAATGACTGTGTCCTCTTTGTTCATCTGTGTCTCTGGAATTTGGGACTCCATGATATCCTCATTATCTTTGTCTTCGTTTTCTTCTTTGAGGTTAGCAAATCTATTATCGTTGCTACCATTTGGATTCTCCTGAATAG
Source organism: Torreya grandis (assembly GCA_037957365.1). Classification (NCBI taxonomy): domain Eukaryota; kingdom Viridiplantae; phylum Streptophyta; class Pinopsida; order Cupressales; family Taxaceae; genus Torreya; species Torreya grandis. The sequence goes on from JARHVA010000872.1 coordinate 1,203,419, forward strand.
TTTTCCTTGTTTTCCTTTTCTTTGGAATGATGAAATCATCCTAAGGCTTTTCTTCGACAGGAGGTTCTGGAACTTTAAGCGGACAGTGTTTCATTAGACGGCCATGCTCATGGCAAATACGACATCGAAAGGGGATGTTTTCATAATCGACCACCTGATCCCATTGATCCTCCTCCATAGCCAGTGAAATTTTAGCTGGCAAAGGTTTACTAGGATCCATCAACACAAATGCAAGCATAGATCATTTGTTATAGCTGTATTGAAGAATCAATTGTCATCATATAAGTGCCAAGAGTATTATCGATCGCAGTGAAGACATTGTTATTTCAATATTCTGTGGGGAGCTCAAACAACCTCACCCAAACAGGGGCTACAAAAGGAAGCTCTTCATTTGCCTTAAACATTGGGTGCTAGGGTTTCATAAAAAAGGCCCACTCGTCCAAAAAACCATGGCCCTCCTTGGAAGATGAATTATTTGTTTTCTGTTAATGCAAAGAATATCGGAAGTATCCATTAGGGTAGACAGAGATTGTAAACTCACCTTTAGTATGCCAAAAAAAATTGGTCCAGTCTTTGAAAGCAGCCAAAGAAGGACGAAATCCAAGAAAACAAACAATCAATTCCCAACTCTCAAGTTTGTCAAATCCACCTTGCAGATCAGTTTTCTGAAGTCTCACCATTGGCGAGCCATTTGCTGCTTTCATACATCCATTTTCATTTTCCTAGGATCGGTTTTGGCCATCCTTAGAGGTCTCTTTTGGAAATTTCGACATGTCATCCAAAGTTTAGAATGTCCTCAAAGAGCAACTTTGAAGGACAGTTTTAAAGAGTCCCCTTTACCTATAGCAGGGCCAAATTGAAACCCTTTCATTTTATTATTCAAAGGCACCGTGGGTCCCACACATTTGGCCCACAGGGCAAATGTGGAGAAATAAAAAGGGATGAAAGGACGCTACAAACACAACAACGGATAGAAAACAACAAAGAAGAATCGCGACAGATAAAACAAAGGCCCTAACATGTAGACATGGGCCCAATAGTCCTATCCTATTAATTTGTTTGCACAAGGCCAATGGAAAACATTTTTAATGTGATATTGGCTAATAGAGATAAAAGTAGCAGCAAAACAAACCAAAGAGTCAGCAGTCCTACATGTCTCTAAATTTTTACTTCATATTCCGCCTTTGCCTTGCTTGGGATTTGATACTTATGTTACATAAAAAAAATTGCTTGGCCTCAACTAATTTTCTAAATCATTCCTCACTTGGAATGTTCAGTTTTTTTGCTTGAAACCCTGGTTTTACTTTTCAATGCTTTCCTTTTCACCACTTTACCTCTACTCATCAACTACTTTTGAAGTGTTAAAACCTTGTGCTAATTATTCAAATAAATAATCTGCTTAATTAGCTAACCAAAAAGTTAGTCAATTATACAAATATATTTATCTCAATAAATAACTTGTGTTTTACATAGCATTGTCTCTTCCTTTAAGGTGTTTAAAATTTGTCTCCAAGAGCTTCCTATGCGAACGCTGTTATCCCTATTAATACTGATTGGCCTTTTTTCAATTTCAACGGTTTCT